>OY744550.1:19642302-20354802 GCA_963556195.1 Sepiola atlantica | reverse complement strand
CACACCGAGGAAGAGTATAGATGTATTTCAGTTTTATGGTATTGTGGCAGCTGTATATATATATATATATATATATATATATATATATATATATATATATATATTTGAGCACAATATCCGTAAAAAATAACGAAGAAAATTATTTGTTAGCGTTTGCCATCGGCAATCATCTACATATATTAGTACAATATTCATATAACATCGTACAATTAAATACGTAATTTAATGTTTTATATACAAATAATTATTATAATTTATGATGACCTAAAGAAGAAAAAAAAAACGCTAACCGTTACCTTATTATTAAAAAGTTGGGGATTTCTTTCCGAATTTATTTCCAGGGGCGAGGTAAATCTGAAGTGGATGTCTAACTTGCTAATTGCTTTCTCGCTTACCCTAACCACCTGAGATGGTTTTGTTCCCAGGGGCTTAGGAATGGCACGTGTTTTACTCACTAACGTTTTCGTGATGGATAAGAGTACACGCATTAAATTTTAGCTGTCCGCATCCTTGACACACATATAGGTGTTATTTCTCATCTCCTCTGTAGCAATTTACGGTAACGTCATTGATTAGCGCGCTCGAAATTGAAGCTAAATACGACGCTGGTTCCAGGGTTCGAATCGTGCGACCGGCTTGATCAGTAGAGATCAGTTATCTCTACACTTGTGATTCCACAAGTATGAAACGTATACGTATGTAGATAACATTTAAATATTTATTATTGTAATAATTATTTGCAGCTCCTTCTCGGATCGGACTTTTAATGGGTAATAAATGAAACCGTCAAAAAGCTATAATGCAAGTTTCTTTCACGTTGAACACACTTATGACGGCCGACTATACATGTCCGCCTCCTTATTTCTCACTGCGTCTGTTGCCAGTTATATATACACACACACACACACACACATATAAATATATATATATATATATATATATATATATATATATATATATATATTATAATATAAAATGAAGTAATAAAATAAGGTGTCAATCAAATTTTATTAGCATTCAAAGTTCAAGCAAAGTATCCTTAAGTCCTTAGCTCATGAGTTTTCAAAGATAATTCTTCTCCTCAGAGGACCATTACCGCAGTGATACTACTACAGGTAATAAAATTAAGCTTTGAAAATATATAAAATTATATACACAAATACATAAAAATACATAACATCAAATATATCAACCCAAAAACATACTTTTTGTTGAATCTATACAATCCATCCAGGTCATTGAAAAACATAATGAGGAAAGACATTCAGATGTTTAACCAAGGATTACTCCAAGTTATAAACAGCAGTCCATATACGTGAAATTGAAGGAGCTGACAAAGTTATCCAGTCGCGAAATGTGTCAATAATCGATGAAGTGAAAAGTATTCAATGTTAATGTTAAATAAATCAAATAATATAGAAAGTTCAATAAACTCACATAGATAGATAAATTATGAACGGGCCACATAGATAGAAAGATTGAAAGATAGATTGATATATATATATATATATATATATATATATATATATATATATATATATATATATAGAGATAAATAGATAAATAGATAAATAGATAGATAGATAAATTGATAGATAGATAGATTGATAGATAGATAGATACGTTAATAGATAGACAGATAGAAAGACTTAATGATGAATAGATAGATTGATAGATAAATAGATAGATTGATTGAGTGATAGATAGATAGATTGACTGATAGATAGATTGATAGATAGTTAGATAGATAGATATATAAATTATGAACGGCCTGGATAGATAGATAGATAGATAGATTGATAGACTGATTGATAGATAGATAGATAAATAGATAGATAGATAGAGAGATAGATCGATAGATAGGTAGATAGATAGATAGATGGATTGATAGATCAATATACAGATTGATATATAGATAGATAAATTATGAACAGGCCGAATAGATAGATAGATAGATAGATAGATAGATAGATAGATAGATAGATAGATAGATAGATAGATAGATAGATAGATAGATAGATAGATAGATACATTATGAATGCCGGGTAGATAGATAGATTGATAGATACATAGATGGATAGATAGATAGATTGATAAATAGATAAATATATGGATTGATAGATTGATAGATATATAGACAGATAGATAGATTATTGATAGATAGATAGATCGAATGATAGATAAATTATGAACGGCCCGGATATATATATATATATATATATAGATAGATAGATAGACTGATCGATCGATAGATAGATTGATTGATTGATAGATAGATCGATAGATTGATAGATAGGTAGATAGATAGATAGATAGATTGATAGATCGATATATAGATAGGTAGATAGATAAATTATAAAAGGGCCGGATACATTAATAGATAGATTGATAGATAGATAAATTATGAACGGGCCGGATAGATAGACTGATAGATAGATAAATAGATAGGAAGATTGATAGATAGATAGATAGATTGATTGTTTGATTAATAAATAGATTGATAGATATATAGATATATAGATAGATATATAGATATATAGATAGATAAATTTTGAACGGGCCTGATATATTGATAGATAGATAGATTGATAGATAGATTGATAGATAGATAGATAGATTTATAGATAGATAGATAAATTATGAACGAGGACGATAGAAAGATAGATAGATAGATTGATAGATAGATAGATAGATAGATAGATAGATAGATAGATAGATCGATATATAGATAGATAGATGGATGGATGAAATTAGGAACGGGCCGGATCGATAGATATATAGATAGATAGATATGTTAGATAGATAGTGTTGTGGACTCGTTTAGGGGTACCAACAATGAAATAAAAGAACAACAGGTTTAGAGATAATAATAATGAATTGTATTGAACAAAGAAATTATACACAAGTTAGTGTTGGCAGTGATAGTGCCTAAATGTGCCTCCAAATGTTCTCCCGGCAAAAGCCGGTATTTATGGTAGTCGGTTGCTACCATTTAGTTATTATTAAAGGGTAGGTAGGTTCACCCACAACACCCCCTTCCTAAACTTTTTCCCCCGGAATCTCAAGATATATCTTTTTCCTAGGATTCACCTCGAAACTCCCGGTTTATTTACGTTTTCTTGATGAACGTCTGTGTTCCGGAGGCGTTTTTGGTGTTGGCAGACTAAATGCGTCGTATATATCTTCCATGATGGTTTCACTCTGATCCGATGGGTCGTCCGACAGGCGACGACGCATTTGGTTACTGTGTTTTTAACGGGTGCCTCTAGGACCCTCTACAATGTACACCATCCGCCCCAATCTTTTTTGTACCTTTCCCACTTCCCACACGGTTTTTTTTCCTGGAAACACCTTCTCTCCATCCTCGTAACTCTTCTTTGGTGCCGTAATGTTGGTCGATTTCACCTGTTTTGGTAAAAATTTGTCGAATACCGACTTTATTTTTCTTCCAAACAGTTCTTCCGCTGGTGATACTTGGGCTGGTGTGTTCTCGTTTGGTGTAATTCTATACACTTGAAGGAACTGCTGGAGTGCCTTTTCTCTCGGCGTGCCCGTCGATTTTTTCAACGCTCTCTTCAAGGTATCAACAAATTTTTCTGCCTGTCCGTTTGGCCTCGGATGGTAAGTCGGAGTGGTGATATGTTTAATTTGAAAGTCTTCACAGAATTCTTTGAACTCTCGTGAAGTAAATTGTGCACCGTTGTCCGATACAACAATGTCCACCACTCCGAATCGGGCAAACAGTTCATGCAACGCGCATATCGCGACATCCGTTGTTGGGTTTTTACATCTAACAACTTCTGGCCATTTTGAGTAGCTGTCGACTATAATTAAATAGTAGAAGCCTTCCAATGGCCCCGCGAAATCTATGTGAATCCGGGACCATGGTTGCTCTGCCTTTGGCCATGGACAGTATTGAATAGGTGGTGCTTTCGCTGCCGACGCGCAGCCCGCACAGGCCTTCACCTTCGTCTTTATGTCCCTGTCCATGTTTTTCCAATACACATAAGATCTCATTAGGCTCTTCATGCGTGTCGCTCCTGGATGCCCCCTATGGAAATCCTTCAGGATTTTTTTTTTAGCGTAGCTGGGATTACTACTTGCTCCCGGTATAATAATGTGTCGCAACAGACTGAAAAAGCTTCTGCCGTTTGCTCATCGTCTGTTTGTAATTTATGTTTAATTTCGATAATAAAATTATCTTCTCTTGCCTCTATTTGTATATCGCCAAGTGTGACTGGCAGCTCTTTTATTGTGTTACACAGTACTTTACTATAGTCATATTCAGACCGAAGGGATGGTATAACTGTATCCTCGAGCTGTTCCGTGTACTTTGGGATTAGCCGCGATAAACCATCTGCGTGTCCTAGTCTTTTTGACGGTAAAAATTCCATCTCAAAGTCATAATTTAACAGAATTATACCCCATCTCTGTAGGTGGTTTGTTGTGTAGGTTGGCAAGCCTTTTTTTGATCCAAAGATGGTGATAAGTGGCTTATGGTCTGTTTGTAGGATAAAATGACGGCCGTGTAGATACCTGTGAAATTTGGTCATTGCGAACACAATACCCAACGCTTCTTTTTCAATCTGAGAGTAATTTTTCTCTGCAGGAAGTAAAGTTCTTGAAGCGTGCGCGATGGGTTTCATCGAGCCATCCGGCATTTTATGCAAAATGCACGCCCCAATGCCGTAGGAGCTGGCGTCACTTGCAACAATAGTTTTTAGCTCTGGATTAAAATGAGTAAGAAATAATTCTGAAGTTAACTTCGTTTTTAGGTTGTCAAATGCAGATTGACAGTCGGCGGACCATTCCCATTTACTATCTTTCTTAAGTAACTCATTTAAGGGGGCTCGTCATTTGTGCATACTGGGAATGAAATTTCGTAATAGTTTGCGAGACCCAGGAAGCTTTGTAGTTGGGTAACATTGTTCGGTTCGGGCATATTCTTGATGGCTATAGATCTTTCTTGGTCGGGACGTCTTCCATTCTTATCAATGACATGTCCAAGTATTTGATCTCTACTAGAAAGAATTCACATTTTGACTCCTTGAGTGTAAAACCAAGATCGCTAATCCTTTCGAATACTTTGTTTACGTGCTCACGGTGCTCCCCGACGTTCGTACTTTTCATTAAGATATCGTCAAGGTAGCCGATCGAAAAATCGAGCCCACTCAACATTGTGTCGATTACCTGTTGAAAAATCGACGGGGCCACTTTAATTCCAAAAGGGAGACGATTGAACTTTAGTAGTCCCCTGTGTGTCGAAATACAGAGAAGCTTAGAGATATCTTCCTCTACAGGTATTTGCAGATAGGCTTCACTCAAGTCAATTTTTGAGAACAGTTTTCCACCGTTTAATTTTGTGAAAACCTCTTCTGGAGTCGGCAGAGGATAGTGATAATCTTTCAGCGCATCATTCAAACCGGTTAAGAAATCGGCACACACTCTGATCTCTCCAGATTTTTTCTTCACGTAGACGGTTGGGGCCGCCCATTGCGAGTAGTCAACTGGTGTTAAAATACCTTTCTCCACCAACCGGTCTATTTCTGCATTAAATTTTTCAAGAGAGGCAAATGGTACACTTCGTTTTCTCTTAAAAACAGGATTCTTATTTTCAATTAGTTCAAAACTCGCCTTCATTTTAGTACAGCGTCCTAATTCATTAGAAAACACTTTGGGAAATGACTCTTTCAAATCCTTCTTCAATTTTTCTGCTTCAGCAGAAAAGTTCTCTATTCGTTGACAATAGGCGCTTATCGGCGAATCCCAGAGCTGGAAGTGCTGAATCCAATCTGAAACGAACAAATTTCCTGTATCTTTCATTACGAACATGCGTAATTTTAATGTCTGATTTTTTAGTGTCACTTTTGAAATGACTTCCCCTTCAAAGTTTATTTTCTCTCCGGTTACCGATCGAGCCACTTTATCTGTGCATAGCATAGTCGGTCTGCCGATTTTTTTCCAGGTATTAATATTAATAATTGATAGGTCAGACCTTGAATCAAGCTGTAGTTTAACATCTTGATTGTTCATTTTTATCGTAACATACTTTCATATGTTTAGGTTGCCACCATTAATTCTGGTTGTTTTTATGTAACTTTTTTTTCTAGTGTTACTTCTGCTTTGTGTCCCATTTTATGGCATTTGTCACAATTTTTTCGTTTAAAAAGAACACTTCTGGTACCAATGTAGGTCCCCGCAACCCCAACAAGGGTGGTTTGGCAATTTTTCATCCGACCTTTGAGGCAAATCCTTCCTGAATTTTTCCTTCAAAGAGTATGATGTTTTTGAAAAACGACGAACATTTTAAATATTAGAAATTGCTGCTTCCTCTATTTCTTTAGCTTCCTTTTTCTCGGAAATATGTCGTTGACAGCTTTCGGCCAGTTTTTGCAATGTTAAATTTGGCTCGGTTTCAAGTTTGATATATATAGAGAGAGATATATACATAGAGAGAATAGAATAGATAAATAGATGGATGCATAGATAGATAGATAGATAGACTGACAGGATAAAATAGGTATATAAATAGACAGATAGATTGATTGATAGATTGATAGATATGAAAATAGATAGATAGATTTATAAACAGACAGAAATGAATAGATCGATCGATTAATAGATTGATAGACTAGCGAAAATAGACTCCCTAGTCTATTTTTGCTAGGCTGCCGCGTTCTTGGGTGGTGAGACAAAGAAAAAAAAAAATTTGTCTCCAAATACTTTTTTTATGTTTTAAAAGGAATAATAAAAAAAAATTTTTTTTTAATTTTTTGGCGGGAAAATTTTTTTTTTTTCGCGCCAAAAAAAATGAAAAAAAAAATGGCGGGGGGGAATTTACCCCCCCCCAATCCGTGAAAAAATCGAGAGCGAACGCAGACCTAATCGTATTCTGGAGGAACAGATCGAGCGCGGACGCAGACCCCAAACTATAAAAAGAACAATTATTATACGATCACTTATTGGTAAATAAGAGATGTGAAAAAAAAGCGATTTGTTCAAGTATTAGAATTAAGAGATAAATTTCATCTGTGCTCAGGCGGTATAGCGTTTGGCTGTTAGCGTCAAGGTTGCGAGTTCGAATCGCGGCGTTGACGCCAAAAATTATTTATTGTTTATTTGTTCTTTAATATGTGGCCCAATGTATTTGTTTATGTTTCCGACTTTGAAATTAATTAAATAGTAATTATCTCGCCCTCCCCTCTGTTTACAAAAATTCTCCAGGACGGACAGACAGACAGACAGAGAAGGTGCTCGTAATATTATAAGTGGACTAGCGAAAATAGACTCCCTAACGGTCGTCTATTTTTGCTAGACTTCCGCGTCGGAAATGAACGCTCACCAGTAAACCGATAGAGACTCAGTCATATTTCTTGGGTGGGTAGACATCGATTTTCTTTGTTTCTAACCAAGAATATTTTTAGTTTTTAAAAACAAAAACAAAAAATCTTTAAACATTTTTTTACCCATTCTCTCCAAAAGTTTTTTTTCACCCTCCCCCATGAATACTTATATTTTCAGTTTAAAAAAAAGTACCCCCCACCCCCAAATTTATTTTTAGCACTTCTCCGTAATAGTAATATTTTCAGTTAAAAAAAGAGAAAAAACAGAGAAAAAATATCTACCCCCCCCCAAATTTTTTTTGTACTCTTCCCCATGAATAGTTATATTTTCAGTTAGAAAAAAAAAAATTTAACCCCCCACTCAAAGGAAAAAAAATTTTTTGTTACCCTTCCCCATGAATAGTAATATTTTCAGTAAGAAAAAGAAAAAAACAATGTTACCTCCCTCCCCCCCCAAATTTTTTTTACCCCTCCCCATGAATAGGAATTTTTTTAAGTTAACAAAAAAAAAAAAAAATTTTTTTACCCCCCCCCAAATTTTTTTTGTTACCTATCCCCATGAATAGTAATATTTTCAGTTAGAAAAATAAAAAAAATTGTACCCCCCACCCGAAAAAAAATTTTTTTGTTACCCTTCCCCATGAATAGTAATATTTTCAGTTAGAAAAAGAAAGAGAATAAAGAAAAATTTTACCCCCCCCCCAAGAAAAAAATTTAAAATTAAGAGGCGCCTCGGTAATATCAAAGAACTACTGTTTAAATCTCCTATTGAAGGCGCCTACGTCATATCAAAGAACCAGTTTCGTTATTTTTCCAAAACGGTTACCCAGTTAGTAATGGCCGAGATATTTGTTACTTAACTTCAATTTACAATAAAACACCTTTTGCTTTATAAACGTAATGAATGTAAAGAATGATAATGTGAAAAGATACAACGTAATGTAAATAATAGAATGAAAACTGTGAAAAAACCTCTCACGATGACGTCACTTCCGGACGGACCGGAAGGATGAGTGAGCAATTTAGTTTTCCTAAATGGTCAACGATTTACTAATGGCTCGGATATGCCTTGTTTACTTTTAACTTTTAGTAGAAAACATTCTCTTAACAACGTAATGTAAATAATGAATGAAAACTGTGAAAAAAATCCTCTCACAATGACGTCACTAAAGAGGGGAGGCGAAGCCTGGGAGGGTGGACCTCCTAGAACTGCACATGACAGACCCATAGACCGGCGTAAATGAAGACCCGAAGGCCAAGACAATAGCAGTGAAGACCCGAAGGCCAAGACAATACCAGTCTATGTTGTTCAGTATCCATCGGAACAGATACTACACTTTGATCTTAGCCAAAATGCCTGGGAAGACTTGAAATTTTTACAATAATCGCCATTGGAAGTATGGTTGAGAAAACACGCTGGTTGATGAAGAAAATGGCTTTAATTAATTGTATGAATAATTTTTATTAATATCACCTTATCGGGACGTATTGTAAATACATATGGAAACTTGATAATAGCAGTTTTAAGTGTATATTTGTAAATATGAATTTAATTGAAGGTTAAAAGTAATGTATTATGTAAATGAGGAAGCCCGTCTTGTGTCTAAACGACGTTTATTAAGGGTATATAAGGCCGTTGAAATCTATTAATTTAAGTAAGATTCTTGCCACGTTTTTACTTCTAATCGCAGCCTCGTCTTGAAATTTCCTTCTTCTCTAATCTTATAATGTTATTTAAAGTTATCTAATGTAAATTTAATTAATTAACAATAGTTTCCTAATTCTACATGTATACAAATATTATGAACGCTGACTTGAAAAGCTTAATTAATTAAATGTTAATTACTCGAGCCCCCTCCCCTCTCTCTTCTGTTTACAAAAATTCCCCAGGACGGACGGACAGACATCCTGACAGAGAAAGTGCTCGTTATATTATAAGTGGACTAGCAAAAATAGCCTCCCTACGGTCGTCTATTTTTGCTAGGCTGCGCGTCGGAAAGAACGCTCACCTGTAAACCAATGGAGACTCAGTCATATTTCTTGGGTGGGTAGACATCGATTTTCTTTGTTCTAACCAAGAATATTTTTAGTTTAAAGAAAAAAAAAATTTTTTAACATTTTTTTACCCATTCTCTCCAAAAGTTTTGTTTCACTCTCCCCCATGAATACTAATATTTTCAGCTTAAAAAAAAAGTTCGCCCCCTCAAATAGTAATATTTTCAGTTAGAATAAGAGAGAAAAAAAGAAATTTTTTTTTACCCCCCCTAATGTTTTTTTTAATTCTCTTCCCCATGAATAGTAATATTTTAAGTTAGAAAAAGAAAAAAATGAATTTTTTTTACCCTTCTTCATAAATAGTAATAATTTCAGTTAGGAAGAGAACCCCCCCCCCAAATTTTTTTTACCCTTCCCATGAATAGTAGTTTTCAGTTTAAAGAGGAAACATTTTTTTTTTACCTCACCCCCCAAAATAAAAAAATTTTTTGTGACCCTTCCCCATAAATAGGTATATTTTCAGTTAGAAAAAGAACAAAAAAATTTTTTTACACCCCCCAAAAACATTTTTTTACCCTTCTCCATGAATAGTAATATTTTCAGTTAGAAAAAGAATTAAAAAATGTTACCCCCCACCACAAATTTTTTTTTGTTACCCTTCCCTCGTAATAGTAATATTTTCAGTTTGAAAAAGTAAAAAAAAAATTTTATTACCCTTCCCCACCCCCAAAAAAGAAAATTTTGTAACCCTTCCCCATTAGTAATATTTTCAGTTAGAAAAAGAAAAAAATTTTTTTTTACCCTTCCCCATGATAAGTAATGTTTTCAGTTCACAAAAACAAAAAATTTTTTACCCCCCCCCAAATTTTTTTTCTCACCCTTCCCCATGAATAGTAATATTTTCAGTTAGAAAAAGAGAAAAAAAATGTTACCCTCCCTAATTCATAGTTAAAATTTTTTTTAAAAATAAGTAGGCGCCTCGGTCATATCAAAGAACTAATGTTTAAATATGCTATTGAAGGCGCCTACGTTATATCAAAAAAAGAGTTTTCTTATTTTTTCCAAAACGGTTA
Source organism: Sepiola atlantica (assembly GCA_963556195.1). NCBI lineage: Eukaryota > Metazoa > Mollusca > Cephalopoda > Sepiida > Sepiolidae > Sepiola > Sepiola atlantica. The sequence continues at coordinate 20,344,391 of OY744550.1, read as the reverse complement.
CCCAGTTAGTAATGGCCGAGATATTTGTTGCTTAACTTCAATTTACAATAAAACACCTTTGTCTTATCAACGTAATGAATTTAAAGAATGATAATGTGAAAAGATCCTCTCAAAATGACGTCACTTCCGGACTAACCGGAAGGATGAGTCAGCAATTTAGTTTTCCAAAATTGTCACCGATTTACTAATGGCTCGGATATGCTTTGTTTACTTGTAATTTATAGTAGAAAACATTCTCGGTACAACGTAATGTAAATAATAGAATGAAAACTGTGAAAAAATCCTCTCACGATGACGTCACTTCCGGACGGACCGGAAGGATGAGTGAGCAATTTAGTTTTCCTAAATGGTCAACGATTTACTAATGGCTCGGATATGCCTTGTTTACTTTTAACTTTTAGTAGAAAACACTCTTTTAACAACGTAATGTAAATAATGAATGAAAACTGTGAAAAAAATCCTCTCACAATGACGTCACTAAAGAGGGGAGGCGAAGCCTGGGAGGGTGGACCTCCTAGAACTGCACATGACAGACCCATAGATCGGCGTAAACGAAGACCCGAAGGCCAAGACAATAGCAGTGAAGACCCGAAAGCCAAGACAATACCAGTCTATGTGGTTCAGTATCCAACGGAACAGATACTACACTTTGATCTTAGCTAAAAAGCCTGGGAAGACTTGAAATTTTAACAATAATCGCCATGGAAGTATGGTTGAGAAAACACGCTGGTTGATGTAGAAAATGGCTTTAATTAATTGAATGAATAATTTTTATTAATATCACCTTATCGGGACGTACTGTAAATACATATGTAAACTTGATAATAGCAGTTATAAGTGTATATTTGTAAATCTGAATTTAATTGAAGCTTAAAAGTAATGTATTATGTAAATGAGGAAGCCCGTTTAGTGTCTAAACGACGTTTATTAACGGTATAAAAGGCCGTTGAAATCTATTAATTTAAGTAAGATTCTTGCCACGTTTTCACTTCTAATCGCACCTCGTCTTGAAATTTCGTTCATCTCTAATCTAATAATGTTTTTTAATGTCAGCTAATGTAAATTTAATTGATTAATAATAGTTTCCTAATTCTACATGTATACAAATAAGTACTTTTAGACCTTGAATTTCAAAACAATACTAAATATCTGGAGATTTACAAATTGGCTAAAAATCCCGATTTCTGTGAGGTACAGATATATGGCGATTTTCACTCTTTTGACATTTGTTCTTTTAAGGTTTATTCATGCAAGTATGATAGAAAATCAGTCGAAAATATGTTTAAAGTACTTTTTAGACCTTGAATTTCAAAACAATACCAAATATCTGGAGATTTCAAAATTGGCTAAAATCCCCGATTTCTGTAAAGTACGGATATGTCGCATATTTCCGAATTTTTTACATTTTTCTTTTAAGGTGTTTTCATATGAGTATGATAGAAAATCAGTAAAAAATTGGTTTAAAGTACTTTTTAGGCCCTGTAATTTCAAAAGCATACCAAATATCTGGAGATTTAAAAAATAGGCTAAAATTCCTGATTTTTGTAAGGTACGGATATGTCGCGATTTTCGATTTTTTAACATTTTTTTTTAATGGTTTTTTCATGTCAGTATGATAGAAAATCAGTCGAAAATAGGTGTAAAGTACTTTTTAGACCTTGAATTTCAAAACAATACCAAATATCTGGAGATTTCAAAATTTGCTAAAATTCTCGATTTCTGTAAGGTACGCATATGTCGCGATTTTCGACTTTTGACATTTTTTCTCTTAAGGTTTTTTCATGTCAGTATGATAGAAAATCAGTCGAAAATAGGTTTAAAGTACTTTTTAGAGGTTGAATTTCAAAACCATACCAAATATCTTATGATTTACAATTTGGCTAAAATTCCCGATATGTCGCGATTTTGGAATTTTTGACATATTTTCGTTTAAGGTTTTTTCATGTGAGTATGATAGAAAATCAGTCGAAAATATGTTTCAAGTACTTTTTTGACTTTGAATTGCAAAACAATGCCAAATATCTTGAGATTTCAAAATTAGCTAAAATTCCCGATTTTTGTAAGGTACGGATATGTCGCGATTGTCGATTTTTTAACATTTTTTTTTAATAGTTTTTTAACGTAAGTATGATAGAAAATCAGTCGAAAATATGTTTAAAGTACTTTTTTGACTTTGAATTGCAAAACAATGCCAAATATCTTGAGATTTCAATTTGGCTAAAATGCCCTATTTCTGTAAGGTACGGATATGTCGCTATTTTCGATTTTTTAACATTTTTTCTTTTAAGGTTTTTTCATGTGAGTATGATAGAAAATCAGTCGAAAATATGTTTAAAGTACTTTTTTGACTTTGAATTGCAAAACAATGCTAAATATCTTGAAATTTCAAAATTGGCTAAAATTCCCGATTTCTGTAAGGTACGGATATGTCGCGATTTTCGATTTTTTAACATTTTTTTTAATGGTTTTTTCATGTAAGTATGATAGAAAATCAGTCGAAAATAGGTTTAAAGTACTTTTTTGATTTTGAATTGCAAAACAATGCCAAATATCTTTAGATTTCAAAAATGGCTAAAATTCCCGATTTCTGTAAGGTACGGATATGTCGCTATTTTCGAATTTTTGACATTTTTTCTTTTAAGGTTTTTTCATGTGAGTATGATAGAAAATCAGTCGAAAATATGTTTAAAGTACTTTTTAGACGTTGAATTTCAAAACAATACCAAATATCTGGAGAGTTCAAAATTGGCTAAAATGCCCTATTTCTGTAAGGTACGAATATGTCGCGATTTTCGATTTTTTGACATTTTTTTTAATGGTTTTTTCATGTAAGTATGATAGAAAATCAGTCGAAAATAGGTTTAAAGTAATTTTTATACTTTGAATTGCAAAACAATGCCAAATATCTTGAGATTTAAAAATTGGCTAAAATTCCCGATTTCTGTAAGGTACGGATATGTCGCGATTTTTGATTTTTTAACATTTTTCTTCTAAGGTTTTTTCATGTGAGTATGATAGAAAATCAGTCGAAAATATGTTTAAAGTACTTTTTAGACGTTGAATTTCAAAACAATACCAAATATCTGGAGAGTTCAAAATTGGCTAAAATTCCCGATTTCTGTAATGTACGGATATGTCGCTATTTTCGATTTTTTAACATTTTTTCTTTTAAGGTTTTTTCATGTGAGTATGATAGAAAATCAGTCGAAAATATGTTTCAAGTACTTTTTTGACTTAGAATTGCAAAACAATGCCAAATATCTTGAGCTTTCAAAATTGGCTAAAATTCCCGATTTCTGTAAGGTACGGATGTGTCGCGATTTTCGATTTTTTAACATTTTTCTTTTAAGGTTTTTTCATGTGAGTATGATAGAAAATCAGTCGAAAATATGTTTAAAGTACTTTTTAGACGTTGAATTTCAAAACAATACCAAATATCTGGAGAGTTCAAAATTGGCTAAAATGCCCTATTTCTGTAAGGTACAAATATGTCGCGATTTTCGATTTTTTAACATTTTTTTTTAATGGTTTTTTCTATGTTAGTATGATAGAAAATCAGTCGAAAATATGTTTAAAGTACTTTTTAGACGTTGAATTTCAAAACAATACCAAATATCTGGAGAGTTCAAAATTGGCTAAAATGCCCTATTTCTGTAAGGTACGAATATGTCGCGATTTTCGATTTTTTGACATTTTTTTTTAATGTTTTTTTCATGTAAGTATGATAGAAAATCAGTCGAAAATATGTTTAAAGTACTTTTTAGACGTTGAATTGCAAAACAATACCAAATATCTGGAGAGTTCAAAATTGGCTAAAAGGCCCTATTTTTGTAAGGTACGAATATGTCGCTATTTTCGATTTTTTAACATTTTTTCTTTTAAGGTTTTTTCATGTGAGTATGATAGAAAATCAGTCGAAAATATGTTTAAAGTACTTTTTTGACTTTGAATTGCAAAACAATGCCAAATATCTTGAGATTTCAAAATTGGCAAAAATTCCCGATTTCTGTAAGGTACGGATAGTTCGCGATTTTCGATTTTTTAACATTTTTCTTTTAAGGTTTTTTCATGTAAGTATGATAGAAAATCAGTCGAAAATAGGTTTAAAGTACTTTTTTGACTTTGAATTGCAAAACAATGCCAAATATCTTGAGATTTCAAAATTGGCAAAAATTCCCGATTTGTGTAAGGTACGGATAGTTCGCGATTTTCGATTTTTTAACATTTTTCTTTTAAGGTTTTTTCATGTGAGTATGATAGAAAATCAGTCGAAAATATGTTTAAAGTACTTTTTAGACGTTGAATTTCCAAACAATACTAAATATCTGGAGAGTTCAAAATTGGCTAAAATGCCCTATTTCTGTAAGGTACGAATATGTCGCGATTTTCGATTTTTTGACATTTTTCTTTCAAGTTTTTTTCATGTGAGTATGATAGAAAATCAGTCGAAAATATGTTTAAAGTACTTTTTAGACGTTGAATTTCAAAACAATACCAAATATCTGGAGAGTTCAAAATTGGCTAAAATGCCCTATTTCTGTAAGGTACGAATATGTCGCGATTTTCGATTTTTTGACATTTTTTTTAATGTTTTTTTCATGTAAGTATGATAGAAAATCAGTCGAAAATATGTTTAAAGTACTTTTTTGACTTTGAATTGCAAAACAATGCCAAATATCTTGAGATTTCAAAATTGGCTAAAATTCCCGATTTCTGTAAGGTACGGATAGTTCGCGATTTTCGATTTTTAAACATTTTTTCTTTTAAGGTTTTTTCATGTGAGTATGATAGAAAATCAGTCGAAAATATGTTTAAAGTACTTTTTAGACGTTGAATTTCAAAACAATACCAAATATCTGGAGAGTTCAAAATTGGCTAAAATGCCCTATTTCTGTAAGGTACAAATATGTCGCGATTTTCGATTTTTTGACATTTTTTTTAATGGTTTTTTCTATGTAAGTATGATAGAAAATCAGTCGAAAATATGTTTAAAGTACTTTTTAGACGTTGAATTTCAAAACAATACCAAATATCTGGCGAGTTCAAAATTGGCTAAAATGCCCTATTTCTGTAAGGTACGAATATGTCGCGATTTTCGATTTTTTGACATTTTTTTTTAATGTTTTTTTCATGTAAATATGATAGAAAATCAGTCGAAAATAGGTTTAAAGTACTTTTTTGACTTTGAATTGCAAAACAATGCCAAATATCTTGAGATTTCAAAATTGGCAAAAATTTACGATTTCTGTAAGGTACGGATAGTTCGCGATTTTCGATTTTTTAACATTTTTCTTTTAAGTTTTTTTCATGTGAGTATGATAGAAAATCAGTCGAAAATATGTTTAAAGTACTTTTTAGACGTTGAATTTCAAAACAATACCAAATATCTGGAGAGTTCAAAATTGGCTAAAATGCCCTATTTCTGTAAGGTACGGATATGTCGCTATTTTCTATTTTTTAACATTTTTTCTTTTAAGGTTTTTTCATGTGAGTATGATAGAAAATCAGTCGAAAATATGTGTAAAGTACTTTTTAGACGTTGAATTTCAAAACCATACCAAATATCTGGAGAGTTCAAAATTGGCTAAAATGCCCTATTTCTGTAAGGTACGAATATGTCGCGATTTTCGATTTTTTGACATTTTTTTTTAATGGTTTTTTCATGTAAGTATGATAGAAAATCAGTCGAAAATATGTTTAAAGTACTTTTTTGACTTTGAATTGCAAAACAATGCCAAATATCTTGAGATTTCGAAATTGGCTAAAATTCCCGATTTCTGTAAGGTACGGATATGTCGCTATTTTCGATTTTTTAACATTTTTTCTTTTAAGGTTTTTTCATGTGAGTATGATAGAAAATCAGTCGAAAATATGTTTAAAGTACTTTTTTTACTTTGAATTGCAAAACAATGCCAAATATCTGGCGAGTTACAAAATTGGCTAAAATGCCCTATTTCTGTAAGGTACAAATATGTCGCGATTTTCGATTTTTTGACATTTTTTTTTAATGGTTTTTTCTATGTAAGTATGATAGAAAATCAGTCGAAAATATGTTTAAAGTCCTTTTTAGACGTTGAATTTCAAAACAATACCAAATATCTTGAGATTTCAAAATTGGCTAAAATGCCCTATTTCTGTAAGGTACGGATATGTCGCTATTTTCGATTTTTTAACATTTTTTCTTTTAAGGTTTTTTCATGTGAGTATGATAGAAAATCAGTCGAAAATATGTTTAAAGTACTTTTTTGACTTTGAATTGCAAAACAATGGCAAATATCTTGAAATTTCAAAATTGGCTAAAATTCCCGATTTCTGTAAGGTACGGATATGTCGCGATTTTCGATTTTTTAACATTTTTTTTTAATGGTTTTTTTCATGTAAGTATGATAGAAAATCAGTCGAAAATAGGTTTAAAGTACTTTTTTGATTTTGAATTGCAAAACAATGCCAAATATCTTGAGATTTCAAAATTGGCTAAAATTCCCGATTTCTGTAAGGTACGGATATGTCGCTATTTTCGAATTTTTGACATTTTTTCTTTTAAGGTTTTTTCATGTGAGTATGATAGAAAATCAGTCGAAAATATGTTTAAAGTACTTTTTAGACGTTGAATTTCAAAACAATACCAAATATCTGGAGAGTTCAAAATTGGCTAAAATGCCCTATTTCTGTAAGGTACGAATATGTCGCGATTTTCGATTTTTTGACATTTTTTTTAATGGTTTTTTCATGTAAGTATGATAGAAAATCAGTCGAAAATAGGTTTAAAGTACTTTTTTGACTTTGAATTGCGAAACAATGCCAAATATCTTGAGATTTCGAAATTGGCTAAAATTCCCGATTTCTGTAAGGTACGGATATGTCGCGATTTTTGATTTTTTAACATTTTTCTTCTAAGGTTTTTTCATGTGAGTATGATAGAAAATCAGTCGAAAATATGTTTAAAGTACTTTTTAGACGTTGAATTTCAAAACAATACCAAATATCTTGAGAGTTCAAAATTGGCTAAAATTCCAGATTTCTGTAAGGTACGGATATGTCGCTATTTTCGATTTTTTGACATTTTTTCTTTTAAGGTTTTTTCATGTGAGTATGATAGAAAATCAGTCGAAAATATGTTTCAAGTACTTTTTTGACTTTGAATTGCAAAACAATGCCAAATATCTTGAGATTTCAAAATTGGCTAACCTTCCCGATTTCTGTAAGGTACGGATATGTCGCGATGTTCGATTTTTTAACATTTTTTTTTAATAGTTTTTTCATGTAAGTATGATAGAAAATCAGTCGAAAATAGGTTTAAAGTACTTTTTTGACTTTGAATTGCAAAACAATGCCAAATATCTTGCGATTTCAAAATTGGCTAAAATTCCCGATTTCTGTAAGGTATGGATAGTTCGCGATTTTCGATTTTTTAACATTTTTCTTTTAAGTTTTTTTCATGTGAGTATGATAGAAAATCAGTCGAAAATATGTTTAAAGTACTTTTTAGACGTTGAATTTCAAAACAATACCAAATATCTGGAGAGTTCAAAATTGGCTAAAATGCCCTATTTCTGTAAGGTACGAATATGTCGCGATTTTCGATTTTTTGACATTTTTTTTAATGGTTTTTTCATGTAAGTATGATAGAAAATCAGTCGAAAATATGTTTAAAGTACTTTTTTGACTTTGAATTGCAAAACAATGCCAAATATCTTGAGATTTCAAAATTGGCTAAAATTCCCGATTTCTGTAAGGTACGGATATGTCGTTATTTTTGATTTTTTAACATTTTTCTTTTAAGGTTTTTTAATGTGAGTATGATAGAAAATCAGTCGAAAATATGTTTAAAGTACTTTTTAGACCTTGAATTTCAAAACAATACCAAATATCTGGAGAGTTCAAAATTGGCTAAAATTCCCTATTTCTGTAAGGTACAAATATGTCGCGATTTTCGATTTTTTGACATTTTTTTTTAATGGTTTTTTCTATGTAAGTATGATAGAAAATCAGTCGAAAATATGTTTAAAGTACTTTTTAGACGTTGAATTTCAAAACAATACCAAATATCTGGAGAGTTCAAAATTGGCTAAAATTCCCTATTTCTGTAAGGTACGAATATGTCGCGATTTTCGATTTTTTGACATTTTTTTTAATGTTTTTTTCATGTAAGTATGATAGAAAATCAGTCGAAAATAGGTTTAAAGTACTTTTTTGACTTTGAATTGCAAAACAATGCCAAATATCTTGAGATTTAAAAATTGGCAAAAATTCCCGATTTCTGTAAAGTACGGATAGGTCGCGATTTTTGATTTTTTAACATTTTTCTTCTAAGGTTTTTTCATGTGAGTATGATAGAAAATCAGTCGAAAATATGTTTAAAGTACTTTTTAGACGTTGAATTTCAAAAATATACCAAATATCTGGAGAGTTCAAAATTGGCTAAAATTCCCGATTTCTGTAAGGTACGGATATGTCGCTATTTTCGATTTTTTAACATTTTTTCTTTTAAGGTTTTTTCATGTGAGTATGATAGAAAATCAGTCGAAAATATGTTTCAAGTACTTTTTTGACTTTGAATTGCAAAACAATGCCAAATATCTTGAGATTTCAAAATTGGCTAAAATTCCCGATTTCTGTAAGGTACGGATATGTCGTTATTTTTGATTTTTTAACATTTTTCTTTTAAGGTTTTTTCATGTGAGTATGATAGAAAATCAGTCGAAAATATGTTTAAAGTACTTTTTAGACCTTGAATTTCAAAACAATACCAAATATCTGGAGAGTTCAAAATTGGCTAAAATTCCCTATTTCTGTAAGGTACAAATATGTCGCGATTTTCGATTTTTTGACATTTTTTTTTAATGGTTTTTTCTATGTAAGTATGATAGAAAATCAGTCGAAAATATGTTTAAAGTACTTTTTAGACGTTGAATTTCAAAACAATACCAAATATCTGGAGAGTTCAAAATTGGCTAAAATTCCCGATTTCTGTAAGGTACGAATATGTCGCGATTTTCGATTTTTTGACATTTTTTTAAATGTTTTTTCCATGTAAGTATGATAGAAAATCAGTCGAAAATAGGTTTAAAGTACTTTTTTGACTTTGAATTGCAAAACAATGCCAAATATCTTGAGATTTAAAAATTGGCTAAAATTCCCGATTTCTGTAAGGTACGGATATGTCGCGATTTTTGATTTTTTAACATTTTTCTTCTAAGGTTTTTTCATGTGAGTATGATAGAAAATCAGTCGAAAATATGTTTAAAGTACTTTTTAGACGTTGAATTTCAAAAATATACCAAATATCTGGAGAGTTCAAAATTGGCTAAAATTCCCGATTTCTGTAAGGTACGGATATGTCGCTATTTTCGATTTTTTAACATTTTTTCTTTTAAGGTTTTTTCATGTGAGTATGATAGAAAATCAGTCGAAAATATGTTTCAAGTACTTTTTTGACTTTGAATTGCAAAACAATGCCAAATATCTTGAGATTTCAAAATTGGCAAACCTTCCCGATTTCTGTAAGGCACGGATATGTCGCGATTTTCGATTTTTTAACATTTTTTTTTAATAGTTTTTTCATGTAAGTATGATAGAAAATCAGTCGAAAATAGGTTTAAAGTACTTTTTTGACTTTGAATTGCAAAACAATGCCAAATATCTTGAGATTTACAAATTGGCTAAAATTCCCTATTTCTGTAAGGTACGGATAGTTCGCGATTTTCGATTTTTTAACATTTTTCTTTTAAGTTTTTTTCATGTGAGTATGATAGAAAATCAGTCGAAAATATGTTTAAAGTACTTTTTCGACGTTGAATTTCAAAACAATACCAAATATCTGGAGAGTTCAAAATTGGCTAAAATGCCCTATTTCTGTAAGGTACGAATATGTCGCGATTTTCGATTTTGTGACATTTTTTTAAATGTTTTTTTCATGTAAGTATGATAGAAAATCAGTCGAAAATATGTTTAAAGTACTTTTTTGACTTTGAATTGCAAAACAATGCCAAATATCTTGAGGTTTCAAAATTGGCTAAAATTCCCGATTTCTGTAAGGTACGGATAGTTCGCGATTTTCGATTTTTCAACATTTTTCTTTTAAGGTTTTTTCATGTGAGTATGATAGAAAATCAGTCGAAAATATGTTTCAAGTACTTTTTTGACTTTGAATTGCAAAACAATGCCAAATATCTTGAGATTTCAAAATTGGCTAACCTTCCCGATTTCTGTAAGGTACGGATATGTCGCGATTTTCGATTTTTTAACATTTTTTTTTAATAGTTTTTTCATGTATGTATGATAGAAAATCAGTCGAAAATAGGTTTAAAGTACTTTTTTGACTTTGAATTGCAAAACAATGCCAAATATCTTGAGATTTCAAAATTGGCTAAAATTCCCGATTTCTGTAAGGTACGGATATGTCGTTATTTTTGATTTTTTAACATTTTTCTTTTAAGGCTTTTTCATGTGAGTATGATAGAAAATCAGTCGAAAATATGTTTAAAGTACTTTTTAGACGTTGAATTTCAAAACAATACCAAATATCTGGAGAGTTCAAAATTGGCTAAAATTCCCGATTTCTGTAAGGTACGAATATGTCGCGATTTTTGATTTTTTGACATTTTTTTAAATGTTTTTTCCATGTAAGTATGATAGAAAATCAGTCGAAAATAGGTTTAAAGTACTTTTTTGACTTTGAATTGCAAAACAATGCCAAATATCTTGAGGTTTCAAAATTGGCTAAAATTCCCGATTTCTGTAAGGTACGGATAGTTCGCGATTTTCGATTTTTCAACATTTTTCTTTTAAGGTTTTTTCATGTGAGTATGATAGAAAATCAGTCGAAAATATGTTTAAAGTACTTTTTAGACGTTGAATTTCAAAACAATACCAAATATCTGGAGAGTTCAAAATTGGCTAAAATTCCCGATTTCTGTAAGGTACGGATATGTCGCGATTTTCGATTTTTTAACATTTTTTCTTTTAAGGTTTTTTCATGTGAGTATGATAGAAAATCAGTCGAAAATATGTTTAAAGTACTTTTTTGACTTTGAATTGCAAAACAATGCCAAATATCTTGAGATTTCAAAATTGGCTAACCTTCCCGATTTCTGTAAGGTACGGATATGTCGCGATTTTCGATTTTTAACATTTTTTTTTAATAGTTTTTTCATGTATGTATGATAGAAAATCAGTCGAAAATAGGTTTAAAGTACTTTTTTGACTTTGAATTGCAAAACAATGCCAAATATCTTGAGATTTCAAAATTGGCTAAAATTCCCGATTTCTGTAAGGTACGGATAGTCCGCGATTTTCGATTTTTTAACATTTTTCTTTTAAGTTTTTTTCATGTGAGTATGATAGAAAATCAGTCGAAAATATGTTTAAAGTACTTTTTAGACGTTGAATTTCAAAACAATACCAAATATCTGGAGAGTTCAAAATTGGCTAAAATGCCCTATTTCTGTAAGGTACGAATATGTCGCGATTTTCGATTTTTTGACATTTTTTTTAATGTTTTTTTCATGTAAGTATGATAGAAAATCAGTCGAAAATATGTTTAAAGTACTTTTTTGACTTTGAATTGCAAAACAATGCCAAATATCTTGAGATTTCAAAATTGGCTAAAATTCCCGATTTCTGTAAGGTACGGATATGTCGTTATTTTTGATTTTTTAACATTTTTCTTTTAAGGCTTTTTCATGTGAGTATGATAGAAAATCAGTCGAAAATATGTTTAAAGTACTTTTTAGACCTTGAATTTCAAAACAATACCAAATATCTGGAGAGTTCAAAATTGGCTAAAATTCCCGATTTCTGTAAGGTACGGATATGTCGCTATTTTCGATTTTTTAACATTTTTTCTTTTAAGGTTTTTTCATGTGAGTATGATAGAAAATCAGTCGAAAATATGTTTAAAGTACTTTTTAGACGTTGAATTTCAAAAATATACCAAATATCTGGAGAGTTCAAAATTGGCTAAAATTACCGATTTCTGTAAGGTACGGATATGTCGCTATTTTCTATTTTTTAACATTTTTTCTTTTAAGGTTTTTTCATGTGAGTATGATAGAAAATCAGTCGAAAATATGTTTCAAGTACTGTTTTGACTTTGAATTGCAAAACAATGCCAAATATCTTGAGATTTCAAAATTGGCAAACCTTCCCGATTTCTGTAAGGTACGGATATGTCGCGATTTTCGATTTTTTAACATTTTTTTTTAATAGTTTTTTCATGTAAGTATGATAGAAAATCAGTCGAAAATAGGTTTAAAGTACTTTTTTGACTTTGAATTGCAAAACAATGCCAAATATCTTGAGATTTCAAAATTGGCTAAAATTCCCGATTTCTGTAAGGTACGGATAGTTCGCGATTTTCGATTTTTTAACATTTTTCTTTTAAGTTTTTTTCATATGAGTATGATAGAAAATCAGTCGAAAATATGTTTAAAGTACTTTTTAGACGTTGAATTTCAAAACAATACCAAATATCTGGAGAGTTCAAAATTGGCTAAAATGCCCTATTTCTGTAAGGTACGAATATGTCGCGATTTTCGATTTTTTGACATTTTTTTTAATGGTTTTTTCATGTAAGTATGATAGAAAATCAGTCGAAAATATGTTTAAAGTACTTTTTTGACTTTGAATTGCAAAACAATGCCAAATATCTTGAGGTTTCAAAATCGGCTAAAATTCCCGATTTCTGTAAGGTACGGATAGTTCGCTATTTTCGATTTTTCAACATTTTTCTTTTAAGGTTTTTTCATGTGAGTATGATAGAAAATCAGTCGAAAATATGTTTAAAGTACTTTTTAGACGTTGAATTTCAAAACAATACCAAATATCTGGAGAGTTCAAAATTGGCTAAAATTCCCGATTTCTGTAATGTACGGATATGTCGCGATTTTCGATTTTTTGACATTTTTTTAAATGTTTTTTTCATGTAAGTATGATAGAAAATCAGTCGAAAATAGGTTTAAAGTACTTTTTTGACTTTGAATTGCCAAACAATGCCAAATATCTTGAGATTTAAAAATTGGCTAAAATTCCCGATTTCTGTAAGGTACGGATAGTTCGCGATTTTCGATTTTTTAACATTTTTCTTTTAAGGTTTTTTCATGTGAGTATGATAGAAAATCAGTCGAAAATATGTTTAAAGTACTTTTTAGACGTTGAATTTCAAAACAATACCAAATATCTGGAGAGTTCAAAATTGGCTAAAATGCCCTATTTCTGTAAGGTACAAATATGTCGCGATTTTCGATTTTTTGACATTTTTTTTTAATGGTTTTTTCTATGTAAGTATGATAGAAAATCAGTCGAAAATATGTTTAAAGTACTTTTTTTACTTTGAATTTCAAAACAATACCAAATATCTGGAGAGTTCAAAATTGGCTAAAATGCCCTATTTCTGTAAGGTACGAATATGTCGCGATTTTCGATTTTTTGACATTTTTTTTTAATGTTTTTTTCATGTAAGTATGATAGAAAATCAGTCGAAAATAGGTTTAAAGTACTTTTTAGACGTTGAATTTCAAAACAATACCAAATATCTGGAGAGTTCAAAATTGGCTAAACTTCCCGATTTCTGTAAGGTACGGATATGTCGCTATTTTCGATTTTTTAACATTTTTTCTTTTAAGGTTTTTTCATGTGAGTATGATAGAAAATCAGTCGAAAATATGTTTAAAGTACTTTTTTTACTTTGAATTGCAAAACAATGCCAAATATCTGGAGAGTTCAAAATTGGCTAAAATGCCCTATTTCTGTAAGGTACAAATATGTCGCGATTTTCGATTTTTTGACATTTTTTTTTAATGGTTTTTTCTATGTAAGTATGATAGAAAATCAGTCGAAAATATGTTTAAAGTACTTTTTAGACCTTGAATTTCAAAACAATGCCAAATATCTTGAGATTTCAAAATTGGCTAAAATTCCCGATTTCTGTAAGGTACGGATATGTCGTTATTTTTGATTTTTTAACATTTTACTGTTAAGCCTTTTTCATGTGAGTATGATAGAAAATCAGTCGAAAATATGTTTAAAGTACTTTTTAGACGTTGAATTTCAAAACAATACCAAATATCTGGAGAGTTCAAAATTGGCTAAAATTCCCGATTTCTGTAAGGTACGAATATGTCGCGATTTTTGATTTTTTGACATGTTTTTAAATGTTTTTTCCATGTAAGTATGATAGAAAATCAGTCGAAAATAGGTTTAAAGTACTTTTTTGACTTTGAATTGCAAAACAATGCCAAATATCTTGAGGTTTCAAAATTGGCTAAAATTCCCGATTTCTGTAAGGTACGGATAGTTCGCGATTTTCGATTTTTCAACATTTTTCTTTTAAGGTTTTTTCATGTGAGTATGATAGAAAATCAGTCGAAAATATGTTTCAAGTACTTTTTTGACTTTGAATTGCAAAACAATGCCAAATATCTTGAGATTTCAAAATTGGCTAACCTTCCCGATTTCTGTAAGGTACGGATATGTCGCGATTTTCGATTTTTTAACATTTTTTTTTAATAGTTTTTTCATGTATGTATGATAGAAAATCAGTCGAAAATAGGTTTAAAGTACTTTTTTGACTTTGAATTGCAAAACAATGCCAAATATCTTGAGATTTCAAAATTGGCTAAAATTCCCGATTTCTGTAAGGTACGGATATGTCGTTATTTTTGATTTTTTAACATTTTTCTTTTAAGGCTTTTTCATGTGAGTATGATAGAAAATCAGTCGAAAATATGTTTAAAGTACTTTTTAGACGTTGAATTTCAAAACAATACCAAATATCTGGAGAGTTCAAAATTGGCTAAAATTCCCGATTTCTGTAAGGTACGAATATGTCGCGATTTTTGATTTTTTGACATTTTTTTAAATGTTTTTTCCATGTAAGTATGATAGAAAATCAGTCGAAAATAGGTTTAAAGTACTTTTTTGACTTTGAATTGCAAAACAATGCCAAATATCTTGAGGTTTCAAAATTGGCTAAAATTCCCGATTTCTGTAAGGTACGGATATGTCGCGATTTTCGATTTTTTAACATTTTTTCTTTTAAGGTTTTTTCATGTGAGTATGATAGAAAATCAGTCGAAAATATGTTTCAAGTACTTTTTTGACTTTGAATTGCAAAACAATGCCAAATATCTTGAGATTTCAAAATTGGCTAACCTTCCCGATTTCTGTAAGGTACGGATATGTCGCGATTTTCGATTTTTAACATTTTTTTTTAATAGTTTTTTCATGTATGTATGATAGAAAATCAGTCGAAAATAGGTTTAAAGTACTTTTTTGACTTTGAATTGCAAAACAATGCCAAATATCTTGAGATTTCAAAATTGGCTAAAATTCCCGATTTCTGTAAGGTACGGATAGTCCGCGATTTTCGATTTTTTAACATTTTTCTTTTAAGTTTTTTTCATGTGAGTATGATAGAAAATCAGTCGAAAATATGTTTAAAGTACTTTTTAGACGTTGAATTTCAAAACAATACCAAATATCTGGAGAGTTCAAAATTGGCTAAAATGCCCTATTTCTGTAAGGTACGAATATGTCGCGATTTTCGATTTTTTGACATTTTTTTAAATGTTTTTTTCATGTAAGTATGATAGAAAATCAGTCGAAAATATGTTTAAAGTACTTTTTTGACTTTGAATTGCAAAACAATGCCAAATATCTTGAGATTTCAAAATTGGCTAAAATTCCCGATTTCTGTAAGGTACGGATATGTCGTTATTTTTGATTTTTTAACATTTTTCTTTTAAGGCTTTTTCATGTGAGTATGATAGAAAATCAGTCGAAAATATGTTTAAAGTACTTTTTAGACCTTGAATTTCAAAACAATACCAAATATCTGGAGAGTTCAAAATTGGCTAAAATTCCCGATTTCTGTAAGGTACGGATATGTCGCTATTTTCGATTTTTTAACATTTTTTCTTTTAAGGTTTTTTCATGTGAGTATGATAGAAAATCAGTCGAAAATATGTTTAAAGTACTTTTTAGACGTTGAATTTCAAAACAATACCACATATCTGGAGAGTTCAAAATTGGCTAAAATTCCCTATTTCTGTAAGGTACGAATATGTCGCGATTTTCGATTTTTTGACATTTTTTTTAATGTTTTTTTCATGTAAGTATGATAGAAAATCAGTCGAAAATAGGTTTAAAGTACTTTTTTGACTTTGAATTGCAAAACAATGCCAAATATCTTGAGATTTAAAAATTGGCTAAAATTCCCGATTTCTGTAAGGTACGGATATGTCGCGATTTTTGATTTTTTAACATTTTTCTTCTAAGGTTTTTTCATGTGAGTATGATAGAAAATCAGTCGAAAATATGTTTAAAGTACTTTTTAGACGTTGAATTTCAAAAATATACCAAATATCTGGAGAGTTCAAAATTGGCTAAAATTACCGATTTCTGTAAGGTACGGATATGTCGCTATTTTCTATTTTTTAACATTTTTTCTTTTAAGGTTTTTTCATGTGAGTATGATAGAAAATCAGTCGAAAATATGTTTCAAGTACTTTTTTGACTTTGAATTGCAAAACAATGCCAAATATCTTGAGATTTCAAAATTGGCAAACCTTCCCGATTTCTGTAAGGTACGGATATGTCGCGATTTTCGATTTTTTAACATTTTTTTTTAATAGTTTTTTCATGTAAGTATGATAGAAAATCAGTCGAAAATAGGTTTAAAGTACTTTTTTGACTTTGAATTGCAAAACAATGCCAAATATCTTGAGATTTCAAAATTGGCTAAAATTCCCGATTTCTGTAAGGTACGGATAGTTCGCGATTTTCGATTTTTTAACATTTTTCTTTTAAGTTTTTTTCATATGAGTATGATAGAAAATCAGTCGAAAATATGTTTAAAGTACTTTTTAGACGTTGAATTTCAAAACAATACCAAATATCTGGAGAGTTCAAAATTGGCTAAAATGCCCTATTTCTGTAAGGTACGAATATGTCGCGATTTTCGATTTTTTGACATTTTTTTTAATGGTTTTTTCATGTAAGTATGATAGAAAATCAGTCGAAAATATGTTTAAAGTACTTTTTTGACTTTGAATTGCAAAACAATGCCAAATATCTTGAGGTTTCAAAATCGGCTAAAATTCCCGATTTCTGTAAGGTACGGATAGTTCGCTATTTTCGATTTTTCAACATTTTTCTTTTAAGGTTTTTTCATGTGAGTATGATAGAAAATCAGTCGAAAATATGTTTAAAGTACTTTTTAGACGTTGAATTTCAAAACAATACCAAATATCTGGAGAGTTCAAAATTGGCTAAAATTCCCGATTTCTGTAATGTACGGATATGTCGCGATTTTCGATTTTTTGACATTTTTTTAAATGTTTTTTTCATGTAAGTATGATAGAAAATCAGTCGAAAATAGGTTTAAAGTACTTTTTTGACTTTGAATTGCCAAACAATGCCAAATATCTTGAGATTTAAAAATTGGCTAAAATTCCCGATTTCTGTAAGGTACGGATAGTTCGCGATTTTCGATTTTTTAACATTTTTCTTTTAAGGTTTTTTCATGTGAGTATGATAGAAAATCAGTCGAAAATATGTTTAAAGTACTGTTTAGACGTTGAATTTCAAAACAATACCAAATATCTGGAGAGTTCAAAATTGGCTAAAATGCCCTATTTCTGTAAGGTACAAATATGTCGCGATTTTCGATTTTTTGACATTTTTTTTTAATGGTTTTTTCTATGTAAGTATGATAGAAAATCAGTCGAAAATATGTTTAAAGTACTTTTTTTACTTTGAATTTCAAAACAATACCAAATATCTGGAGAGTTCAAAATTGGCTAAAATGCCCTATTTCTGTAAGGTACGAATATGTCGCGATTTTCGATTTTTTGACATTTTTTTTTAATGTTTTTTTCATGTAAGTATGATAGAAAATCAGTCGAAAATAGGTTTAAAGTACTTTTTAGACGTTGAATTTCAAAACAATACCAAATATCTGGAGAGTTCAAAATTGGCTAAACTTCCCGATTTCTGTAAGGTACGGATATGTCGCTATTTTCGATTTTTTAACATTTTTTCTTTTAAGGTTTTTTCATGTGAGTATGATAGAAAATCAGTCGAAAATATGTTTAAAGTACTTTTTTTACTTTGAATTGCAAAACAATGCCAAATATCTGGAGAGTTCAAAATTGGCTAAAATGCCCTATTTCTGTAAGGTACAAATATGTCGCGATTTTCGATTTTTTGACATTTTTTTTTAATGGTTTTTTCTATGTAAGTATGATAGAAAATCAGTCGAAAATATGTTTAAAGTACTTTTTAGACCTTGAATTTCAAAACAATACCAAATATCTTGAGATTTCAAAATTGGCTAAAATGCCCTATTTCTGTAAGGTACGGATATGTCGCTATTTTCGATTTTTTAACATTTTTTCTTTTAAGGTTTTTTCATGTGAGTATGATAGAAAATCAGTCGAAAATATGTTTAAAGTACTTTTTTGACTTTGAATTGCAAAACAATGCCAAATATCTTGAAATTTCAAAATTGGCTTAAATTCCCGATTTCTGTAAGGTACGGATATGTCGCGATTTTCGATTTTTTAACATTTTTTTTTAATGTTGTTTTCATGTAAGTATGATAGAAAATCAGTCGAAAATAGGTTTAAAGTACTTTTTTGATTTTGAATTGCAAAACAATGCCAAATATCTTGAGATTTTAAAATTGGCTAAAATTCCCGATTTCTGTAAGGTACGGATATGTCGCTATTTTCGAGTTTTTGACATTTTTTCTTTTAAGGTTTTTTCATGTGAGTATGATAGAAAATCAGTCGAAAATATGTTTAAAGTACTTTTTAGACGTTGAATTTCAAAACAATACCAAATATCTGGAGAGTTCAAAATTGGCTAAAATTCCCGATTTCTGTAAGGTACGAATATGTCGCGATTTTCGATTTTTTGACATTTTTTTTAATGGTTTTTTCATGTAAGTATGATAGAAAATCAGTCGAAAATAGGTTTAAAGTACTTTTTTGACTTTGAATTGCAAAACAATGCCAACTATCTTGAGGTTTCAAAATTGGCTAAAATTCCCGATTTCTGTAAGGTACGGATAGTTCGCGATTTTCGATTTTTCAACATTTTTCTTTTAAGGTTTTTTCATGTGAGTATGATAGAAAATCAGTCGAAAATATGTTTAAAGTACTTTTTAGACGTTGAATTTCAAAACAATACCAAATATCTGGAGAGTTCAAAATTGGCTAAAATTCCCGATTTCTGTAAGGTACGGATATGTCGCGATTTTCGATTTTTTAACATTTTTTCTTTTAAGGTTTTTTCATGTGAGTATGATAGAAAATCAGTCGAAAATATGTTTCAAGTACTTTTTTGACTTTGAAATGCCAAACAATGCCAAATATCTTGAGATTTCAAAATTGGCTAACCTTCCCGATGTCTGTAAGGTACGGATATGTCGCGATTTTCGATTTTTTAACATTTTTTTTTAATAGTTTTTTCATGTATGTATGATAGAAAATCAGTCGAAAATAGGTTTAAAGTACTTTTTTGACTTTGAATTGCAAAACAATGCCAAATATCTTGAGATTTCAAAATTGGCTAAAATTCCCGATTTTTGTAAGGTACGGATAGTGCGCGATTTTCGATTTTTTAACATTTTTCTTTTAAGTTTTTTTTATGTGAGTATGATAGAAAATCAGTCGAAAATATGTTTAAAGTACTTTTTAGACGTTGAATTTCAAAACAATACCAAATATCTGGAGAGTTCAAAATTGGCTAAAATGCCCTATTTCTGTAAGGTACGAATATGTCGCGATTTTCGATTTTTTGACCTTTTTTTTAGTGGTTTTTTCATGTAAGTATGATAGAAAATCAGTCGAAAATATGTTTAAAGTACTTTTTTGACTTTGAATTGCAAAACAATGCCAAATATCTTGAGATTTCAAAATTGGCTAAAATTCCCGATTTCTGTAAGGTACGGATAGTTCGCGATTTTCGATTTTTCAACATTTTTCTTTTAAGGTTTTTTCATGTGAGTATGATAGAAAATCAGTCGAAAATATGTTTAAAGTACTTTTTAGACCTTGAATTTCAAAACAATACCAAATATCTGGAGAGTTCAAAATTGGCTAAAATGCCCTATTTCTGTAAGGTACAAATATGTCGCGATTTTCGATTTTTTGACATTTTTTTTTAATGGTTTTTTCTATGTAAGTATGATAGAAAATCAGTCGAAAATATGTTTAAAGTTCTTTTTAGACGTTGAATTTCAAAACAATACCAAATATCTTGAGAGTTCAAAATTGGCTAAAATGTCCTATTTCTGTAAGGTACGAATATGTCGCAATTTTCGATTTTTTGACATTTTTTTTTAATGTTTTTTTCATGTAAGTATGATAGAAAATCAGTCGAAAATAGGTTTAAAGTACTTTTTAGACGTTGAATTTCAAAACAATACCAAATATCTGGAGAGTTCAAAATTGGCTAAAAGGCCCTATTTCTGTAAGGTACGAATATGTCGCGATTTTAGATTTTTTGACATTTTGCTTAAATAGTTTTTTCATGTAAGTATGATAGAAAATCAGTCGAAAATAGGTTTAAAGTACTTTTTTGACTTTGAATTGCAAAACAATGCCAAATATCTTGAAATTTCAAAATTGGCTAAAATTCCCGATTTCTGTAAGGTACGGATATGTCGCTATTTTCGATTTTTTAACATTTTTTCTTTTAAGGTTTTTTCATGTGAGTATGATAGAAAATCAGTCGAAAATATGTTTAAAGTACTTTTTTGACTTTTAATTGCAAAACAATGCCAAATAACTTGAGATTTCAAAATTGGCAAAAATTCCCGATTTGTGTAAGGTACGGATAGTTCTCGATTTTCGATTTTTTAACATTTTACTTTTAAGGTTTTTTCATGTGAGTATGATAGAAAATCAGTCGAAAATAGGTTTAAAGTACTTTTTTGACTTTGAATTGCAAAACAATGCCAAATATCTTGAGATTTAAAAATTGGCTAAAATTCCCGATTTCCGTAAGGTACGGATATGTCGCGATTTTGGATTTTTTGACATTTTTCTTTTAAGGTTTTTTCATGTGAGTATGATAGAAAATCAGTCGAAAATATGTTTAAAGTACTTTTTAGACGTTGAATTTCAAAACAATACCAAATATCTGGAGAGTTCAAAATTGGCTAAAATGCCCTATTTCTGTAAGGTACGAATATGTCGCGATTTTCGATTTTTTGACATTTTTTTTAATGTTTTTTTCATGTAAGTATGATAGAAAATCAGTCGAAAATAGGTTTAAAGTACTTTTTAGACGTTGAATTTCAA
Source organism: Sepiola atlantica (assembly GCA_963556195.1). Taxonomy (NCBI): domain Eukaryota; kingdom Metazoa; phylum Mollusca; class Cephalopoda; order Sepiida; family Sepiolidae; genus Sepiola; species Sepiola atlantica. The sequence goes on along the minus strand of OY744550.1, from coordinate 20,323,080 downwards.
AAAAATACCAAATATCTGGAGAGTTCAAAATTGGCTAAAATGCCCTATTTCTGTAAGGTACGAATATGTCGCGATTTTCGATTTTTTGACATTTTTTTTTAATGTTTTTTTCATGTAAGTATAATAGAAAATCAGTCGAAAATATGTTTAAAGTACTTTTCAGACGTTGAATTTCAAAACAATACCAAATATCTGGAGAGTTCAAAATTGGCTAAAATGCCCTATTTCTGTAAGGTACGAATATGTGGCGATTTTCGATTTTTCGACATTTTTTTTTAATGTTTTTTTCATGTAAGTATGATAGAAAATCAGTCGAAAATAGGTTTAAAGTACTTTTTTGACCTTGAATTGCAAAACAATGCCAAATATCTTGAGATTTAAAAATTGGCTAAAATTCCCGATTTCTGTAAGGTACGGATATGTCGCGATTTTTGATTTTTTAACATTTTTCTTTTAAGGTTTTTTCATGTGAGTATGATAGAAAATCAGTCGAAAATATGTTTAAAGTACTTTTTAGAGGTTGAATTTCAAAACAATACCAAATATCTGGAGAGTTCAAAATTGGCTAAAATGCTCTATTTCTGTAAGGTACAAATATGTCGCGATTTTCGATTTTTTGACATTTTTTTTTAATGGTTTTTTCTATGTAAGTATGATAGAAAATCAGTCGAAAATATGTTTAAAGTACTTTTTAGACGTTGAATTTCAAAACAATACTAAATATCTGGAAAGTTGAAAATTGGCTAAAATGTCCTATTTCTGTAAGGTACGAATATGTCGCAATTTTCGATTTTTTGACATTTTTTTAAAATGTTTTTTTCATGTAAGTATGATAGAAAATCAGTCGAAAATAGGTTTAAAGTACTTTTTTGACGTTGAATTTCAAAACAATACCAAATATCTGGAGAGTTCAAAATTGGCTAAAAGGCCCTATGTCTGTAAGGTACGAATATGTCGCGATTTTAGATTTTTTGACATTTTGCTTTTATAGTTTTTTCATGTAAGTATGATAGAAAATCAGTCGAAAATAGGTTTAAAGTACTTTTTTGACTTTGAATTGCAAAACAATGCCAAATATCTTGAGATTTCAAAATTGGCTAAAATTCCCGATTTTTGTAAGGTACGGATATGTCGCTATTTTCGATTTTTCAACATTTTTTCTTTTAAGGTTTTTTCATGTTAGTATGATAGAAAATCAGTCGAAAATATGTTTAAAGTACTTTTTTGACTTTGAATTGCAAAACAATGCCAAATATCTTGAGATTTCAAAATTGGCAAAAATTCCCGATTTGTGTAAGGTACGGATAGTTCTCGATTTTCGATTTTTTAACATTTTACTTTTAAGGTTTTTTCATGTGAGTATGATAGAAAATCAGTCGAAAATATGTTTAAAGTATTTTTAGACGTTGAATTTCCAAACAATACCAAATATCTGGAGAGTTCAAAATTGGCTAAAATGCCCTATTTCTGTAAGGTACGAATATGTCGCGATGTTTGATTTTTTGACATTTTTTTTTAATGTTTTTTTCATGTAAGTATGATAGAAAATCAGTCGAAAATAGGTTTAAAGTACTTTTTTGACTTTGAATTGCAAAACAATGCCAAATATCTTGAGATTTAAAAATTGGCTAAAATTCCCGATTTCTGTAAGGTACGGATATGTCGCGATTTTTGATTTTTTGACATTTTTCTTTTAAGTTTTTTTCATGTGAGTATGATAGAAAATCAGTCGAAAATATGTTTAAAGTACTTTTTAGACGTTGAATTTCAAAACAAAGGCCAAATATCTGGAGAGTTCAAAATTGGCTAAAATGCCCTATTTCTGTAAGGTACGAATATGTCGCGATTTTCGATTTTTTGACATTTTTTTTTAATGTTTTTTTCATGTAAGTATGATAGAAAATCAGTCGAAAATATGTTTAAAGTACTTTTTAGACGTTGAATTTCAAAACAATACCAAATATCTGGAGAGTTCAAAATTGGCTAAAATGCCCTATTTCTGTAAGGTACGAATATGTCGCGATTTTCCATTTTTTGACATTTTTTTTTAATGTTTTTTTCATGTAAGTATGATAGAAAATCAGTCGAAAATAGGTTTAAAGTACTTTTTTGACTTTGAATTGCAAAACAATGCCAAATATCTTGAGATTTAAAAATTAGCTAAAATTCCCGATTTCTGTAAGGTACGGATATGTCGCGATTTTTGATTTTTTAACATTTTTCTTTTAAGGTTTTTTCATGTGAGTATGATAGAAAATCAGTCGAAAATATGTTTAAAGTACTTTTTAGAGGTTGAATTTCAAAACAATACCAAATATCTGGAGAGTTCAAAATTGGCTTAAATGCTCTATTTCTGTAAGGTACAAATATGTCGCGATTTTCGATTTTTTGACATTTTTTTTTAATGGTTTTTTCTATGTAAGTATGATAGAAAATCAGTCGAAAATATGTTTAAAGTACTTTTTAGACCTTGAATTTCAAAACAATACCAAATATCTGGAGAGTTCAAAATTGGCTAAAATGCCCTATTTCTGTAAGGTACGAATATGTCTCGATTTTCGATTTTTTGACATATTTTTTTAATGTTTTTTTCATGTAAGTATGATAGAAAATCAGTCGAAAATAGGTTTAAAGTACTTTTTTGACTTTGAATTGCAAAACAATGCCAAATATCTTGAGATTTCAAAATTGGCTAAAATGCCCTATTTCTGTAAGGTACGGATATGTCGCGATTTTTGATTTTTTAACATTTTTCTTTTAAGGTTTTTTCATGTGAGTATGATAGAAAATCAGTTGAAAATAGGTTTAAAGTACTTTTTAGACCTTGAATTTCAAAACAATACCAAATATCTGGAAAGTTCAAAATTGGCTAAAATTCCCGATTTCTGTAAGGTACGGATATGTCGCTATTTTCGATTTTTTAACATTTTTTCTTTTAAGGTTTTTTCATGTGAGTATGATAGAAAATCAGTCGAAAATATGTTTAAAGTACTTTTTTGACTTTGAATTGCAAAACAATGCCAAATATCTGGAGAGTTCAAAATTGGCTAAAATGCCCTATTTCTGTAAGGTACGAATAGGTCGCGATTTTCGATTTTTTGACATTTTTTTTTAATGGTTTTTTCTATGTACGTATGATAGAAAATCAGTCGAAAATATGTTTAAAGTACTTTTTTGACCTTGAATTTCAAAACAATACCAAATATCTGGAGAGTTCAAAATTGGCTAAAATGCCCTATTTCTGTAATGTACGAATATGTCGCGATTTTCGATTTTTTGACATTTTTTTTTAATGTTTTTTTCATGTAAATATGATAGAAAATCAGTCGAAAATAGGTTTAAAGTACTTTTTTGACTTTGAATTGCAAAACAATGCCCAATATCTTGAGATTTCAAAATTGGCAAAAATTCCCGATTTCTATAAGGTACGGATAGTTCGCGATTTTCGATTTTTTAACATTTTTCTTTTAAGGTTTTTTCATGTGAGTATGATAGAAAATCAGTCGAAAATATGTTTAAAGTACTTTTTAGACGTTGAATTTCAAAACAATACCAATTATCTGGAGAGTTCAAAATTGGCTAAAATGCCCTATTTCTGTAAGGTACAAATATGTCGCGATTTTCGATTTTTTGACATTTTTTTTTAATGGTTTTTTCATGTAAGTATGATAGAAAATCAGTCGAAAATATGTTTAAAGTACTTTTTAGACCTTGAATTTCAAAACAATACCAAATATCTGGAGAGTTCAAAATTGGCTAAAATGCCCTATTTCTGTAAGGTACGAATATGTCGCGATTTTCGATTTTTTGACATTTTTTTAAAATGTTTTTTTCATGTAAGTATGATAGAAAATCAGTCGAAAATAGGTTTAAAGTACTTTGTAGACGTTTAATTTCAAAACAATACCAAATATCTGGAGAGTTCAAAATTGGCTAAAATGCCCTATTTCTGTAAGGTACGAATATGTCGCGATTTTCGATTTTTTGACATTTTTTTTTAATGTTTTTTTCATGTAAGTATGATAGAAAATCAGTCGAAAATATGTTTAAAGTACTTTTTAGACGTTTCATTTCAAAACAATACTAAATATCTGGAGAGTTCAAAATTGACTAAAATGCCCTATTTCTGTAAGGTACGAATATGTCGCGATTTTCGATTTTTTGACATATTTTTTTAATGTTTTTTTCATGTAAGTATGATAGAAAATCAGTCGAAAATAGGTTTAAAGTACTTTTTTGACCTTGAATTGCAAAACAATGCCAAATATCTTGAGATTTAAAAATTGGCTAAAATTCCCGATTTCTGTAAGGTACGGATATGTCGCGATTTGTGATTTTTTAACATTTTTCTTTTAAGGTTTTTTCATGTGAGTATGATAGAAAATCAGTCGAAAATATGTTTAAAGTACTTTTTAGAGGTTGAATTTCAAAACAATACCAAATATCTGGAGAGTTGAAAATTGGCTAAAATGCTCTATTTCTGTAAGGTACAAATATGTCGCGATTTTCGATTTGTTGACATTTTTTTTTAATCGTTTTTTCTATGTAAGTATGATAGAAAATCAGTCGAAAATATGTTTAAAGTACTTTTTAGACGTTGAATTTCAAAACAATACCAAATATCTGGAGAGTTGAAAATTGGCTAAAATGTCCTATTTCTGTAAGGTACGAATATGTCGCAATTTTCGATTTTTTGACATTTCTTTTTAATGTTTTTTCATGTAAGTATGATAGAAAATCAGTCGAAAATAGGTTTAAAGTACTTTTTAGACGTTGAATTTCAAAACAATACCAAATATCTGGAGAGTTCAAAATTGGCTAAAAGGCCCTATTTCTGTAAGGTACGAATATGTCGCGATTTTAGATTTTTTGACATTTTGCTTTAATAGTTTTTTCATGTAAGTATGATAGAAAATCAGTCGAAAATAGGTTTAAAGTACTTTTTTGACTTTGAATTGCAAAACAATGCCAAATATCTTGAGATTTCAAAATTGGCTAAAATTCCCGATTTCTGTAAGGTACGGATATGTCGCTATTTTCGATTTTTCAACATTTTTTCTTTTAAGGTTTTTTCATGTGAGTATGATAGAAAATCAGTCGAAAATATGTTTAAAGTACTTTTTTGACTTTGAATTGCAAAACAATGCCAAATATCTTGAGATTTCAAAATTGGCAAAAATTCCCGATTTGTATAAGGTACGGATAGTTCTCGATTTTCGATTTTTTAACATTTTACTTTTAAGGTTTTTTCATGTGAGTATGATAGAAAATCAGTCGAAAATATGTTTAAAGTATTTTTAGACGTTGAATTTCCAAACAATACCAAATATCTGGAGAGTTCAAAATTGGCTAAAATGTCCTATTTCTGTAAGGTACGAATATGTCGCGATTTTAGATTTTTTGACATTTTGCTTTAATAGTTTTTTCATGTAAGTATGATAGAAAATCAGTCGAAAATAGGTTTAAAGTACTTTTTTGACTTTGAATTGCAAAACAATGCCAAATATCTTGAGATTTAAAAATTGGCTAAAATTCCCGATTTCTGTAAGGTACGGATATGTCGCGATTTTTGATTTTTTAACATTTTTCTTTTAAGGTTTTTTCATGTGAGTATGATAGAAAATCAGTCAAAAATATGTTTAAAGTACTTTTTAGAGGTTGAATTTCAAAACAATACCAAATATCTGGAGAGTTCAAAATTGGCTAAAATGCTCTATTTCTGTAAGGTACAAATATGTCGCGATTTTCGATTTTTTGACATTTTTTTTTAATGGTTTTTTCTATGTAAGTATGATAGAAAATCAGTCGAAAATATGTTTAAAGTACTTTTTAGACGTTGAATTTCAAAACAATACCAAATATCTGGAGAGTTCAAAATTGGCTAAAATGCCCTATTTCTGTAAGGTACGAATATGTCGCGATTTTCGATTTTTTGACATATTTTTTTAATGTTTTTTTCATGTAAGTATGATAGAAAATCAGTCGAACATAAGTTTAAAGTACTTTTTTGACTTGTAATTGCAAAACAATGCCAAATATCTTGAGATTTCAAAATTGGCTAAAATGCCCTATTTCTGTAAATTACGGATATGTCGCGATTTTTGATTTTTTAACATTTTTCTTTTAAGGTTTTTTCATGTGAGTATGATAGAAAATCAGTTGAAAATAGGTTTAAAGTACTTTTTAGACCTTGAATTTCAAAACAATACCAAATATCTGGAAAGTTCAAAATTGGCTAAAATTCCCGATTTCTGTAAGGTACGGATATGTCGCTATTTTCGATTTTTTAACATTTTTTCTTTTAAGGTTTTTTCATGTGAGTATGATAGAAAATCAGTCGAAAATATGTTTAAAGTACTTTTTTGACTTTGAATTGCAAAACAATGCCAAATATCTGGAGAGTTCAAAATTGGCTAAAATGCCCTATTTCTGTAAGGTACAAATATGTCGCGATTTTCGATTTTTTGACATTTTTTTTTAATGGTTTTTTCTATGTACGTATGATAAAAAATCAGTCGAAAATATGTTTAAAGTACTTTTTTGACCTTGAATTTCAAAACAATACCAAATATCTGGAGAGTTCAAAATTGGCTAAAATTCCCGATTTCTGTAAGGTACGGATATGTCGCTATTTTCGATTTTTTAACAGTTTTTCTTTTAAGGTTTTTTCATGTGAGTATGATAGAAAATCAGTCGAAAATATGTTTAAAGTACTTTTTAGACGTTGAATTTCAAAACAATACCAAATATCTGGAGAGTTCAAAATTGGCTAAAATTCCCTATTTCTGTAAGGTACGAATAGGTCGCGATTTTCGATTTTTTGACATTTTTTTTAATGTTTTTTTCATGTAAGTATGATAGAAAATCAGTCGAAAATAGGTTTAAAGTACTTTTTTGACTTTGAATTGCAAAACAATGCCAAATATCTTGAGATTTCAAAATTGGCTAAAATTCCCGATTTCTGTAAGGTACGGATATGTCGCGATTTTTGATTTTTTAACATTTTTCTTCTAAGGTTTTTTCATGTGAGTATGATAGAAAATCAGTCGAAAATATGTTTAAAGTACTTTTTAGACGTTGAATTTCAAAAATATACCAAATATCTGGAGAGTTCAAAATTGGCTAAAATTCCCGATTTCTGTAAGGTACGGATATGTCGCTATTTTCGATTTTTTAACATTTTTTCTTTTAAGGTTTTTTCATGTGAGTATGATAGAAAATCAGTCGAAAATATGTTTCAAGTACTTTTTTGACTTTGAATTGCAAAACAATGCCAAATATCTTGAGATTTCAAAATTGGCAAACCTTCCCGATTTCTGTAAAGTACGGATATGTCGCGATTTTCGATTTTTTAACATTTTTTTTAATAGTTTTTTCATGTAAGTATGATAGAAAATCAGTCGAAAATAGGTTTAAAGTACTTTTTTGACTTTGAATTGCAAAACAATGCCCAATATCTTGAGATTTACAAATTGGCTAAAATTCCCGATTTCTGTAAGGTACGGATAGTTCGCGATTTTCGATTTTTTAACATTTTTCTTTTAAGTTTTTTTCATGTGAGTATGATAGAAAATCAGTCGAAAATATGTTTAAAGTACTTTTTAGACGTTGAATTTCAAAACAATACCAAATATCTGGAGAGTTCAAAATTGGCTAAAAGGCCCTATTTCTGTAAGGTACGAATATGTCGCGATTTTCGATTTTTTGACATTTTTTTTAATGGTTTTTTCATGTAAGTATGATAGAAAATCAGTCGAAAATATGTTTAAAGTACTTTTTTGACTTTGAATTGCAAAACAATGCCATATATCTTGAGGTTTCAAAATGTGCTAAAATTCCCGATTTCTGTAAGGTACGGATAGTTCGCTATTTTCGATTTTTCAACATTTTTCTTTTAAGGTTTTTTCATGTGAGTATGATAGAAAATCAGTCGAAAATATGTTTAAAGTACTTTTTAGACGTTGAATTTCAAAACAATACCAAATATCTGGAGAGTTCAAAATTGGCTAAAATTCCCGATTTCTGTAAGGTACGGATATGTCGCGATTTTCGATTTTTTGACATTTTTTTAAATGTTTTTTTCATGTAAGTATGATAGAAAATCAGTCGAAAATAGGTTTAAAGTACTTTTTTGACTTTGAATTGCCAAACAATGCCAAATATCTTGAGATTTAAAAATTGGCTAAAATTCCCGATTTCTGTAAGGTACGGATAGTTCGCGATTTTCGATTTTTTAACATTTTTCTTTTAAGGTTTTTTCATGTGAGTATGATAGAAAATCAGTCGAAAATATGTTTAAAGTACTTTTTAGACGTTGAATTTCAAAACAATACCAAATATCTGGAGAGTTCAAAATTGGCTAAAATGCCCTATTTCTGTAAGGTACAAATATGTCGCGATTTTCGATTTTTTGACATTTTTTTTTAATGGTTTTTTCTATGTAAGTATGATAGAAAATCAGTCGAAAATATGTTTAAAGTACTTTTTTTACTTTGAATTTCAAAACAATACCAAATATCTGGAGAGTTCAAAATTGGCTAAAATGCCCTATTTCTGTAAGGTACGAATATGTCGCGATTTTCGATTTTTTGACATTTTTTTTTAATGTTTTTTTCATGTAAGTATGATAGAAAATCAGTCGAAAATAGGTTTAAAGTACTTTTTAGACGTTGAATTTCAAAACAATACCAAATATCTGGAGAGTTCAAAATTGGCTAAACTTCCCGATTTCTGTAAGGTACGGATATGTCGCTATTTTCGATTTTTTAACATTTTTTCTTTTAAGGTTTTTTCATGTGAGTATGATAGAAAATCAGTCGAAAATATGTTTAAAGTACTTTTTTTACTTTGAATTGCAAAACAATACCAAATATCTGGAGAGTTCAAAATTGGCTAAAATGCCCTATTTCTGTAAGGTACAAATATGTCGCGATTTTCGATTTTTTGACATTTTTTTTTAATGGTTTTTTCTATGTAAGTATGATAGAAAATCAGTCGAAAATATGTTTAAAGTACTTTTTAGACCTTGAATTTCAAAACAATACCAAATATCTTGAGATTTCAAAATTGGCTAAAATGCCCTATTTCTGTAAAGTACGGATATGTCGCTATTTTCGATTTTTTAACATTTTTTCTTTTAAGGTTTTTTCATGTGAGTATGATAGAAAATCAGTCGAAAATATGTTTAAAGTACTTTTTTGACTTTGAATTGCAAAACAATGCCAAATATCTTGAAATTTCAAAATTGGCTAAAATTCCCGATTTCTGTAAGGTACGGATATGTCGCGATTTTCGATTTTTTAACATTTTTTTTTAATGTTTTTTTCATGTAAGTATGATAGAAAATCAGTCGAAAATAGGTTTAAAGTACTTTTTTGATTTTGAATTGCAAAACAATGCCAAATATCTTGAGATTTCAAAATTGGCTAAAATTCCCGATTTCTGTAAGGTACGGATATGTCGCTATTTTCGAATTTTTGACATTTTTTCTTTTAAGGTTTTTTCATGTGAGTATGATAGAAAATCAGTCGAAAATATGTTTAAAGTACTTTTTAGACGTTGAATTTCAAAACAATACCAAATATCTGGAGAGTTCAAAATTGGCTAAAATTCCCGATTTCTGTAAGGTACGAATATGTCGCGATTTTCGATTTTTTGACATTTTTTTTAATGGTTTTTTCATGTAAGTATGATAGAAAATCAGTCGAAAATAGGTTTAAAGTACTTTTTTGACTTTGAATTGCAAAACAATGCCAACTATCTTGAGGTTTCAAAATGGGCTAAAATTCCCAATTTCTGTAAGGTACGGATAGTTCGCGATTTTCGATTTTTAAACATTTTTCTTTTAAGGTTTTTTCATGTGAGTATGATAGAAAATCAGTCGAAAATATGTTTAAAGTACTTTTTAGACGTTGAATTTCAAAACAATACCAAATATCTGGAGAGTTAAAAATTGGCTAAAATTCCCGATTTCTGTAAGGTACGGATATGTCGCGATTTTCGATTTTTTAACATTTTTTCTTTTAAGGTTTTTTCATGTGAGTATGATAGAAAATCAGTCGAAAATATGTTTAAAGTACTTTTTTGACTTTGAATTGCCAAACAATGCCAAATATCTTGAGATTTCAAAATTGGCTAAAATGCCCTATTTCTGTAAGGTACGAATATGTCGCGATTTTCGATTTTTTGACATTTTTTTTAATGGTTTTTTCATGTAAGTATGATAGAAAATCAGTCGAAAATATGTTTAAAGTACTTTTTTGACTTTGAATTGCAAAACAATGCCAAATATCTTGAGATTTCAAAATTGGCTAAAATTCCCGATTTCTGTAAGGTACGGATAGTTCGCGATTTTCGATTTTTCAACATTTTTCTTTTAAGGTTTTTTCATGTGAGTATGATAGAAAATCAGTCGAAAATATGTTTAAAGTACTTTTTAGACGTTGAATTTCAAAACAATACCAAATATCTGGAGAGTTCAAAATTGGCCAAAATGCCCTATTTCTGTAAGGTACAAATATGTCGCGATTTTCGATTTTTTGACATTTTTTTTTAATGGTTTTTTCTATGTAAGTATGATAGAAAATCAGTCGAAAATATGTTTAAAGTTCTTTTTAGACGTTGAATTTCAAAACAATACCAAATATCTGGAGAGTTCAAAATTGGCTAAAATGCCCTATTTCTGTAAGGTACGAATATGTCGCAATTTTCGATTTTTTGACATTTTTTTTTAATGTTTTTTTCATGTAAGTATGATAGAAAATCAGTCGAAAATAGGTTTAAAGTACTTTTTAGACGTTGAATTTCAAAACAATACCAAATATCTGGAGAGTTCAAAATTGGCTAAAAGGCCCTATTTCTGTAAGGGACGAATATGTCGCGATTTTAGATTTTTTGACATTTTGCTTTAATAGTTTTTTCATGTAAGTATGATAGAAAATCAGTCGAAAATAGGTTTAAAGTACTTTTTTGACTTTGAATTGCAAAACAATGCCAAATATCTTGAGATTTAAAAATTGGCTAAAATTCCCGATTTCTGTAAGGTACGGATATGTCGCTATTTTCGATTTTTTAACATTTTTTCTTTTAAGGTTTTTTCATGTGAGTATGATAGAAAATCAGTCGAAAATATGTTTAAAGTACTTTTTTGACTTTTAATTGCAAAACAATGCCAAATAACTTGAGATTTCAAAATTGGCAAAAATTCCCGATTTGTGTAAGGTACGGATAGTTCTCGATTTTCGATTTTTTAACATTTTACTTTTAAGGTTTTTTCATGTGAGTATGATAGAAAATCAGTCGAAAATATGTTTAAAGTATTTTTAGACGTTGAATTTCCAAACAATACCAAATATCTGGAAAGTTCAACATTGGCTAAAATGCCCTATTTCTGTAAGGTACGAATATGTCGCGATTTTCGATTTTTTGACATTTTTTTTTAATGTTTTTTTCATGTAAGTATGATAGAAAATCAGTCGAAAATAGGTTTAAAGTACTTTTTTGACTTTGAATTGCAAAACAATGCCAAATATCTTGAGATTTAAAAATTGGCTAAAATTCCCGATTTCCGTAAGGTACGGATATGTCGCGATTTTGGATTTTTTGACATTTTTCTTTTAAGGTTTTTTCATGTGAGTATGATAGAAAATCAGTCGAAAATATGTTTAAAGTACTTTTTAGACGTTGAATTTCAAAACAATACCAAATATCTGGAGAGTTCAAAATTGGCTAAAATGCCCTATTTCTGTAAGGTACGAATATGTCGCGATTTTCGATTTTTTGACATTTTTTTTTAATGTTTTTTTCATGTAAGTATAATAGAAAATCAGTCGAAAATATGTTTAAAGTACTTTTTAGACGTTGAATTTCAAAACAATACCAAATATCTGGAGAGTTCAAAATTGGCTAAAATGCCCTATTTCTGTAAGGTACGAATATGTCGCGATTTTCGATTTTTTGACATTTTTTTTTAATGTTTTTTTCATGTAAGTATGATAGAAAATCTGTCGAAAATAGGTTTAAAGTACTTTTTTGACCTTGAATTGCAAAACAATGCCAAATATCTTGAGATTTAAAAATTGGCTAAAATTCCCGATTTCTGTAAGGTACGGATATGTCGCGATTTTTGATTTTTTAACATTTTTCTTTTAAGGTTTTTTCATGTGAGTATGATAGAAAATCAGTCGAAAATATGTTTAAAGTACTTTTTAGAGGTTGAATTTCAAAACAATACCAAATATCTGGAGAGTTCAAAATTGGCTAAAATGCTCTATTTCTGTAAGGTACAAATATGTCGCGATTTTCGATTTTTTGACATTTTTTTTTAATGGTTTTTTCTATGTAAGTATGATAGAAAATCAGTCGAAAATATGTTTAAAGTACTTTTTAGACGTTGAATTTCAAAACAATACCAAATATCTGGAAAGTTTAAAATTGGCTAAAATGTCCTATTTCTGTAAGGTACGAATATGTCGCAATTTTCGATTTTTTGACATTTTTTTAAAATGTTTTTTTCATGTAAGTATGATAGAAAATCAGTCGAAAATAGGTTTAAAGTACTTTTTAGACGTTGAATTTCAAAACAATACCAAATATCTGGAGAGTGCAAAATTGGCTAAAAGGCCCTATGTCTGTAAGGTACGAATATGTCGCGATTTTAGATTTTTTGACATTTTGCTTTAATAGTTTTTTCATGTAAGTATGATAGAAAATCAGTCGAAAATAGGTTTAAAGTACTTTTTTGACTTTGAATTGCAAAACAATGCCAAATATCTTGAGATTTCAAAATTGGCTAAAATTCCCGATTTCTGTAAGGTACGGATATGTCGCTATTTTCGATTTTTCAACATTTTTTCTTTTAAGGTTTTTTCATGTGAGTATGATAGAAAATCAGTCGAAAATATGTTTAAAGTACTTTTTTGACTTTGAATTGCAAAACAATGCCAAATATCTTGAGATTTCAAAATTGGCAAAAATTCCCGATTTGTGTAAGGTACGGATAGTTCGCGATTTTCGATTTTTCAACATTTTTCTTTTAAGGTTTTTTCATGTGAGTATGATAGAAAATCAGTCGAAAATATGTTTAAAGTATTTTTAGACGTTGAATTTCCAAACAATACCAAATATCTGGAGAGTTCAAAATTGGCTAAAATGCCCTATTTCTGTAAGGTACGAATATGTCGCGATGTTTGATTTTTTGACATTTTTTTTTAATGTTTTTTTCATGTAAGTATGATAGAAAATCAGTCGAAAATAGGTTTAAAGTACTTTTTTGACTTTGAATTGCAAAACAATGCCAAATATCTTGAGATTTAAAAATTGGCTAAAATTCCCGATTTCCGTAAGGTACGGATATGTCGCGATTTTTAATTTTTTGACATTTTTCTTTTAAGTTTTTTTCATGTGAGTATGATAGAAAATCAGTCGAAAATATGTTTAAAGTATTTTTAGACGTTGAATTTCAAAACAAAGGCCAAATATCTGGAGAGTTCAAAATTGGCTAAAATGCCCTATTTCTGTAAGGTACGAATATGTCGCGATTTTCGATTTTTTGACATTTTTTTTTAATGTTTTTTTCATGTAAGTATGATAGAAAATCAGTCGAAAATAGGTTTAAAGTACTTTTTAGACGTTGAATTTCAAAACAATACCAAATATCTGGAGAGTTCAAAATTGGCTAAAATGCCCTATTTCTGTAAGGTACGAATATGTCGCGATTTTCCATTTTTTGACATTTTTTTTTAATGTTTTTTTCATGTAAGTATGATAGAAAATCAGTCGAAAATAGGTTTAAAGTACTTTTTTGACTTTGAATTGCAAAACAATGCCAAATATCTTGAGATTTAAAAATTGGCTAAAATTCACGATTTCTGTAAGGTACGGATATGTAGCGATTTTTGATTTTTTAACATTTTTCTTTTAAGGTTTTTTCATGTGAGTATGATAGAAAATCAGTCGAAAATATGTTTAAAGTACTTTTTAGAGGTTGAATTTCAAAACAATACCAAATATCTGGAGAGTTCAAAATTGGCTAAAATGCTCTATTTCTGTAAGGTACAAATATGTCGCGATTTTCGATTTTTTGACATTTTTTTTTAATGGTTTTTTCTATGTAAGTATGATAGAAAATCAGTCGAAAATATGTTTAAAGTACTTTTTAGACCTTGAATTTCAAAACAATACCAAATATCTGGAGAGTTCAAAATTGGCTAAAAGGCCCTATTTCTGTAAGGTACGAATATGTCGCGATTTTCGATTTTTTGACATATTTTTTTAATGTTTTTTTCATGTAAGTATGATAGAAAATCAGTCGAAAATACGTTTAAAGTACTTTTTTGACTTTGAATTGCAAAACAATGCTAAATATCTTGAGATTTCAAAATTGGCTAAAATGCCCTATTTCTGTAAGGTACGGATATGTCGCGATTTTTGATTTTTTAACATTTTTCTTTTAAGGTTTTTTCATGTGAGTATGATAGAAAATCAGTTGAAAATAGGTTTAAAGTACTTTTTAGACCTTGAATTTCAAAACAATACCAAATATCTGGAAAGTTCAAAATTGGCTAAAATTCCCGATTTCTGTAAGGTACGGATATGTCGCTATTTTCGATTTTTTAACATTTTTTCTTTTAAGGTTTTTTCATGTGAGTATGATAGAAAATCAGTCGAAAATATGTTTAAAGTACTTTTTTGACTTTGAATTGCAAAACTATGCCAAATATCTGGAGAGTTCAAAATTGGCTAAAATGCCCTATTTCTGTAAGGTACAAATATGTCGCGATTTTCGATTTTTTGACATTTTTTTTTAATGGTTTTTTCTATGTACGTATGATAGAAAATCAGTCGAAAATATGTTTAAAGTACTTTTTTGACCTTGAATTTCAAAACAATACCAAATATCTGGAGAGTTCAAAGTTGGTTAAAATGCCCTATTTCTGTAAGGTACGAATATGTCGCGATTTTCGATTTTTTGACATTTTTTTTAATGGTTTTTTCATGTAAGTATGATAGAAAATCAGTCGAAAATATGTTTAAAGTACTTTTTTGACTTTGAATTGCAAAACAATGCCAAATATCTTGAGATTTCAAAATTGGCTAAAATTCCCGATTTCTGTAAGGTACGGATATGTCGCGATTTTCGATTTTTCAACATTTTTCTTTTAAGGTTTTTTCATGTGAGTATGATAGAAAATCAGTCGAAAATATGTTTAAAGTACTTTTTAGACCTTGAATTTCAAAACAATACCAAATATCTGGAGAGTTCAAAATTGGCTAAAATGCCCTATTTCTGTAAGGTACAAATATGTCGCGATTTTCGATTTTTTGACATTTTTTTTTAATGTTTTTTTCTATGTAAGTATGATAGAAAATCAGTCGAAAATATGTTTAAAGTTCTTTTTAGACGTTGAATTTCAAAACAATACCAAATATCTGGAGAGTTCAAAATTGGCTAAAATGCCCTATTTCTGTAAGGTACGAATATGTCGCAATTTTCGATTTTTTGACATTTTTTTTTAATGTTTTTTTCATGTAAGTATGATAGAAAATCAGTCGAAAATAGGTTTAAAGTACTTTTTAGACGTTGAATTTCAAAACAATACCAAATATCTGGAGAGTTCAAAATTGGCTAAAAGGCCCTATTTCTGTAAGGGACGAATATGTCGCGATTTTAGATTTTTTGACATTTTGCTTTAATAGTTTTTTCATGTAAGTATGATAGAAAATCAGTCGAAAATAGGTTTAAAGTACTTTTTTGACTTTGAATTGCAAAACAATGCCAAATATCTTGAGATTTCAAAATTGGCTAAAATTCCCGATTTCTGTAAGGTACGGATATGTCGCTATTTTCGATTTTTTAACATTTTTTCTTTTAAGGTTTTTTCATGTGAGTATGATAGAAAATCAGTCGAAAATATGTTTAAAGTACTTTTTTGACTTTTAATTGCAAAACAATGCCAAATAACTTGAGATTTCAAAATTGGCAAAAATTCCCGATTTGTGTAAGGTACGGATAGTTCTCGATTTTCGATTTTTTAACATTTTACTTTTAAGGTTTTTTCATGTGAGTATGATAGAAAATCAGTCGAAAATATGTTTAAAGTATTTTTAGACGTTGAATTTCAAAACAATACCAAATATCTGGAAAGTTCAACATTGGCTAAAATGCCCTATTTCTGTAAGGTACGAATATGTCGCGATTTTCGATTTTTTGACATTTTTTTTTAATGTTTTTTTCATGTAAGTATGATAGAAAATCAGTCGAAAATAGGTTTAAAGTACTTTTTTGACATGGAATTGCAAAACAATGCCAAATATCTTGAGATTTAAAAATTGGCTAAAATTCCCGATTTCCGTAAGGTACGGATATGTCGCGATTTTGGATTTTTTGACATTTTTCTTTTAAGGTTTTTTCATGTGAGTATGATAGAAAATCAGTCGAAAATATGTTTAAAGTACTTTTTAGACGTTGAATTTCAAAACAATACCAAATATCTGGAGAGTTCAAAATTGGCTAAAATGCCCTATTTCTGTAAGGTACGAATATGTCGCGATTTTCGATTTTTTGACATTTTTTTTAATGTTTTTTTCATGTAAGTATGATAGAAAATCAGTCGAAAATATGTTTAAAGTACTTTTTAGACGTTGAATTTCAAAACAATACCAAATATCTGGAGAGTTCAAAATTGGCTAAAATGCCCTATTTCTGTAAGGTACGAATATGTCGCGATTTTCGATTTTTTGACATTTTTTTTTAATGTTTTTTTCATGTAAGTATAATAGAAAATCAGTCGAAAATATGTTTAAAGTACTTTTTAGACGTTGAATTTCAAAACAATACCAAATATCTGGAGAGTTCAAAATTGGCTAAAATGCCCTATTTCTGTAAGGTACGAATATGTCGCGATTTTCGATTTTTTGACATTTTTTTTTGATGTTTTTTTCATGTAAGTATGATAGAAAATCTGTCGAAAATAGGTTTAAAGTACTTTTTTGACCTTGAATTGCAAAACAATGCCAAATATCTTGAGATTTAAAAATTGGCTAAAATTCCCGATTTCTGTAAGGTACGGATATGTCGCGATTTTTGATTTTTTAACATTTTTCTTTTAAGGTT
This sequence comes from Sepiola atlantica, assembly GCA_963556195.1. Lineage (NCBI taxonomy): Eukaryota > Metazoa > Mollusca > Cephalopoda > Sepiida > Sepiolidae > Sepiola > Sepiola atlantica. The sequence continues at coordinate 20,305,967 of OY744550.1, read as the reverse complement.
TTTTCATGTGAGTATGATAGAAAATCAGTCGAAAATATGTTTAAAGTACTTTTTAGAGGTTGAATTTCAAAACAATACCAAATATCTGGAGAGTTCAAAATTGGCTAAAATGCTCTATTTCTGTAAGGTACAAATATGTCGCGATTTTCGATTTTTTGACATTTTTTTTTAATGGTTTTTTCTATGTAAGTATGATAGAAAATCAGTCGAAAATATGTTTAAAGTACTTTTTAGACGTTGAATTTCAAAACAATACCAAATATCTGGAAAGTTTAAAATTGGCTAAAATGTCCTATTTCTGTAAGGTACGAATATGTCGCAATTTTCGATTTTTTGACATTTTTTTTTAATGTTTTTTTCATGTAAGTATGATAGAAAATCAGTCGAAAATAGGTTTAAAGTACTTTTTAGACGTTGAATTTCAAAACAATACCAAATATCTGTAGAGTTCAAAATTGGCTAAAAGGCCCTATGTCTGTAAGGTACGAATATGTCGCGATTTTAGATTTTTTGACATTTTGCTTTAATAGTTTTTTCATGTAAGTATGATAGAAAATCAGTCGAAAATAGGTTTAAAGTACTTTTTTGACTTTGAATTGCAAAACAATGCCAAATATCTTGAGATTTCAAAATTGGCTAAAATTCCCGATTTCTGTAAGGTACGGATATGTCGCTATTTTCGATTTTTCAACATTTTTTCTTTTAAGGTTTTTCATGTGAGTATGATAGAAAATCAGTCGAAAATATGTTTAAAGTACTTTTTTGACTTTTAATTGCAAAACAATGCCAAATAACTTGAGATTTCAAAATTGGCAAAAATTCCCGATTTGTGTAAGGTACGGATAGTTCTCGATTTTCGATTTTTTAACATTTTACTTTTAAGGTTTTTTCATGTGAGTATGATAGAAAATCAGTCGAAAATATGTTTAAAGTATTTTTAGACGTTGAATTTCAAAACAATACCAAATATCTGGAAAGTTCAACATTGGCTAAAATGCCCTATTTCTGTAAGGTACGAATATGTCGCGATTTTCGATTTTTTGACATTTTTTTTTAATGTTTTTTTCATGTAAGTATGATAGAAAATCAGTCGAAAATAGGTTTAAAGTACTTTTTTGACATGGAATTGCAAAACAATGCCAAATATCTTGAGATTTAAAAATTGGCTAAAATTCCCGATTTCCGTAAGGTACGGATATGTCGCGATTTTGGATTTTTTGACATTTTTCTTTTAAGGTTTTTTCATGTGAGTATGATAGAAAATCAGTCGAAAATATGTTTAAAGTACTTTTTAGACGTTGAATTTCAAAACAATACCAAATATCTGGAGAGTTCAAAATTGGCTAAAATGCCCTATTTCTGTAAGGTACGAATATGTCGCGATTTTCGATTTTTTGACATTTTTTTTAATGTTTTTTTCATGTAAGTATGATAGAAAATCAGTCGAAAATATGTTTAAAGTACTTTTTAGACGTTGAATTTCAAAACAATACCAAATATCTGGAGAGTTCAAAATTGGCTAAAATGCCCTATTTCTGTAAGGTACGAATATGTCGCGATTTTCGATTTTTTGACATTTTTTTTTAATGTTTTTTTCATGTAAGTATAATAGAAAATCAGTCGAAAATATGTTTAAAGTACTTTTTAGACGTTGAATTTCAAAACAATACCAAATATCTGGAGAGTTCAAAATTGGCTAAAATGCCCTATTTCTGTAAGGTACGAATATGTCGCGATTTTCGATTTTTTGACATTTTTTTTTGATGTTTTTTTCATGTAAGTATGATAGAAAATCTGTCGAAAATAGGTTTAAAGTACTTTTTTGACCTTGAATTGCAAAACAATGCCAAATATCTTGAGATTTAAAAATTGGCTAAAATTCCCGATTTCTGTAAGGTACGGATATGTCGCGATTTTTGATTTTTTAACATTTTTCTTTTAAGGTTTTTTCATGTGAGTATGATAGAAAATCAGTCGAAAATATGTTTAAAGTACTTTTTAGAGGTTGAATTTCAAAACAATACCAAATATCTGGAGAGTTCAAAATTGGCTAAAATGCTCTATTTCTGTAAGGTACAAATATGTCGCGATTTTCGATTTTTTGACATTTTTTTTTAATGGTTTTTTCTATGTAAGTATGATAGAAAATCAGTCGAAAATATGTTTAAAGTACTTTTTAGACGTTGAATTTCAAAACAATACCAAATATCTGGAAAGTTTAAAATTGGCTAAAATGTCCTATTTCTGTAAGGTACGAATATGTCGCAATTTTCGATTTTTTGACATTTTTTTTTAATGTTTTTTTCATGTAAGTATGATAGAAAATCAGTCGAAAATAGGTTTAAAGTACTTTTTAGACGTTGAATTTCAAAACAATACCAAATATCTGTAGAGTTCAAAATTGGCTAAAAGGCCCTATGTCTGTAAGGTACGAATATGTCGCGATTTTAGATTTTTTGACATTTTGCTTTAATAGTTTTTTCATGTAAGTATGATAGAAAATCAGTCGAAAATAGGTTTAAAGTACTTTTTTGACTTTGAATTGCAAAACAATGCCAAATATCTTGAGATTTCAAAATTGGCTAAAATTCCCGATTTCTGTAAGGTACGGATATGTCGCTATTTTCGATTTTTCAACATTTTTTCTTTTAAGGTTTTTCATGTGAGTATGATAGAAAATCAGTCGAAAATATGTTTAAAGTACTTTTTTGACTTTGAATTGCAAAACAATGCCAAATATCTTGAGATTTCAAAATTGGCAAAAATGCCCGATTTGTGTAAGGTACGGATAGTTCGCGATTTTCGATTTTTCAACATTTTTCTTTTAAGGTTTTTTCATGTGAGTATGATAGAAAATCAGTCGAAAATATGTTTAAAGTATTTTTAGACGTTGAATTTCCAAACAATACCAAATATCTGGAGAGTTCAAAATTGGCTAAAATGCCCTATTTCTGTAAGGTACGAATATGTCGCGATCTTTGATTTTTTGACATTTTTTTTTAATGTTTTTTTCATGTAAGTATGATAGAAAATCAGTCGAAAATAGGTTTAAAGTACTTTTTTGACTTTGAATTGCAAAACAATGCCAAATATCTTGAGATTTAAAAATTGGCTAAAATTCCCGATTTCCGTAAGGTACGGATATGTCGCGATTTTTAATTTTTTGACATTTTTCTTTTAAGTTTTTTTCATGTGAGTATGATAGAAAATCAGTCGAAAATATGTTTAAAGTACTTTTTAGACGTTGAATTTCAAAACAAAGGCCAAATATCTGGAGAGTTCAAAATTGGCTAAAATGCCCTATTTCTGTAAGGTACGAATATGTCGCGATTTTCGATTTTTTGACATTTTTTTTTAATGTTTTTTTCATGTAAGTATGATAGAAAATCAGTCGAAAATAGGTTTAAAGTACTTTTTAGACGTTGAATTTCAAAACAATACCAAATATCTGGAGAGTTCAAAATTGGCTAAAATGCCCTATTTCTGTAAGGTACGAATATGTCGCGATTTTCCATTTTTTGACATTTTTTTTTAATGTTTTTTTCATGTAAGTATGATAGAAAATCAGTTGAAAATAGGTTTAAAGTACTTTTTTGACTTTGAATTGCAAAACAATGCCAAATATCTTGAGATTTAAAAATTGGCTAAAATTCTCGATTTCTGTAAGGTACGGATATGTCGCGATTTTTGATTTTTTAACATTTTTCTTTTAAGGTTTTTTCATGTGAGTATGATAGAAAATCAGTCGAAAATATGTTTAAAGTACTTTTTAGAGGTTGAATTTCAAAACAATACCAAATATCTGGAGAGTTCAAAATTGGCTAAAATGCTCTATTTCTGTAAGGTACAAATATGTCGCGATTTTCGATTTTTTGACATTTTTTTTTAATGGTTTTTTCTATGTAAGTATGATAGAAAATCAGTCGAAAATATGTTTAAAGTACTTTTTAGACCTTGAATTTCAAAACAATACCAAATATCTGGAGAGTTCAAAATTGGCTAAAATGCCCTATTTCTGTAAGGTACGAATATGTCGCGATTTTCGATTTTTTGACATATTTTTTTAATGTTTTTTTCATGTAAGTATGATAGAAAATCAGTCGAAAATACGTTTAAAGTACTTTTTTGACTTTGAATTGCAAAACAATGCTAAATATCTTGAGATTTCAAAATTGGCTAAAATGCCCTATTTCTGTAAGGTACGGATATGTCGCGATTTTTGATTTTTTAACATTTTTCTTTTAAGGTTTTTTCATGTGAGTATGATAGAAAATCAGTTGAAAATAGGTTTAAAGTACTTTTTAGACCTTGAATTTCAAAACAATACCAAATATCTGGAAAGTTCAAAATTGGCTAAAATTCCCGATTTCTGTAAGGTACGGATATGTCGCTATTTTCGATTTTTTAACATTTTTTCTTTTAAGTTTTTTTCATGTGAGTATGATAGAAAATCAGTCGAAAATATGTTTAAAGTACTTTTTTGACTTTGAATTGCAAAACTATGCCAAATATCTGGAGAGTTCAAAATTGGCTAAAATGCCCTATTTCTGTAAGGTACAAATATGTCGCGATTTTCGATTTTTTGACATTTTTTTTTAATGGTTTTTTCTATGTACGTATGATAGAAAATCAGTCGAAAATATGTTTCAAGTACTTTTTTGACCTTGAATTTCAAAACAATACCAAATATCTAGAGAGTTCAAAGTTGGTTAAAATGCCCTATTTCTGTAAGGTACGAATATGTCGCGATTTTTGATTTTTTGACATTTTTTTTTAATGTTTTTTCCATGTAAATATGATAGAAAATCAGTCGAAAATAGGTTTAAAGTACTTTTTTGACTTTGAATTGCAAAACAATGCCAAATATCTTGAGATTTCAAAATTGGCAAAAATTCCCGATTTCTATAAGGTACGGATAGTTCGCGATTTTCGATTTTTTAACATTTTTCTTTTAAGGTTTTTTCATGTGAGTATGATAGAAAATCAGTCGAAAATATGTTTAAAGTACTTTTTAGACGTTGAATTTCAAAACAATACCAAATATCTGGAGAGTTCAAAATTGGCTAAAATGCCCTATTTCTGTAAGGTACAAATATGTCGCGATTTTCGATTTTTTGACATTTTTTTTTAATGGTTTTTTCATGTAAGTATGATAGAAAATCAGTCGAAAATATGTTTAAAGTACTTTTTAGACCTTGAATTTCAAAACAATACCAAATATCTGGAGAGTTCAAAATTGGCTAAAATGCCCTATTTCTGTAAGGTACGAATATGTCGCGATTTTCGATTTTTTGACATTTTTTTTTAATGTTTTTTTCATGTAAGTATGATAGAAAATCAGTCGAAAATAGGTTTAAAGTACTTTTTAGACGTTGAATTTCAAAACAATACCAAATATCTGGAGAGTTCAAAATTGGCTAAAATGCCCTATTTCTGTAAGGTACGAATATGTCGCGATTTTCGATTTTTTGACATTTTTTTTAATGTTTTTTTCATGTAAGTATGATAGAAAATCAGTCGAAAATATGTTTAAAGTACTTTTTAGACGTTGAATTTCAAAACAATACCAAATATCTGGAGAGTTCAAAATTGGCTAAAATGCCCTATTTCTGTAAGGTACAAATATGTCGCGATTTTCGATTTTTTGACATTTTTTTTTAATGGTTTTTTCATGTAAGTATGATAGAAAATCAGTCGAAAATATGTTTAAAGTACTTTTTAGACCTTGAATTTCAAAACAATACCAAATATCTGGAGAGTTCAAAATTGGCTAAAATGCCCTATTTCTGTAAGGTACGAATATGTCGCGATTTTCGATTTTTTGACATTTTTTTTAATGTTTTTTTCATGTAAATATGATAGAAAATCAGTCGAAAATAGGTTTAAAGTACTTTTTTGACTTTGAATTGCAAAACAATGCCAAATATCTTGAGATTTCAAAATTGGCAAAAATTCCCGATTTCTATAAGGTACGGATAGTTCGCGATTTTCGATTTTTTAACATTTTTCTTTTAAGGTTTTTTCATGTGAGTATGATAGAAAATCAGTCGAAAATATGTTTAAAGTACTTTTTAGACGTTGAATTTCAAAACAATACCAAATATCTGGAGAGTTCAAAATTGGCTAAAATGCCCTATTTCTGTAAGGTACAAATATGTCGCGATTTTCGATTTTTTGACATTTTTTTTTAATGGTTTTTTCATGTAAGTATGATAGAAAATCAGTCGAAAATATGTTTAAAATACTTTTTAGACCTTGATTTTCAAAACAATACCAAATATCTGGAGAGTTCAAAATTGGCTAAAATGCCCTATTTCTGTAAGGTACGAATATGTCGCGATTTTCGATTTTTTGACATTTTTTTTTAATGTTTTTTTCATGTAAGTATGATAGAAAATCAGTCGAAAATAGGTTTAAAGTACTTTTTAGACGTTGAATTTCAAAACAATACCAAATATCTGGAGAGTTCAAAATTGGCTAAAATGCCCTATTTCTGTAAGGTACGAATATGTCGCGATTTTCGATTTTTTGACATTTTTTTTTAATGTTTTTTTCATGTAAGTATGATAGAAAATCAGTCGAAAATATGTTTAAAGTACTTTTTAGACGTTGAATTTCAAAACAATACCAAATATCTGGAGAGTTGAAAATTGGCTAAAATGTCCTATTTCTGTAAGGTACGAATATGTCGCAATTTTCGATTTTTTGACATTTTTTTTTAATGTTTTTTTCATGTAAGTATGATAGAAAATCAGTCGAAAATAGGTTTAAAGTACTTTTTAGACGTTGAATTTCAAAACAATACCAAATATCTGGAGAGTTCAAAATTGGCTAAAAGGCCCTATTTCTGTAAGGTACGAATATGTCGCGATTTTAGATTTTTTGACATTTTGCTTTAATAGTTTTTTCATGTAAGTATGATAGAAAATCAGTCGAAAATAGGTTTAAAGTACTTTTTTGACTTTGAATTGCAAAACAATGCCAAATATCTGGAGAGTTCAAAATTGGCTAAAATGCCCTATTTCTGTAAGGTACAAATATGTCGCGATTTTCGATTTTTTGACATTTTTTTTTAATGGTTTTTTCTATGTACGTATGATAGAAAATCAGTCGAAAATATGTTTAAAGTACTTTTTTGACCTTGAATTTCAAAACAATACCAAATATCTGGAGAGTTCAAAATTGGCTAAAATGCCCTATTTCTGTAAGGTACGAATATGTCGCGATTTTCGATTTTTTGACATTTTTTTTTAATGTTTTTTTCATGTAAGTATGATAGAAAATCAGTCGAAAATATGTTTAAAGTACTTTTTAGACGTTGAATTTCAAAACAATACCAAATATCTGGAGAGTTCAAAATTGGCTAAAATGCCCTATTTCTGTAAGGTACGAATATGTCGCGATTTTCGATTTTGTGACATTTTTTTTTAATGTTTTTTTCATGTAAGTATGATAGAAAATCAGTCGAAAATAGGTTTAAAGTACTTTTTTGACCTTGAATTGCAAAACAATGCCAAATATCTTGAGATTTAAAAATTGGCTAAAATTCCCGATTTCTGTAAGGTACGGATATGTCGCGATTTTTGATTTTTTAACATTTTTCTTTTAAGGTTTTTTCATGTGAGTATGATAGAAAATCAGTCGAAAATATGTTTAAAGTACTTTTTAGAGGTTGAATTTCAAAACAATACCAAATATCTGGAGAGTTCAAAATTGGCTAAAATGCTCTATTTCTGTAAGGTACAAATATGTCGCGATTTTCGATTTTTTGACATTTTTTTTTAATGGTTTTTTCTATGTAAGTATGATAGAAAATCAGTCGAAAATATGTTTAAAGTACTTTTTAGACCTTGAATTTCAAAACAATACCAAATATCTGGAGAGTTCAAAATTGGCTAAAATGCCCTATTTCTGTAAGGTACGAATATGTCGCGATTTTCGATTTTTTGACATATTTTTTTAATGTTTTTTTCATGTAAGTATGATAGAAAATCAGTCGAAAATAGGTTTAAAGTACTTTTTTGACTTTGAATTGCAAAACAATGCCAAATATCTTGAGATTTCAAAATTGGCTAAAATGCCCTATTTCTGTAAGGTACGGATATGTCGCGATTTTTGATTTTTTAACATTTTTCTTTTAAGGTTTTTTCATGTGAGTATGATAGAAAATCAGTTGAAAATAGGTTTAAAGTACTTTTTAGACCTTGAATTTCAAAACAATACCAAATATCTGGAAAGTTCAAAATTGGCTAAAATTCCCGATTTCTGTAAGGTACGGATATGTCGCTATTTTCGATTTTTTAACATTTTTTCTTTTAAGGTTTTTACATGTGAGTATAATAGAAAATCAGTCGAAAATATGTTTAAAGTACTTTTTTGTCTTTGAATTGCAAAACAATGCCAAATATCTGGAGAGTTCAAAATTGGCTAAAATGCCCTATTTCTGTAAGGTACAAATATGTCGCGATTTTCGATTTTTTGACATTTTTTTTTAATGGTTTATTCTATGTACGTATGATAGAAAATCAGTCGAAAATATGTTTAAAGTACTTTTTTGACCTTGAATTTCAAAACAATACCAAATATCTGGAGAGTTCAAAATTGGCTAAAATGCCCTATTTCTGTAAGGTACGAATATGTCGCGATTTTCGATTTTTTGACATTTTTTTTTAATGTTTTTTTCATGTAAATATGATAGAAAATCAGTCGAAAATAGGTTTAAAGTACTTTTTTGACTTTGAATTGCAAAACAATGCCAAATATCTTGAGATTTCAAAATTGGCTAAAATTCCCGATTTCTATAAGGTACGGATATGTCGAGATTTTCGATTTTTTTACATTTTTTCTTTTAAGGTTTTTCGATGTCAAAATGATAGAAAATCAGTCGAAAATATGTTTAAAGTACTTTTTAGACGTTGAATTTCAAAACAATACCAAATATCTGGAGAGTTCAAAATTGGCTAAAATGCCCTATTTCTGTAAGGTACAAATATGTCGCGATTTTCGATTTTTTGACATTTTTTTTTAATGGTTTTTTCTATGTAAGTATGATAGAAAATCAGTCGAAAATATGTTTAAAGTACTTTTTAGACCTTGAATTTCAAAACAATACCAAATATCTGGAGAGTTCAAAATTGGCTAAAATGCCCTATTTCTGTAAGGTACGAATATGTCGCGATTTTCGATTTTTTGACATATTTTTTTAATGTTTTTTTCATGTAAGTATGATAGAAAATCAGTCGAAAATAGGTTTAAAGTACTTTTTTGACTTTGAATTGCAAAACAATGCCAAATATCTTGAGATTTCAAAATTGGCTAAAATGCCCTATTTCTGTAAGGTACGGATATGTCGCGATTTTTGATTTTTTAACATTTTTCTTTTAAGGTTTTTTCATGTGAGTATGATAGAAAATCAGTTGAAAATAGGTTTAAAGTACTTTTTAGACCTTGAATTTCAAAACAATACCAAATATCTGGAAAGTTCAAAATTGGCTAAAATTCCCGATTTCTGTAAGGTACGGATATGTCGCTATTTTCGATTTTTTAACATTTTTTCTTTTAAGGTTTTTACATGTGAGTATGATAGAAAATCAGTCGAAAATATGTTTAAAGTACTTTTTTGTCTTTGAATTGCAAAACAATGCCAAATATCTGGAGAGTTCAAAATTGGCTAAAATGCCCTATTTCTGTAAGGTACAAATATGTCGCGATTTTCGATTTTTTGACATTTTTTTTTAATGGTTTTTTCTATGTACGTATGATAGAAAATCAGTCGAAAATATGTTTAAAGTAATTTTTGACCTTGAATTTCAAAACAATACCAAATATCTGGAGAGTTCAAAATTGGCTAAAATGCCCTATTTCTGTAAGGTACGAATATGTCGCGATTTTCGATTTTTTGACATTTTTTTTTAATGTTTTTTTCATGTAAATATGATAGAAAATCAGTCGAAAATAGGTTTAAAGTACTTTTTTGACTTTGAATTGCAAAACAATGCCAAATATCTTGAGATTTCAAAATTGGCAAAAATTCCCGATTTCTATAAGGTACGGATAGTTCGCGATTTTCGATTTTTTAACATTTTTCTTTTAAGGTTTTTTCATGTGAGTATGATAGAAAATCAGTCGAAAATATGTTTAAAGTACTTTTTAGACGTTGAATTTCAAAACAATACCAAATATCTGGAGAGTTCAAAATTGGCTAAAATGCCCTATTTCTGTAAGGTACAAATATGTCGCGATTTTCGATTTTTTGACATTTTTTTTTAATGGTTTTTTCATGTAAGTATGATAGAAAATCAGTCGAAAATATGTTTAAAGTACTTTTTAGACCTTGAATTTCAAAACAATACCAAATATCTGGAGAGTTCAAAATTGGCTAAAATGCCCTATTTCTGTAAGGTACGAATATGTCGCGATTTTCGATTTTTTGACATTTTTTTTTAATGTTTTTTTCATGTAAGTATGATAGAAAATCAGTCGAAAATAGGTTTAAAGTACTTTTTTGACTTTGAATTGCAAAACAATGCCAAATATCTTGAGATTGAAAAATTGGCTAAAATTCCCGATTTCTGTAAGGTACGGATATGTCGCTATTTTCGATTTTTTAACATTTTTTCTTTTAAGGTTTTTTCATGTGAGTATGATAGAAAATCAGTCGAAAATATGTTTAAAGTACTTTTTTGACTTTGAATTGCAAAACAATGCCAAATATCTGGAGAGTTCAAAATTGGCTAAAATGCCCTATTTCTGTAAGGTACAAATATGTCGCGATATTCGATTTTTTGACATTTTTTTTTAATGGTTTTTTCTATGTACGTATGATAGAAAATCAGTCGAAAATATGTTTAAAGTACTCTTTAGACCTTGAATTTCAAAACAATACCAAATATCTGGAGAGTTCAAAATTGGCTAAAATGCCCTATTTCTGTAAGGTACAAATATGTCGCGATTTTCGATTTTTTGACATTTTTTTTTAATGGTTTTTTCTATGTACGTATGATAGAAAATCAGTCGAAAATATGTTTAAAGTACTTTTTTGACCTTGAATTTCAAAACAATACTAAATATCTGGAGAGTTCAAAATTGGCTAAAATGCCCTATTTCTGTAAGGTACGAATATGTCGCGATTTTCGATTTTTTGACATTTTTTTTAAATGTTTTTTTCATGTAAATATGATAGAAAATCAGTCGAAAATAGGTTTAAAGTACTTTTTTGACTTTGAATTGCAAAACAATGCCAAATATCTTGAGATTTCAAAATTGGCAAAAATTCCCGATTTCTATAAGGTACGGATAGTTCGCGATTTTCGATTTTTTAACATTTTTCTTTTAAGGTTTTTTCATGTGAGTATGATAGAAAATCAGTCGAAAATATGTTTAAAGTACTTTTTAGACGTTGAATTTCAAAACAATACCAAATATCTGGAGAGTTCAAAATTGGCTAAAATGCCCTATTTCTGTAAGGTACAAATATGTCGCGATTTTCGATTTTTTGACATTTTTTTTTAATGGTTTTTTCTATGTAAGTATGATAGAAAATCAGTCGAAAATATGTTTAAAGTACTTTTTAGACCTTGAATTTCAAAACAATACCAAATATCTGGAGAGTTCAAAATTGGCTAAAATGCCCTATTTCTGTAAGGTACGAATATGTCGCGATTTTCGATTTTTTGACATTTTTTTTTAATGTTTTTTTCATGTAAGTATGATAGAAAATCAGTCGAAAATAGGTTTAAAGTACTTTTTTGACTTTGAATTGCAAAACAATGCCAAATATCTTGAGATTGAAAAATTGGCTAAAATTCCCGATTTCTGTAAGGTACGGATATGTCGCTATTTTCGATTTTTTAACATTTTTTCTTTTAAGGTTTTTTCATGTGAGTATGATAGAAAATCAGTCGAAAATATGTTTAAAGTACTTTTTTGATTTTGAATTGCAAAACAATGCTAAATATCTGGAGAGTTCAAAATTGGCTAAAATGCCCTATTTCTGTAAGGTACAAATATGTCGAGATATTCGATTTTTGACATTTTTTTTTAATGGTTTTTTCTATGTACGTATGATAGAAAATCAGTCGAAAATATGTTTAAAGTATTCTTTAGACCTTGAATTTCAAAACAATACCAAATATCTGGAGAGTTCAAAATTGGCTAAAATGCCCTATTTCTGTAAGGTACGAATATGTCGCGATTTTCGATTTTTTGACATTTTTTTTTAATGTTTTTTTCATGTAAATATGATAGAAAATCAGTCGAAAATATGTTTAAATTACTTTTTTGACTTTGAATTGCAAAACAATGCCAAATATCTTGAGATTTCAAAATTGGCACAAATTCCCGATTTCTATAAGGTACGGATAGTTCGCGATTTTCGATTTTTTAACATTTTTCTTTTAATATTTTTTCATGTGAGTATGATAGAAAATCAGTCGAAAATATGTTTAAAGTACTTTTTAGACGTTGAATTTCAAAACAATACCAAATATCTGGAGAGTTCAAAATTGGCTAAAATGCCCTATTTCTGTAAGGTACAAATATGTCGCGATTTTCGATTTTTTGACATTTTTTTTAATGGTTTTTTCTATGTAAGTATGATAGAAAATCAGTCGAAAATATGTTTAAAGTACTTTTTAGACCTTGAATTTCAAAACAATACCAAATATCTGGAGAGTTCAAAATTGGCTAAAATTCCCTATTTCTGTAAGGTACGAATATGTCGCGATTTTCGATTTTTTGACATTTTTTTTTAATGTTTTTTTCATGTAAGTATGATAGAAAATCAGTCGAAAATAGGTGTAAAGTACTTTTTTGACTTTGAATTGCAAAACAATGCCAAATATCTTGAGATTTCAAAATTGGCTAAAATTCCCGATTTCTGTAAGGTACGGATATGTCGCGATTTTTGATTTTTTAACATTTTTCTTTTAAGGTTTTTTCATGTGAGTATGATAGAAAATCAGTCGAAAATATGTTTAAAGTACTTTTTAGACGTTGAATTGCAAAACAATACCAAATATCTGGAGAGTTCAAAATTGGCTAAAATTCCCGATTTCTGTAAGGTACGGATATGTCGCTATTTTCGATTTTTTAACATTTTTTCTTTTAAGGTTTTTTCATGTGAGTATGATAGAAAATCAGTCGAAAATATGTTTAAAGTACTTTTTAGACGTTGAATTTCCAAACAATACCAAATATCTGGAGAGTTCAAAATTGGCTAAAATGCCCTATTTCTGTAAGGTACGAATATGTCGCGATTTTCGATTTTTTGACATTTTTTTAAAGTGGTTTTTTCATGTAAGTATGATAGAAAATCAGTCGAAAATATGTTTAAAGTACTTTTTAGACCTTGAATTTCAAAACAATACCAAATATCTGGAGAGTTCAAAATTGGCTAAAATGCCCTATTTCTGTAAGGTACGAATATGTCGCGATTTTCGATTTTTTGACATTTTTTTTTAATGTTTTTTTCATGTAAATATGATAGAAAATCAGTCGAAAATATGTTTAAAGTACTTTTTTGACTTTGAATTGCAAAACAATGCCAAATATCTTGAGATTTCAAAATTGGCAAAAATTCCCGATTTCTATAAGGTACGGATAGTTCGCGATTTTCGATTTTTTAACATTTTTCTTTTAATATTTTTTCATGTGAGTATGATAGAAAATCAGTCGAAAATATGTTTAAAGTACTTTTTAGACGTTGAATTTCCAAACAATACCAAATATCTGGAGAGTTCAAAATTGGCTAAAATGCCCTATTTCTGTAAGGTACAAATATGTCGCGATTTTCGATTTTTTGACATTTTTTTTTAATGGTTTTTTCTATGTAAGTATGATAGAAAATCAGTCGAAAATATGTTTAAAGTACTTTTTAGACCTTGAATTTCAAAACAATACCAAATATCTGGAGAGTTCAAAATTGGCTAAAATGCCCTATTTCTGTAAGGTACGAATATGTCGCGATTTTCGATTTTTTGACATTTTTTTTAAATGTTTTTTTCATGTAAGTATGATAGAAAATCAGTCGAAAATAGGTTTAAAGTACTTTTTTGACTTTGAATTGCAAAACAATGCCAAATATCTTGAGATTTAAAAATTGGCTAAAATTCCCGATTTCTGTAAGGTACGGATATGTCGCGATTTTTGATTTTTTAACATTTTTCTTTTAAGGTTTTTTCATGTGAGTATGAGAGAAAATCAGTCGAAAATATGTTTAAAGTACTTTTTAGACGTTGAATTTCAAAACAATACCAAATATCTGGAGAGTTCAAAATTGGCTAAAATTCCCGATTTCTGTAAGGTACGGATATGTCGCTATTTTCGATTTTTTAACATTTTTTCTTTTAAGGTTTTTTCATGTGAGTATGATAGAAAATCAGTCGAAAATATGTTTAAAGTACTTTTTTGACTTTGAATTGCAAAACAATGCCAAATATCTGGAGAGTTCAAAATTGGCTAAAATGCCCTATTTCTGTAAGGTACAAATATGTCGCGATTTTCGATTTTTTGACATTTTTTTTTAATGGTTTTTTCTATGTAAGTATGATAGAAAATCAGTCGAAAATATGTTTAAAGTACTTTTAAGACGTTGAATTTCAAAACAATACCAAATATCTGGAGAGTTCAAAATTGGCTAAAAGGCCCTATTTCTGTAAGGTACGAATATGTCGCGATTTTCGATTTTTTGACATTTTTTTTTAATAGTTTTTTCATGTAAGTATGATAGAAAATCAGTCGAAAATAGGTTTAAAGTATTTTTTTTACTTTGAATTGCAAAACAATGCCAAATATCTTGAGATTTCAAAATTCGCTAAAATTCCCGATTTCTGTAAGGTACGGATATGTCGCTATTTTCGATTTTTTAACATTTTTTCTTTTAAGGTTTTTTCATGTGAGTATGATAGAAAATCAGTCGAAAATATGTTTCAAGTACTTTTTTGACTTTGAATTGCAAAACAATGCCAAATATCTTGAGATTTCAAAATTGGCTAAAATGCCCTATTTGTGTAAGATACGGATAGTTCGCGATTTTCGATTTTTTAACATTTTTCTTTTAAGGTTTTTTCATGTGAGTATGATAGAAAATCAGTCGAAAATATGTTTAAAGTACTTTTAAGACGTTGAATTTCCAAAAATACCAAATATCTGGAGAGTTCAAAATTGGCTAAAATGCCCTATTTCTGTAAGGTACGAATATGTCGCGATTTTCGATTTTTTGACATTTTTTTTAAGTGGTTTTTTCATGTAAGTATGATAGAAAATCAGTCGAAAATATGTTTAAAGTACTTTTTAGACCTTGAATTTCAAAACAATACCAAATATCTGGAGAGTTCAAAATTGGCTAAAATGCCCTATTTCTGTAAGGTACGAATATGTCGCGATTTTCGATTTTTTGACATTTTTTTAAAATGTTTTTTTAATGTAAGTATGATAGAAAATCAGTCGAAAATAGGTTTAAAGTACTTTTTTGACTTTGAATTGCAAAACAATGCCAAATATCTTGAGATTTCAAAATTGGCTAAAATGCCCTATTTCTGTAAGGTACGGATATGTCGCGATTTTTGATTTTTTAACATTTTTCTTTTAAGGTTTTTTCATGTGAGTATGATAGAAAATCAGTTGAAAATAGGTTTAAAGTACTTTTTAGACCTTTAATTTCAAAACAATACCAAATATCTGGAAAGTTCAAAATTGGCTAAAATTCCCGATTTCTGTAAGGTATGGATATGTCGCTATTTTCGATTTTTAAACATTTTTTCTTTTAAGGTTTTTTCATGTGAGTATGATAGAAAATCAGTCGAAAATATGTTTAAAGTACTTTTTTGACTTTGAATTGCAAAACAATGCCAAATATCTGGAGAGTTCAAAATTGGCTAAAATGCCCTATTTCTGTAAGGTACAAATATGTCGCGATTTTCGATTTTTTGACATTTTTTTTTAATGGTTTTTTCTATGTACGTATGATAGAAAATCAGTCGAAAATATGTTTAAAGTACTTTTTAGACGTTGAAGTTCAAAACAATACCAAATATCTGGAGAGTTCAAAATTGGCTAAAATGCCCTATTTCTGTAAGGTACGAATATGTCGCGATTTTCGATTTTTTGACATTTTTTTTAAATGTTTTTTTCATGTAAATATGATAGAAAATCAGTCGAAAATATGTTTAACTACTTTTTTGACTTTGAATTGCAAAACAATGCCAAATATCTGGAGAGTTCAAAATTGGCTAAAATGCCCTATTTCTGTAAGGTACAAATATGTCGCGATTTTCGATTTTTTGACATTTTTTTTTAATGGTTTTTTCTATGTAAGTATGATAGAAAATCAGTCGAAAATATGTTTAAAGTACTTTTAAGACGTTGAATTTCAAAACAATACCAAATATCTGGAGAGTTCAAAATTGGCTAAAAGGCCCTATTTCTGTAAGGTACGAATATGTCGCGATTTTCGATTTTTTGACATTTTTTTTTAATAGTTTTTTCATGTAAGTATGATAGAAAATCAGTCGAAAATAGTTTTAAAGTACTTTTTAGACGTTGAATTTCAAAACAATACCAAATATCTGGAGAGTTCAAAATTGGCTAAAATGCCCTATTTCTGTAAGGTACAAATATGTCGCGATTTTCGATTTTTTGACATTTTTTTTTAATGGTTTTTTCTATGTAAGTATGATAGAAAATCAGTCGAAAATATGTTTAAAGTACTTTTTAGACCTTGAATTTCAAAACAATACCAAATATCTGGAGAGTTCAAAATTGGCTAAAATGCCCTATTTCTGTAAGGTACGAATATGTCGCGATTTTCGATTTTTTGACATTTTTTTTTAATGTTTTTTTCATGTAAGTATGATAGAAAATCAGTCGAAAATAGGTTTAAAGTACTTTTTTGACTTTGAATTGCAAAACAATGCCAAATACCTTGAGATTTCAAAATTGCCAAAAAATTCCCGATTTCTATAAGGTACGGATAGTTTTCGATTTTCGATTTTTTAACATTTTTCTTTTAAGGTTTTTTCATGTAAGTATGATAGAAAATCAGTCGAAAATAGGTTTAAAGTACTTTTTTGACTTTGAATTGCAAAACAATACAAAATATCTTGAGATTTCAAAATTGGCTAAAATTCCCGATTTCTGTAAGGTACGGATATGTCGCTATTTTCGATTTTTTAACATTTTTACTTTTAAGGTTTTTTCATGTGAGTATGATAGAAAATCAGTCGAAAATATGTTTAAAGTACTTTTTTGACTTTGAATTGCAAAACAATGCTAATTATCTGGAGAGTTAAAAATTGGCTAAAATGCCCTATTTCTGTAAGGTACAAATATGTCGCGATTTTCGATTTTTTGACATTTTTTTTAATGGTTTTTTCTATGTACGTATGATAGAAAATCAGTCGAAAATATGTTTAAAGTACTTTTTAGACGTTGAATTTCAAAACAATACCAAATATCTGGAGAGTTCAAAATTGGCTAAAATGCCCTATTTCTGTAAGGTACGAATATGTCGCGATTTTCGATTTTTTGACATTTTTTTTAATGTTTTTTTCATGTAAATATGATAGAAAATCAGTCGAAAATATGTTTAAAGTACTTTTTTGACTTTGAATTGCAAAACAATGCCAAATATCTTGAGTATTAAAAATTGGCAAAAATTCCCGATTTCTATAAGGTACGGATAGTTCGCGATTTTCGATTTTTTAACATTTTTCTTTTAATATTTTTTCATGTGAGTATGATAGAAAATCAGTCGAAAATATGTTTAAAGTACTTTTTAGACGTTGAATTTCAAAACAATACCAAATATCTGGAGAGTTCAAAATTGGCTAAAATGCCCTATTTCTGTAAGGTACAAATATGTCGCGATTTTCGATTTTTTGACATTTTTTTTTAATGGTTTTTTCTATGTAAGTATGATAGAAAATCAGTCGAAAATATGTTTAAAGTACTTTTTAGACGTTGAATTTCAAAGCAATACCAAATATCGGGAGAGTTCAAAATTGGCTAAAAGGCCGTATTTCTGTAAGGTACGAATATGTCGCGATTTTCGATTTTTTGACATTTTTTTTAATAGTTTTTTCATGTAAGTATGATAGAAAATCAGTCGAAAATAGGTTTAAAGTATTTTTTTGAATTTGAATTGCAAAACAATGCCAAATATCTTGAGATTTCAAAATTGGCTAAAATTCCCGATTTCTGTAAGGGACGGATATGTCGCTATTTTCGATTTTTTAACATTTTTTCTTTTAAGGTTTTTTCATGTGAGTATGATAGAAAATCAGTCGAAAATATCTTTAAAGTACTTTTTTGACTTTGAATTGCAAAACAATGCCAAATATCTTGAGATTTCAAAATCGGCTAAAATGCCCTATTTCTGTAAGATACGGATAGTTCGCGATTTTCGATTTTTTAACATTTTTCTTTTAAGGTTTTTTCATGTGAGTATGATAGAAAATCAGTCGAAAATATGTTTAAAGTACTTTTTAGACGTTGAATTTCCAAACAATACCAAATATCTGGAGAGTTCAAAATTGGCTAAAATGCCCTATTTCTGTAAGGTACGAATATGTCGCGATTTTCGATTTTTTGACATTTTTTTTTAATGTTTTTTTCATGTAAATATGATAGAAAATCAGTCGAAAATATGTTTAAAGTACTTTTTTGACTTTGAATTGCAAAACAATGCCAAATATCTTGAGATTTCAAAATTGGCAAAAATTCCCGATTTCTATAAGGTACGGATAGTTCGCGATTTTCGATTTTTTAACATTTTTCTTTTAATATTTTTTCATGTGAGTATGATAGCAAATCAGTCGAAAATATCTTTAAAGTACTTTTTTGATTTGAATTGCAAAACAATGCCAAATATCTGGAGAATTCAAAATTGGCTTAAATTCCCGATTTCTGTAAGGTACGGATATGTCGCGATTTTCGATTTTTTAACATTTTACTTTTAAGGTTTTTTATGTGAGTATGATAGAAAATCAGTCGAAAATATGTTTAAAGTACTTTTTAGACGTTGAATTTCAAAACAATACCAAATATCTGGAGAGTTCAAAATTGGCTAAAATGCCCTATTTCTGTAAGGTACGAATATGTCGCGATTTTCGATTTTTCGACATTTTTTTTTAATGGTTTTTTCATGTAAGTATGATAGAAAATCAGTCGAAAATAAGTTTAAAGTACTTTTTTGACTTTGAATTGCAAAACAATGCCAAATATCTTGAGATTTCAAAATTGGCTAAAATTCCCGATTTCTGTAAGGTACGGATATGTCGCGATTTTTGATTTTTTAACATTTTTCTTCTAAGGTTTTTTCATGTGAGTATGATAGAAAATCAGTCGAAAATATGTTTAAAGTACTTTTTAGACGTTGAATTTCAAAACAATACCAAATATCTGGAGAGTTCAAAATTGGCTAAAATTCCCGATTTCTGTAAGGTACGGATATGTCGCTATTTTCGATTTTTTAACATTTTTTCTTTTAAGGTTTTTTCATGTGAGTATGATAGAAAATCAGTCGAAAATATGTTTAAAGTACTTTTTTGACTTTGAATTGCAAAACAATGCCAAATATCTTGAGATTTCAAAATTGGCTAACCTTCCCGATTTCTGTAAGGTACGGATATGTCGCGATTTTCGATTTTTTAACATTTTTTTTTAATAGTTTTTTCATGTATGTATGATAGAAAATCAGTCGAAAATAGGTTTAAAGTACTTTTTTGACTTTGAATTGCAAAACAATGCTAAATATCTTGAGATTTCAAAATTGGCTAAAATTCCCGATTTCTGTAAGGTACGGATAGTTCGCGATTTTCGATTTTTTAACATTTTTCTTTTAAGTTTTTTTCATGTGAGTATGATAGAAAATCAGTCCAAAATATGTTTAAAGTACTTTTTAGACGTTGAATTTCAAAACAATACCAAATATCTGGAGAGTTCAAAATTGGCAAAAATTCCCGATTTCTGTAAGGTACGAATATGTCGCGATTTTCGATTTTTTGACATTTTTTTTAATGGTTTTTTCATGTAAGTATGATAGAAAATCAGTCGAAAATATGTTTAAAGTACTTTTTTGACTTTGAATTGCAAAACAATGCCAAATATCTTGAGATTTCAAAATTGGCTTAAATTCCCGATTTCTGTAAGGTACGGATAGTTCGCGATTTTCGATTTTTCAACATTTTTCTTTTAAGGTTTTTTCATGTGAGTATGATAGAAAATCAGTCGAAAATATGTTTAAAGTACTTTTTACACGTTGAATTTCAAAACAATACCAAATATCTGGAGAGTTCAAAATTGGCTAAAATGCCCTATTTCTGTAAGGTACAAATATGTCGCGATTTTCGATTTTTTGACATTTTTTCTTTAAGGTTTTTTCATGCAAGAATGATAGAAAATCAGTCGTAAATAGGTTTAAAATACTTTTTAGACCTTAAATTTCTAAACAATACCAAATATCTGAAGATTTAAAATTGGCTAAAATTCCTGATTTTTGTAAAGTACGTATATGTCGCTATTTTCGATTTTTTGACATGTTGTCTTTTAAGGTTTTTTATGTGAGTATGATAGAAAATCAGTCGAAAACAGGTTTAAAGTACTTTTTAGACGTTGAATTTCAAAACAATACCAAATATCTTGAGATTTCAAAATTGGCTAAAATTCCCGATTTCTGTAAGGTACGGATATGTCGCGATTTTCGATTTTTTAACATTTTTTCTTTTAAGGTTTTTTCATGTGAGTATTATAGAAAATCAGTCGAAAATATGTTTAAAGTACTTTTTAGACCTTGAATTTCAAAACAATACCAAATATCTGGAGATTTCAAAATTGGCTAAAGTTCCCGATTTCTGTGAGGTACAGATATATGGCGATTTTCACTCTTTTGACATTTTTTCTTTTAAGGTTTATTCATGCAAGTATGATAGAAAATCAGTCGAAAATAGGTTTAAAGTACTTTTTAGACGTTGAATTTCAAAACAATACCAAATATCTGGAGATTTCAAAATTGGCTAAAATTCCCGGTTTCTGTTAGGTACGGATATGTCGCGATTTTCGATTTTTTAACATTCATTTGTTATGGTTTTTTACGGTCAGTATGATAGAAAATCAGTAAAAAATAGGTTTAAAGTACTTTTTAGACCTTAGATTTCCAAACAATACCAAATATCTGGAGAGTTCAAAATTGGCGAAAATTCCCGATTTCTGTAAGCTACGGATATGTACCTATTTTCGATTTTTTGACGTTTTGTCTTTTAAGGTTTTTTCGATGTGAGTATGATAGAAAATCAGTAATAAATAGGTTTAAAGTACTTTTTAGACCTTGAATTTCAAAACAATACCAAATATCTGGAGATTTCAAAATTGGCTAAAATTCCCGATTTCTGTAAGGTACGGATATATCGCTATTTTCGATTTTTTGACATTTTTTGTTTTAAGGTTTTTTCATGTAAGTATGATAGAAAATAAGTCGAAAACAGGTTTAAAGTACTTTTTAGACCTTGACTTTCAAAACAATACCAAATATCTGGAGATTTCAAAATTGGCTAGAATTCCCGATTTCTGTAAGGTACGGATATGTCACTATTTTCGATTTTTTGACATTTTTTCTATAAGGTTTTTTCATGCAAGTATGATAGAAAATCAGTCGAAAATATGTTTAAAGTACTTTTTAGACGTTGAATTTCAAAACAATACCAAATATTTTGAGATTTCAAAATTGGCTAAAATTCCCGATTTCTGTAAGGTACGGATATGTCGCTATTTTCGATTTTTTAACATTTTTTCTTTTAAGGTTTTTTCATGTGAGTATGATAGAAAATCAGTCGAAAATAGGTTTAAAGTACTTTTTAGACGTTGAATTTCAAAACAATACCAAATATCTTGAGATTTCAAAATTGGCTAAAATTCCCGATTTCTGTAAGGTACGTATATGTCGCGATTTTCGATTTTTTAACATTTTTCTTTTAAGGTTTTTTCATGTGAGTATGATAGAAAATCAGTCGAAAATAGGTTTAAAGTACTTTGTAGACCTTGAATTTCAAAACAATACCAAATATCTGGAGATTTGAAAATTGGCTCAAATTCCCGATTACTGTAACGTACGAATATGTCGCTATTTTCGATTTTTTGACCTTATTTCTTTTAAGGTTATTTCTTGTAAGTATGATAGAAAATCAGTCGAAAATAGGTTTAAAGTACTTTTTAGACCTTGAATTTCAAAACAATACCAAATATCTGGAGATTTCAAAATTGGCTAAAATTCTCGATTTCTGTAAGGTACGCATATGTCGCGATTGTCGATTTTTTTACATTTTTTCTCTTAAGGTTTTGTCATGTCAGTATGATAGAAAATCAGTCGAAAATATGTGTAAAGTACTTTTTAGACGTTGAATTTCAAAACAATACCAAATATCTTGAGATTTCAATATTGGCTAAAATTCCCGATTTCTGTAGAGTACAGATATGTCGCGATTTTCAATTTTTTGACATTTTTTCTTTTAACGTTTTTTCATGTCAGTATGATGGAAAATCAGTCGAAAATAGGTTTAAAGTACTTTTTAGACCTTGAATTTAAAAACAATACCAAATATCTTTAGATTTCAAAATTGGCTTAAATTCTAAGTTTCTGTAAGGAATATATATGTCGCTATTTTCGATTTTTTGACATTTTTTCTTTTAAGGTTGTTTCATGTAAGTATGATAGAAAATCAGTCGAAAATAGGTGTAAAGAACTTTTTAGACCTTGAATTTAAAAAGCATACTAAATATATGGAGATTTCAAAATTTGCTAAAATGCCTGATTTTTGTAAGGTACGGATATGTCGCGATTTTCAATTTTTTGACATTTACTTTTAAGCTATTTTTATGTCAGTATGATAGAAAATCAGTCGAAAATAGGTTTAAAGTACTGTTTAGACCTTGAATTTCAAAACAATACTAAATATCTGGAGATTTCAAAATTGGCTAAAATGCCCAATTTCTGTAAAGTACGGATATGTCGTTATTTTCGAATTTTTTACATTTTCCTTTTAAGGTTTTTTCATGTGAGTATGATAGAAAATCAGTCGAAAATAGGTTTAAAGTACTTTTTAGGCCCTGTAATTTCAAAAGCATACCAAATATCTGGAGATTTAAAAAATAGGCTAAAATTCCTGATTTTTGTAAGGTACGGATATGTCGCGATTTTCGATTTTTTAACATTTTTTCTTTTAAGGTTTTTTCATGTGAGTATGATAGAAAATCAGTCGAAAATAGGTTTAAAGTACTTTTTAGACCTTGAATTTACAAACAATACCTAATATCTGGAGATTTCAAAATTTGCTTAAATTCTCGATTTCTGTAAGGTACGCATATGTCGCGATTTTCGACTTTTGACATTTTTTCTCTTAAGGTTTTTTCATGTCAGTATGATAGAAAATCAGTCGAAAATAGGTTTAAAGTACTTTTTAGCCCTTGAATTTCAAAACAATACCAAATATCTGGAGATTTCAAAATTGGCTAAAATTCCAAGTTTCTGTAAGGAATATATATGTCGCTATTTTCGATTTTTTGACATTTTTTAAAAGGTTGTCTCATGTTAGTATGATAGAAAATCAGTCGAAAATAGGTTTAATATACTTTTTAGACCTTGAATTTCAAAACAATACCAAATATCTGGCGTCTCCAAAATGGTTAAAATCCCCGATTTCAGTAAGATACGGATATGTCGCTATTTTCGATTTTTTGACATTTTTTCTTCTACGGTTTTTTCATGCAAGTATGATAGAAAATCAGTCGAAAATAGGTTAAAAGTTCTTTTTAGACCTTGAATTTATTAACAATACCAAATATCTGGAGATTTCAAAATTGGCAAAAATACCCGATTTCTGTAAAGTACGGATATGTGTCGATTTTCGATTTTTTGACATTTTTTTAAAAGGTTTTTTCATGTGAGTATGATAGAAAATCAGTCGAAAATAGGTTTAAAGTACTTTTTAGACCTTGAATTTATAAACTATACCAAACATCTGGAGATTTCAAAATTTGCTCAAATTCCCGATTTCTGTAAGGTACGGATGTCGCGATTTTCGATTTTTTAACATTTTTCTTTTAAGGTTATTTTTTGTCACTATGATAGAAAATCAGTCGAAAATAGGTTTAAAGTTGTTTTTAGACCTTGAATTTTAAAACAATACCAAATATCTTAAGATTTCAAAATTGGCTAAAATTTTCGATTTCTGTAAAGTACGGATATGTCGCTATTTTCGATTTTTTGACATTTTTTGTTTTAAGGTTATTTCATGTCAGTATGATAGAAAATCAGTCGAGAATATGTTTAAAGTACTTTTTAGACCTTGAATTTCCAAACAATACCAAATATCTGGAGATTTAAAAATTGGCTGAACTTCCCAGTTTCTGTAAGAAATAGATATGTCGCTATGTTCGATTCTTTGGCATTTTTTAAAAAGGTTTTCTCATGTAAGTATGATAGAAAATGAGTCGAAAATATGTTTAAAGTACTTTTAAGACCTTGAATTTCAAAACAATACCAAATATCTGGAGATTTCAAAATTGGTTAAAATCCCCGATTTCAGTAAGGTACGGATATGTCGCGATTTTCGATTTTTGGACATTTTGTCTTTCAAGGTTTTTTCATGTGAGTATGATAGAAAATCAGTCGAAAATAGGTTTAAAGTACTTTTTAGACCTTGAATCTCAAAACAGTACCAAATATCTGGAGATTTCAAAATTGGCTAAACTTCCCGATTTCTGTAAGGTACGGATATGTCGCGATTTTCGATTTTTTGACATTTTTTCTTTTACGGTTTTTTCATGCAAGTATGATAGAAAATCAGTCGAAAATAGGTTAAAAGTTCTTTTTAGACCTTTAATTTATTAACAATACCAAATAAATTGTGATTTCAAAATTGGCAAAAATTCCCGATTTCTGTAAGGTACGGATATGTCGTGATTTTCGATTATTTGACATTTTTTCAAAGGTTTTTTCATGTGAGTATGATAGAAAATCAGTTGAAAATAGGTTTAAAGTACTTTTTAGACCTTGAATTTGAAAACAATACCAAATATCTGGAGATTTCGAAATAGGCTAAACTTCCCGATTTCTGTAAGGTATAAATATGTCGCGATTTTCAAATGTTTGCCTTTTTTTTGTACTGTTTTTTCATGTCAGTATGATAGAAAATCAGTCGAAAATTGGTTAAAAATTCTTTTTTAGCCTTGAATTTATAAACAATACAAATATCTGGAGATTTCAAAATTGGCTAAAATGCCCGATTTCTTTAAGGTACGGATATGTCGCGATTTAAAAATTTTTTGACATTTTTTCTCTTAAGGTTTCGTCATGTCAGTATGATAGAAAATCAGTCGAAAATAGGTTTAATATACTTTTTAGACCTTGAATTTCAAAACAATACTAAATATCTTTAGATGTCAAAATTGGCTTAAATTCCCGATTTCTGTAAAGTACAGATATGTCGCCATTTTCGATTTTTTGACATTTTTCTTTTAATGTTTTTTCATGTGAGTATGATAGAAAATCAGTCGAAAATAGGTTTAAAGTACTTTTTAGACGTTGAATTTCAAAACAATACCAAATATCTGGAGATTAAAAAATTGGCTACAATTCCCGATTTCTGTAAAGTACAGATATGTCGCCATTTTCGATGTTTTGACATTTTTCTTTTAATGTTTTTTCATGTGAGTATGATAGAAAATCAGTCGAAAAAAGGTTTAAAGTACTTTTTAGACCTTGAATTTCAAAACAATACCTAATATCTGTAGATTTCAAAACTGGCTAAAATTCCCGATTTCTGTAAGGTACGGATATGTCGCGATTTTCAATTCATTGACATATTTTCTTTCAAAGTTTTTCATGTGAGTATGATAGAAAATCAGTCGACAATAGGTTCAAAGTACTTTTTAGTCCTTGATCTTCCAAACAATACCAAATATCTGGAGATTTACAAATTTGCCTACAATTCCCGATTTCTGTAAAGTACGGATATGTCGCGATTTTCGATTTTTTGACATTTTTTCTTTTAAGTTTTTTCATGTGAGTATGAAAGAACATCAGTCGAAAATAGGTTTAAAGTACTTTTTAGACCTTGAATTTAAAAACAATACCAAATATCTGAAGATTTCAAAATTTGCTTAAATTCTCGATTTCTGTAAGGTACGGATATGTCGCTATTTTTGATTTTTTGACATTTTTTCTTTTAAGGTTTTTTCATGTCAGTATGATAGAAAATCAGTAAGAAATAGGTTTAAAGTACTTTTTAGAATTGGAATTTCAAAACAATACAAATATCTGGAGATTTCAACATTGGCTAAAATTCAGTATTTCTGTAAGGTATGGATATGTCGCGATTTTCGATTTTTTGACAATTTTTCTTTAAAGGTTTTTCATGTAAGTATGATAGAAAATCAGTCGAAAATAGGTTTTAAGTACTTTTTAGACCTTGTATTTCAAAACAATACCAATATCTGGAGATTTCAAAATTGGCTACAATTCCCGATTTCTGTAAGGTACGGATATGGCGCTATTTTCGTTTTTTGACATGTTTTATTTAAAAGTTTTTTCATGCAAGTATGATAGAAAATCAGTCGACAAAAGGTTTAAAGTACTTTTTAGACCTTGAATTTCAAAACAATACCAAATATCTGGAGATTTCAAAATTGGCTAAACTGCCCGATTTCTGTAAGGTAGGGATATGTCGCGATTTAAAAATTTTTTGACATTTTTTCTTTTAAGGTTTTTTCATGTCAGTATGATAGAAAATCAGTCGAAAATAGGTTTAAAGTACTTTTTAGACCTTGAATTTGAAAACAATACTAAATATCTTAAGATTTCAAAATTGGCTTAAATTCCCGATTTCTGTAAAGTACAGATATGTCGCCATTTCACATTTTTTTACATTTTTCTTTTAATGTTTTTTCATGTGAGTATGATAGAAAATCAGTCGAAAATAGGTTTAAAGTACTTTTTAGACCTTGAATTTCAAAACAATACCAAATATCTGGAGATTAAAAAATTGGCTAAAATTCCCGATTTATGTAAGGTACAGATATGTTACTATATGGTCGATTTTTTGACATTTTTCTTTTAATGTTTTTTCATGTGAGTATGATAGAAAATCAGTCGAAAATAGGTTTAAAGTACTTTTTAGACCTTGAATTTCAAAACAATACCAAATATCTGGAGATTAAAAAATTGGCTAAAATTCCCGATTTCTGTAAGGTACAGATATGTCGCAATTTAAATTTTTTGACATGTTTTCTTTTAAGGTTTTTTCACGTGAGTATGATAGAAAATCAGTCGAAAATAGGTTTAAAGTACTTTTTAGACCTTGAATTTCAAAACAATACCAAATATCTGGAGATTAAAAAATTGGCTAAAATTCCCGATTTCTGTAAGGTACAGATATGTCGCAATTTAAATTTTTTGACATGTTTTCTTTTCAGGTTTTTTCACGTGAGTATGATAGAAAATCAGTCGACAATAGCTTTAAAGTACTTTTTAGACCTTGAATTTCAAAACAATACCAAATATCTGGAGATTAAAAAATTGGCTAAAATTCCCGATTTCTGTAAGGTACAGATATGTTGCTATATGGTCGATTTTTTGACATTTTTCTTTTAATGTTTTTTCATGTGAGTATGATAGAACATCAGTCGAAAATAGGTTTAAAGTACTTTTTAGACCTTGAATTTCAAAACAATACCAAATATCTGGAGATCAAAAAATTGGCTAAAATACCCGATTTCTGTAAGGTACAGATATGTTGCTATATGGTCGATTTTTTGACATTTTTCTTTTAATGTTTTTTCATGTGAGTATGATAGAAAATCAGTCGAAAATAGGTTTAAAGTACTTTTTAGACCTTGAATTTCAAAACAATACCAAATATCTGGAGATTAAAAAATTGGCT
The DNA here is from genome assembly GCA_963556195.1 of Sepiola atlantica. Taxonomy (NCBI): domain Eukaryota; kingdom Metazoa; phylum Mollusca; class Cephalopoda; order Sepiida; family Sepiolidae; genus Sepiola; species Sepiola atlantica. The sequence continues at coordinate 20,278,038 of OY744550.1, read as the reverse complement.
AAAATTCCCGATTTCTGTAAGGTACAGATATGTTGCTATATGGTCGATTTTTTGACATTTTTCTTTTAATGTTTTTTCATGTGAGTATGATAGAAAATCAGTCGAAAATAGGTTTAAAGTACTTTTTAGACCTTGAATTTCAAAACAATACCAAATATCTGGAGATTAAAAAATTGGCTAAAATTCCCAAGTTCTGTAAGGTACAGATATGTCGCGATTTTCAATTTTTTGACATTTTTACTTTTAAGGTTTTTCATGTGAGTATGATAGAAAATCAGTCGAAAATAGGTGTAAAGTACTTTTTAGACCTTGACTTTCAAAACAATACCAAATATCTGGAGATTTACAAAATTGGCTAAAATTATCGATTTCTGTAAGGTACGGATATGGCGCTATTTTCGTTTTTTTACATGTTTTATTTAAGAGTTTTTTCATGCAAGTATGATAGAAAATCAGTCGACAAAAGGTTTAAAGTACTTTTTAGACCTTGAATTTCAAAACAATACCAAATATCTGGAGATTTCAAAATTGGCTAAACTGCCCGATTTCTGTAAGGTACGGATATGTCGCGATTTAAAAATTTTTTGACATTTTTTCTTTTAAGGTTTTTTCATGTCAGTATGATAGAAAATCAGTCGAAAATAGGTTTAAAGTACTTTTTAGACCTTGAATTTCAAAACAATACTAAATATCTTAAGATTTCAAAATTGGCTTAAATTCCCGATTTCTGTAAAGTACAGATATGTCGCCATTTCACATTTTTTGACATTTTTTTTTAATGTTTTTTCATGTGAGTATGATAGAAAATCAGTCGAAAATAGGTTTAAAGTACTTTTTAGACGATGCATTTCAAAACAATACCAAATATCTGGAGATTAAAAAATTGGCTAAAATTCCCGATTTATGTAAGGTACAGATATGTCGCTATTTAAATTTTTTCACATGTTTTCTTTTCAGGTTTTTTCACGTGAGTATGATAGAAAATCAGTCGAAAATAGGTTTAAAGTACTTTTTAGACCTTGAATTTCAAAACAATACCAAATATCTGGAGATTAAAAAATTGGCTAAAATTCCCGATTTCTGTAAGGTACAGATATGTCGCAATTTAAATTGTTTGACATGTTTTCTTTTCAGGTTTTTTCACGTGAGTATGATAGAAAATCAGTCGAAAATAGGTTTAAAGTACTTTTTAGACCTTGAATTTCAAAACAATACCAAATATCTGGAGATTAAAACATTGGCTAAAATTCCCGATTTCTGTAAGGTACAGATATGTCGCAATTTAAATTTTTTGACATTTTTCTTTTCAGGTTTTTTCACGTGAGTATGATAGAAAATCAGTCGACAATAGCTTTAAAGTTCTTTTTAGACCTTGAATTTCAAAACAATACCAAATATCTGGAGATTAAAAATTTGGCTAAAATTCCCAATTTCTGTAAAGTACAGATATGTTGCTATATGGTCGATTTTTTGACATTTTTCTTTTAATGTTTTTTCATGTGAGTATGATAGAAAATCAGTCGAAAATAGGTTTAAAGTACTTTTTAGACCTTGAATTTAAAAACAATACCAAATATCTGGAGATTAAAAAATTGGCTAAAATTCCCGATTTCTGTAAGGTACAGATATGTCGCAATTTAAATTTTTTGACATGTTTTCTTTTCAGGTTTTTTCACGTGAGTATGATAGAAAATCAGTCGACAATAGCTTTAAAGTACTTTTTAGACCTTGAATTTCAAAACAATACCAAATATCTGGAGATTAAAAAATTGGCTAAAATTCCCGATTTCTGTAAGGTACAGATATGTTGCTATATGGTCGATTTTTTGACATTTTTCTTTTAATGTTTTTTCATGTGAGTATGATAGAAAATCAGTCGAAAATAGGTTTAAAGTACTTTTTAGACCTTGAATTTCAAAACAATACCAAATATCTGGAGATTAAAAAATTGGCTAAAATTCCCGATTTCTGTAAGGTACAGATATGTTGCTATATGGTCGATTTTTTGACATTTTTCTTTTAATGTTTTTTCATGTGAGTATGATAGAAAATCAGTCGACAATAGCTTTAAAGTACTTTTTAGACCTTGAATTTCAAAACAATACCAAATATCTGGAGATTAAAAAATTGGCTAAAATTCCCGATTTCTGTAAGGTACAGATATGTTGCTATATGGTCGATTTTTTGACATTTTTCTTTTAATGTTTTTTCATGTGAGTATGATAGAACATCAGTCGAAAATAGGTTTAAAGTACTTTTTAGACCTTGAATTTCAAAACAATACCAAATATCTGGAGATCAAAAAATTGGCTACAATTCCCGATTTCTGTAAGGTACAGATATGTTGCTATATGGTCGATTTTTTGACATTTTTCTTTTAATGTTTTTTCATGTGAGTATGATAGAAAATCAGTCGAAAATAGGTTTAAAGTACTTTTTAGACCTTGAATTTCAAAACAATACCAAATATCTGGAGATTAAAAAATTGGCTAAAATTCCCGATGTCTGTAAGGTACAGATATGTTGCTATATGGTCGATTTTTTGACATTTTTCTTTTAATGTTTTTTCATGTGAGTATGATAGAAAATCAGTCGAAAATAGGTTTAAAGTACTTTTTAGACCTTGAATTTCAAAACAATACCAAATATCTGGAGATATAAAAATTGGCTAAAATTCCCAATTTCTGTAAGGTACAGATATGTCGCGATTTTCAATTTTTTGACATTTTTACTTTTAAGGTTTTTCATGTGAGTATGATAGAAAATCAGTCGAAAATAGGTTTAAAGTACTTTTTAGACCTTGACTTTCAAAACAATACCAAATATCTGGAGATTTACAAAATTGGCTAAAATTCCCGATTTCTGTAAGGTACGGATATGGCGCTATTTTCGTTTTTTGACATGTTTTATTTAAAAGTTTTTTCATGCAAGTATGATAGAAAATCAGTCGACAAAAGGTTTAAAGTACTTTTTAGACCTTGAATTTCAAAACAATACCAAATATCTGGAGATTTCAAAATTGGCTAAACTGCCCGATTTCTGTAAGGTACGGATATGTCGCGATTTAAAAATTTTTTGACATTTTTTCTTTTAAGGTTTTTTCATGTCAGTATGATAGAAAATCAGTCGAAAATAGGTTTAAAGTACTTTTTAGACCTTGAATTTCAAAACAATACTAAATATCTTAAGATTTCAAAATTGGCTTAAATTCCCGATTTCTGTAAAGTACAGATATGTCGCCATTTCACATTTTTTGACATTTTTTTTTAATGTTTTTTCATGTGAGTATGATAGAAAATCAGTCGAAAATAGGTTTAAAGTACTTTTTAGACCTTGCATTTCAAAACAATACCAAATATCTGGAGATTAAAAAATTGGCTAAAATTCCCGATTTCTGTAAGGTACAGATATGTCGCAATTTAAATTTTTTCACATGTTTTCTTTTCAGGTTTTTTCACGTGAGTATGATAGAAAATCAGTCGAAAATAGGTTTAAAGTACTTTTTAGACCTTGAATTTCAAAACAATACCAAATATCTGGAGATTAAAAAATTGGCTAAAATTCCCGATTTCTCTAAGGTACAGATATGTCGCAATTTAAATTGTTTGACATGTTTTCTTTTCAGGTTTTTTCACGTGAGTATGATAGAAAATCAGTCGAAAATAGGTTTAAAGTACTTTTTAGACCTTGAATTTCAAAACAATACCAAATATCTGGAGATTAAAAAATTGGCTAAAATTCCCGATTTCTGTAAGGTACAGATATGTCGCAATTTAAATTTTTTGACATTTTTCTTTTCAGGTTTTTTCACGTGAGTTTGATAGAAAATCAGTCGACAATAGCTTAAAAGTTCTTTTTAGACCTTGAATTTCAAAACAATACCAAATATCTGGAGATTAAAAAATTGGCTAAAATTCCCGATTTCTGTAAGGTACAGATATGTTGCTATATGGTCGATTTTTTGACATTTTTCTTTTAATGTTTTTTCATGTGAGTATGATAGAAAATCAGTCGAAAATAGGTTTAAAGTACTTTTTAGAGCTTGAATTTAAAAACAATACCAAATATCTGGAGATTAAAAAATTGGCTAAAATTCCCGATTTCTGTAAGGTACAGATATGTCGCAATTTAAATTTTTTGACATGTTTTCTTTTCAGGTTTTTTCACGTGAGTATGATAGAAAATCAGTCGACAATAGCTTTAAAGTACTTTTTAGACCTTGAATTTCAAAACAATACCAAATATCTGGAGATTAAAAAATTGGCTAAAATTCCCGATTTCTGTAAGGTACAGATATGTTGCTATATGGTCGATTTTTTGACATTTTTCTTTTAATGTTTTTTCATGTGAGTATGATAGAAAATCAGTCGAAAATAGGTTTAAAGTACTTTTTAGACCTTGAATTTCAAAACAATACCAAATATCTGGAGATTAAAAAATTGGCTAAAATTCCCGATTTCTGTAAGGTACAGATATGTTGCTATATGGTCGATTTTTTGACATTTTTCTTTTAATGTTTTTTCATGTGAGTATGATAGAAAATCAGTCGAAAACAGGTTTAAAGTACTTTTTAGACCTTGAATTTCAAAACAATACCAAATATCTGGAGATTAAAAAATTGGCTAAAATTCCCGATTTCTGTAAGGTACAGATATGTTGCTATATGGTCGATTTTTTGACATTTTTCTTTTAATGTTTTTTCATGTGAGTATGATAGAAAATCAGTCGAAAATAGGTTTAAAGTACTTTTTAGACCTTGAATTTCAAAACAATACCAAATATCTGGAGATTAAAAAATTGGCTGAAATTCCCAATTTCTGTAAGGTACAGATATGTCGCAATTAAAATTTTTTGACATGTTTTCTTTTCAGGTTTTTTCACGTGAGTATGATAGAAAATCAGTCGAAAATAGGTTTAAAGTACTTTTTAGACCTTGAATTTCAAAACAATACCAAATATCTGGAGATTAAAAAATTGGCTAAAATTCCCGATTTCTGTAAGGTACAGATATGTCGCATTTTAAATTTTTTGACATTTTTTCTTTTCAGGTTTTTTCACGTGAGTATGATAGAAAATCAGTCGAAAATAGGTTTAAAGTACTTTTTAGACCTTGAATTTTAAAACAATACCAAATATCTGGAGATTAAAAAATTGGCTAAAATTCCCGATTTCTGTAAGGTACAGATATGTCGCAATTTAAATTGTTTGACATGTTTTCTTTTCAGGTTTTTTACCCGTGAGTATGATAGAAAATCAGTCGACAATAGCTTTAAAGTACTTTTTAGACCTTGAATTTCAAAACAATACCAAATATCTGGGGATTAAAAAATTGGCTAAAATTCCCGATTTCTGTAAGGTACAGATATGTTGCTATATGGTCGATTTTTTGACATTTTTCTCTTAATGTTTTTTCATGTGAGTATGATAGAAAATCAGTCGAAAATAGGTTTAAAGTACTTTTTAGACCTTGAATTTGAAAACAATACCAAATATCTGGAGATTAAAAAATTGGCTAAAATTCCCGATTTCTGTAAGGTACAGATATGTTGCTATATGGTCGATTTTTTGACATTTTTCTTTTAATGTTTTTTCATGTGAGTATGATAGAACATCAGTCGAAAATAGGTTTAAAGTACTTTTTAGACCTTGAATTTCAAAACAATACCAAATATCTGGAGATCAAAAAATTGGCTAAAATTCCCGATTTCTGTAAGGTACAGATATGTCGCATTTTAAATTTTTTGACATGTTTTCTTTTCAGGTTTTTTCACGTGAGTATGATAGAAAATCAGTCGAAAATAGGTTTAAAGTACTTTTTAGACCTTGAATTTCAAAACAATACCAAATACCTGGAGATTAAAAAATTGGCTAAAATTCCCGATTTCTGTAAGGTACAGATATGTCGCAATTTAAATTTTTTGACATTTTTCTTTTAATGTTTTTTCATGTGAGTATGATAGAAAATCAGTCGAAAATAGGTTTAAAGTACTTTTTAGACCTTGACTTTCAAAACAATACCAAATATCTGGAGATTTACAAAATTGGCTAAAATTCCCGATTTCTGTAAGGTACGGATATGGCGCTATTTTCGTTTTTTGACATGTTTTATTTAAAAGTTTTTTCATGCAAGTATGATAGAAAATCAGTCGACAAAAGGTTTAAAGTACTTTTTAGACCTTGAATTTCAAAACAATACCAAATATCTGGAGATTTCAAAATTGGCTAAACTGCCCGATTTCTGTCAGGTACGGATATGTCGCGATTTAAAAATTTTTTGACATTTTTTCTTTTAAGGTTTTTTCATGTCAGTATGATAGAAAATCAGTCGAAAATAGGGTTAAATTACTTTTTAGACCTTGAATTTCAAAACAATACTAAATATCTTAAGATTTCAAAATTGGCTTAAATTCCCGATTTCTGTAAAGTACAGATATGTCGCTATTTCACATTTTTTGACATTTTTCTTTTAATCTTTTTTCATGTGAGTATGATAGAAAATCAGTCGAAATCAGGTTTAAAGTACTTTTTAGACCTTGCATTTCAAAACAATACCAAATATCTGGAGATTAAAAAATTGGCTAAAATTCCCGATTTCTGTAAGGTACAGATATGTCGCAATTTAAATTTTTTAACATGTTTTCTTTTCAGGTTTTTTCACGTGAGTATGATAGAAAATCAGTCGAAAATAGGTTTAAAGTACTTTTTAGACCTTGAATTTCAAAACAATACCAAATATCTGGAGATTAAAAAATTGGCTAAAATTCCCGATTTCTGTAAGGTACAGATATGTCGCAATTTAAATTGTTTGACATGTTTTCTTTTCAGGTTTTTTCACGTGAGTATGATAGAAAATCAGTCGAAAATAGGTTTAAAGTACTTTTTAGACCTTGAATTTCAAAACAATACCAAATATCTGGAGATTAAAAAATTGGCTAAAATTCCCGATTTCTGTAAGGTACAGATATGTCGCAATTTAAATTTTTTGACATTTTTCTTTTAATGTTTTTTCATGTGAGTATGATAGAAAATCAGTCGAAAATAGGTTTAAAGTACTTTTTAGACCTTGAATTTCAAAACAATACCAAATATCTGGAGATTAAAAAATTGGCTAAAATTCCCAATTTCTGTAAGGTACAGATATGTCGCAATTTAAATTTTTTGACATGTTTTCTTTTCAGGTTCTTTCACGTGAGTATGATAGAAAATCAGTCGAAAATAGGTTTAAAGTACTTTTTAGACCTTGAATTTCAAAACAATACCAAATATCTGGAGATTAAAAAATTGGCTAAAATTCCCGATTTCTGTAAGGTACAGATATGTCGCATTTTAAATTTTTTGACATGTTTTCTTTTCAGGTTTTTTCACGTGAGTATGATAGAAAATCAGTCGAAAATAGGTTTAAAGTACTTTTTAGACCTTGAATTTCAAAACAATACCAAATATCTGGAGATTAAAAAATTGGCTAAAATTCCCGATTTCTGTAAGGTACAGATATGTCGCAATTTAAATTTTTTGACATTTTTCTTTTAATGTTTTTTCATGTGAGTATGATAGAAAATCAGTCGAAAATAGGTTTAAAGTACTTTTTAGACCTTGAATTTCAAAACAATACCAAATATCTGGAGATTAAAAAATTGGCTAAAATTCCCAATTTCTGTAAGGTACAGATATGTCGCAATTTAAATTTTTTGACATGTTTTCTTTTCAGGTTTTTTCACGTGAGTATGATAGAAAATCAGTCGAAAATAGGTTTAAAGTACTTTTTAGACCTTGAATTTCAAAACAATACCAAATATCTGGAGATTAAAAAATTGGCTAAAATTCCCGATTTCTGTAAGGTACAGATATGTCGCATTTTAAATTTTTTGACATGTTTTCTTTTCAGGTTTTTTCACGTGAGTATGATAGAAAATCAGTCGAAAATAGGTTTAAAGTACTTTTTAGACCTTGAATTTCAAAACAATACCAAATATCTGGAGATTAAAAAATTGGCTAAAATTCCCGATTTCTGTAAGGTACAGATATGTCGCAATTTAAATTGTTTGACATGTTTTCTTTTCAGGTTTTTTACCCGTGAGTATGATAGAAAATCAGTCGACAATAGCTTTAAAGTACTTTTTAGACCTTGAATTTCAAAACAATACCAAATATCTGGAGATTAAAAAATTGGCTAAAATTCCCGATTTCTGTAAGGTACAGATATGTTGCTATATGGTCGATTTTTTGACATTTTTCTTTTAATGTTTTTTCATGTGAGTATGATAGAAAATCAGTCGAAAATAGGTTTAAAGTACTTTTTAGACCTTGAATTTCAAAACAATACCAAATATCTGGAGATTAAAAAATTGGCTAAAATTCCCGATTTCTGTAAGGTACAGATATGTTGCTATATGGTCGATTTTTTGACATTTTTCTTTTAATGTTTTTTCATGTGAGTATGATAGAACATCAGTCGAAAATAGGTTTAAAGTACTTTTTAGACCTTGAATTTCAAAACAATACCAAATATCTGGAGATCAAAAAATTGGCTAAAATTCCCGATTTCTGTGAGGTACAGATATGTTGCTATATGGTCGATTTTTTGACATTTTTCTTTTAATGTTTTTTCATGTGAGTATGATAGAAAATCAGTCGAAAATAGGTTTAAAGTACTTTTTAGACCTTGAATTTCAAAACAATACCAAATATCTGGAGATTAAAAAATTGGCTAAAATTCCCGATTTCTGTAAGGTACAGATATGTTGCTATATGGTCGATTTTTTCACATTTTTCTTTTAATGTTTTTTCATGTGAGTATGATAGAAAATCAGTCGAAAATAGGTTTAAAGTACTTTTTAGACCTTGAATTTCAAAACAATACCAAATATCTGGAGATTAAAAAATTGGCTAAAATTCCCAATTTCTGTAAGGTACAGATATGTCGCAATTTAAATTTTTTGACATGTTTTCTTTTCAGGTTTTTTCACGTGAGTATGATAGAAAATCAGTCGAAAATAGGTTTAAAGTACTTTTTAGACCTTGAATTTCAAAACAATACCAAATATCTGGAGATTAAAAAATTGGCTAAAATTCCCGATTTCTGTAAGGTACAGATATGTCGCAATTTCAATTTTTTGACATTTTTCTTTTAATGTTTTTTCATGTGAGTATGATAGAAAATCAGTCGAAAATAGGTTTAAAGTACTTTTTAGACCTTGAATTTCAAAACAATACCAAATATCTGGAGATTAAAAAATTGGCTAAAATTCCCAATTTCTGTAAGGTACAGATATGTCGCAATTTAAATTTTTTGACATGTTTTCTTTTCAGGTTTTTTCACGTGAGTATGATAGAAAATCAGTCGAAAATAGGTTTAAAGTACTTTTTAGACCTTGAATTTCAAAACAATACCAAATATCTGGAGATTAAAAATTGGCTAAAATTCCCGATTTCTGTAAGGTACAGATATGTCGCATTTTAAATATTTTGACATGTTTTCTTTTCAGGTTTTTTCACGTGAGTATGATAGAAAATCAGTCGAAAATAGGTTTAAAGTACTTTTTAGACCTTGAATTTCAAAACAATACCAAATATCTGGAGATTAAAAAATTGGCTAAAATTCCCGATTTCTGTAAGGTACAGATATGTCGCAATTTAAATTGTTTGACATGTTTTCTTTTCAGGTTTTTTACCCGTGAGTATGATAGAAAATCAGTCGACAATAGCTTTAAAGTACTTTTTAGACCTTGAATTTCAAAACAATACCAAATATCTGGAGATTAAAAAATTGGCTAAAATTCCCGATTTCTGTAAGGTACAGATATGTTGCTATATGGTCGATTTTTTGACATTTTTCTTTTAATGTTTTTTCATGTGAGTATGATAGAAAATCAGTCGAAAATAGGTTTAAAGTACTTTTTAGACCTTGAATTTCAAAACAATACCAAATATCTGGAGATTAAAAAATTGGCTAAAATTCCCGATTTCTGTAAGGTACAGATATGTTGCTATATGGTCGATTTTTTGACATTTTTCTTTTAATGTTTTTTCATGTGAGTATGATAGAACATCAGTCGAAAATAGATTTAAAGTACTTTTTAGACCTTGAATTTCAAAACAATACCAAATATCTGGAGATCAAAAAATTGGCTAAAATTCCCGATTTCTGTGAGGTACAGATATGTTGCTATATGGTCGATTTTTTGACATTTTTCTTTTAATGTTTTTTCATGTGAGTATGATAGAAAATCAGTCGAAAATAGGTTTAAAGTACTTTTTAGACCTTGAATTTCAAAACAATACCAAATATCTGGAGATTAAAAAATTGGCTAAAATTCCCGATTTCTGTAAGGTACAGATATGTTGCTATATGGTCGATTTTTTGACATTTTTCTTTTAATGTTTTTTCATGTGAGTATGATAGAAAATCAGTCGAAAATAGGTTTAAAGTACTTTTTAGACCTTGAATTTCAAAACAATACCAAATATCTGGAGATTAAAAAATTGGCTAAAATTCCCAATTTCTGTAAGGTACAGATATGTCGCAATTTAAATTTTTTGACATGTTTTCTTTTCAGGTTTTTTCACGTGAGTATGATAGAAAATCAGTCGAAAATAGGTTTAAAGTACTTTTTAGACCTTGAATTTCAAAACAATACCAAATATCTGGAGATTAAAAAATTGGCTAAAATTCCCGATTTCTGTAAGGTACAGATATGTCGCATTTTAAATTTTTTGACATGTTTTCTTTTCAGGTTTTTTCACGTGAGTATGATAGAAAATCAGTCGAAAATAGGTTTAAAGTACTTTTTAGACCTTGAATTTCAAAACAATACCAAATATCTGGAGATTAAAAAATTGGCTAAAATTCCCGATTTCTGTAAGGTACAGATATGTCGCAATTTAAATTGTTTGACATGTTTTCTTTTCAGGTTTTTTACCCGTGAGTATGATAGAAAATTAGTCGACAATAGCTTTAAAGTACTTTTTAGACCTTGAATTTCAAAACAATACCAAATATCTGGAGATTAAAAAATTGGCTAAAATTCCCGATTTCTGTAAGGTACAGATATGTTGCTATATGGTCGATTTTTTGACATTTTTCTTTTAATGTTTTTTCATGTGAGTATGATAGAAAATCAGTCGAAAATAGGTTTAAAGTACTTTTTAGACCTTGAATTTCAAAACAATACCAAATATCTGGAGATTAAAAAATTGGCTAAAATTCCCGATTTCTGTAAGGTACAGATATGTTGCTATATGGTCGATTTTTTGACATTTTTCTTTTAATGTTTTTTCATGTGAGTATGATAGAACATCAGTCGAAAATAGGTTTAAAGTACTTTTTAGACCTTGAATTTCAAAACAATACCAAATATCTGGAGATCAAAAAATTGGCTAAAATTCCCGATTTCTGTGAGGTACAGATATGTTGCTATATGGTCGATTTTTTGACATTTTTCTTTTAATGTTTTTTCATGTGAGTATGATAGAAAATCAGTCGAAAATAGGTTTAAAGTACTTTTTAGACCTTGAATTTCAAAACAATACCAAATATCTGGAGATTAAAAAATTGGCTAAAATTCCCGATTTCTGTAAGGTACAGATATGTTGCTATATGGTCGATTTTTTCACATTTTTCTTTTAATGTTTTTTCATGTGAGTATGATAGAAAATCAGTCGAAAATAGGTTTAAAGTACTTTTTAGACCTTGAATTTCAAAACAATACCAAATATCTGGAGATTAAAAAATTGGCTAAAATTCCCAATTTCTGTAAGGTACAGATATGTCGCAATTTAAATTTTTTGACATGTTTTCTTTTCAGGTTTTTTCACGTGAGTATGATAGAAAATCAGTCGAAAATAGGTTTAAAGTACTTTTTAGACCTTGAATTTCAAAACAATACCAAATATCTGGAGATTAAAAAATTGGCTAAAATTCCCGATTTCTGTAAGGTACAGATATGTCGCATTTTAAATTTTTTGACATGTTTTCTTTTCAGGTTTTTTCACGTGAGTATGATAGAAAATCAGTCGAAAATAGGTTTAAAGTACTTTTTAGACCTTGAATTTCAAAACAATACCAAATATCTGGAGATTAAAAAATTGGCTAAAATTCCCGATTTCTGTAAGGTACAGATAGGTCGCAATTTAAATTTTTGGACATGTTTTCTTTTCAGGTTTTTTACCCGTGAGTATGATAGAAAATCAGTCGAAAATAGGTTTAAAGTACTTTTTAGACCTTGAATTTCAAAACAATACCAAATATCTGGAGATTAAAAAATTGGCTAAAATTCCCGATTTCTGTAAGGTACAGATATGTTGCTATATGGTCGATTTTTTGACATTTTTCTTTTAATGTTTTTTCATGTGAGTATTATAGAACATCAGTCGAAAATAGGTTTAAAGTACATTTTAGACCTTGAATTTCAAAACAATACCAAGTATCTGGAGATCAAAAAATTGGCTAAAATTCCCGATTTCTGTAAGGTACAGATATGTTGCTATATGGTCGATTTTTTGACATTTTTCTTTTAATGTTTTTTCATGTGAGTATGATAGAAAATCAGTCGAAAATAGGTTTAAAGTACTTTTTAGACCTTGAATTTCAAAACAATACCAAATATCTGGAGATTAAAAAATTGGCTAAAATTCCCGATTTCTGTAAGGTACAGATATGTCGCAATTTAAATTTTTTGACATTTTTCTTTTAATGTTTTTTCATGTGAGTATGATAGAAAATCAGTCGAAAATAGGTTTAAAGTACTTTTTAGACCTTGAATTTTAAAACAATACCAAATATCTGGAGATTAAAAAATTGGCTAAAATTCCCGATTTCTGTAAGGTACAGATATGTCGCAATTTAAATTTTTTTAAATTTTTCTTTTAATGTTTTTTCACGTGAGTATGATAGAAAATCAGTCGACAATAGCTTAAATGTAATTTTTAGACCTTGAATTTCAAAACAATACCAAATATCTGGAGATTAAAAAATTGACTAAAATTCCCGATTTCTGTAAGGTACAGATATGTCGCAATTTAAATTTTTTGACATATTTTCTTTTCAGGTTTTTTCACGTGAGTATGATAGAAAATCAGTCGACAATAGGTTTAAAGTACTTTTTAGACCTTGAATTTCAAAACAATACCAAATATCTGGAGATTAAAAAATTGGCTAACATTCCCGATTTCTGTAAAGTACAGATATGTCGCAATTTAAATTTTTTGACATGTTTTCTTTTCAGGTTTTTTCACGTGAGTATGATAGAAAATCAGTCGAAAATAGGTTTAAAGTACTTTTTAGACCTTGAATTTCAAAACAATACCAAATATCTGGAGATTAAAAAATTGGCTAAAATTCCCGATTTCTGTAAGGTACAGATATGTTGCTATATGGTCGATTTTTTGACATTTTTCTTTTAATGTTTTTTCATGTGAGTATTATAGAACATCAGTCGAAAATAGGTTTAAAGTACATTTTAGACCTTGAATTTCAAAACAATACCAAATATCTGGAGATCAAAAAATTGGCTAAAATTCCCGATTTCTGTAAGGTACAGATATGTTGCTATATGGTCGATTTTTTGACATTTTTCTTTTAATGTTTTTTCATGTGAGTATGATAGAAAATCAGTCGAAAATAGGTTTAAAGTACTTTTTAGACCTTGAATTTCAAAACAATACCAAATATCTGGAGATTAAAAAATTGGCTAAAATTCCCGATTTCTGTAAGGTACAGATATGTCGCAATTTAAATTTTTTGACATTTTTCTTTTAATGTTTTTTCATGTGAGTATGATAGAAAATCAGTCGAAAATAGGTTTAAAGTACTTTTTAGACCTTGAATTTTAAAACAATACCAAATATCTGGAGATTAAAAAATTGGCTAAAATTCCCGATTTCTGTAAGGTACAGATATGTCGCAATTTAAATTTTTTGACATGTTTTCTTTTCAGGTTTTTTCACGTGAGTATGATAGAAAATCAGTCGAAAATAGGTTTAAAGTACTTTTTAGACCTTGAATTTCAAAACAATACCAAATATCTGGAGATTAAAAAATTGGCTAAAATTCCCGATTTTTGTAAAGTACGGATATGTCGCGATTTTCGATTTTTTGACATTTTTTCTTTTAAGTTTTTTCATGTGAGTACGAAAGAAAATCAGTCGAAAATAGGTTTAAAGTACTTTTTAGACCTTGAATTTCAAAACAATACCAAATATCTGAAGATTTAAAAATTTGCTAAAATTCTCGATTTCTGTAAAGTACGGATATGTCGCTATTTTTGATTTTTTGACATTTTTTCTTTTAAGGTTTTTTCATGTCAGTATGATAGAAAATCAGTAAGAAATAGGTTTAAAGTACTTTTTTAGAATTTGAATTTCAAAACAATATAAATATCTGGAGATTTCAACATTGGCTAAAATTCAGTATTTCTGTAAGGTATGGAAATGTCGCGATTTTCGATTTTTTGACAATTTTTCCTTAAAGGTATTTCATGTAAGTATGATAGAAAATCAGTCGAAAATAGGTTTGAAGTACTTTTTAGACCTTGAATTTCAAAACAATACCAATATCTGGAGATTTCAAAATTGGCTAAAATTCCCGATTTCTGTAAGGTACGGATATGTGTCGATTTTCGATTTTTTGACATTTTTTCTTTTAAGGTTTTTTCATGTCAGTATGATAGAAAATCAGTCGAAAATAGGTTTAAAGTACTGTTTAGACCTTGAATTTCAAAAAAATTCTAAATATCTGGAGATTTAAAAATTGGCTACAATTCCCGATTTCTGTAAGGTACGAATATGTCGATATTTTCAATTTTTTGACATTTTTACTTTTAAGGTTTTTCATGTGAGTATGATAGAAAATCAGTCGAAAATAGGTTTAAAGTACTTTTAAGACCTTGACTTTCAAAACAATACCAAATATCTGGAGATTTACAAAATTTGCTAAAATTCTCGATTTCTGTAAGGTACGGATATGTCGCGATTTTCGATTTTTTGACATTTTTTCTTTTTAGGTTTTTAATGTGAGTATGATAGAAAATCAGTCGAAAATACGTTTAAAGTACTTTTTAGACCTTGAATTTCAAAACAATACAAAATATCTGGAGATTTACAAATTGGCTAAAATTCCACATTTCTTTAAGGTATGGATATGTCGAGATTTTCGATTTTTTTACATTTTTTCTTTTAAGGTTTTTTGATGTCAAAATGATAGAAAATCAGTCGAAAATAGGTTTAAAGTATTTTTTAGACCTTTAATTTATAAACAATACCAAACATCTGGATATTTCAAAATTGGCTAAAATTTTCGATTTCTTTAAGGTATGGATATGTCGCTATTTTAAATTTTTTGACATTTTTTCTTTTAAGGTTATTTCATGTCAGTATGATAGAAAATAAGTCGAAAATAGGTTTAAAGTACTTTTTAGACTTTAAATTTCAAAACAATACAAAATATCTAGAGATTTCCAAATTAACTAAATTTCCCAGTTTCTGTAAGAAATAGATATGTCGCTATTTTTGATTTTTTGACATTTTTTAAAAAGGTTTTCTCATGTAAGTATGATAGAAAATCAGTCGAAAATATGTTTAATATACTTTTTAGACCTTGAATTTCAAAACAATACCAAATAGGTGGCGATTTCAAAATTGGTTAAAATCCCCGATTTCAGTAAGGTACGGATATGTCGCGATTTTCGATTTTTGGACATTTTGTCTTTCAAGATTTCTTCATGTGAGTATGATAGAAAATCAGTCGAAAATAGGTTAAAAGTACTTTTTAGACCTTGAATCTCAAAACAGTACCAAATATCTGGAGATGTCAAAATTGGCTAAACTTCCCGATTTCTGTAAGGTACGGATATGTCGCGATTTTCGATTTTTTGACATTTTTTCTTTTACGGTTTTTTCATGCAAGTATGATAGAAAATCAGTCGAAAATAGGTTAAAAGTTCTTTTTAGACCTTTAATTTATTAACAATACCAAATAAATTGTGATTTCAAAATTGGCAAAAATTCCCGATTTCTGTAAGGTACGGATATGTCGTGATTTTCGATTATTTGACATTTTTTCTCAGGTTTTTTCATGTGAGTATGATAGAAAATCAGTCGAAAATAGGTTTAAAGTACTTTTTAGACCTTGAATTTGAAAACAATACCAAATATCTGGAGATTTCGAAATAGGCTAAACTTCCCAATTTCTGTAAGGTATAAATATGTCGCGATTTTCAAATGTTTGCCTTTTTTTGTACTGTTTTTTCATGTCAGTATGATAGAAAATCAGTCGAAAATTGGTTAAAAATTCTTTTCAGACCTTTAATTTATAAACAATACCAAATATCTGGAGATTTCAAAATTGGCTAAAATGCCCGATTTCTTTAAGGTACGGATATGTCGCCATTTTCGATTTTTTGACATTTTTCTTTTAAGGTTTTTTCATGTCAGTATGATAGAAAATCAGTCGAAAATAGGTTTAAAGTACTTTTTAGACCTTGAATTTCAAAACAATACCAAATATCTGGAGATTAAAAAATTGGCTAAAATTCCCGATTTCTGTAAGGTACAGATATGTCGCAAATTAAATTTTTTGACATGTTTTCTTTTCAGGTTTTTTCATGTGAGTATGATAGAAAATCAGTCGACAATAGCTTTAAAGTGCTTTTTAGACCTTGAATTTCAAAACAATACCAAATATCTGGAGATTTCAAAATTGGCTTAAATTCCCGATTTCTGTAAAGTACAGATATGTTGCTATATGGTCGATTTTTTGACATTTTTACTTTTAAGGTTTTTCATGTGAGTATGATAGAAAATCAGTCGAAAATAGGTTTAAAGTACTTTTTAGACCTTGACTTTCAAAACAATACCAAATATCTGGAGATTTACAAAATTGGCTAAAATTCCCGATTTCTGTAAGGTACGGATATGTCGCGATTTTCGATTTATTGACATTTTTCTGATAAGGTTTTTTCATGTGAGTATGATAGAAAATCAGTCGAAAATAAGTTTAAAGTACTTTTTAGACCTTGAATTTCAAAACAATACCAAATATCTTGAGATTTCAAAATTGGCTAAAATTTCCAATTTCTGTAAGGTACGGATATGTCGCGATTTTCGATCTTTGACATTTTTTTAAAAGGTTTTTTCATGTCATTGTGATAGAAAATCAGTTGAAAATAGGTTTAAAGTACTTTTTAGTCCTTGAATTTCAACACAATACCAAATATCTTGAGATTTAAAACATGGCCAAAATTCCTGATTTCTGTAAGGTACGGATATGTCGCGATTTTCGATTTTTGACATTTTTTCTCTTAAGGTTTTTTTAATGTCACTATTATAGAAAATCAGGGTGAAATAAGTTTAACATACTTTTTAGACCTTGAATTTCAAAACAATACCAAATATCTGGAGATTAACAAAATTGGATTAAATTCCCGATTTCTGAAAGGTACGGATATATCGCGATGTTCTAGTTTTTGACATTTTTTCTTTTAAGGATTTTTCATGTCAGTATGAAAGAAAATCCGTCGAAAATAGGTTTAAAGTACTATTTAGACCTAGAATTTAAAAACAATACCAAATCTCGGGAGATTTTAAAACAGGCTAAAATTCCCGATTTCTGTAAGGTACAAATATGTCGCGATTTTTATATTTTTTGACATTTTTTCTTTTAAGGTTTTTCATGTGAGTATGATAGAAAATCAGTCGACAATAGGGTCAAAGTACTTTTTAGTCCTTGAATTTCCAAACAATACCAAATATCTGGAGATTTACAAATTTGCCTACAATTCCCGAATACTGTAAAGTACGGATATGTCGCGATTTTCGATTTTTTGACATTTTTTCTTTTAAGTTTTTTCATGTGAGTATGAAAGAAAATCAGTCGAAAATAGGTTTAAAGTACTTTTTAGACCTTGAATTTAAAAACAATACCAAATATCTGAAGATTTCAAAATTTGCTAAAATTCTAGATTTCTGTAAAGTACGGATATGTCGCAATTTTTGATTTTTTGATATTTTCTTTTAAGGTTTTTTCATGTCATTGTGATAGAAAATCAGTTGAAAATAGGTTTAAAGTACTTTTGAGATCTTGAATTTCAAAACAATACCAAATATCTGGAGATTATCAAAATTGGATTAAATTCCCGATTTCTGAAATATACGGATATATCGCGATTTTCTAGTTTTTGACATTTTTTCTTTGTAGGATTTTTCATGTCAGTATGAAAGAAAATCCATCGAAAATAAGTTTAAAGTACTTTTTAGACCTAGAATTTAAAAACAATACCAAATCTCGGGAGATTTTAAAATAGGCTAAAATTCCCGATTTCTGTAAGGTACAAATATGTCGCGATTTTTATATTTTTTGACATTTTTTCTTTTAAGGTTTTTCATGTCAGTATGATAGAAAATCAGTCGAAAATAGGTTTAAAGTACTTTTTACACCTTGAATTTCAAAACAATACTAAATATCGAGAGATTTCAAAATTGGCTAAAATTCCCGATTTCTACAAGGTACGGATATGTCACGATTTTAGATTTTTTGACATTTTTTCTTTTAAGGTTTTTTCATGTCAGTATGATAGTAAATCAGTAGAAAATAGGTTTAAAGTACTGTTTAAAAGAAATAATGTCAAAAAATCGAACATCGCGACATATCCGTACCTTACAGAAATCGGGAATTTAAGCCAATTGTTTGATCTCCAGATATTTAGTATTGTTTTCAAATTCAAGGTCTAAAAATACTTTAAACCTATTTTCGACTGATTTTCTATCATACTGACATAGAAAGACCTTTTTTAAAAATGTCAAAAAATCAGAAAAAGGGACATATCCGTACCTTACAGAAATCGGGAATTTTAGCCAATTTGTAAATCTCCAGACATTTGTGTATTGTTTTCAAATTCAAGGTCTAAAAAGTACTTTTAACCTATTTTCGACTTATTTTCTATCATACTCACATGAAAAAACCATAAAAAAATGTAAAAAAATCGAAAATCGCGACATATCCGTACCTTACAGTAATCTAGAATTTTAGCTAATTTTGAAATCTCCAGATATTTGGTATTGTTTTGAAATTCAAGGTCTCAAAAATACCTTAAACCTATTTTCGACTGATTTTCTATCATACTCACATGAAAAAACCTTAAAAGAAAAAATGTCAAATAATCGAAAATATTGACATATCCGTACCTTACAGAAATCGGGAAATTTAGCCAATTTTGAACTCTCCAAATATTTGGTATTGTTTTAGAATTCAAGGTCTAAGAAGTGCTTTAAACCTATTTTCGACTGATTTTCTATGATACTGACATGAAAAAACCTTAAAAGAAAAAATGTCAAAAAATCGAAAATCGCGACATATCCGTACTTGACAGAAATCGGGAATTTTAGCCAATTTTGAAATATCCAGATATTTGGTATTGTTATTAAATTCAAGGTCTAAAAAGTACTTTAAACCTATGTTCGACTGATTTTCTATCATTTTTACATGAAAAAACCTTAAAAGAAAAAATGTAAAAAAATCGAAAATCTCGACATATCCATACCTTTCAGAAATCGGGAATTTTAGCCAATTTTGAAATCTCCAGATATTTGGTATTGTTTTGAAATTCAAGGTCTAAAAAGTACTTTAAACCTATTTTCGACTGATTTTCTATCATACTGACATGGAAAAACTATACAAGAAAAAATGTTAAAAAATCGAAAATGGCGACATATCTGTCCATTACAGAAATCGGGAATTTCAGCCTATTTGGCAATCTCAAAATATTTGGTATTCTTTTAAAATTCAAGGTCTAAGAATTACTTTAAACCTATTTTCGACTGATTTTCTATAATACTGACATAAAAAGACCTTAAATAAAATCTTAAAAATTCGAAAATAGCGACTTATCCGTACCTTACAGAAATCGGAAATGTTAGCCAATTTTTAAATCTCTAGATATTGTGTATTTTTATGAAATTCAAGGTCTAAAAAGTACTTTAAACCTATTTTCGACTGATTTTCTATCATACTAATATGAAAAAACCTTAAAAGAAAAAATGTCAAAAAATCGAAACTCGCGACATATCCGTACTTTACAGAAATCGGGCATTTTAGCCAATTTAGAAATCTCCAGATATTTGTTATTGTTTTGAAATTCAAGGTCTAAAAAGTACTTTAAACCTATTTTCGACTGATTTTCTATCATGCTCACATGAAAAAACCTTAAAAGCAAAAATGTCAAAAAATCGACAATAGCGACATATCCGTATCTTACAGAAATCGGGAATTTTAGCTAATTTTGAAATCTCCAGATATTTGGTATGGTTTGTAAATTCAAGGTCTAAAAAGTACTTTAAACCTATTTTCCACTGATTTTCTATCATACTTACATAAATAACACTTAACAAAGAAATGTCCAAAATTGTAAAATAGCGACATATCCGTACCTTGCAGAAATCGGGAATTTTAGCCAATTTTGAAATCTCCAGATATTTGGTATTGTTTTGAAATTGACGGTCTAAAAGTACTTTAAATCTATTGTCGACTGATTTTCTATCATACTGACATGAAAAAACCATAAAAGAAAAAATGTCAAAAAATCGAAAATATCGACATATCCGTACATTACAGAAATCGGGAATTTTAGCCAATTTTGAACTCTCCAGATGTTTGGTATTGTTTTGAAATTCAAGGTCTAAAAAGTTCTTTAAACCTATTTTCGACTGATTTTCTATCATACTCACATCAAAACACCTTACAAAAGAAATGTCAAAAAATGTAAAATAGCAACATATCCGTACCTTTCAGAAATCGGGAATTTTAGCCAATTTTGAAATCTCCAGATATTTGGTATTGTTTTGAAATTCAAGGTCTAAAAAGTACTTTAAACCTATTTTCGACTGATGTTCTATCATACTCACATGAAAAATACTTTTTTAAAATGTAAAAAATCGAAAATAGCGACATATCCGTACCTTACAGAAATCGGGAAATTTAGTTAATTTTGAAATCTCCAGATATTTGGTATTGTTTTGAAATTCAAGGTCTAAAAAGTACTTTAAACCTATTTAAGACTGATTTTCTATCATACTGACATAAAAAAACCTTAAAAATGAAATGTCAAAAATTCGAAAATAGCGACATATCCGTACCTTACAGAAATCGGGAATTTAAGCCAATTTTGAAATATCCAGATATTTGGTATTGTTATTAAATTCAATGTCTAAAAAGTACTTTAAACCTATTTTCGACTGATTTTCTATCATACTCACATGAAACACCTTAAAAGAAAAAATGTCAATAAGTCGAAAATCGCGACATATCCGTACCTTACAGAAATCGGGAAATTTAGTTAATTTTTTAATCTCCAGATATTTTGTATTGTTTTTAAATTCAATGTCTAAAAAGTACTTTAAACCTATTTTCGACTGATTTGTTATCATACTTACATGAAAAAACCTTAAAAGAAAAAAATGTCAAAAAATCGAAAATCGCGACATATCCGTACCTTACAGAAATCGAGAAATTTAGCCAATTTTGACATCTCCAAATAATGTGTATTGTTTTGGAATTCAAGGTCTAAAAAGTGCTTTAAACCTATTTTCGACTGATTTTCTATCATACTCACATGAAAAAATTGTTTTTTAAATGTCACAAAATCGAAAATAACGACATATCTGTACCTTACAGAAGTAGGGAATTGTAGCCAATTTTGAAATCTCCAGATATTTGGTATTGTTTTGAAATTCAAGGTCTAAAAAGTACTTTAAACCTATTTTCGACTGATTTTCTATCATACTGACATAAAAAAACCAGGAAAGAAAAAATGTTAAAAAATCGAAAATCGCGACATATCGGTACCTTACAGAAATCGAGAATTTTAGCAAATTTTGAAATCTCCAGATATTTGGTGTTGTTTTGAAATTAAAAATTTTTTAAAAGTACTTTAAACCTATTTTCGACTGATTGTCTGTCATACTTGCATGAAAAAATCTTAAAAGAAAAAATGTCAAAAAATCGAAAATCGCGACATATCCGTACCTTACAGAAATCGGGAATTTAAGCCAATTGTTTAATCTCCAGATATTTAGTATTGTTTTCAAATTCAAGGTCTAAAAAGTACTTTAAACCTATTTTCGACTGATTTTCTATCATACTGACATAGAAAGACCTTTTTTAAAAATGTCAAAAAATCAGAAAAAGGGACATATCCGTACCTTACAGAAATCGGGAATTTTAGCCAATTTGTAAACCTCCAGACATTTGTGTATTATTTTCAAATTCAAGGTCTAAAAAGTACTTTTAACCTATTTTCGACTGATTTTCTATCATACTCACATGAAAAAACCATAAAAAAAATGTAAAAAAATCGAAAATCGCGACATATCCGTACCTTACAGTAATCTAGAATTTAAGCTAATTTTGAAATCTCCAGATATTTGGTATTGTTTTGAAATTCAAGGTCTAAAAAGTACTTTAAACCTATTTTCGACTGCTTTTCTATCATACTCACATGAAAAAACCTTAAGAGAAAAAATGTCAAAAAATCGAAAATCGCGACATATCCATACCTTACAGAAATCGGGAAATTTAGCCAATTTTGAAATCTCCAGATATTTGGTATTGTTTTGAAATTCAAGGTCTCAAAAATACCTTAAACCTATTTTCGACTGATTTTCTATCATACTCACATGAAAAAACCTTAAAAGAAAAAATGTCAAAAAATCGAAAATATTGACATATCCGTACCTTACAGAAATCGGGAAATTTAGCCAATTTTGAACCCTCCAAATATTTGGTATTGTTTTAGAATTCAAGGTCTAAGAAGTGCTTTAAACCTATTTTCGACTGATTTTCTATCATACTGACATGAAAAAACCTTAAAAGAAAAAATGTCAAAAAATCGAAAATCGCGACATATCCGTACTTGACAGAAATCGGGAATTTTAGCCAATTTTGAAATATCCAGATATTTGGTATTGTTATTAAATTCAAGGTCTAAAAAGTACTTTAAACCTATTTTCGACTGATTTTCTATCATTTTTACATGAAAAAACCTTAAAAGAAAAAATGTAAAAAAATCGAAAATCTCGACATATCCATACCTTTCAGAAATCGGGAATTTTAGCCAATTTTGAAATCTCCAGATATTTGGTATTGTTTTGAAATTCAAGGTCTAAAAAGTACTTTAAACCTATTTTCGACTGATTTTCTATCATACTGACATAAAAAAACCAGGAAAGAAAAAATGTTAAAAAATCGAAAATCGCGACATATCGGTACCTTACAGAAATCGAGAATTTTAGCAAATTTTGAAATCTCCAGATATTTGGTGTTGTTTTGAAATTAAAAATTTTTTAAAAGTACTTTAAACCTATTTTCGACTGATTGTCTGTCATACTTGCATGAAAAAATCTTAAAAGAAAAAATGTCAAAAAATCGAAAATCGCGACATATCCGTACCTTACAGAAATCGGGAATTTAAGCCAATTGTTTAATCTCCAGATATTTAGTATTGTTTTCAAATTCAAGGTCTAAAAAGTACTTTAAACCTATTTTCGACTGATTTTCTATCATACTGACATAGAAAGACCTTTTTTAAAAATGTCAAAAAATCAGAAAAAGGGACATATCCGTACCTTACAGAAATCGGGAATTTTAGCCAATTTGTAAACCTCCAGACATTTGTGTATTATTTTCAAATTCAAGGTCTAAAAAGTACTTTTAACCTATTTTCGACTGATTTTCTATCATACTCACATGAAAAAACCATAAAAAAATGTAAAAAAATCGAAAATCGCGACATATCCGTACCTTACAGTAATCTAGAATTTAAGCTAATTTTGAAATCTCCAGATATTTGGTATTGTTTTGAAATTCAAGGTCTAAAAAGTACTTTAAACCTATTTTCGACTGCTTTTCTATCATACTCACATGAAAAAACCTTAAGAGAAAAAATGTCAAAAAATCGAAAATCGCGACATATCCATACCTTACAGAAATCGGGAAATTTAGCCAATTTTGAAATCTCCAGATATTTGGTATTGTTTTGAAATTCAAGGTCTCAAAAATACCTTAAACCTATTTTCGACTGATTTTCTATCATACTCACATGAAAAAACCTTAAAAGAAAAAATGTCAAAAAATCGAAAATATTGACATATCCGTACCTTACAGAAATCGGGAAATTTAGCCAATTTTGAACCCTCCAAATATTTGGTATTGTTTTAGAATTCAAGGTCTAAGAAGTGCTTTAAACCTATTTTCGACTGATTTTCTATCATACTGACATGAAAAAACCTTAAAAGAAAAAATGTCAAAAAATCGAAAATCGCGACATATCCGTACTTGACAGAAATCGGGAATTTTAGCCAATTTTGAAATATCCAGATATTTGGTATTGTTATTAAATTCAAGGTCTAAAAAGTACTTTAAACCTATTTTCGACTGATTTTCTATCATTTTTACATGAAAAAACCTTAAAAGAAAAAATGTAAAAAAATCGAAAATCTCGACATATCCATACCTTTCAGAAATCGGGAATTTTAGCCAATTTTGAAATCTCCAGATATTTGGTATTGTTTTGAAATTCAAGGTCTAAAAAGTACTTTAAACCTATTTTCGACTGATTTTCTATCATACTGACATGGAAAAACTATACAAGAAAAAATGTTAAAAAATAGAAAATGGCGACATATCTGTCCATTACAGAAATCGGGAATTTCAGCCTATTTGGCAATCACCAAATATTTGGTATTGTTTTAAAATTCAAGGTCTAAGAATTACTTTAAACCTATTTTCGACTGATTTTCTATAATACTGACAAAAAAGTCCTTAAATAAAATGTCAAAAAATTGAAAATGGCGACATATCCGTACCTTACAGAAATCGGAAATGTTAGCCAATTTTTAAATCTCTAGATATTGGGTATTTTTATTAAATTCAAGGTCTAAAAAGTACTTTAAACCTATTTTCGACTGATTTTCTATCATACTAATATGAAAAAACCTTAAAAGAAAAAATGTCAAAAAATCGAAACTCGCGACATATCCGTACTTTACAGAAATCGGGCATTTTAGCCAATTTTGAAATCTCCAGATATTTGTTATTGTTTTGAAATTCAAGGTCTAAAAAGAACTTTTAACCTATTTTCGACTGATTTTCTATCATGCTCACATGAAAAAACCTTAAAAGCAAAAATGTCAAAAAATCGACAATAGCGACATATCCGTATCTTACAGAAATCGGGAATTTTAGCTAATTTTGAAATCTCCAGATATTTGGTATGGTTTGTAAATTCAAGGTCTAAAAAGTACTTTAAACCTATTTTCCACTGATTTTCTATCATACTTACATAAATAACCCTTAACAAAGAAATGTGAAAAATTGTAAAATAGCGACATATCCGTACCTTGCAGAAATCGGGAATTTTAGCCAATTTTGAAATCTCCAGATATTTGGTATTGTTTTGAAATTGACGGTCTAAAAGTACTTTAAATCTATTGTCGACTGATTTTCTATCATACTGACATGAAAAAACCATAAAAGAAAAAATGTCAAAAAATCAAAAATAGCGACATATCCGTACATTACAGAAATCGGGAATTTTAGCCAATTTTGAACTCTCCAGATGTTTGGTATTGTTTTGAAATTCAAGGTCTAAAAAGTTCTTTAAACCTATTTTCGACTGATTTTCTATCATACTCACATCAAAACACCTTAAAAAAGAAATGTCAAAAAATGAAAAATAGCGACATATCCGTACCTTACAGAAATCGGGAATTTTAGCCAATTTTGAAATCTCCAGATATTTGGTATTGTTTTGAAATTCAAGGTCTAAAAAGTACTTTAAACCTATTTTCGACTGATTTTCTATCATACTCACATGAAAAATACTTTTTTAAAATGTCAAAAAATCGAAAATAGCGACATATCCGTACCTTACAGAAATCGGGAAATTTAGTTAATTTTGAAATCTCCAGATATTTGGTATTGTTTTGAAATTCAATGTCTAAAAAGTACTTTAAACCTATTTAAGACTGATTTTCTATCATACTGACATAAAAAAAACCTTAAAAATTAAATGTCAAAAATTCGAAAATAGCGACATATCCGTACTTTACAGAAATCGGGAATTTAAGCCAATTTTGAAATCTCTAGATATTTGGTATTGTTTTGAAATTCAATGTCTAAAAAGTACTTTAAACTTATTTTCGACTGATTTTCTATCATACTCACATGAAAACACCTTAAAAGAAAAAATGTCAATAAGTCGAAAATCGCGACATATCCGTACCTTACAGAAATCGGGAAATTTAGTTAATTTTGAAATCTCCAGATATTTTGTATTGTTTTTAAATTCAATGTCTAAAAAGTACTTTAAACCTATTTTCGACTGATTTGTTATCATACTTACATGAAAAAACCTTAAAAGAAAAAAATGTCAAACAATCGAAAATCGCAACATATCCGTACCTTACAGAAATCGAGAAATTTAGCCAATTTTTACATCTACAAATAATGTGTATTGTTTTGGAATTCAAGGTCTAAAAAGTTCTTTAAACCTATTTTCGACTGATTTTCTATCATACTCACATGAAAAAATTTTTTTTTAAATGTCACAAAATCGAAAATAACGACATATCTGCACCATACAAAAGTAGGGAATTTTAGCCAATTTTGAAATCTCCAGATATTTGGTATTGTTTTGAAATTCAAGGTCTAAAAAGTACTTTAAACCTATTTTCGACTGATTTTCTATCATACTGACATGAAAAAACCTTAAAAAAGAAATGTCAAAAATTCGAAAATAGCGACATATCCGTACTTTACAGAAATCAGGAAATGTAGTTAATTTTGAAATCTCTAGATATTTTGTATTGTTTTGAAATTTAAAGTCTAAAAAGTACTTTAAACCTTTTTTCTACTTATTTTCTATCATACTCACATGAAAACACCTTAAATAAGAAATATCAAAAATTCGAAAATAGCGACATATCCGTACCTTACAGTAATCGGGAATTTTAGCTAATTTTGAAATCTCCAGATATTTGGTATTGTTTTGAAATTCAAGGTCTAAAAAGTACTTTAAACCTATTTTCAACTGATTTTCTATCATACTCACATTAAAAATACTTTTTGAAAATGTCAAAAAATCGAAAATAGCGACATATCCGTACCTTACATCAATCGGACTTTTAAGCCAATTTTGAAATCTCCAGATGTTTGGTATTGTTTTGAAATTCAAGGTCTAAAAAGTACTTTAAACCTATTTTCGACTGATTTTCTATCATACTCACATGAAAACACCTTAAACAAGAAATGTCAAAAAATCGAAAATAGCGACATATCCGTACCTTACAGAAATCGGGAATTTTAGCCAATTTTGAAATCTCCAGATATTTGGTATTGTTTTGAAATTCAAGGTCTAAAAAGTACTTTAAACCTATTTTCGACTGATTTCCTATCATACTCACATGAAAAATACTTTTTTAAAATGTCAAAAAATCGAAAAAAACGACATATCCGTACCTTACAGACATCGGGAAATTTAGTTAATTTTGAAATCTCCAGATATGTTGTATTGTTTTGAAATTCAAGGTCTAAAAAGTACTTTAAACCTATTTAAGACTGATTTATTATCATACTTATATGAAAAAACCTTAAAAAAATAATTTCCAAAAATCGAAAATCGCGACATATCCGTACCTTACAGAAATCGGGAAATTTAGCCAATTTTGACATCTCCAAATAATGTGTATTGTTTTGGAATTCAAGGTCTAAAAAGTGCTTTAAACCTATTTTCGACTTATTTTCTATCATACTCACATGAAAAAATTTGTTTTTAAATGTCACAAAATCGAAAATAACGACATATCTGTACCTTACAGAAGTAGGGAATTTTAGCCAATTTTGAAATCTCCAGATATTTGGTATTGTTTTGAAATTCAAGGTCTAAAAAGTACTTTAAACCTATTTTCGACTGATTGTCTGTCATACTTGCATGAAAAAACCTTAAAAGAAAAAATGTCAAAAAATCGAAAATCGCGACATATCCGTACTTTACAGATATCAAGAATTTTAGCCAATTTTGAAATCTCCAGATATTTGGTATTATTTTGAAATTCAAGGTCTAAAAAGTACTTTAAACCTATTTTCGACTGATTTTCTATCATACTCACATGAAAACACCTTAAAAAAGAAATGTCAAAAATTCGAAAATAGCGACATATCCGTACCTTACAGAAATCAGGCATTTTAGCCAATTTTGAAATCTCCAGATATTTAGTATTGTTTTGAAATTCAAGGTCTCAAAAGTACTTTAAACCTATTTTCGACTGATTTCCTATCATACTGACATGAAAAATACTTTTTAAAAATGTCAAAAAATCGAAAATAGCGACATATCCGTACCTTACATCAATCGGAACTTTTAGCCAATTTTCCAATCTCCAGATATTTGGTATTGTTTTTAAATTCAAGGTCTAAAAAGTACTTTAAACCTATTTTCGACTGATTTTCTATCATACTGACATAAAAAAACCTTAAAAAAGAAATGTAAAAAATTCGAAAATAGCGACATATCCATATTTTACAGAAATTCGAAATTTTAGCCAATTTTGAAATCTCCAGATATTTGGTATTGTTTTGTAAATTCAAGGTCTAAAAAGTACTTTAAACATATTTTCGACTGATTTTCTATCATACTCACATGAAAAAACCTTATCAGAAAAATGTCAAAAAATCGAAAATCGCGACATATCCGTACCTTACAGAAATCAGGAAATTTAGTTAATTTTGAAATCTCTAGATATTTTGTATTGTTTTGAAATTTAAAGTCTAAAAAGTACTTTAAACCTTTTTTCGACTAATTTTCTATCATACTCACATGAAAACACCTTAAAAAAGAAATATCAAAAATTCGAAAATAGCGACATATCCGTACCTTACAGTAATCGGGAATTTTAGCTAATTTTGAAATCTCCAGATATTTGGTATTGTTTTGAAATTCAAGGTCTAAAAAGTACTTTAAACCTATTTTCAACTGATTTTCTATCATACTCACATGAAAACACCTTAAAAAAGAAATGTCAAAAAATCGAAAATAGCGACATATCCGTACCTTACATCAATCGGACTTTTTAGCCAATTTTGAAATCTCCAGATGTTTGGTATTGTTTTGAAATTCAAGGTCTAAAAAGTACTTTAAACCTATTTTCGACTGATTTTCTATCATACTCACATGAAAACACCTTAAAAAAGAAATGTCAAAAAATCGACAATAGCGACATATCCGTACCTTACAGAAATCGGGAATTTTAGCCCATTTTGAAATCTCCAGATATTTGGTATTGTTTTGAAATTCAAGCTCTAAAAAGTACTTTAAACCTATTTTCGACTGATTTCCTATCATACTCACATGAAAAATACTTTTTTAAAATGTCAAAAAATCGAAAAAAACGACATATCCGTACCTTACAGAAATCGGGAAATTTAGCCAATTTTGACATCTCCAAATAATGTGTATTGTTTTGAAATTCAAGGTCTAAAAAGTACTTTAAACCTATTTTCAACTGATTTTCTATCATACTCACATTAAAAATACTTTTTAAAAATGTCAAAAAATCGAAAATAGCGACATATCCGTACCTTACATCAATCGGACTTTTTAGCCAATTTTGAAATCTCCAGATGTTTGGTATTGTTTTGAAATTACTGGGCCTAAAAGTACTTTAAACCTATTTTCGACTGATTTCCTATCATACTGACATGAAAAATACTTTTTAAAAATGTCAAAAAATCGAAAATAGCGACATATCCGTACCTTACATCAATCGGAACTTTTAGCCAATTTTCCAATCTCCAGATATTTGGTATTGTTTTTAAATTCAAGGTCTAAAAAGTACTTTAAACCTATTTTCGACTGATTTTCTATCATACTGACATAAAAAAACCTTAAAAAAGAAATGTAAAAAATTCGAAAATAGCGACATATCCATATTTTACAGAAATTCGAAATTTTAGCCAATTTTGAAATCTCCAGATATTTGGTATTGTTTTGTAAATTCAAGGTCTAAAAAGTACTTTAAACATATTTTCGACTGATTTTCTATCATACTCACATGAAAAAACCTTATCAGAAAAATGTCAAAAAATCGAAAATCGCGACATATCCGTACCTTACAGAAATCAGGAAATTTAGTTAATTTTGAAATCTCTAGATATTTTGTATTGTTTTGAAATTTAAAGTCTAAAAAGTACTTTAAACCTTTTTTCGACTAATTTTCTATCATACTCACATGAAAACACCTTAAAAAAGAAATATCAAAAATTCGAAAATAGCGACATATCCGTACCTTACAGTAATCGGGAATTTTAGCTAATTTTGAAATCTCCAGATATTTGGTATTGTTTTGAAATTCAAGGTCTAAAAAGTACTTTAAACCTATTTTCAACTGATTTTCTATCATACTCACATGAAAACACCTTAAAAAAGAAATGTCAAAAAATCGAAAATAGCGACATATCCGTACCTTACATCAATCGGACTTTTTAGCCAATTTTGAAATCTCCAGATGTTTGGTATTGTTTTGAAATTCAAGGTCTAAAAAGTACTTTAAACCTATTTTCGACTGATTTTCTATCATACTCACATGAAAACACCTTAAAAAAGAAATGTCAAAAAATCGACAATAGCGACATATCCGTACCTTACAGAAATCGGGAATTTTAGCCCATTTTGAAATCTCCAGATATTTGGTATTGTTTTGAAATTCAAGCTCTAAAAAGTACTTTAAACCTATTTTCGACTGATTTCCTATCATACTCACATGAAAAATACTTTTTTAAAATGTCAAAAAATCGAAAAAAACGACATATCCGTACCTTACAGAAATCGGGAAATTTAGCCAATTTTGACATCTCCAAATAATGTGTATTGTTTTGAAATTCAAGGTCTAAAAAGTACTTTAAACCTATTTTCAACTGATTTTCTATCATACTCACATTAAAAATACTTTTTAAAAATGTCAAAAAATCGAAAATAGCGACATATCCGTACCTTACATCAATCGGACTTTTTAGCCAATTTTGAAATCTCCAGATGTTTGGTATTGTTTTGAAATTACTGGGCCTAAAAGTACTTTAAACCTATTTTCGACTGATTTTCTATCATACTGACATGAAAAAACCTTAAAAGAAAAAATGTCAAAAAATCGAAAATCGCGACATATCTGTACCTTACAGAAATCGGGAAATTTAGCCAATTTTGAAATCTCCAAATAATGTGTATTGTTTTGAAATTCAAGGTCTAAAAGTGCTTTAAACCTATTTTCGACTGATTTTCTATCATACTGACATGAAAAAATTTTTTTTAAATGTAACAAAATCGAAAATAACGACATATCTGTACCTTACAGAAATCACGAATTTTAGCCAATTTTGAAATCTCCAGATATTTGGTATTGTTTTGAAATTCAAGGTCTAAAATGTAGTTTAAATCTATTTTCGACTGATTTTCTATCATACTCACATGAAAAAACCATAAAAGAAAAAATGTTAAAACAGCGAAAATCGCGACATATCCGTACCTTAGAGAAATCTGGAATTTTAGCCAATTTTGAAATCTCTAGATATTTGGTATTGTTTTGAAATTCAAGGTCTAAAAAGTACTTTAAACCTATTTTCGACTGATTGTCTGTCATACTTGCATAGAAAAATTCTTAAAAGAAAAAATGTCAAAAAATCGAAAATCGCGACATATCCGTACCTTACAGAATTCAAGAATTTTAGCCAATTTTGAAATCTCCAGATATTTGTTATTATTTTGAAATTCAAGGTCTAAAAAGTACTTTAAACCTATTTTCGACTGATTTTCTATCATTTTGACATTAAAAAACCTTAAAAGAAAAAATGTCAAAAAATCGAAAATCGCGACCTATCCGTACCTTACAGAAATCAGGAATTTTAGGCAAATTTGTAAATCTCCAGATATTTTGTATTGTTTTGAAATTCAAGGTCTAAAAAGTACTTTAAACCTATTTTCAACTGATTTTCTATCATACTCACATTAAAAATACTTTTTAAAAATGTCAAAAAATCGAAAATAGCGACATATCCGTACCTTACATCAATCGGACTTTTTAGCCAATTTTAAAATCTCCAGATGTTTGGTATTGTTTTGAAATTACTGGGCCTAAAAGTACTTTAAACCTATTTTCGACTGATTTTCTATCATACTGACATGAAAAAACCTTAAAAGAAAAAATGTCAAAAAATCGAAAATCGCGACATATCTGTACCTTACAGAAATCGGGAAATTTAGCCAATTTTGAAATCTCCAAATAATGTGTATTGTTTTGAAATTCAAGGTCTAAAAGTGCTTTAAACCTATTTTCGACTGATTTTCTATCATACTGACATGAAAATTTTTTTTTTAAATGTCACAAAATCGAAAATAACGACATATCTGTACCTTACAGAAATCACGAATTTTAGCCAATTTTGAAATCTCCAGATATTTGGTATTGTTTTGAAATTCAAGGTCTAAAATGTAGTTTAAATCTATTTTCGACTGATTTTCTATCATACTCACATGAAAAAACCATGAAAGAAAAAATGTTAAAAAATCGAAAATCGCGACATATCCGTACCTTAGAGAAATCTGGAATTTTAGCCAATTTTGAAATCTCTAGATATTTGGTATTGTTTTGAAATTCAAGGTCTAAAAAGTACTTTAAACCTATTTTCGACTGATTGTCTGTCATACTTGCATAGAAAAATTCTTAAAAGAAAAAATGTCAAAAAATCGAAAATCGCGACATATCCGTACCTTACAGAATTCAAGAATTTTAGCCAATTTTGAAATCTCCAGATATTTGTTATTATTTTGAAATTCAAGGTCTAAAAAGTACTTTAAACCTATTTTCGACTGATTTTCTATCATTTTGACATTAAAAAACCTTAAAAGAAAAAATGTCAAAAAATCGAAAATCGCGACCTATCCGTACCTTACAGAAATCATGAATTTTAGGCAAATTTGTAAATCTCCAGATATTTTGTATTGTTTTGAAATTCAAGGTCTAAAAAGTACTTTAAGCCTATTTTCGACTGATTTTCTATCATACTCACATGAAAAAACCTTAAAAGAAAAAAATGTCAAACATTCGAAAATGGCGACATATCCGTACCTTACAGAAGTAGGGAATTTTAGCCAAATTTGTAAATCTCCAGATATTTGGTATTGTTTTGAAATTCAAGGTCTAAAAAGTACTTTAAACTTATTTTCGACTGATTTCCTATCATACTCACATGAAAAATACTTTTTTAAAATGTCAAAAAATCGAAAAAAACGACATATCCGTACCTTACAGAAATCGGGAAATGTAGCCAATTTTGACATCTCCAAATAATGTGTATTGTTTTGAAATTCAAGGTCTAAAAAGTACTTTAAACCTATTTTCAACTGATTTTCTATCATACTCACATTAAAAATACTTTTTAAAAATGTCAAAAAATCGAAAAACGCGACATATCCGTACCTTACATCAATCGGACTTTTTAGCCAATTTTGAAATCTCCAGATATTTGGTATTGTTTTGAAATTACTGGGCCTAAAAGTACTTTAAACCTATTTTCGACTGATTTTCTATCATACTGACATGAAAAAACCTTAAAAGAAAAAATGTCAAAAAATCGAAAATCGCGACATATCTGTACCTTACAGAAATCGGGAAATTTAGCCAATTTTGAAATCTCCAAATAATGTGTATTGTTTTGAAATTCAAGGTCTAAAAGTGCTTTAAACCTATTTTCGACTGATTTTCTATCATACTGACATGAAAAATTTTTTTTTAAATGTCACAAAATCGAAAATAACGACATATCTGTACCTTACAGAAATCACGAATTTTAGCCAATTTTGAAATCTCCAGATATTTGGTATTGTTTTGAAATTCAAGGTCTAAAATGTAGTTTAAATCTATTTTCGACTGATTTTCTATCATACTCACATGAAAAAACCTTAAAAGAAAAAAATGTCAAACATTCGAAAATGGCGACATATCCGTACCTTACAGAAGTAGGGAATTTTAGCCAAATTTGTAAATCTCCAGATATTTGGTATTGTTTTGAAATTCAAGGTCTAAAAAGTACTTTAAACCTATTTAAGACTGATTTTCTATCATTTTGACATTAAAAAACCTTAAAAGAAAAAATGTCAAATAATCGAAAATCTCGACATATCCGTACCTTACAGAAATCGGGAATTTTAGCCAATTTTGAAATCTCCAGATATTTGGTAATGTTTTGAAATTCAAGGTCTAAAAAGTACTTTAAACCTATTTTCGACTGATTTTCTATCATTTTGACATTAAAAAACCTTAACAGAAAAAATGTCAAAAAATCGAAAATCGCGACCTATCCGTACCTTACAGAAATCAGGAATTTTAGGCAAATTTGTAAATCTCCCGAGATTTGGTATTGTTTTGAAATTGAAGGTCTAAAAAGTACTTTAAACCTATTTTCGACTGATTTTCTATCATACTCACATGAAAAAACCTTAAAAGAAAAAAATGTCAAAAAATCGAAAATGGCGACATATCCGTACCTTACAGAAGTAGGGAATTTAAGCCAAATTTGACATCTCCAGATATTTGGTATTGTTTTGAAATTCAAGGTCTAAAATGTACTTTAAACATATTTTCGACTGATTTTCTATCATACTCACATGAAAAAACCTTAAAAGAAAAAAATGTCAAACATTCGAAAATGGCGACATATCCGTACCTTACAGAAGTAGGGAATTTTAGCCAAATTTGTAAATCTCCAGATATTTGGTATTGTTTTGAAATTCAAGGTCTAAAAAGTACTTTAAACTTATTTTCGACTGATTTCCTATCATACTCACATGAAAAATACTTTTTTAAAATGTCAAAAAATCGAAAAAAACGACATATCCGTACCTTACAGAAATCGGGAAATGTAGCCAATTTTGACATCTCCAAATAATGTGTATTGTTTTGAAATTCAAGGTCTAAAAAGTACTTTAAACCTATTTTCAACTGATTTTCTATCATACTCACATTAAAAATACTTTTTAAAAATGTCAAAAAATCGAAAATAGCGACATATCCGTACCTTACATCAATCGGACTTTTTAGCCAATTTTGAAATCTCCAGATATTTGGTATTGTTTTGAAATTACTGGGCCTAAAAGTACTTTAAACCTATTTTCGACTGATTTTCTATCATACTGACATGAAAAAACCTTAAAAGAAAAAATGTCAAAAAATCGAAAATCGCGACATATCTGTACCTTACAGAAATCGGGAAATTTAGCCAATTTTGAAATCTCCAAATAATGTGTATTGTTTTGAAATTCAAGGTCTAAAAGTGCTTTAAACCTATTTTCGACTGATTTTCTATCATACTGACATGAAAAATTTTTTTTTAAATGTCACAAAATCGAAAATAACGACATATCTGTACCTTACAGAAATCACGAATTTTAGCCAATTTTGAAATCTCCAGATATTTGGTATTGTTTTGAAATTCAAGGTCTAAAATGTAGTTTAAATCTATTTTCGACTGATTTTCTATCATACTCACATGAAAAAACCATAAAAGAAAAAATGTTAAAAAATACAAAAATCGAGACATATCCGTACCTTAGAGAAATCTGGAATTTTAGCCAATTTTGAAATCTCTAGATATTTGGTATTGTTTTGAAATTCAAGGTCTAAAAAGTACTTTAAACCTATTTTCGACTGATTGTCTGTCATACTTGCATAGAAAAATGCTTAAAAGAAAAAATGTCAAAAAATCGAAAATCGCGACATATCCGTACCTTACAGAATTCAAGAATTTTAGCCAATTTTGAAATCTCCAGATATTTGTTATTATTTTGAAATTCAAGGTCTAAAAAGTACTTTAAACCTATTTTCGACTGATTTTCTATCATTTTGACATTAAAAAACCTTAAAAGAAAAAATGTCAAAAAATCGAACATCGCGACCTATCCGTACCTTACAGAAATCAGGAATTTTAGGCAAATTTGTAAATCTCCAGATATTTTGTATTGTTTTGAAATTCAAGGTCTAAAAAGTACTTTAAACCTATTTTCAACTTATTTTCTATCATACTCACATTAAAAATACTTTTTAAAAATGTCAAAAAATCGAAAATAGCGACATATCCGTACCTTACATCAATCGGACTTTTTAGCCAATTTTGAAATCTCCAGATGTTTGGTATTGTTTTGAAATTACTGGGCCTAAAAGTACTTTAAACCTATTTTCGACTGATTTTCTATCATACTGACATGAAAAAACCTTAAAAGAAAAAATGTCAAAAAATCGAAAATCGCGACATATCTGTACCTTACAGAAATCGGGAAATTTAGCCAATTTTGAAATCTCCAAATAATGTGTATTGTTTTGAAATTCAAGGTCTAAAAGTGCTTTAAACCTATTTTCGACTGATTTTCTATCATACTGACATGAAAATTTTTTTTTTAAATGTCACAAAATCGAAAATAACGACATATCTGTACCTTACAGAAATCACGAATTTTAGCCAATTTTGAAATCTCTAGATATTTGGTATTGTTTTGAAATTCAAGGTCTAAAATGTAGTTTAAATCTATTTTCGACTGATTTTCTATCATACTCACATGAAAAAACCATGAAAGAAAAAATGTTAAAAAATCGAAAATCGCGACATATCCGTACCTTAGAGAAATCTGGAATTTTAGCCAATTTTGAAATCTCTAGATATTTGGTATTGTTTTGAAATTCAAGGTCTAAAAAGTACTTTAAACCTATTTTCGACTGATTGTCTGTCATACTTGCATAGAAAAATTCTTAAAAGAAAAAATGTCAAAAAATCGAAAATCGCGACATATCCGTACCTTACAGAATTCAAGAATTTTAGCCAATTTTGAAATCTCCAGATATTTGTTATTATTTTGAAATTCAAGGTCTAAAAAGTACTTTAAACCTATTTTCGACTGATTTTCTATCATTTTGACATTAAAAAACCTTAAAAGAAAAAATGTCAAAAAATCGAAAATCGCGACCTATCCGTACCTCACAGAAATCAGGAATTTTAGGCAAATTTGTAAATCTCCAGATATTTTGTATTGTTTTGAAATTCAAGGTCTAAAAAGTACTTTAAACCTATTTTCGACTGATTTTCTATCATACTCACATGAAAAAACCTTAAAAGAAAAAAATGTCAAACATTCGAAAATGGCGACATATCCGTACCTTACAGAAGTAGGGAATTTTAGCCAAATTTGTAAATCTCCAGATATTTGGTATTGTTTTGAAATTCAAGGTCTAAAAAGTACTTTAAACCTATTTAAGACTGATTTTCTATCATTTTGACATTAAAAAACCTTAAAAGAAAAAATGTCAAATAATCGAAAATCTCGACATATCCGTACCTTACAGAAATCGGGAATTTTAGCCAATTTTGAAATCTCCAGATATTTGGTAATGTTTTGAAATTCAAGGTCTAAAAAGTACTTTAAACCTATTTTCGACTGATTTTCTATCATTTTGACATTAAAAAACCTTAACAGAAAAAATGTCAAAAAATCGAAAATCGCGACCTATCCGTACCTTACAGAAATAAGAAATTTTAGGCAAATTTGTAAATCTCCCGAGATTTGGTATTGTTTTGAAATTGAAGGTCTAAAAAGTACTTTAAACCTATTTTCGACTGATTTTCTATCATACTCACATGAAAAAACCTTAAAAGAAAAAAATGTCAAAAAATCGAAAATAGCGACATATCCGTACCTTACAGAAGTAGGGAATTTAAGCCAAATTTGACATCTCCAGATATTTGGTATTGTTTTGAAATTCAAGGTCTAAAATGTACTTTAAACATATTTTCGACTGATTTTCTATCATACTCACATGAAAAAACCTTAAAAGAAAAAATGTCAAAAAATTGAAAATGGCGACATATCCGTACCTTACAGAAATCGGGAATTTTAGCCAATTTTGAAATCTCCAGATATTTGGTATTATTTTGAAATTCAAGGTCTAAAAAGTACTTTAAACTTATTTTCGACTGATTTTCTATCATACTCACATGAAAACACCTTAAAAAAGAAATGTCAAAAATTCGAAAATAGCGACATATCCGTACCTTACAGAAATCAGGAATTTTAGCCAATTTTGAAATCTCCAGATATTTAGTATTGTTTTGAAATTCAAGGTCTAAAAAGTACTTTAAACCTATTTTCGACTGATTTTCTATCATACTGACATGAAAAATACTTTTTAAAAATGTCAAAAAATCGAAAATCGCGACATATCCGTACCTTACAGAAATCGGGAAATTTAGTTAATTTTGAAATCTCTTGATATTTTGTATTGTTTTGAAATTTAAAGTCTAAAAAGTACTTTAAACCTATTTTCGACTTATTTTCTATCATACTCACATGAAAACACCTTAAAAAAGAAATATCAAAAATTCGAAAATAGCGACATATCCGTACCTTACAGTAATCGGGAATTTTAGCTAATTTTGAAATCTCCAGATATTTGGTATTGTTTTGAAATTCAAGGTCTAAAAAGTACTTTAAACCTATTTTCAACTGATTTTCTATCATACTCCCATTAAAAATACTTTTTAAAAATGTCAAAAAATCGAAAATAGCGACATATCCGTACTTTACATCAATCGGACTTTTTAGCCAATTTTGAAATCTCCAGATGTTTAGTATTGTTTTGAAATTCAAGGTCTAAAAGTACTTTAAACCTATTTTCGACTGATTTTCTATCATACTGACATGAAAAAACCTTAAAAGAAAAATTGTCAAAAAATCGAAAATCGCGACATATCTGTACCTTACAGAAATCGGGAAATTTAGCCAATTTTGAAATCTCCAAATAATGTGTATTGTTTTGAAATTCAAGGTCTAAAAGTGCTTTAAACCTATTTTCGACTGATTTTCTATCATACTGACATGAAAAATTTTTTTTTAAATGTCACAAAATCGAAAATAACGACATATCTGTACCTTACAGAAATCACGAATTTTAGCCAATTTTGAAATCTCCGGATATTTGGTATTGTTTTGAAATTCAAGGTCTAAAAAGTACTTTAAACCTATTTTCGACTGATTTTCTATCATACTGACATAAAAAAACCATGAAAGAAAAAATGTTAAAAAATCGAAAATCGCGACATATCCGTACCTTACAGAAATCGAGAATTTTAGCAAATTTTGAAATCTCCAGATATTAGGTATTGTTTTGAAATTAAAAATTTTAAAAAAGTACTTTAAACCTATTTTCGACTGATTGTCTGTCATACTTGCATGAAAAAATCTTAAAAGAAAAAATGTCAAAAAATCGAAAATCGCGACATATCCGTACTGTACAGAAATCAAGAATTTTAGCCAATTTTGAAATCTCCAGATATTTGGTATTATTTTGAAATTCAAGGTCTAAAAAGTACTTTTAACTTATTTTCGACTGATTTTCTATCATACTCACATGAAAACACTTTAAAAAAGAAATGTAAAAAATTCGAAAATAGCGACATATCCGTACCTTACAGAAATCAGGAATTTTAGCCAATTTTGAAATCTCCAGATATTTAGTATTGTTTCGAAATTCAAGGTCTACAAAGTACTTTAAACCTATTTTCGACTGATTTTCTATCATACTGACATGAAAAATACTTTTTAAAAATGTCAAAAAATCGAAAATAGCGACATATCCGTACCTTACATCAATCGGAACTTTTAGCCAATTTTCCAATCTCCAGATATTTGGTATGGTTTTGAAATTCAAGGTCTAAAAAGTACTTTAAACCTATTTTCGACTGATTTTCTATCATACTGACATGAAAAAACCTTTAAAAAGAATGTCAAAAAATCGAAAATAGCGACATATCCATATTTTACAGAAATTGGAAATTTTAGCCAATTTTGAAATCTCCAGATATTTGGTATTGTTTTGAAATTCTAGGTCTAAAAAGTACTTTAAACTTATTTTCGACTGATTTTCTATCATACTCACATGAAAAAACCTTATCAGAAAAATGTCAATAAATCGAAAATCGCGACATATCCGTACCTTACAGAAATGGGAAATTTAGTTAATTTGGAAATCTCTAGATATTTTGTATTGTTTTGAAATTTAAAGTCTAAAAAGTACTTTAAACCTATTTTCGACTTATTTTCTATCATACTCACATGAAAACACCTTAAAAAAGAAATATCAAAAATTCGAAAATAGCGACATATCCGTACCTTACAGTAATCGGGAATTTTAGCTAATTTTGAAATCTCCAGATATTTGGTATTGTTTTGAAATTCAAGGTCTAAAAAGTACTTTAAACCTATTTTCGAACTGATTTTCTATCATACTCACATTAAAAATACTTTTTAAAAATGTCAAAAAATCGAAAATAGCGACATATCCGTACCTTACATCAATCGGACTTTTTAGCCAATTTTGAAATCTCCAGATGTTTGGTATTGTTTTGAAATTACTTGGCCTAAAAGTACTTTAAACCTATTTTCGACTGATTTTCTATCATACTGACATGAAAAAACCTTAAAAGAAAAAATGTCAAAAAATCGAAAATCGCGACATATCTGTACCTTACAGAAATCGGGAAATTTAGCCAATTTTGAAATCTCCAAATAATGTGTATTGTTTTGAAATTCAAGGTCTAAAAGTGCTTTAAACCTATTTTCGACTGATTTTCTATCATACTTACATGAAAAAATTATTTTTAAATATCACAAAATCGAAAATAACGACATATCTGTACCTTACAGAAATCACAAATTTTAGCCAATTTTGAAATCTCCGGATTTTTGGTATTGTTTTGAAATTCAAGGTCTAAAAAGTACTTTAAACCTATTTTCGACTGATTTTCTATCATACTGACATAAAAAAACCATGAAAGAAAAAATGTTAAAAAATCTAAAATCGCGACATATCCGTACCTTACAGAAATCGAGAATTGTAGCAAATTTTGAAATCTCCAGATATTTGGTATTGTTTTGAAATTAAAAATTTTAAAAAAGTACTTTAAACCTATTTTCGACTGATTGTCTGTCATACTTGCATGAAAAAATCTTAAAAGAAAAAATGTCAAAAAATCGAAAATCGCGACATATCCGTACTGTACAGAAATCAAGAATTTTAGCCAATTTTGAAATCTCCAGATATTTGGTATTATTTTGAAATTCAAGGTCTAAAAAGTACTTTAAACCTATTTTCGACTGATTTTCTATCATACTCACATGAAAACACCTTAAAAAAGAAATGTCAAAAATTCGAAAATAGCGACATATCCGTACCTTACAGAAATCAGGAATTTTAGCCAATTTTGAAATCTCCAGATATTTAGTATTGTTTTGAAATTCAAGGTCTAAAAAGTACTTTAAACCTATTTTCGACTGATTTTCTATCATACTGACATGAAAAATACTTTTTAAAAATGTCAAAAAATCGAAAATCGCGACATATCCGTACCTTACAGAAATCGGGAAATTTAGTTAATTTTGAAATCTCTTGATATTTTGTATTGTTTTGAAATTTAAAGTCTAAAAAGTACTTTAAACCTATTTTCGACTTATTTTCTATCATACTCACATGAAAACACCTTAAAAAAGAAATATCAAAAATTCGAAAATAGCGACATATCCGTACCTTACAGTAATCGGGAATTTTAGCTAATTTTGAAATCTCCAGATATTTGGTATTGTTTTGAAATTCAAGGTCTAAAAAGTACTTTAAACCTATTTTCAACTGATTTTCTATCATACTCACATTAAAAATACTTTTTTAAAATGTCAAAAAATCGAAAATAGCGACATATCCGTACCTTACATCAATCGGACTTTTTAGCCAATTTTGAAATCTCCAGATGTTTAGTATTGTTTTGAAATTCAAGGTCTAAAAGTACTTTAAACCTATTTTCGACTGATTTTCTATCATACTGACATGAAAAAACCTTAAAAGAAAAATTGTCAAAAAATCGAAAATCGCGACATATCTGTACCTTACAGAAATCGGGAAATTTAGCCAATTTTGAAATCTCCAAATAATGTGTATTGTTTTGAAATTCAAGGTCTAAAAGTGCTTTAAACCTATTTTCGACTGATTTTCTATCATACTGACATGAAAAATTTTTTTTTAAATGTCACAAAATCGAAAATAACGACATATCTGTACCTTACAGAAATCACGAATTTTAGCCAATTTTGAAATCTCCGGATATTTGGTATTGTTTTGAAATTCAAGGTCTAAAAAGTACTTTAAACCTATTTTCGACTGATTTTCTATCATACTGACATAAAAAAACCATGAAAGGAAAAATGTTAAAAAATCGAAAATCGCGACATATCCGTACCTTACAGAAATCGAGAATTTTAGCAAATTTTGAAATCTCCAGATATTAGGTATTGTTTTGAAATTAAAAATTTAAAAAAAGTACTTTAAACCTATTTTCGACTGATTGTCTGTCATACTTGCATGAAAAAATCTTAAAAGAAAAAATGTCAAAAAATCGAAAATCGCGACATATCCGTACTGTACAGAAATCAAGAATTTTAGCCAATTTTGAAATCTCCAGATATTTGGTATTATTTTGAAATTCAAGGTCTAAAAAGTACTTTAAACTTATTTTCGACTGATTTTCTATCATACTCACATGAAAACACCTTAAAAAAGAAATGTCAAAAATTCGAAAATAGCGACATATCCGTACCTTACAGAAATCAGGAATTTTAGCCAATTTTGAAATCTCCAGATATTTAGTATTGTTTCGAAATTCAAGGTCTAAAAAGTACTTTAAACCTATTTTCGACTGATTTTCTATCATACTGACATGAAAAATACTTTTTTAAAATGTCAAAAAATCGAAAATAGCGACATATCCGTACCTTACATCAATCGGAACTTTTAGCCAATTTTCCAATCTCCAGATATTTGGTATGGTTTTGAAATTCAAGGTCTAAAAAGTACTTTAAACCTATTTTCGACTGATTTTCTATCATACTGACATGAAAAAACCTTAAAAAAGAATGTCAAAAAATCGAAAATAGCGACATATCCATATTTTACAGAAATTGGAAATTTTAGCCAATTTTGAAATCTCCAGATATTTGGTATTGTTTTGAAATTCTAGGTCTAAAAAGTACTTTAAACTTATTTTCGACTGATTTTCTATCATACTCACATGAAAAAACCTTATCAGAAAAATGTCAATAAATCGAAAATCGCGACATATCCGTACCTTACAGAAATGGGAAATTTAGTTAATTTGGAAATCTCTAGATATTTTGTATTGTTTTGAAATTTAAAGTCTAAAAAGTACTTTAAACCTATTTTCGACTTATTGTCTATCATACTCACATGAAAACACCTTAAAAAAGAAATATCAAAAATTCGAAAATAGCGACATATCCGTACCTTACAGTAATCGGGAATTTTAGCTAATTTTGAAATCTCCAGATATTTGGTATTGTTTTGAAATTCAAGGTCTAAAAAGTACTTTAAACCTATTTTCAACTGATTTTCTATCATACTCACATTAAAAATACTTTTTAAAAATGTCAAAAATTCGAAAATAGCGACATATCCGTACCTTACAGAAATCAGGAATTTTAGCCAATTTTGAAATCTCCAGATATTTAGTATTGTTTTGAAATTCAAGGTCTAAAAAGTACTTTAAACCTATTTTCGACTGATTTTCTATCATACTGACATGAAAAATACTTTTTAAAAATGTCAAAAAATCGAAAATCGCGACATATCCGTACCTTACAGAAATCGGGAAATTTAGTTAATTTTGAAATCTCTTGATATTTTGTATTGTTTTGAAATTTAAAGTCTAAAAAGTACTTTAAACCTATTTTCGACTTATTGTCTATCATACTCACATGAAAACACCTTAAAAAAGAAATATCAAAAATTCGAAAATAGCGACATATCCGTACCTTACAGTAATCGGGAATTTTAGCTAATTTTGAAATCTCCAGATATTTGGTATTGTTTTGAAATTCAAGGTCTAAAAAGTACTTTAAACCTATTTTCAACTGATTTTCTATCATACTCACATTAAAAATACTTTTTAAAAATGTCAAAAAATCGAAAATAGCGACATATCCGTACCTTACATCAATCGGACTTTTTAGCCAATTTTGAAATCTCCAGATGTTTGGTATTGTTTTGAAATTACTGGGCCTAAAAGTACTTTAAACCTATTTTCGACTGATTTTCTATCATACTGACATGAAAAAACCTTAAAAGAAAAAATGTCAAAAAATCGAAAATCGCGACATATCTGTACCTTACAGAAATCGGGAAATTTAGCCAATTTTGAAATCTCCAAATAATGTGTATTGTTTTGAAATTCAAGGTCTAAAAGTGCTTTAAACCTATTTTCGACTGATTTTCTATCATACTGACATGAAAAATTTTTTTTTAAATGTCACAAAATCGAAAATAACGACATATCTGTACCTTACAGAAATCACGAATTTTAGCCTATTTTGAAATCCCCAGATATTTGGTAT
This sequence comes from Sepiola atlantica, assembly GCA_963556195.1. Taxonomy (NCBI): domain Eukaryota; kingdom Metazoa; phylum Mollusca; class Cephalopoda; order Sepiida; family Sepiolidae; genus Sepiola; species Sepiola atlantica. Next base: position 20,233,510 of record OY744550.1, on the reverse strand, counting down.
TGTTTTGAAATTCAAGGTCTAAAATGTAGTTTAAATCTATTTTCGACTGATTTTCTATCATACTCACATGAAAAAACCATAAAAGAAAAAATGTTAAAAAATCGAAAATCGCGACATATCCGTACCTTAGAGAAATCTGGAATTTTAGCCAATTTTGAAATCTCTAGATATTTGGTATTGTTTTGAAATTCAAGGTCTAAAATGTACTTTAAACCTATTTTCGACTGATTGTCTGTCATACTTGCATAAAAAAATTCTTAAAAGAAAAAATGTCAAAAAATCGAAAATCGCGACATATCCGTACCTTACAGAATTCAAGAATTTTAGCCAATTTTGAAATCTCCAGATATTTGTTATTATTTTGAAATTCAAGGTCTAAAAAGTACTTTAAACCTATTTTCGACTGATTTTCTATCATTTTGACATTAAAAAACCTTAAAAGAAAAAATGTCAAAAAATCGAAAATCGCGACCTATCCGTACCTTACAGAAATCAGGAATTTTAGGCAAATTTGTAAATCTCCAGATATTTTGTATTGTTTTGAAATTCAAGGTCTAAAAAGTACTTTAAACCTATTTTCGACTGATTTTTGATCATACTCACATGAAAAAACCTTAAAAGAAAAAAATGTCAAACATTCGAAAATGGCGACATATCCGTACCTTACAGAAGTAGGGAATTTTAGCCAAATTTGTAAATCTCCAGATATTTGGTATTGTTTTGAAATTCAAGGTCTAAAAAGTACTTTAAACCTATTTAAGCCTGATTTTCTATCATTTTGACATTAAAAAACCTTAAAAGAAAAAATGTCAAATAATCGAAAATCTCGACATATCCGTACCTTACAGAAATCGGGAATTTAAGCCAATTTTGAAATCTCCAGATATTTGGTAATGTTTTGAAATTCAAGGTCTAAAAAGTACTTTAAACCTATTTTCGACTGATTTTCTATCATTTTGACATTAAAAAACCTTAACAGAAAAAATGTCAAAAAATCGAAAATCGCGACCTATCCGTACCTTACAGAAATCAGGAATTTTAGGCAAATTTGTAAATCTCCAGATATTTGGTATTGTTTTGAAATTGAAGGTCTAAAAAGTACTTTAAACCTATTTTCGACTGATTTTCTATCATACTCACATGAAAAAACCTTAAAAGAAAAAAATGTCAAAAAATCGAAAATGGCGACATATCCGTACCTTACAGAAGTAGGGAATTTTAGCCAAATTTGACATCTCCAGATATTTGGTATTGTTTTGAAATTCAAGGTCTAAAAAGTACTTTAAACATATTTTCGACTGATTTTCTATCATACTCACATGAAAAAACCTTAAAAGAAAAAATGTCAAAAAATTTAAAATGGCGACATATCCGTACCTTACAGAAATCGGGAATTTTAGCCAATTTTGAAATCTCCAGATATTTGGTATTGTTTTGAAATTCTAGGTCTAAAAAGTACTTTAAACTTATTTTCGACTGATTTTCTATCATACTCACATGAAAAAACCTTATCAGAAAAATGTCAATAAATCGAAAATCGCGACATATCCGTACCTTACAGAAATGGGAAATTTAGTTAATTTGGAAATCTCTAGATATTTTGTATTGTTTTGAAATTTAAAGTCTAAAAAGTACTTTAAACCTATTTTCGACTTATTTTCTATCATACTCACATGAAAACACCTTAAAAAAGAAATATCAAAAATTCGAAAATAGCGACATATCCGTACCTTACAGTAATCGGGAATTTTAGCTAATTTTGAAATCTCCAGATATTTGGTATTGTTTTGAAATTCAAGGTCTAAAAAGTACTTTAAACCTATTTTCAACTGATTTTCTATCATACTCACATTAAAAATACTTTTTAAAAATGTCAAAAAATCGAAAATAGCGACATATCCGTACCTTACATCAATCGGACTTTTTAGCCAATTTTGAAATCTCCAGATGTTTGGTATTGTTTTGAAATTACTGGGCCTAAAAGTACTTTAAACCTATTTTCGACTGATTTTCTATCATACTGACATGAAAAAACCTTAAAAGAAAAAATGTCAAAAAATCGAAAATCGCGACATATCTGTACCTTACAGAAATCGGGAAATTTAGCCAATTTTGAAATCTCCAAATAATGTGTATTGTTTTTAAATTCAAGGTCTAAAAGTGCTTTAAACCTATTTTCGACTGATTTTCTATCATACTGACATGAAAAAATTTTTTTTAAATGTCACAAAATCGAAAATAACGACATATCTGTACCTTACAGAAATCACGAATTTTAGCCTATTTTGAAATCCCCAGATATTTGGTATTGTTTTGAAATTCAAGGTCTAAAATGTAGTTTAAATCTATTTTCGACTGATTTTCTATCATACTCACATGAAAAAACCATAAAAGAAAAAATGTTAAAAAATCGAAAATCGCGACATATCCGTACCTTAGAGAAATCTGGAATTTTAGCCAATTTTGAAATCTCTAGATATTTGGTATTGTTTTGAAATTCAAGGTCTAAAATGTACTTTAAACCTATTTTCGACTGATTGTCTGTCATACTTGCATAAAAAAATTCTTAAAAGAAAAAATGTCAAAAAATCGAAAATCGCGACATATCCGTACCTTACAGAATTCAAGAATTTTAGCCAATTTTGAAATCTCCAGATATTTGTTATTATTTTGAAATTCAAGGTCTAAAAAGTACTTTAAACCTATTTTCGACTGATTTTCTATCATTTTGACATTAAAAAACCTTAAAAGAAAAAATGTCAAAAAATCGAAAATCGCGACCTATCCGTACCTTACAGAAATCAGGAATTTTAGGCAAATTTGTAAATCTCCAGATATTTTGTATTGTTTTGAAATTCAAGGTCTAAAAAGTACTTTAAACCTATTTTCGACTGATTTTCTATCATACTCACATGAAAAAACCTTAAAAGAAAAAAATGTCAAACATTCGAAAATGGCGACATATCCGTACCTTACAGAAGTAGGGAATTTTAGCCAAATTTGTAAATCTCCAGATATTTGGTATTGTTTTGAAATTCAAGGTCTAAAAAGTACTTTAAACCTATTTAAGACTGATTTTCTATCATTTTGACATTAAAAAACCTTAAAAGAAAAAATGTCAAATAATCGAAAATCTCGACATATCCGTACCTTACAGAAATCGGGAATTTTAGCCAATTTTGAAATCTCCAGATATTTGGTATTGTTTTGAAATTCAAGGTCTCAAAAGTACTTTAAACATATTTTCGACTGATTTTCTATCATACTCACATGAAAAAACCTTAAAAGAAAAAATGTCAAAAAATTTAAAATGGCGACATATCCGTACCTTACAGAAATCGGGAATTTTAGCCAATTTTGAAATCTCCAGATATTTGGTATTGTTTTGAAATTCAAGGTCTCAAAAGTACTTTAAACATATTTTCGACTGATTTTCTATCATACTCACATGAAAAAACCTTAAAAGAAAAAATGTAAAAAAATCGAAAATAGCAACATATAAGTACCTTACAGAAATCGGGAATTTTAGCCAATTTTGAAATCTCCAGATATTTGGTATGGTTTGTAAATTCAAGGCTTAAAAAGTCATTTAAACTTATTTTCGACTGATTTTCTATCATACTCACATGAAAACACGTTTAAAAGAAATGTCAAACATTCGAAAATAGCGACATATCCGTACCTTACAGAAATCGGGAATTTTAGCCAATTTTGAAATCTCCAGATATTTGGTATTCTTTTAAAAATCAAGGTCTATAAAGTACTTTAAACCTATTTTCAACTGATTTTCTATCACACTGACATGAAAAAAAAATTTTTTAAATGTCAAAAAATGTAAAATCGCGACATATCCGTACCTTACAGGAATTGGAAATTTTAGCCAATTTTGAAATCTCCAGATATTTGTTATTGTTTTGAAATTCAAGGTCTAAAAAGTACTTTAAAGCTATTTTCTACTGATTTTCTATCATACTCACATGAAAAAACCTTAAAAGAAAAAATTTAAAAAAATCGAAAATCGCGACATTTACAGTAATCGACGATTTACAAAAATCGGGAATTTAGCCAATTTTGAAATCTCCAGATATTTTGTATTGTTTTGAAATTCAAGGTCTAAAAAGTACTTTAAACCTATTTTCGACTGATTTTTTATCATACTCACATTAAGAAACCTGAAAAGAAAAAATGTCAAAAAATCGAAAATCGCGACATATCCGTACCTTACAGAAATAGGGAATTTTAGTCAATTTTGAAATCTCCAGATATGTGGTATTGTTTTGAAATTCTAGGTCTGAAAAGTACTTTAAACCTATGTTCGATGATTTTCTATCATACTCATTTGAAAAAACCTTAAAAGAAAAAATGTCAAAAAATCGAAAATAGCAACATATCAGTACCTTACAGAAATCGGGAATTTTAGCCAATTTTTAAATCTCCAGATATTTGGTATTGTTTGTAAATTCAAGGCTTAAAAAGTACTTTAAACTTACTTTCGACTGATTTTCTATCATACTGACATGAAAAAACCTTAAAAAGAAATGTCAAACATTCGAAAATAGCGACATATCCGTACCTTACAGAAATCGGGAATTTTAGCCAATTTTGAAATCTCCAGATATTTGGTATTCTTTTAAAAATCAAGGTCTATAAAGTACTTTAAACCTATTTTCAACTGAATTTCTATCATACTGACATGGAAAAATTTTTTTTTAAATGTCAAAAAATGTAAAATCGCGACATATGCGTACCTTACAGGAATTGGAAATTTTTGGCCAATTTTTAAATCTCCAGATATTTGTTATTGTTTTGAAATTCAAGGTCTAAAAAGTACTTTAAAGCTATTTTCGACTGATTTTCTATCATGCTCACATGAAAAAACCTTAAAAGAAAAAATGTCAAAAAATCGAAAATCGCGACATTTACAGAAATCGAGGATTTACAAAAATCGGGAATTTAGCCAATTTTGAAATCTCCAGATATTTGGTATTGTTTTGAAATTCAAGGTCTAAAAAATACTTTAAACCTATTTTCGACTGATTTTCTATCATACTGACATGAAAAAACCTTAAAATACAATAGAAAATCAGTCGAAAATAGGTTTAAAGTACTTTTAAGACCTTGAATTTCAAAACAACACCAAATATCTGGAGATTTCAAAATTGGCTAAATGCCCGATTGCTGTAATGGACGGATATGTCGCGATTTTCGATTTTTTTACATTTTTTAAAGTTTTTTAATGTTAGTATGATAGAAAATCAGTCGAAAATAAGTTTAAAGTACGTTTTAGACCTTGAAATCAAAACATTTTTCCTAGTAAGGTTTTTCCATGTTTGTATGATAGAAAATCAGTCGAAAATTTTTTTGTTTCCTTTTTGACATTTTTTCTTTTAAGGTTTTTCCATGTCAGTATGATAGAAACAAAAAATTTTCTGGAGGGAGGGAGTAAAAAATGTTTTTAAAGTTTAAAAATTCCTATTCATGGGAAAGGGTCAAAAAAAATTTTGGTGGGAGGGGGTAAAATTATTTGTTTTACTTTTTCTAACTGAAAATATAACTATTCATGGGGAAGAGTACAAAAAAATTTTTTATGGGGGGTAGATATTTTTTTTTGTTTCTCTTTTTCTAACTGAAAATATAACTATTACGGAGAAGGGCAAAACATAAATTTGGGGGTGGCGAACTTTTTTTTAAACTGAAAATATTAGTTTTCGTGGGGGAGGGTGAAAAAAACATTTGGAGGGAGTGGGTAAAAAAATGTTTTAAAAATGTTTTTTTTTTTTTTAAACTAAAAATATTCTTGGTTAGAAACAAAGAAAATCGATGTCTACCCACCCAATAAATATGACTGAGTCTCCATCGGTTTACTGGTGAGCGTTCATTTCCGACGCGGCAGCCTAGCGAAAATAGACGACCGTAGGGAGGCTATTTTGGCTAGTCCACTTATAATATAACGAGCACTTTCTCAGGATGTCTGTCTGTCTGTCCGTCATGGGGAATTTTTGTAAACAGAAGAGAGAGGGGAGGGTGGGGGGGCTCGAGTAATTAACATTTAATTAATTAAGGTTTTCAAGTCAGCGTTCATAATATTTGTATACCTGTAGAATTAGGAAACAATTATTAATTAATTAAATTTACATTAGATAACACTAAATAACCTTATTAGATTAGAGAAGAACGAAATTTCAAGACGAGGCTGCGATTAGAAGTGTAAACGTGGCAAGAATCTTACTTAATTAAATACATTTCCACGGCCTTATATACCCTTAATAAACGTCGTTTAGACACTAGACGGGCTTCCTCATTTACATAATACATTACTTTTAACCTTCAATAAAATTCAGATTTACAAATATACACTTATAACTGCCATTATCAAATTTACATATGTATTTACAATACGTTCCGATAAGGTGATATTAAGAAAAATTATTCATACAATTAATTAAAGCCATTTTCTTCATCAACCAGCGTGTTTTCTCAACCATACTTCCATGGCGATTATTGTTAAAATTTCAAGTCTTTCTCGGTTTTTTGGCTAAGATCAGAGTGTAGTATCTGTTCTCAGATAAAACATTCTCGTCTTCCCAAAGACCAGGCGTCCTCGCTACCGGGCCTTTTGGCTAGGTTCAAAGCGTTTTCTTTGACCAAGCCTCCTTTTGGGGATTTTGTCACTTTTTTCCTCCCCTTTTTGGGGATTTTTTCTCTTTCTTGTTTCGCCCCTCTTGGGCATTTGTTTAATATTTTATTTCTTCCTGTTTCAGCGTCCTATTGAGTGGCACACTTAAGCAGCTGGCAGGTTCGGGGAGACTTACGTACCGGTCTTCGGTGACGGTCTCCTCGATTCCGAATCGGCGGGTGTTGCACCTCTTTAGGACCCGTTTTTGATGGAAGACACCCAGGCTTCAAAAGTTCGAGTTGCCACCGACGTGAGCAACGACCAGAGTGTGACCGTCGAGGGCACCCTTTTAGACCTAGTCAGTCGTACTCCCGAGTACGACCTGATGATGGTGCCCGTGAAGGGGGGTTGCACACCCGAGTACGCCCCAGTCGTAATGGAGGAGGGTTGCACACCCGAGTGCACCCCGGTCGTAATGGAGGGTGGTTGCACACCCGAGTGCGCCCCAGTCGTAATGGAGGGGGGCTGCACACCCGAGTGCGCCCCGGTCGTAATGGAGGGGGGTTGCACACCCGAGTGCACCCCGGTCGTAATGGAGGGGGGCTGCACACCCGAGTGCGCCCCAGGAGGTGTTGCCACGCAGGGCACCTCATTGCCTGTGTCGGGGAGTGTCGCACCGAGCGGCACTCCAGTAGCGTCGGGGGGTCGCACACCCGAGTGCGCCCCAGGAGGTGTTGCCACGCAGGGCACCTCTGTTTCGGTTGTGGGGGGTGTCGCACCGAGCGGCACTCCAGCTCAGGTTCAGGGGGGTTGCACACCCGAGTGCGCCCCAGTCGTGATTGGGGAGGTCGCACGGAGCGGCACTCCAGTTCAGGTTTCGTTAGAGGGAGACACGTCCCAGTACGTCCCAGGTCCGTGTACCGCATCAGGGGTTGTCGGGTCCGATGACGACCCAGGGCTAAGGTTCGGGGATTTTCCCTCCAATATACAAATACTTACTCTTTCGCAAGCCGAATTTAGGGCGTACTACAATGTTCCCTTTTTCCCGGAAAATAAGACCTCCAAATTGCACAAAAGTCAATCTCTCGACTTAATTGTAGCCCAGAGGAATTATTCACCAAAATTATTTCTTGGGTGCTCCTCGGGGGATTCGTCATCCGACGGCTCAGAAACCGACGATCAGCAACAAACTAGACAAAAGAAGACAAAAACGGTGCTTCAAAAAACGCCTACAGAGGCTTGGCCAGCTCTAAGGGGTACGTCCAAATCTCACACCCCACCAAGACAGAAACTCACAGCAAAAAAATCAATACCTGGAGACGCAGCAGGATGGGGACCCCAGACCCAGAAGTCTCCAGACGAGTATCGTGAGCTCTTCAGGAGAAAATATGAGAAACTCACAGAGGGGAATACACTAAAACTCATCCCCGGTACCCTGGAGAAATTTAGGAAAAGAATAGTCTCACTGGTAACCACAGACAAAAACGGGCTAACTGGACTCCTCAAAGAAAAAATCTTTGAAATGTTGGGGGAGCTGAAGATCCCGAACACCTTACGTTTTGTGCCAATCTTACGCAATGTGGGATATCCTGCTTCCTACCCAACAAGACGCCGAGAAGATAGCAAGGGAAGATATCCTATGGAGGGGGCTGAAGATCAAGCCTGAGTACCTTAGCAAAAGACGGACGACCGTCACAATTATCGGCGTCCCATGCTGCGTCAGCGCCGACCACTTAGGAGCAATTATGTCGCAGTATGGCGACGTCGATGCGGTTTTTCCGGTCCGTGGTCCCCGTAACATACTAATCGGGGAGTATGTACTTAAAGTTAGAGTGAATTACACTAACTTTCACAAAATTCCAGCACAGGTAAAGTGCGAAAAATGGACAATGTCAATTATTGTGGAAGGGAGGAGGCCACATTGTTGGCACTGCCAGACGCCGGGGCATATGGCAAAAGAGTGCCCGAAGAGAAAGCCCGTAAAGTCCCCGACGCCGGTGCCGGCAAAAACATCAAAACCGGCGGTGGTGCCAGAAAAAATGTCAACCAAACCAGCTGCAAAAATCCCAACTCCAGCAGTGACTCCAGCAGTAACAGAAGCAGAAACACCAGCAGTAACGGAAGCAGTAGATCCCTCAGAGAAGAAAACAGAAGAGGAACAAGTTTGGAGCAAGGTGGTCTCCAAGAAAGGAAAAAAGCAGAATGCTAGCCCTAACTTGGTGGCCACAGTAAAAACACCGGCTCAAAAAAGGAAGTTCCCGGCTCAATCTTCAGAATCTGAAGAGGAAGGTGGCACCGATGAGGAGAGAATGACTGTGGAGGGTGAAGAGGAGCCAAAGCCTATCAAAGAAACACAGACACATAAGAAGAAAAAAGAAAACGGAGAGACGGAAGGAAAAAGGAATGAAAAAGATCACTCTCAACCCGAAACGCCCCAAACCCCAATACCCCCGGTTGAGAAGAATACCTCTCCCCCTCTTAACACCCCCGCGGAGAATTCGGCTTCTGTTGACAAGAAGCTCGAACCCAAAGAACCAAACAAATCTGGCCATAAAGAAAACAAAAATGTACCGGTGAGACAGGAAAGATCAAAAAAGTTCCCGTTCTTGCCGGGACTTAGAATCTGTGAGGCGGATGCCTCGCTAGTCCAATCCAACCTGAATATTAGGCAGCGAAAGTATCTCAAGCAATTAGAGGCTTTCGCGCATGTGAACGGGAAGAAAGTACAAGATCCCCGTAGCTTCGAGAAAGCCCCGCTGATAACCACCTTCGTCCGACAAGACAAGGGTAGCAGGGCAAAAGCCCTCTGGAAGATGTTGGAAGCAGCAAAGGACGCCATACCGGGTGTAAAATTAATAGAGGAGGAGCACCCACCATTAAGTAAATTAGCGTCCAAATGTCAGGGGAGGGTCCCCATTTATGTTCATCCCTCATTTTTTCGGGCTTTAAAGCTAACCTTTCCCCTGGACGTGGGAGGTCTGGCTCGAGACGGACGGATTTCGTCCGAACTGCTGACAGGCAGTCTTGGTCAGGCCTTCCGCGTTCTCACTCCCGAGGACTCTAGGCCCGTTTCCAACATCTAATAAGGGATAATGGCTTTAAACTTGGCTACATTGAACGTGAGGGGCATGAGATCCCGAAGCAAGGCTGTTCGCGTGCTGAGGGATCTCGTGGCGCTTCAGGTAGATATTGCTGCGATCGAGGAGACCCACTTCTGTTCGTACGGGGATTGTGATGTGCTGACTGATGACTTTGAGTTGTTTTCAGCATATGGCAATGTTCGTAGTTGTGGTGTCTCTTTGCTAGTGAGACGCGCTCTGTCCGCGACAGTGCGCGTTGTTCATACGGATGCGGAAGGACGGTTGGTCGTAGTCGATGTTGCCGTTGACAGCAGCAAGTTTCGGATCGTTGCGGTTTATGCGCCTAACACTGTTGGTGAGAGGGTTTCCTTTTTTCGACGGTTGGAGACGTTTCTCGGGGGTCCGGAGCGTGTAGTATTAATGAGGGATTGGAATGCCGTCCTTGACCCCAAGATAGATAAGGTCGGGGGTAATAGAGGGTCGGATAGGTGTGATAGCAGTCTGTCTGACCTGATCGCCTCATGTGATCTTGTCGACAGATTTCGCGTTGATCACCCAGGGCGGGAGATGTGGACGTGGCATACTAGCGCGGCCTTCTGTTCGAGTACTTATTTGGACAGAATGTTAGTTAGAAGAGGCGACATAGATTTCTTATCTTGTCCCACGTTCACTTGGTTAGGTCACTCGAACCATAAATTGGTTATGGCCCGTTTGAGTTTAAGCAAAAGGCCTAGGTTAGCTGGGTACTGGAAGTTGAATACCTCCTTACTGGAGATACCCGACTTCCGGGACAAGCTAACGTTACTACTTCAGCGGGCTTTAGTGGGGGCGGTTATCGGGAGTAGTTGGTGGGTTAAAACTAAGGTTCATGTTGGACGCTTTTGTGTCCGCTATAGCCAGCGCCTCGCTCAAGATAGGGCTAGGACACAGAAGCGTGTAGATGATAAGATGACCCGGGCGGTGGCTGGGAGGATCCCCTAGAGAAAGCCTTAATTAAGGGGGACCTCAATCGCTTGGCTAGCGAGCGATACGAAGGTCAAGTAGTTCGAGCTAGGTTAAAGAAAGTCTCTAACGAAGCTGTGAACCTTGACGCTGTTGAGCGTAAGGCTGCCTTACGTCGTGGCTCGGATGGGTACATTCGGAAGGTGAATAACCTGGAAGGACATACCCTGGTATCTACTCGTGAGATTTGCGAGGGGTTCCGCGAGCATTTGGAGGATCGCTTCACCCAACTACCCAGACTCCGCGTCCAGGAGTTTGACAGCTATTTGGCTGACTCGCCCCGCCTAGAGGCGGCCCGAGCAGCTGGCTGTGATGGGGACGTTACAGAGGGTGAGATCATTACTGCGTTGAAGCAGGTCGGCTACAACAAATCTCCAGGACTCGATGGTCTGCTATACGAAGTTTACTTGAGGCTGTCGCCCATGTTTGTTCCTCTTCTGAAGAATGTGTTTAACCACTGGTTTGCTCAGGGCTCGATCCCTGGGCAGGTTACCAAAGGAGTGGTTACATTGTTGAAGAAGGGGAGCCAACCTGGTGGGGGGAATTTAGATGATTACAGGCCAATAACTCTGCTAAACACAGAGTTAAAGATTTTGGCCCGTGTTCTTGCGAATCGTTTGCAGGTTGTTATCGCTGACTTGATCGAGCCTGAGCAGAACTATGCTGTGAAGGGGAGGTCAATTCAAAACAATTTGCATCTGGTTCGCACGAACCTAGAGGGTATGGAAGACGACACTGAAGCCGCGCTGATCAATTTAGATCAGTCCAAGGCTTTCGATAGGGTCGACCATGGTTTCTTGGAATCTGTTCTAGAGGCTGCCGGTTTTAATCCGGACTTCCGCAAGTGAGTCTCGATTCTGTACCGTCTGCCGACGGTGGCGGTGCAAGTAAACGGTAGGCTTTCGGAGTCGTTCGTGGTTTCTCGTTCGGTACATCAGGGTTGTCCGCTGTCGCCCCTGCTTTATGTCCTGGCGTTGGAGCCCTTCCTTCGCAAATTAAGGGACGGGGCGGCAACACCAGTCCTGCGCGGAATCGCTATCCCTCCTCACTATGCGCTAGTCAGGGTTTCCGCGTATGCCGATGATGTCACCGTTTTTGTGTCCAGCCGTGAAGACATAGAAGCGGTGATTAAGGCGCTCGCTCGTTACGAAGAGGTTACAGGGGCCATTGTCAACCGCAGCAAGTCCAACGGCCTGCGGTTGGCTGCCTGGAGAGGAGAGACCGCACTTCCAGGTGACTTCAACTGGACCGATGGCCCGGTTCGGATCCTTGGCATTTGGTTCGGACCAGGTCTCCAGCTGGAGAAGAATTGGTCGGAAGTACAGGCAACGGTCGAATCGTCTGTGAGGGTTTGGATCCGAAGGAAACTTTCATTGAAGGGGGAGCGGAGGCGTGCGCCACTTACGTCTTTCCTCTCATCCTTTACCGACTGTCTGTACTCCCGCGTCCTGCGGACCGCCTTCTTGCTTTCACGCGCTTGCTCTTTTCACTTCTGTGGAAGGGGCGGAAAGCATACGTCCGCAGACAGGTCTGTACACAACGTCCGTGTGATGGAGGCTTGGGGATGCCTGACTTGGCAAGTCATAGACATGCTGAGAGACTGGCTTTCCTGAGTCGTACTTTGACGGAAGACGATCCATGGATCCCTGCAGTTGAGGACGCCTTTCCCAACCTCATTCCCGACCAATCGGTCGAAGGTCGACGTAGGCCGAGAGGAGAGTCGCTGTTCGTTACCGAATGCCGAGCTGTGCTTAAGGCGTTGCCAGGGTCCAGTGACCTTGCCCGGTTCTAGGAAGAGATTGTATCGGGATCTAGTGGAGGGGTCCGCTTCGGATCCACTTGGGAGACGGCTTGGATTGTCGACGGAGGAGGCTCGCTCCCAGTGGAGTTGGGCGCCAGGCCGGAGTTATCTCAACAATTCTGAGTACTCTCTGCCATGGCGACTTATTCGGAACGCACTTCCTCCTCTATGGCAGATTACGCAGGGATGGCATAAGGGACGTCCCCTTGTGCCCGCGCTGTGAGGACAATGAAGAAGAAACGGCCGAGCACGCCTTCTTCACTTGCAGAAAATTACGTCTTCTCTGGGAGTATGTCAGAGAGGTAACGGCTCGCATCGACGCCGAGCAGCCGCTGGTCCTGGATGTAGCATTCGTCATCAACAACGTAGCGCCGCCGTGGTCTAGAGAGAAGCGAATGGTGTTTCTTGTGATCCTGGCCGTAGCTAGGTTAGTGACGTGGGTTACACGTCTAGATGAGGTTCATGGGGTTGGGTCTGTTTCGGATCGTGATCTGGTTGTTTACTTTAAGCATCAGCTTAAAGTGAAAATCAGATGCGATTGGAAACGACTACATCGCATGGATTTCAATAGAAGATGGGTGCGCAACACTAGTTTGTGCATCCGACGAGGAGCCAAGTTTGAATACGTTTTTCCTCGTTAGCATGGAGCAGGCGGTACTGGGTCCTACGGAACCCAGCCCAGTATAAAACAGAATATTTTTTATTAGCCTAGTCGAATCATAAGCTAGTAGGAATAAATGATGTCCTGTCCCGATTTTGTTTTTGCCGGCACTAGAGAGCTTCCAAAGATGCCCACTCCACATATTTATTTTGTCCCCGGCTGATGAAACCCTTGGCTTTATTATCTTGGAAGACGCCATCCATTCCCGTACCCAGATCCCGATTAATTTATTAGCAAGAGGGTAGGGAGGGTCATACTAACCACCCCTTATCATTTTATTTGGTTCTTTATTTTTCTTTCTTTTTGGGTGTTTTTAATGTGTCATCCCACTCCCACGTTATTTCATGTTTTCATGTATCATTTTGGGGATATTTTAAGTAGGGTTAAGCCATAGAGTGACTGCGAGTTTTTTATTGTGAATGTCTAGCTTAGGGTAGAGTAGGTTTTTGTCATTGTGCATTTTGTTCTTTGTCAAATAAAAAATGTCTTTGTTTTGTCTTTTTTGAAAAACCTTTTGTCAAATAAAAAATGTTTTAAAAAAAGTTGTATAAATGTCACAATGACCCCCGACCCCCACCTTCCCCCTTCCACAGTGGGCTTTTATGCCTAAGGTGGTATGCATTCTGGGAATGTAATTTTAACTCTAGGAGTTAATGTTTTCACGGATGCATCCATCTAAATAAATTCTCGGCCTTTTGGCTAAGATCAAAGTGTAGTATCTGTTCCGATGGATACTGAACCACATAGACTGGTATTGTCTTGGCCTTCGGGTCTCGACTGGTATTGTCTTAGCTTTTGGGTCTTCATTTACGCCGGTCTATGGGTCTGTCCTGTGCAGTTCTAGGAGGTCCACCCTCCCAGGCTTCGCCTCCCCTCTTTAGTGACGTCATTGTGAGAGGATTTTTTTCACAGTTTTCATTCATTATTTACATTACGTTGTTAAGAGAATGTTTTCTACTAAAAGTTAAAAGTAAACAAGACATATCCGAGCCATTAGTAAATTGGTGACCATTTAGGAAAACTAAATTGCTGACTCATCCTTCCGGTTAATCCGAAGGTGACGTAATCATGAAAGGATTTTTTCACAGTTTTCATTCATTATTTACATTACGTTTTTAAGAGAATGTTTTCTACTATAAATTACAAGTAAACAAGGCATATCCGAGCCATTAGTAAATCGATGACCATTTTAGGAAAACTAAATTACGGACTCATCCTTCCGGTCCATCCGGAAGTGACGTCATTTTGAGAGGATCTTTTCACATTATCATTCTTTACATTCATTACGTTTATAAGACAAAGGTGTTTTATTGTAAATTGAAGTTAAGCAACAAATACCTCGGTCATTACTAACTGGGTAACCGTTTTGGAAAAATAACAAAACTGGTTCTTTGGTATGACGTAGGCGCCTTCAATAGCATATTTAAACATTAGTTCTTTGATATGACCGAGGCGCCTCCTAATTTTAAAATTTTTTCTTGGGGGTGGTAAAATTTTTCTTGTTTCTATTTCTTTTTCTAACTGAAAATATTACTATTCATGGGGAAGGGTGACAAAAAAATTTGGGGGGGGGCGCGGTAAAAAATTTTTTTTTCCTTTTTCTAACTGAAAATATTACTATTCATGGGGAAAGGTAACAAAAAAATTTATGGGGGGGGGTAAAAAAATTTTTTTTTTGTTTCTAACTGAAAATATTACTATTCATGGGGAAGGGTGAAACAAATTTTCTTTTGAGGGCGCGGATAAACATTTTTTTTTCTCTTTCTAACTGAAATTATTACTATTTATGAGGAACGGTAAAAAAATTCTTTTTTTAACTTAAAATATTACTATTCATGGGGAAGAGTACAAAATATAAAAATTTTTCCAAACATTTTTCTCTTTTTCTAACTGGAAATATTACTATTACAGAGAAGGGCAAAAAATAAATTGGGGGGGGGGAATTTTTTTAAAAACTGAAAATATTAGTATTCATTGGGGGAGGGTGAAAAAAACTTTTGGAGGGGGTGGGTAAAAAACTGTTTGAAAAATTTTTTATTTGTTTTTTAACTAAAAATATTCTTGGTTAGAAACAAAGAAAATCGATGTCTACCCACCCAATAAATATGACTGAGTCTCCATCGGTTTACTGGTGAGCGTTAATTTCCGACGCAGCAGCCTAGCAAAAATAGACGACCGTAGGAGGGCTATTTTGGCTAGTCAACTTATAATATAACGAGCACTTTCTCTGTCACGATGTCAGGATGTCTGTCTGTCCGTCCTGGGGAATTTTTGTAAAGAGAAGACAGAGGGGGTCTCGCGTAATTAACATTTAATTAATTAAGCTTTTCAAGTCAGCGTTCATAATATTTGTATAACTGTAGAATTAGGAAACTATTATTAATTATTTAAATTTACATTAGATAACATTGAATAACATTATTATTATTAGATTAGAGAAGAACGAAATTCAAGACGAGGCGTCGATTAGAAGTGAAAACGTGGAAAGAATCTTACTTAAATTAATAGATTTCAACAGCCTTATATACCCTTAATAAACGTCGTTTAGACACAAGACGGGCTTCCTCATTTACATAATATATTACTTTTAACCTTCAATTAAATTCATATTTACAAATATACACTTATAACTGCTATTATCAAGTTTACAGATGTATTTACAATACGTTCCGATAAGGTGATATTAAGAAATATTATTCATACAATTAATTAAAGCCATTTTCTTCATCACTAGCGTGTTTTCTCAACCGTACTTCCAATGGCGATTATTGTCAAAATTTCAAGTCTTTCTCGGCCTTTTGGCTAAAATCAAAGTGTAGTATCTGTTCTCAGTTGCGACACTTTCGTCTCCCAAAGACCAGTGATCCGCTACCGGGCATTTTGGCCAGGTTAAAGCGTTCATTTTCTGACCAAGCCCCCTCTTGGGGCTTTTGTCACTTTTTTTCCCCCTCTTGGGACTTTTTCTTATTGTTTCTTCTTTTCCCTGACTGTTGGGCTGACTTAAGCAGCTGGCAGGTTTCGGGGAGACTGACGAACCCGTAAAACGGTGAAGGTCTCCTCGTCTCTGAATCAGCGGGTCTAGTCCCACAGTCAGGTTTGTTCGCCTCTCTTGGGCTAGTAATTTTATTGTTTTTATTCTTTTTCAGGATCTAACTACTGCGATCACTTAAGCAGTTGGCAGATTTCGGGGAGACTCAGGTGTCTTTTTTAAGGCGACGGTCTCCCTGACTCCAAATCGGCGGGTGATTCGCAGTAGTAGAGATTTTCAGATCAGATGGAAGCCAAGCCGGCTTCAAAAATTCGAGTTGCCACGGACGTGGGCAACGAACAAGGTGTGACCGCGGAGGACACCTTTGTGATGGAGGGGGTGTCGCACCGAGCGGCACTCCAGTCGGATTAGGGGTTTTCACACCAGAGTGCGCCCCAAGAGGTGTGGCCTCGCAGGGCACCTCATTGCCTGTGTTGGGGAGTGTCGCACCGAGCGGCACTCACGTAGCGTCGGGGGGTCGCACACCCGAGTGCGCCCCAAGAGGTGTTGCCTTGCAGGACACCTCATTGCCAGTGTCGGGGAGTGTCGCACCGAGCGGCACTCTAGTTGGATCGGGGTGGTTGCACACCCGAGTGCGCCCCAAGAGGTGTGGCCTCGCAGGGCACCTCGTCTGTGTTGGGGAGTGTCGCACTGAGCGGCACTCCAGTAGCGTCAGGGGGTCGTATACCCGAGTGCGACCTGGTTTGTTCAGTGGAGGGGATGGACACACCCAATGACGTCTCGGATTCTATCATGTTTGGGGACTTTGATCATCAAATTTCTATCCCCAAAGTACTTATCTCCCGGGAGGAATTTTTCGCTGAGATGAAAAACACCACGTTTAAGATGCCTAAGAATCCCCAGTTAAGGAAGTGTAATTCTTTGGATATAAAGATAGCCGAAAAGAATTACAACCCCAAAATTTTTCTAGGGTGCTCCTCAGATGAGTCAGATTCAGATTCAACAGAGGGAGAGGGTCCGGAAAAAATTCAAAGTCAACTTCAATCAAAAGTTAAAAAGGGGGCCCCAAAACTTGCTACAAAGGCGTGCCCTACATTGAAAAGCCAAGATACTCAAAGCACGGCTGGGCGGAAACTCCAAAAGAAGAACAGCTCTGCAATAACCAAAACAACAGGTTGGGGCCCACAAGCGCAGAAAACTCCGGAAGAGTATCGGGCTCTCTTCCAAGAAAAGTACGCAAGTCTGACGGAGGATACAAGATCAAACTCATTCCGAGTACGCTGGAAAGCTTAAGACTGCGAATCGTATCCTTAGTAACAACAGACCTGAAATTAAAAGGTCTCATCACAGTTACTAAGGAACGAATGATGGATATGTTGGTCGAGTTAAATATCCCAGCAACCTATATCGTTAAAAAATCATATGCGATGTGGGATATTTTGCTCCCCAATCAGCAGGAGGCTGAAAAGGTAGCCAAGGGAAATTTTACTTGGAAGAATATGAAAATAAAACCAGAGTATCTGGAAAAAAGGCGCACTGTAGTGACAATCCTCGGCGTCCCATGCTGCATTAGCCCTGATCACATAGGGGCAATAATGTCACAGTATGGTGACGTCGAGGGGGTAATCCCAGTTCGTGGGCCTCGAAACATCGGTAATGGGGATTACAAGATAAAAATAAGGGTAGATCATAAGAACTTCCTTAGAATCCCGGCTCAACTAAACTGCGAGGGATGGGTGATGTCCCTAATAGTGGAAGGGCGAAGACCTTATTGCTGGCACTGCCAGACGCCAGGTCATATGGTAAAGGTGTGCCCAAAAAGAAACCCGGAAAAACATAAAACACCTGTGGCTCCGGTACAAAAAATAGTAGAGACTCCGAAGGCCCCCACACCCATAGCTGAAAAGGAGGTAGTAGATCAGATAGAAAAGCAGGAAGAAGGCCAGGAAAAATGGAGTACGGTGGTGATCAAGAAAGGGAAGAAGGTGTCTCCAAGGCCTGAGATAGCCCCATCATCAGCCGTGAAAAGGAAGCTTTGTGCCCCCTCGTCATCGGAATCTGATGAAGAAAGACAAGGGGATGAGGAAAGGATGACAGTGGAAGGGGACGAAGCCCAGACGTCTAAGGCCAAAGACCCAAAGCCGAAAAAAATCCGTGAGACTAAAGATAAAAAAGACAAAATAATTGCTCAACCCGCAGAACCCCAATCCCCAGTCCCGACAGATTTGGCTGAACAATGTACCCCTCCCCTCTACAATACCCCTTCAGTGAGTGAAGAACCCGTGGCAATGGTTGAAGAACCCGTGGCAATGGTTGAAGAACCTAGGGTAGAGAACCAAGAGAAAATTGTGAAAGAGACACAAGAGGTGGAGGTAATGGAGAAAAAGGGTACGGAAAAGCCTGAAGTGACTCCCATTGAAAAAACCTCCTCACCTCCTCCTAGACAAGAAAGGTCAAAGAAGTTTCCGTTCCTGCCTGGGGAAAGAATCTGTGAGGCGGACGCCTCACTGGTTCAATCCGATTTGAATGTCCGGCAGCGGAAATATCTTCAGCAATTAGAGGCATTCACACATGTGAAAGGGAAGAAGGTACAGGATCCCCGTAACTTCAATAACATCCCCCTAATAACTACCTTCGTCCGACAAGATAAAGGTAGTAGGGCAAAGGCCCTCTGGAGAATGTTAGAGGCGGCAAAGGACGCCATACCTGGTGTGAGACTAGTAGATGAGGAGCACCCATTTTTAAAAAATTTAGCGTCGAAATGTCTGGGGAGGGTCCCGATTTACGTTCACCCCTCATTATTTCGGGCACTTAAATTAACCTTTCCCTTGGACGTGGGAGGTCTGGCTCGAGACGGACGGATTTCGTCCGAACTGCTGACCGGCAGTCTTGGTCAGGCCGTCGGCGTCCTCACTCCCGAGGACTTTAGGCCCATTTGCGACATGTGAATAAGGGATAATGGCTTTAAACCTGGCCACATTGAATGTGAGGGGCATGAGATCTCGAAGCAAGGCTGTTCGCGTGCTGAGGGATCTCGTGGCCCTTAAGGTAGATACAGCTGCGATCGAGGAGACCCACTTCGTTTCGTATGGGGATTGTGATGTGCTGACTGACGACTATGACGTCATCTCAGCATATGGAAATGTCCGTAGTTGTGGTGTCTCTTTGCTAGTGAGACGCACTCTGTCTGCGACAGTGAGCGCTGTTCATACGGATGCGGTGGGTCGGCTGGTCGTAGTCGATGTTGCCGTTGAAAACAGTAAGTTTCGGATCGTTGCGGTTTATGCGCCCAACATAGCTGGTGAGAGGGTTTCCTTTTTTCGACGGTTGGAGACGTTTCTCGGGGGTCCGGAGCAAGTAGTTTTAATGGGGGATTGGAACGCCGTCCTTGACCCCAAGATAGATACGGTCGGTGGGAATAGAGGGTCGGGGTGGTGTGAAAGCAGTCTGTCTGACCTGATGGCCTCATGCGATCTTGTCGACAGGTTTCGCGTTGATCACCCAGGGCGGGAGATGTGGACGTGGCATACTAGCGCGGCCTTCTGTCCGAGTACTTACTTGGACAGAATGTTAGTTAGAAGAGGCGACAGATTTTTTATCTTGTCCCACGTTTACTTGGTTAGGTCATTCGGACCATGAATTGGTTATGACCCGTTTGAATTTAAGCGATATGCCTAGGTTAGCTGGGTACTAGAAGTTGAATACCTCCTTACTGGAGATACCCGACTTCCGGGACAAGCTAACGTTACTACTTCAGCGGGCTTTAGTGGGGGCGGTTATCGGCAGTAGTTAGTGGGTTAAAACTAAGGCTCACGTTAGACGCTTTTGTGTCCGCTATAGCCAGCGCCTCGCTCGAGATAGGGCTAGGACACAGAAGCGTGTAGATGATAAGATGACCCGGGCGGTGGCTGGGGGGGGGATCCCCTAGAGATAGCCTTAATTAAGTGGGACCTCAATCGCTTGGCTAGCGAGCGATATGAAGGTCAAGTAGTTCGAGCTAGGTTAAAGAAAGTCTCTAACGAAGCTGTGAACGTTGACGCTGTTGAGCGTAAGGCTGCTTTACGTCGTGGCTCGGATGGGTATATTCGGAAGGTGAAAAACCTGGAAGGACATACCCTGGTATCTACTCGTGAGATTTGCGAGGGGTTCCGCGAGCATTTGGAGGATCGCTTCACCCAACTACCCAGACTCCGCGTCCAGGAGTTTGACAGCTATTTGGCTGGCTCGCCCCGCCTTAGGGCGGCTCGAGCGGCTAGCTGTGATGGCATGGTTACAGAGGGTGAGATCATTACTGCGTTGAAGCAGGTCGGCTACAACAAATCTCCAGGACTCGATGGTCTGCCGTACGAATTGTATTTGAGGCTGTCGCCCATGTTTGTTCCTCTTCTGAAGGATGTGTTTAACCACTGGTTTGTTCAGGGTTCGGTCCCTGGACAGGTTACCAAAAGAGTAGTCACATTGTTGAAGAAGGGGAGCCAACCTGATGGGGGGAATTTAGATGATTACAGGCCCATAACTCTGCTAAACACAGAGTTAAAGATTTTGGCATGTGTTCTTGCGAATCGTTTGCAGGTTGTCATCGCTGATTTGATCGAGCCTAAGCAGAACTATGCTGTGAAGGGGAGGTCAATTCAAGACAACTTGCATCTGGTCTGCACGATCCTAGAGGGTATAGAAGACGACAGTGAAGCCGCGCTGATCAATTTAGATCAGTCCAAGGCTTTCGATAGGGTCGACCATGGTTTTTTGGGATCTGTTTTAGAGGCTGCCGGTTTTAATCCGGACTTCCGTCAGTGGATCTCCATTCTGTATCGTCTGCCGACGGTAGCGGTGCAAGTAAACGGTAGGCTTTCGGAATCGTTCGTGGTTTTTCGTTTTGTGCGTCAGGGTTGTCCGCTGTCGCCCCTGCTTTATGTCCTGGCGTTGGAGCCCTTCCTTCGCAAATTAAGGGACGGGGCGGCTATACCAGTCCTGCGCAGAATCGCTATCCCTCCTCACTATGCGCGAGTCAGGGTTTCCGCGTACGCCGATGATGTCACCGTTTTTGTGTCCAGCCGTGAAGACATAGAAGCGGTGATTAAGGCGCTCGCTCGTTATGAAGAGGTTACAGGAGCCATTGTCAACCGCAGCAAGTCCAACGGCCTGCGGTTGGCTGCCTGGAGCGGAGAGACCGCACTTCCAGGTGACTTCAACTGGACCGATGGCCCGGTTCGGATCCTTGGCGTTTGGTTCGGACCGGGTCTCCAGTTGGAGAAGAATTGGTCGGAAGTATAGGCAAAGGTCGAATCGTCTGTAAGGGCTTGGATTCGAAGGAAACTTTCCTTGCAGGGGAGAGCTGAGGCGTGCGCCACTTACGTCTTTCCTCTCATACTTTACCGACTGTCTGTACTTCCTCTGCCTGCGGACCGCCTTCTTGCTTTCACGCGCTTGCTCTTTTCACTTCTGTGGAAGGGGCGGAAAGCATACGTCCGCAGACAGGTCTGTACACAACGTCCATGCGATGGAAGCTTGGGGATGCCTGACTTGGCAAGTCATCGACATGCCGAGAGACTGGCTTTCCTGAGTCGTACTTTGACGGAGGACGCTCCGTGGGTCCCTGCGGTTGAGAGCGCCTTTCCCAACTTCATACCCGACCACTCGGTCGAAGGTCGACGTAGATCGAGAGGGGAGTCCATGTTCGTCACCGAATGCCGAGCCTCGCTTAAGGCATTGCCGGGGTCCAGTGACCTTGCCCGGTCTAGGAAGAGACTATATCGGGATCTAGTAGAGGGGTCCACTTCGGATCCGCTTGGGAGGCGGCTTGGATTGTCGACGGAGGAGGCTCGCTCCCAGTGGAGTTGGGCGCCAGGCCAGAGTTATCTCAACAATTCTGAGTATTCTCTGACCTGGCGACTGGTTCGAAATGCACTGCCCCTCTATGGTAGATTACGCAGGGATGGCATAAGGGACGTTCCCTTATGCCCACGCTGTGAGGACAATGAGGAAGAAACGGCCGAGCACGCCTTCTTCACTTGCAGCAAAGTTCGTCGTCTCTGGGAGTATGTCAGAGAGGTAACGGCTCGCATCGACGCCGAGCAACCGATGGTACTTGATGTAGCATATGTCGTCAACAACGTAGCACCGCCATGGTCTAGGGAGAAAGAATGGTTTTTCTGGCGATCCTAGCCACAGCGAGGTTAGTGACGTGGGTTACACGTCTAGATGAGGTTCATGGGGTTGGGTCTGTTTCGGATCGTGATCTGGTTGTTTACTTTTAAGCATCAGCTTAAAGTGAAAATCAGATGCGATTGGAAACGACTACATCGCATGGATTTCAATAGAAGATGGGTGCACAACACTAGTTTGTGCATCCGACGAGGGTCCAGGTTTGAATACGTTTTCCCGCCTTAGCATGGCGCAGATGGTATTGGGTCCTACGGAACCCAGCCCAGTATAAAACAAAATATTTTTATTAGCCTAGTCGAACTATAAGCTAGTAGTAATAAGTGATGTCCTGTCCCGATTTTGTTTTTGCCGGCACTAGAGAGCTTCCAAAGATGCCCACTCCACATATTTATTTTGTCCCCGGCTGATGAAACCCTTGGCAATATTATCTTGGAAGACGCCATCCATTCCCGTACCCAGATCCTGATTAAATTGGTTTCAGAACGCCCCACTTTATTCCCACTCCCAAACTGGTTCTTTGATATGACGTAGGCACCTTCAATAGCATATTTAAACAGTAGTTCTTTGATATGACCGAGGCGCCTCCTAATTTTTAAAAAGTTTTTTAACTATAAATTGGGGAGGGTAAAAACAATTTTTTTTTCTTTTACCAACTGAAAATATTACTATTAATGGGGAAGGGTGACAACATTTTTTTTTGGGGGGGGGGGGGGTAAACATTTTTTTTTTCTATTTTTAACTGAAAACATTACTTTTGATGGGGATGGGTTCCAAAAAAATTTTTTGGTGGGGGGGGGGTAAACAAAATTTTTTTTTTCTGACTGAAAATATTACTATTCATGGGAAAGGGTAACAAAAAATTTTTTTTGGGGGGGGGGTAAAAATCTTTTGTTTTTCTTTTTCTAACTGAAAATATTACTATTCATGGGGAAGGGTAACAAAAAAAATTTTTTTGGGGGGGGTAAAACAATGTTTTTTTTTTTTTGTCCAACTGAAAATTTTACTAATCATGGGGAAGGGTAACCAAAAAAAAATTTTTTTTGGGGGGGGGGTCAAAATTTTTTTTTTTTTTTCCTGACTGAAAATATTACTAATCATGGGGAAGAGTAACAAAAGAAATTTTTTTTTGGGGGGGGTAACATTTTTTTTCGTTTTCTAACTGAAAATATTACTATTCATGGGGAAGAGTAACAAAAAAAATTTGGGGGGCGGGGGGTAAAAAAATTTTTATTTTTTATTTTTCTAACTGAAAACAACATTACGATTCATGGGAAAGGGTTAAAAAAAAATTTTTTGGTACAAATTTTTTTTTTTCTTTTTCTGACTGAAAATATTACTATTCATGGGGAAGGGTAACAAAACAAAATTTGGGGGGGGTAATTTTTTTTTGTTTTTCTTTTTCTAACTGAAAATATTACTATTCATGGGGAAGGGTAAAAAATTTTTTTTGGGAGGGTGGGGGGTAAACAAAATTTTGTTTTCTCTTTTTCTCACTGAAAATAATACTATTCATGGGGCAGGGTAATAAAAAAAAATTTTTTCTTTTTGTTGCTGAAATCATTACTTTTCATGGGCAAGAGTAAAAAAATTTTTTGGAGGGGTGTAAAAATTTTTTTTTTCTTTTTCTAACTAAATATATAACTATTCATGGGGAAGGGTAACAAAAAAAAATTTGGGGGGGGGTTAAATTTTTTTAAAATTCTTTTTTCTAACTGAAATTATTACTATTCATGAGAAAGAGTAAAAAAAAAATATCTTTTAAAGAGGGGGGGTAAAAAAAATTTTTTTTTTTTTTCTTTTTCTAACTTAAAATATTACTATTCATGGGGAAAAATACAAAAAAAAATGTTATGGGAGGTAAAATTTATTCTCTTTTTTTTAACTGAAAATATTACTATTACGGAGAAGGGCAAACAAAACTTGGGTGGGCCGCGAAATTTCTTTTTTTTAACTTAAAATATTAGTATTCATAGGGCAGGGGTAAAAAAGACTTTTGGAGGGGGTGGGTAAAAAAATGTCTTTTTCAAAAAAATTTTTGTTTTTAAACTAAAAATATTCTTGTTTCAAAACAAAGAAAATCGATGTCTACCCACCCAAGAAATATAACTGGGGCTCTATCGGTTTACGGGTTAGCGTTCATTTCTGACGCCGCAGCCTAGCAAAAATAGACGACCGTAGGGAGGCTATTTTGGCTAGTCCATCTTCTCTGTCTGTCTGTCTGTCCGTCCTGGGGAATTTTTGTAAACAGAAGAAAGAGGGGAGAGGGGGCTCGTGTAATTAACATTTAATTAATTAAGCTTTAAGTCAGCGTTCATAATATTTGTATAACTGTAGAATTAGGAAACTACTATTATTATTAATAATCAATTAAATTGAGATTAGATAACATTAAATAACATTATTAGATTACTACATATGAAATTTCATTACGAGGCTGCGATTAGAAGTGGAAACGTGTCAATAATCTTACTTAAATTAATATATTTCAACAGCCTGATATACCGTTAGTAAACGTTGTTTAGACACTTGACGGGTTGAGTCATTTACATAATACATTACTTTTAACCTTCAATTAACTTTAAATTTACAAATATACACTTATAACTGCTATTATCAAGTTTCCATATGTATTTACAATACGTTCCGATAAGGTGATATTAATAAAAATTATTCATACAATTAATTAAAGCCATTTTCTTCATCAACCAGCGTGTTTTCTGACCAATACTTTCAATGGCGCTTACTATTCTTTCGGAAGTGACGTAATTTTGAGAGGATATCCCAGCCAGTAGACTCATCTTTCCGGAAGTGACGTCATCGTGAGAGGATTTTTTCACATTATCATTCTCTATATTCGTTACATTGATAAGACAAGGTATTTTATTGTAAATTGAAGTTAAGCAACAAATATCTCGGCCATTAATAAATGGGTAACCATTTCGGAAGAATAACAAAATTGGTTCTTTCATATGACGTAGGCGCCTTCAATAGCATATTTAAACATGAGTTCTTTGATATGACCGAGGCGGCTCCTAATTTTTTTTTTAACTCTCCATGGGGGGGGGGGAGTTAAAAACAATTTTTTAGTGTGGGGGGGGGGTTAAAAAAATGTTTTTTTCCTTTTTCCAACTGAAAATATTACTATTCATGGGGAATGGTAGAAAAAAATTTGGGGGGGGGGGAATTTTTTCATTTTTTTTTTTTTTCTAACTGAAAATATTACTATTCATGGGGAATGGTAGAAAAAAATTTGGGGGGGTTGGTAAAAAAAATTTTTTTTTTCTTGAACTAAGATGAGAATAGTAGTTCGAATAATCCAAATTTTCAATCCTCATCTAAAAAGTTTCAGAATCACTTTCTAATGTTGAATGCTATAACGTAGACAGTTTCGACACCCTCTTTCATTGCAGATATTAATAAAATACATTTTTAACATTGTCATATTAAAGTGCTTAGTGAAAATTAAAAATTTTAAGAATTAATTTTTTAAAGGGTTCACATTTTTATTTATACGCGCCTACGAATGTAAACATCTTCGTATACATCTTATAATATAACAAGATGAGAATAGTAGTCCGAATAATTTAAAAACATAAAAATTAACCTGAACCCGGTCAAATTTTACATCGTTCGAAACGTTGGGAATACAAAAACCAAGATGAGAGTATTGATTTACTCCTCTCCAGGAGTTAGGCACAAGGCCAGTTTTTATCTTACTCCTACAAGTTAGATGTGACCCAAGGTCGGGTCGGAAAAGTGGGGTTTAAAAATTGCCTGGGCAGCCCCGTCGGCATTCCCCGGTAGGGGCGCCTCAGACAGTAAGCAATAAAATTACTCCTCCCCAAAGAGGGGAGGCAAAGCCTGGGAGGGTGGACCTCCTAGAACTGCACAGGACAGACCCATAGACAGGCGTAAATCAAGCCCCGAAGGCCAAGACAATACCAGTCTATGGGGTGCAGTATCCATCGGAACAGATACTACACTTTGATCTTAGCCAAAAGGCAAGATGAGAGTAGTAGTCTGAATAATCCAAATTACCAATCCTTATCTAAAAAGTTTCAAAATCACTTTCTTACGTTGAATGCTATAACGTAAAATAATTTAAAAATTAAAAAAATTAATTTCTTAACAAATTCAAACCTTCATTAATACGCGCGTAATTTGTGTCACGTGACAATGAACATGTACAGATATATGCGAAGACGACTTTTCATTAAATATTGATTCTTCAACGATCAACAATTGATTTTTCTTTACTTGAATACAATTTCAAGGTTTTTAACCTGAAGAAAATAATAGCAGAGTCGTATGTTTATTCTAACCTCATTATTTAAAAAAAAAATTTTCAATGAGATTTTCTCTTCTAAGACGGGTGATTTGAACTAAACAAAAAGAAAAAACTTTATTTCAATATTTTAATAAGAATTTCCAAATCTAAAAAAGTGTTTGAATTTCACTGAACTGTAAGTATTATCATTGTTGTTTACATTTAATTGCTTATTTTATTTGATTTTCACACTCGGTTTGTATTAAATTTATTAATTTAGTCTTAAATTGTATTTTACCCACCGAAATAAAATTCAAATCCACTCTAAACAAGTAAAAAGGGACAGTTCGCAAACCAATCCCTTCCAGGCTATTGTAACTTTTTAGGACAGTAACCAATTCGTTTATGTGATATCAAACTTTTAATCTGGTTATCATAATAATTTACTGATCAAACAATAACGTAAAAAGTAAATTTAACGTTCCGTCTCCAACAAATCAGAATCTTTCACCTGTGTTAATAAGAAAAAGTCAATATATTTTGTTGCTTCTACATAATTTGAACCCACCTTTTTTTAAAACACTAAATCTAAGTTTAGGTTTATTTCAGCAAAAGTCATTTGGGTTCGGTTCAAATTCTGTAGAAGCACCAGATTTGAGGCACATTCTGTACAGGATACGTTATTACTATGAACAATGTGAAAGTGTAACATATTTAAACAATTTTAAGAAAAAAAATGGTGCTTATTTACAACAGGGTCCCTGGAAAAAATTATTTTCATGTAAAATCAGTATTTTGTATTTACTCAGGCATGTGGAAATTTCGAGATGTTTTTCTAAGTAAGTCATCGGTTACTTCCCTTTGTTGAAGGGTCAGGTTTGGCCTACGTGCGGGTTGAAGGTCATATGGATATTGCGTGGGAGTTATGCTAGGGAGGCCATTTTGTGTCACGTGATTTCTATTTTTAGCAATGATGCATTGGTTGTGTCTGGAGTGGATATCGGCGCGAAATTTAGTCAGAACAGATTTGAACGTCAGGAAGTCAACGCATGTAAACTGTTTCTCCGTCCACATGGGGGACGTTAAATTTGTGAAGAATTTCTACTTGAAGAAATTTAAGAGATAGAGAATCTCGTGGCTAGAATTGCCTTTTATGTATGAAATATTTTTCCTTCCGTCAAGGATATTATCCTCGGGAAGTTGTTTCAAGCCAGACGCTTGAAATAAAGAATTATGGAGAATTTGAAAGAGATAAGAAGAACTCCATACACGAAATTGCCTATGTTGAAGAGCTTAGCTCCCGAGAACTGAAATACTTTGCTGTCGAGAAGATTCTAATCAGAGATTAAGAATCATAGAGAGTGATCGTCTTTGCAACACAGATCGATTGGAAAGATATAACTTTGCAAGTTGAATCAGTACATTCGCGCGTGATTGCCATTCAGGACAAACGAGGAAAATAGCAAGTATTATGTTTATTTGAAATTTGTACTGTTCTTGTGACGTATATATTACGTTGGATTTGCTAAAAGAAAATTATTGAAGAAAAAGAAGAAAAAAAAAGAACTTGATGACAGACGTTTGATAAAATAAAAAAAGAGTTATTTTTATCGTGGAAATTATGTTCGGCCTTCAGCACGGTTTGTTAATTTTGTTTCTTTTGATTGTAACTTTGGTGTAAAGAAAAAGAGAGACTTTTGATTGATTTGTAAGAATACTGACTTTATAGTAAGTTCATGTTTTAAAAGGATTTATTCCTTAACTTAGATTGTGTCAAAATTTGTTGTATCTAACTTTAATGTTCAGAAATACTGATGTTGTATTTTTTTGATTTATATTTTTTTGTGTATGTTATCCAGGAACAATTTATTTATTCCAGCTTTGGAAAAATAGCAGTCCAAGCTACCTTTTTTTGTAAATAAAACTCTATTTTAACTTTTACGAACATCGTGTATTCTTCCATTCCTTCTCTCTTGTTATAATTTTTTATGATAATTGTCCTAGATAACATAACCTTTGTTTAGAGCGGTTTTTCGTTAACACCCACGAAAATTCCGACAGGCATAGTTTCTCACTCACAGTACGCAAAAGAATTTTAAAATATCAAGTAGAACTTTAATTAGAACGATTTTTCCCATTTCATAAGGGCGATGTACAACGTCTATTCGCCGACATTTTGGGTGTGAGCGATCGATGGAATAGCCGTTGTTATTGTTAGAATTTAAAAAAAGAAAGAAACACACATGCAATAATAATAATAAAATATATATTTATTAAATAAAACAAATGAAAATTAAATAATTATTTCTGATTTCTTCACCGGGGTACTTTCCACGATATAATTTTATAGATTAATAAAATGTAGGTGCTTATTGCCCTTGGCTATTCCATCGATCGCTCACACCCAAAATGTCGGCAAATAGACGTTGTATATCGCCCTTATGGAAATGGAAAAATCGTTCTAATTAAAGTTCTACTTGATATTTTTAAATTCTTTTGCGTACCGTGAGTGAAAAACTATGCCTGAGTAAATACAAAATACTGATTTTACATGAAAATAATTTTTTCCAGGGACCCTGTTGTAAATAAGCACCGTTTGTTTGTTTCTTTAAAAAAATTCCTAACCCTAAACCCTAACCCTAAAAAAAAACAAGCAAAACATTATTATCATAGGACGACGCAGCACCGTATCAAAAATGTCGGCTGCTCGCTACTTCAGCTCGGCAACTCTCGGCCGTTTGCGTAGAACAGCCAAACGCTTCCGAGTCAAACGTCACGACAGCTGGTTCAGGACTGATAAAAGCATCGTATTACGTATATTTGGTTAATAATTTAACTATTTCAAAATGTGTACTGTTCCACATGACGCGCCTAATTTCCGTGACTTCGCGTCGACAACGATTGGGCATGTCGCGGGGCCGCCCGAGCGCTGATGGAATAAAATCATTTTTTCTTTTTTTTATCTCATAAAAACATTGACATAATTGTTGTCAACGCGAAGTCACGGAAATTAGGCGCCTCATCTGGAACAGTACCAAAATATTTTTCACAATAAAAATAAGAAATTCCAATTATAAAAAAAATTCCACTACCTAAATAAGATTAAACCGTTTATGCTTATTTAATTCCGTGTAGTAGATCATCATGATACTTCCTCCCTGGCATTACCACCCTTTTCTGGGGGCATTATGATATACGTTTATTCCCCACCTTCACTCTTTTTTATGGGGGTAGTGTACTCAATATTCTGTTGTCATGAATCCCTTACACAAAATACATAATTTCCTCTGAGCCAAACTGTAAGTTGTAAAATAATAAAAACAAACTATGGTGCTTGCACAGAGAAGCGTACATATGAAAAACGCTGAAAATCGCAGTTCCAATTCAATTTAGCGGAAAACTCTTTGAAATACTTATGTATCAAGCAAAAATAGGGTTGTACACCAAAAATTAGCAACAATCCGTTATACCGTTTAATCTGCTCGATCATTGATTCGAGCGAAAAACACGAAATTCAGGGGAGGATAACTTAGTCTGTCATATTAACAAGAAATAAATCTATTGCATTCACCAAAGTACGATAAAACTGATTTTTATTTTTAATTAAAATTCTAATCGATCAGTTTTCCTACTTTCTGGTGAGGATACTTATTTAAATCTGCTGTGTAAGTATATACTTTTTTCTATACTATTTTCTGTGGTATTGATAATTTGGCAGAAGGGAATTTTGGAGAGCACTTCTGGCTTCCAGTAAAAAAATCGTGTATGGATGCCTGAAAGTGATACAATTCTTTTTTTTTATAACTTATATTTCGTAGAATACAAATACATATCTTACATAATATACTTATCAATTCTATTTTCATTGAAATTTATATTATAAAGCAAAATTGTTTATATTATAAAAAAATCACACCAGGTTATTTTAGGAATAGTGACATTTTTACAATTGTTATTAGAGATTTTAGAAAATTTCACTATAAAGTGGAATCTACATTGTTCATTAGAAAAAGAATTAAAATACCGAATTTTCAGCACTCCTTGAATCACAA
Source organism: Sepiola atlantica (assembly GCA_963556195.1). Classification (NCBI taxonomy): domain Eukaryota; kingdom Metazoa; phylum Mollusca; class Cephalopoda; order Sepiida; family Sepiolidae; genus Sepiola; species Sepiola atlantica. The sequence continues at coordinate 20,202,877 of OY744550.1, read as the reverse complement.
AACGAAATCTGGATCATAAAATTATATTACTAAATGATAACTTATTGTGGCTATATTTTGTCATGAGGTCGTCTCGTTTTTTTTTGTGCACGCGTTGGCTCAAAAAATGTTTGTTGCATTTTCTTGGTAATCACTTAACTTAAAGATATCAAAACTTGGCTTCAAACAAATAATTAAAGAGGACATAGAGTACACGTTATTTGGAAGTTTTGAATATTTGCTTGGAAGCTGACTCCATTGTCAGAGTATTTGTAAATATTTTCCTCTATTTTCAAAGCAAACGTAACCTCCGTCGTGACGTTTGCAGGACGTTTGTAAAAGGAATTCTACGAAATCGAACGGAACGAAACGAACGATAGTACGCCGTTCCGAATATTCCCGAAGTGCTCATTTTACTTTATTTATTTCAACTTTTTTTTTTAATTAGGGGAATATTTGTGTGTGGGATCGAGTTCAACAACATCAGAAAAAAAACAAAATAATGGAGGTTCCGACACTTGTAAATTTCAGCGTTTCTATAGATTAGGAGTCGAGCAAACGTTACCTCCGTCGTAACGTTTGCATGACGTTTGTAAAAGGAATTCTACGAAATCGAACGGAACGAAACGAAAGATTGTACGTCGTTCCGAATATTCCCGAAGTGCTCATTTTACTTTATTTATTTCAACTTTTTTTTTTAATAGGGGACTATTCGTGTGTGGAATCGAGTTCAACAACATCAGAAATGAACAAAATAGTAGAGGTTCCGACACTTGTAAATTTCAGTGTTTCTATATATAATGAGCCGAGCAAACCTAACCTCCGTCGTGACGTTTGCATGACGTTTGTAAAAGGAATTCTACGAAATCGAACGGAACGAAACGAAAGATAGTACGCCGTTCCGAATATTCCCGAAGTGCTAATTTTACTTTATTTATTTCAACTTTTTTTTTTAATTAGCGGAATATTTGTGTGTGGGATCGAGTTCAACAACATCAGAAAAAAACAAAATAGTGGAGGTTCCGACACTTGTAAATTTCAGTGTTTCTATATATAATAGGCCGAGCAAACGTTACCTCTGTCGTGACGTTACCTCCGTCGTGACGTTTGCATGACGTTTGTAAAAGGAATTCTACGAAATCGAACGGAACGAAACGAAAGGTTGTACGCCGTTCCGAATATTCCCGAAGTGCTAATTTTACTTTATTTATTTCAACTTTTTTTTTTAATTATGGGATTATTTGTGTGTGGGGTCGAGTTTAACAACAACAGAAAAACACAAAATAATGGCGGTTCCGACATTGTATATTTCAGCGTTTCTATAGATTAGGACCCAGGCAAACGTAACCTCCGTCGTGACGTTTGCATGACGTTTGTAAAAGGAATTCTACGAAATACAACGGAACGAAACGGAAAGTTGTACGCCGTTCCGAATATTCCCGAAGTGCTCATTTAACTTTATTTATTTCAACTTTTTTTTTTAATAGGGGACTATTCGTGTGTGGACTCGAGTTCAACAACATCAGAAAAAAACAAAATAGTGGAGGTTTCGACACTTGTAAATTTCAGTGTTTCTATATATATAATGAGCCGAGCAAACGTTACCTCCGTCGTGACGTTTGCATGACGTTTGTAAAAGAAATTCTACGAAATCGAACGGAACGAAACGAAAGATTGTACGTCGTTCCGAATATTCCCGAAGTGCTCATTTTACTTTATTGATTTCAACTTTTTTTTTTAATAGGGGACTATTCGTGTGTGGAATCGAGTTCAACAACATCAGACATTAACTAAATAGTAGAGGTTCCGACACTTGTAAATTTCAGTGTTTCTATATATAATGAGCCGAGCAAACCTAACCTCAGTCGTGACGTTTGCATGACGTTTGTAAAAGGAATTCTACGAAATCGAACGGAACGAAACGAAAGATAGTACGCCGTTCCGAATATTCCCGTAGTGCTCATTTTACTTTATTTATTTCAACTTTTTTTTTTAATTAGCGAAATATTTGTGTGTAGGATCGAGTTCAACAACATCAGAAAAAAACAAAATAGTGGAGGTTCCGACACTTGTAAATTTCAGTGTTTCTATATATAATGAGCCGAGCAAACGTTACCTCTGTCGTGACGTTTGTAAAAGGAATTCTACGAAATCGACCGGAACTAAACGAAAGATGGTACGCCGTTCCGAATATTCCCGACGTGCTAATTTTACTTTATTTATTTCAACTTTTTTGTTTAATTAAGGGAATATTTGTGTGTGGGATCGAGTTCAACAACATGAGAAAAAAACAAAATAATGGAGGTTCCGACACTTGTAAATTTCAGTGTTTCTATAGATTAGGAGCCGGGCAAACGTTACCTCCGTCGTGACGTTTGCATGACGTTTGTAAAAGGAATTCTACGAAATCGAACGGACCAAAACGAAAGATTGTACGCCGTTCCGAATATTCCCGAAGTGCTCATTTTAGTTTATTTATTTCAACTTTTGTTTTTTATTATGGGAATATTTGTGTGTGGGGTCGAGTTTAACAACAACAGAAAAAAACAAAATAATGGAGGTTCCGACATTGTAAATTTCAGCGTTTCTATAGATTAGGACCCGAGCAAACGTAACCTCCGTCGTAACGTTTGCATGACGTTTTTAATAGGAATTCTACGAAATCGAACGGGACTAAACGGAAGGTTGTACGCCGTTCCGAATATTCCCGAAGTGCTCATTTTACTTTATTTATTTCAACTTTTTTTTTTAATTAGGGGAATATTTGTGTGACGGATCGAGTTCAACAACATCAAAAAAAAACAAAATAGTGGAGGTTCCGACACTTGTAAATTTCAGTGTTTCTATATATAATGAGCCGAGCAAACGTTACCTCCGTCGTGACGTTTGCATGACGTTTGTAAAAGGAATTCTACGAAATCGAACGGAACGAAACGAAAGGTTGTACGCCGTTCCGAATATTCCCGAAGTGCTCATTTTACTTTATTTATTTCAACTTTTTTTTTTAATTATGGGAATATTTGTGTGTGGGGTAGAGTTTAACAACAACAGAAAAACACAAAATAATGGCGGTTCCGACATTGTATATTTCAGCGTTTCTATAGATTAGGACCCAGGCAAACGTAACCTCCGTCGTGACGTTTGCATGACGTTTGTAAAAGGAATTCTACGAAATACAACCAAACGAAACGGAAGGTTGTACGCCGTTCCGAATATTGCCGACGTGCTCATTTTACTTTATTTATTTTAACTTTTTTTTTTAATAGGGGACTATTCGTGTGTGGAATCGAGTTCAACAACATCAGAAATTAACAAAATAGTAGAGGTTCCGACACTTGTAAATTTCATATATAATGAGCCGAGCAAACGTTACCTCCGTCGTGACGTTTGCATGACGTTTGTAAAAGGAATTCTACGAAATCGAACGGAACGAAACGAAAGATTGTACGCCGTTCCGAATATTCCCGAAGTGCTCATTTTACTTTATTTATTTCAACATTTTTTTTAATTAGCGGAATATTTGTGTGTGGGATCGAGTTCAACAACATCAGAAAAAAACAAAATAGTGGAGGTTCCGACACTTGTAAATTTCAGTGTTTCTATAGATTAGGAGCCGGGCAAACGCTACCTCCGTCGTGACGTTTGCATGACGTTTGTAAAAGGAATTCTACGAAATCGAACGGAACGAAACGAAAGATTGTACGCCGTTCCGAATATTCCCGAAGTGCTCATTTTAGTTTATTTATTTCAACTTTTGTTTTTTATTATGGGAATATTTGTGTGTGGGGTCGAGTTTAACAACAACAGAAAAAAACAAAATAATGGAGGTTCCGACATTGTAAATTTCAGCGTTTCTATAGATTAGGACCCGAGCAAACGTAACCTCCGTCGTAACGTTTGCATGACGTTTGTAAAAGGAATTCTACGAAATCGAACGGAACTAAACAGAAGGTTGTACGCCGTTCCGAATATTCCCGAAGTGCTCATTTTACTTTATTTATTTATTTATTTTTTTTAATTAGGGGAATATTTGTGTGTGGGATCGAGTTCAACAACATCAGAAAAAAACAAAATAGTGGAGGTTCCGACACTTGTAAATTTCAGTGTTTCTATATATAATGAGCCGAGCAAACGTTACCTCCGTCGTGACGTTTGCATGACGTTTGTAAAAGAAATTCTACGAAATCGAACGGAACGAAACGAAAGATTGTACGTCGTTCCGAATATTCCCGAGGTGCTAATTTTACTTTATTTATTTCAACTTTTTTTGTTAATTAGGGGAATATTTGTGTGTGGAATCGAGTTCAACAACATCAGAAAAAAAACAAAATAGTAGAGGTTCCGACACTTGTAAATTTCAGTGTTTCTATATATAATGAGCCGAGCAAACCTAACCTCCGTCGTGACGTTTGCATGACGTTTGTAAAAGGAATTCTACGAAATCGAACGGAACGAAACGGAAGGTTGTACGCCGTTCCGAATATTCCCGTAGTGCTCATTTTACTTTATTTATTTCAACTTTTTTTTTTAATTAGCGGAATATTTGTGTGTGGGATCGAGTTCAACAACATCAGAAAAAAACAAAATAGTGGAGGTTCCGACACTTGTAAATTTCAGTGTTTCTATATATAATGAGCCGAGCAAACCTAACCTCCGTCGTGACGTTTGCATGACGTTTGTAAAAGGAATTCTACGAAATCGAACGGAACGAAACGGAAGGTTGTACGCCGTTCCGAATATTCCCGAAGTGCTCATTTTACTTTATTTATTTCAACTTTTTTTTTTAATTATGGGAATATTTGTGTGTGGGGTCGAGTTTAACAACAACAGAAAAACACAAAATAATGGCGGTTCCGACATTGTATATTTCAGCGTTTCTATAGATTAGGACCCAGGCAAACGTAACCTCCGTCGTGACGTTTGCATGACGTTTGTAAAAGGAATTCTACGAAATACAACGGAACGAAACGGAAGGTTGTACGCCGTTCCGAATATTCCCGAAGTGCTCATTTTACTTTATTTATTTTAACTTTTTTTTTTAATAGGGGACTATTCGTGTGTGGAATCGAGTTCAACAACATCAGAAATTAACAAAATAGTAGAGGTTCCGACACTTGTAAATTTCAGTGTTTCTATATATAATGAGCCGAGCAAACCTAACCTCCGTCGTGACGTTTGCATGACGTTTGTAAAAGGAATTCTACGAAATCGAACGGAACGAAACGAAAGATTGTACGCCGTTCCGAGTATTCCCGAAGTGCTCATTTTACTTTATTTATTTCAACTTTTTTTTTTAATTAGCGGAATATTTGTGTGTGGGATCGAGTTCAACAACATCAGAAAAAAACAAAATAGTGGAGGTTCCGACACTTGTAAATTTCAGTGTTTCTATAGATTAGGAGCCGGGCAAACGTTACCTCCGTCGTGACGTTTGTATGACGTTTGTAATAGGAATTCTACGAAATCGAACGGAACGAAACGAAAGATTGTACGCCGTTCCGAATATTCCCGAAGTGCTCATTTTACTTTATTTATTTAAACTTTTTTTTTTAATAGGGGACTATTCGTGTGTGGAATCGAGTTCAACAACATCAGAAAATACAAAATAATGGATGTTGCGACAATTGTAAATTTCAGCGTTTCTATAGATTATGACCCGAGCAAACGTTACCTCTGTCGTAACGTTTGCATGACGTTTGTAAAACGAATTCTACGAAATCGAACGGAACGAAACGAAAGATAGTACGCCGTTCCGAATATTCCCGAAGTGCTCATTTTACTTTATTTATTTCAACTTTTTTTTTTAATAGGGGACTATTCGTGTGTGGAATCGAGTTCAACAACATCAGAAAATACAAAATAGTAGAGGTTCCGACACTTGTAAATTTCAGTGTTTCTATATATAATGAGCCGAGCAAACCTAACCTCCGTCGTGACGTTTGCATGACGTTTGTAAAAGGAATTCTACGAAATCGAACGGAACGAAACGGAAGGTTGTACGCCGTACCGAATATTCCCGTAGTGCTCATTTTACTTTATTTATTTCAACTTTTTTTTTTATTAGCGGAATATTTGTGTGTGGGATCGAGTTCAACAACATCATAAAAAACCAAAATAGTGGAGGTTCCGACACTTGTAAATTTCAGTGTTTCTATATATAATGAGCCGAGCAAACGTTACCTCCGTCGTGACGTTTGCATGACGTTTGTAAAAGGAATTCTACGAAATCGAACGGAACGAAACGAAAGGTTGTACGCCGTTCCGAATATTCCCGAAGTGCTCATTTTACTTTATTTATTTCAACTTTTTTTTTTAATTATGGGAATATTTGTGTGTGGGGTCGAGTTTAACAACAACAGAAAAACACAAAATAATGGCGGTTCCGACATTGTATATTTCAGCGTTTCTATAGATTTGGACCCAGGCAAACGTAACCTCCGTCGTGACGTTTGCATGACGTTTGTAAAAGGAATTCTACGAAATACAACGGAACGAAACGGTAGGTTGTACGCCGTTCCGAATATTCCCGAAGTGCTCATTTTACTTTATTTATTTTAACTTTTTTTTTTAATAGGGGACTATTCGTGTGTGGAATCGAGTTCAACAACATCAGAAATTAACAAAATAGTAGAGGTTCCGACACTTGTAAATTTCAGTGTTTCTATATATAATGAGCCGAGCAAACCTAACCTCCGTCGTGACGTTTGCATGACGTTTGTAAAAGGAATTCTACGAAATCGAACGGAACGAAACGAAAGATTGTACGCCGTTCCGAGTATTCCCGAAGTGCTCATTTTACTTTATTTATTTCAACTTTTTTTTTTAATTAGCGGAATATTTGTGTGTGGGATCGAGTTCAACAACATCAGAAAAAAAACAAAATAGTGGAGGTTCCGACACTTGTAAATTTCAGTGTTTCTATAGATTAGGAGCCGGGCAAACGTTACCTCCGTCGTGACGTTTGCATGACGTTTGTAAAAGGAATTCTACGAAATCGAACGGAACGAAACGAAAGATTGTACGCCGTTCCGAATATTCCCGAAGTGCTCATTTTAGTTTATTTATTTCAACTATTGTTTTTTATTATTGGAATATTTTTGTGTGGGGTCGAGTTCAACAACAACAGAAAAAAACAAAATAATGGAGGTTCCGACATTGTAAATTTAAGCGTTTCTATAGATTAGGACCCGAGCAAACGTAACCTCCGTCGTAACGTTTGCATAACGTTTGTAAAAGGAATTCTACGAAATCGAACGGAACTAAACGGAAGGTTGTACGCCGTTCCGAATATTCCCGAAGTGCTCATTTTACTTTATTTATCTATTTTTTTTTTTTTAATTAGGGGAATATTTGTGTGTGGGATCGAGTTCAACAACATCAGAAAAAAACAAAATAGTGGAGGTTCCGACACTTGTAAATTTCAGTGTTTCTATATATAATGAGCCGAGCAAACGTTACCTCCGTCGTGACGTTTGCATGACGTTTGTAAAAGGAATTCTACGAAATCGAACGGAACGAAACGAAAGATTGTACGTCGTTCCGAATATTCCCGACGTGCTCATTTTACTTTATTTATTTAAACTTTTTTTGTTAATTAGGGGAATATTTGTGTGTGGGGTCGAGTTCAACAACAACAGAAAATACAAAATAATGGATGTTGCGACAATTGTAAATTTCAGCGTTTCTATAGATTATGACCCGAGCAAACGTTACCTTTGTCGTAACGTTTGCATGACGTTTGTAAAAGGAATTCTACGAAATCGAACGGAACGAAACGAAAGATAGTACGCCGTTCCGAATATTCCCGAAGTGCCCATTTTTCTTTATTTATTTCAACTTTTTTTTTTAATAGGGGACTATTCGTGTGTGGAATCGAGTTCAACAACATCAGAAATTAACAAAATAGTAGAGGTTCCGACACTTGTAAATTTCAGTGTTTCTATATATAATGAGCCGAGCAAACCTAACCTCCGTCGTGACGTTTGCATGACGTTTGTAAAAGGAATTCTACGAAATCGAACGGAACGAAACGGAAGGTTGTACGCCGTTCCGAATATTCCCGTAGTGCTCATTTTACTTTATTTATTTCAACTTTTTTTTTTAATTAGCGGAATATTTGTGTGTGGGATCGAGTTCAACAACATCAGAAAAAAAACAAAATAGTAGAGGTTCCGACACTTGTAAATTTCAGTGTTTCTATATATAATGAGCCGAGCAAACCTAACCTCCGTCGTGACGTTTGCATGACGTTTGTAAAAGGAATTCTACGAAATCGAACGGAACGAAACGGAAGGTTGTACGCCGTTCCGAATATTCCCGTAGTGCTCATTTTACTTTATTTATTTCAACTTTTTGTTTTAATTAGCGGAATATTTGTGTGTGGGATCGAGTTCAACAACATCAGAAAAAAACAAAATAGTGGAGGTTCCGACACTTGTAAATTTCAGTGTTTCTATATATAATGAGCCAAGCAAACCTAACCTCCGTCGTGACGTTTGCATGACGTTTGTAAAAGGAATTCTACGAAATCGAACGGAACGAAACGGAAGGTTGTACGCCGTTCCGAATATTCCCGAAGTGCTCATTTTACTTTATTTATTTCAACTTTTTTTTTTAATTATGGGAATATTTGTGTGTGGGGTCGAGTTTAACAACAACAGAAAAACACAAAATAATGGCGGTTCCGACATTGTATATTTCAGCGTTTCTATAGATTAGGACCCAGGCAAACGTAACCTCCGTCGTGACGTTTGCATGACGTTTGTAAAAGGAATTCTACGAAATACAACGGAACGAAACGGAAGGTTGTACGCCGTTCCGAATATTCCCGAAGTATTCATTTTACTTTATTTATTTCAACTTTTTTTTTTAATTAGCGGAATATTTGTGTGTGGAATCGAGTTCAACAACATCAGACAAAAACAAAATAGTGGAGGTTCCGACAATTGTAAATTTCAGCGTTTCTATAGATTATGACCCGAGCAAACGTTACCTCTGTCGTGACGTTTGCATGACGTTTGTAAAAGGAATTCTACGAAATCGAACGGAACGAAACGAAAGATAGTACGCCGTTCCGAATATTCCCGAAGTGCTCATTTTACTTTATTTATTTCAACTTTTTTTTTTAATAGGGGACTATTCGTGTGTGGAATCGAGTTCAACAACATCAGAAATGAACAAAATAGTAGAGGTTCCGACACTTGTAAATTTCAGTGTTTCTATATATAATGAGCCGAGCAAACCTAACCTCCGTCGTGACGTTTGCATGACGTTTGTAAAACGAATTCTACGAAATCGAACGGAACGAAACGGAAGGTTGTACGCCGTTCCGAATATTCCCGTAGCGCTCATTTTACTTTATTTATTTCAACTTTTTTTTTTAATTAGCGGAATATTTGTGTGTGGGATCGAGTTCAACAACATCAGAAAAAAACAAAATAGTGGAGGTTCCGACACTTGTAAATTTCAGTGTTTCTATATATAATGAGCCGAGCAAACGTTACCTCCGTCGTTACGTTTGCATGACGTTTGTAAAAGGAATTCTACGAAATCGAACGGAACGAAACGAAAGGTTGTACGCCGTTCCGAATATTCCCGAAGTGCTCATTTTACTTTATTTATTTCAACTTTTTTTTTTAATTGTGGGAATATTTGTGTGTGGGGTCGAGTTTAACAACAACAGAAAAACACAAACTAATGGCGGTTCCGACATTGTATATTTCAGCGTTTCTATAGATTAGGACCCAGGCAAACGTAACCTCCGTCGTGACGTTTGCATGACGTTTGTAAAAGGAATTCTACGAAATACAACGGAACGAAACGGAAGGTTGTACGCCGTTCCGAATATTCCCGAAGTGCTCATTTTACTTTATTTATTTCAACTTTTTTTTTAATAAGAGACTATTCGTGTGTGGAATCGAGTTCAACAACATCAGAAATTAACAAAATAGTAGAGGTTCCGACACTTGTAAATTTCAGTGTTTCTATATATAATGAGCCGAGCAAACCTAACCTCCGTCGTGACGTTTGCATGACGTTTGTAAAAGGAATTCTACGAAATACAACGGAACGAAACGGAAGGTTGTACGCCGTTCCGAATATTCCCGAAGTGCTCATTTTACTTTATTTATTTTAACTTTTTTTTTTAATAGGGGACTATTCGTGTGTGGAATCGAGTTCAACAACATCAGAAATTAACAAAATAGTAGAGGTTCCGACACTTGTAAATTTCAGTGTTTCTATATATAATGAGCCGAGCAAACCTAACCTCCGTCGTGACGTTTGCATGACGTTTGTAAAAGGAATTCTACGAAATCGAACGGAACGAAACGAAAGATTGTACGCCGTTCCGAGTATTCCCGAAGTGCTCATTTTACTTTATTTATTTCAACTTTTTTTTTTAATTAGCGGAATATTTGTGTGTGGGATCGAGTTCAACAACATCAGAAAAAAACAAAATAGTGGAGGTTCCGACACTTGTAAATTTCAGTATTTCTATAGATTAGGAGCCGGGCAAACGTTACCTCCGTGGTGACGTTTGCATGACGTTTGTAAAAGGAATTCTACGAAATCGAACGGAACGAAACGAAAGATTGTACGCCGTTCCGAATATTCCCGAAGTGCTCATTTTACTTTATTTATTTCAACTTTTTTTTTTAATAGGGGACTATTCGTGTGTGGAATCGAGTTCAACAACATCAGAAAATACAAAATAATGGATGTTGCGACAATTGTAAATTTCAGCGTTTCTATAGATTATGACCCGAGCAAACGTTACCTCTGTCGTAACGTTTGCATGACGTTTGTAAAAGGAATTCTACGAAATCGAACGGAACGAAACGAAAGATAGTACGCCGTTCCGAATATTCCCGAAGTGCTCATTTTACTTTATTTATTTACACTTTTTTTTTTAATAGGGGACTATTCGTGTGTGGAATCGAGTTCAACAACATCAGAAAAAAAACAAAATAGTAGAGGTTCCGACACTTGTAAATTTCAGTGTTTCTATATATAATGAGCCGAGCAAACCTAACCTCCGTCGTGACGTTTGCATGACGTTTGTAAAAGGAATTCTACGAAATCGAACGGAACGAAACGGAAGGTTGTACGCCGTTCCGAATATTCCCGTAGTGCTCATTTTACTTTATTTATTTCAACTTTTTTTTTTAATTAGCGGAATATTTGTGTGTGGGATCGAGTTCAACAACATCAGAAAAAAACAAAATAGTGGAGGTTCCGACACTTGTAAATTTCAGTGTTTCTATATATAATGAGCCGAGCAAACCTAACCTCCGTCGTGACGTTTGCATGACGTTTGTAAAAAGAATTCTACGAAATCGAACGGAACGAAACGGAAGGTTGTACGCCGTTCCGAATATTCCCGAAGTGCTCATTTTACTTTATTTATTTCAACTTTTTTTTTTAATTATGGGAATATTTGTGTGTGGGGTCGAGTTTAACAACAACAGAAAAACACAAAATAATGGCGGTTCCGACATTGTATATTTAAGCGTTTCTATAGATTAGGACCCAGGCAAACGTAACCTCCGTCGTGACGTTTGCATGACGTTTGTAAAAGGAATTCTACGAAATACAACGGAACGAAACGAAAGATAGTACGCCGTTCCGAATATTCCCGAAGTGCTCATTTTACTTTATTTATTTCAACTTTTTTTGTTAATTAGGGGAATATTTGTGTGTGGGGTCGAGTTCAACAACAACAGAAAATACAAAATAATGGATGTTGCGACAATTGTAAATTTCAGCGTTTCTATAGATTATGACCCGAGCAAACGTTACCTCTGTCGTAACGTTTGCATGACGTTTGTAAAAGGAATTCTACGAAATCGAACGGAACGAAACGAAAGATTGTACGCCGTTCCGAGTATTCCCGAAGTGCTCATTTTACTTTATTTATTTCAACTTTTTTTTTTAATTAGCGGAATATTTGTGTGTGGGATCGAGTTCAACAACATCAGAAAAAAACAAAATAGTGGAGGTTCCGACACTTGTAAATTTCAGTGTTTCTATAGATTAGGAGCCGGGCAAACGTTACCTCCGTCGTGACGTTTGCATGACGTTTGTAAAAGGAATTCTACGAAATCGAACGGAACGAAACGAAAGATTGTACGCCGTTCCGAATATTCCCGAAGTGCTCATTTTACTTTATTTATTTCAACTTTTTTTTTTAATAGGGGACTATTCGTGTGTGGAATCGAGTTCAACAACATCAGAAAATACAAAATAATGGATGTTGCGACAATTGTAAATTTCAGCGTTTCTATAGATTATGACCCGAGCAAACGTTACCTCCGTCGTAACGTTTGCATGACGTTTGTAAAAGGAATTCTACGAAATCGAACGGAACGAAACGAAAGATAGTACGCCGTTCCGAATATTCCCGAAGTGCTCATTTTACTTTATTTATTTCAACTTTTTTTTTTAATAGGGGACTATTCGTGTGTGGAATCGAGTTCAACAACATCAGAAATGAACAAAATAGTAGAGGTTCCGACACTTGTAAATTTCAGTGTTTCTATATATAATGAGCCGAGCAAACCTAACCTCCGTCGTGACGTTTGCATGACGTTTGTAAAAGGAATTCTACGAAATCGAACGGAACGAAACGAAAGATAGTACGCCGTTCCGAATATTCCCGAAGTGCTCATTTTACTTTATTTATTTACACTTTTTTTTTTAATAGGGGACTATTCGTGTGTGGAATCGAGTTCAACAACATCAGAAAAAAAACAAAATAGTAGAGGTTCCGACACTTGTAAATTTCAGTGTTTCTATATATAATGAGCCGAGCAAACCTAACCTCCGTCGTGACGTTTGCATGACGTTTGTAAAAGGAATTCTACGAAATCGAACGGAACGAAACGGAAGGTTGTACGCCGTTCCGAATATTCCCGTAGTGCTCATTTTACTTTATTTATTTCAACTTTTTTTTTTAATTAGCGGAATATTTGTGTGTGGGATCGAGTTCAACAACATCAGAAAAAAACAAAATAGTGGAGGTTCCGACACTTGTAAATTTCAGTGTTTCTATATATAATGAGCCGAGTAACCTAACCTCCGTCGTGACGTTTGCATGACGTTTGTAAAAGGAATTCTACGAAATCGAACGGAACGAAACGAAAGGTTGTACGCCGTTCCGAATATTCCCGAAGTGCTCATTTTACTTTATTTATTTCAACTTTTTTTTTTAATTATGGGAATATTTGTGTGTGGGGTCGAGTTCAACAACAACAGAAAAACACAAAATAATGGCGGTTCCGACATTGTATATTTCAGCGTTTCTATAGATTAGGACCCAGGCAAACGTAACCTTCGTCGTGACGTTTGCATGACGTTTGTAAAAGGAATTCTACGAAATACAACGGAACGAAACGGAAGGTTGTACGCCGTTCCGAATATTCCCGAAGTGCTCATTTTACTTTGTTTATTTTAACTTTTTTTTTTAATAGGGGACTATTCGTGTGTGGAATCGAGTTCAACAACATCAGAAATTAACAAAATAGTAGAGGTTCCGACACTTGTAAATTTCAGTGTTTCTATATATAATGAGCCGAGCAAACCTAACCTCCGTCGTGACGTTTGCATGACGTTTGTAAAAGGAATTCTACGAAATCGAACGGAACGAAACGAAAGATTGTACGCCGTTCCGAGTATTCCCGAAGTATTCATTTTACTTTATTTATTTCAACTTTTTTTTTTAATTAGCGGAATATTTGTGTGTGGAATCGAGTTCAACAACATCAGACAAAAACAAAATAGTGGAGGTTCCGACACTTGTAAATTTCAGTGTTTCTATATATAATGAGCCGAGCAAACCTAACCTCCGTCGTGACGTTTGCATGACGTTTGTAAAAGGAATTCTACGAAATCGAACGGAACGAAACGAAAGATAGTACGCCGTTCCGAATATTCCCGAAGTGCTCATTTTACTTTATTTATTTACACTTTTTTTTTTAATAGGGGACTATTCGTGTGTGGAATCGAGTTCAACAACATCAGAAAAAAACAAAATAGTGGAGGTTCCGACACTTGTAAATTTCAGTGTTTCTATATATAATGAGCCGAGTAACCTAACCTCCGTCGTGACGTTTGCATGACGTTTGTAAAAGGAATTCTACGAAATCGAACGGAACGAAACGAAAGGTTGTACGCCGTTCCGAATATTCCCGAAGTGCTCATTTTACTTTATTTATTTCAACTTTTTTTTTTAATTATGGGAATATTTGTGTGTGGGGTCGAGTTCAACAACAACAGAAAAACACAAAATAATGGCGGTTCCGACATTGTATATTTCAGCGTTTCTATAGATTAGGACCCAGGCAAACGTAACCTTCGTCGTGACGTTTGCATGACGTTTGTAAAAGGAATTCTACGAAATACAACGGAACGAAACGGAAGGTTGTACGCCGTTCCGAATATTCCCGAAGTGCTCATTTTACTTTGTTTATTTTAACTTTTTTTTTTAATAGGGGACTATTCGTGTGTGGAATCGAGTTCAACAACATCAGAAATTAACAAAATAGTAGAGGTTCCGACACTTGTAAATTTCAGTGTTTCTATATATAATGAGCCGAGCAAACCTAACCTCCGTCGTGACGTTTGCATGACGTTTGTAAAAGGAATTCTACGAAATCGAACGGAACGAAACGAAAGATTGTACGCCGTTCCGAGTATTCCCGAAGTATTCATTTTACTTTATTTATTTCAACTTTTTTTTTTAATTAGCGGAATATTTGTGTGTGGAATCGAGTTCAACAACATCAGACAAAAACAAAATAGTGGAGGTTCCGACACTTGTAAATTTCAGTGTTTCTATATATAATGAGCCGAGCAAACCTAACCTCCGTCGTGACGTTTGCATGACGTTTGTAAAAGGAATTCTACGAAATCGAACGGAACGAAACGAAAGATAGTACGCCGTTCCGAATATTCCCGAAGTGCTCATTTTACTTTATTTATTTACACTTTTTTTTTTAATAGGGGACTATTCGTGTGTGGAATCGAGTTCAACAACATCAGAAAAAAAACAAAATAGTAGAGGTTCCGACACTTGTAAATTTCAGTGTTTCTATATATAATGAGCCGAGTAACCTAACCTCCGTCGTGACGTTTGCATGACGTTTGTAAAAGGAATTCTACGAAATCGAACGGAACGAAACGGAAGGTTGTACGCCGTTCCGAATATTCCCGAAGTGCTCATTTTACTTTATTTATTTCAACTTTTTTTTTTAATTATGGGAATATTTGTGTGTGGGGTCGAGTTCAACAACAACAGAAAAACACAAAATAATGGCGGTTCCGACATTGTATATTTCAGCGTTTCTATAGATTAGGACCCAGGCAAACGTTACCTCCGTCGTGACGTTTGCATGACGTTTGTAAAAGGAATTCTACGAAATACAACGGAACGAAACGGAAGGTTGTACGCCGTTCCGAATATTCCCGAAGTGCTCATTTTACTTTATTTATTTTAACTTTTTTTTTTAATAGGGGACTATTCGTGTGTGGAATCGAGTTCAACAACATCAGAAATTAACAAAATAGTAGAGGTTCCGACACTTGTAAATTTCAGTGTTTCTATATATAATGAGCCGAGCAAACCTAACCTCCGTCGTGACGTTTGCATGACGTTTGTAAAAGGAATTCTACGAAATCGAACGGAACGAAACGAAAGATTGTACGCCGTTCCGAGTATTCCCGAAGTGCTCATTTTACTGTATTTATTTCAACTTTTTTTTTTAATTAGCGGAATATTTGTGTGTGGGATCGAGTTCAACAACATCAGAAAAAAACAAAATAGTGGAGGTTCCGACACTTGTAAATTTCAGTGTTTCTATAGATTAGGAGCCGGGCAAACGTTACCTCCGTCGTGACGTTTGCATGACGTTTGTAAAAGGAATTCTACGAAATCGAACGGAACGAAACGAAAGATTGTACGCCGTTCCGAATATTCCCGAAGTGCTCATTTTACTTTATTTATTTCAACTTTTTTTTTTAATAGGGGACTATTCGTGTGTGGAATCGAGTTCAACAACATCAGAAAATACAAAATAATGGATGTTGCGACAATTGTAAATTTCAGCGTTTCTATAGATTATGACCCGAGCCAACGTTACATCTGTCGTAACGTTTGCATGACGTTTGTAAAAGGAATTCTACGAAATCGAACGGAACGAAACGAAAGATAGTACGCCGTTCCGAATATTCCCGAAGTGCTCATTTTACTTTATTTATTTACACTTTTTTTTTTAATAGGGGACTATTCGTGTGTGGAATCGAGTTCAACAACATCAGAAAAAAAACAAAATAGTAGAGGTTCCGACACTTGTAAATTTCAGTGTTTCTATATATAATGAGCCGAGCAAACCTAACCTCCGTCGTGACGTTTGCATGACGTTTGTAAAAGGAATTCTACGAAATCGAACGGAACGAAACGGAAGGTTGTACGCCGTTCCGAATATTCCCGTAGTGCTCATTTTACTTTATTTATTTCAACTTTTTTTTTTAATTAGCGGAATATTTGTGTGTGGGATCGAGTTCAACAACATCAGAAAAAAACAAAATAGTGGAGGTTCCGACACTTGTAAATTTCAGTGTTTCTATATATAATGAGCCGAGCAAACCTAACCTCCGTCGTGACGTTTGCATGACGTTTGTAAAAGGAATTCTACGAAATCGAACGGAACGAAACGAAAGATAGTACGCCGTTCCGAATATTCCCGAAGTGCTCATTTTACTTTATTTATTTACACTTTTTTTTTTAATAGGGGACTATTCGTGTGTGGAATCGAGTTCAACAACATCAGAAAAAAAACAAAATAGTAGAGGTTCCGACACTTGTAAATTTCAGTGTTTCTATATATAATGAGCCGAGTAACCTAACCTCCGTCGTGACGTTTGCATGACGTTTGTAAAAGGAATTCTACGAAATCGAACGGAACGAAACGGAAGGTTGTACGCCGTTCCGAATATTCCCGAAGTGCTCATTTTACTTTATTTATTTCAACTTTTTTTTTTAATTATGGGAATATTTGTGTGTGGGGTCGAGTTCAACAACAACAGAAAAACACAAAATAATGGCGGTTCCGACATTGTATATTTCAGCGTTTCTATAGATTAGGACCCAGGCAAACGTTACCTCCGTCGTGACGTTTGCATGACGTTTGTAAAAGGAATTCTACGAAATACAACGGAACGAAACGGAAGGTTGTACGCCGTTCCGAATATTCCCGAAGTGCTCATTTTACTTTATTTATTTTAACTTTTTTTTTTAATAGGGGACTATTCGTGTGTGGAATCGAGTTCAACAACATCAGAAATTAACAAAATAGTAGAGGTTCCGACACTTGTAAATTTCAGTGTTTCTATATATAATGAGCCGAGCAAACCTAACCTCCGTCGTGACGTTTGCATGACGTTTGTAAAAGGAATTCTACGAAATCGAACGGAACGAAACGAAAGATTGTACGCCGTTCCGAGTATTCCCGAAGTGCTCATTTTACTGTATTTATTTCAACTTTTTTTTTTAATTAGCGGAATATTTGTGTGTGGGATCGAGTTCAACAACATCAGAAAAAAACAAAATAGTGGAGGTTCCGACACTTGTAAATTTCAGTGTTTCTATAGATTAGGAGCCGGGCAAACGTTACCTCCGTCGTGACGTTTGCATGACGTTTGTAAAAGGAATTCTACGAAATCGAACGGAACGAAACGAAAGATTGTACGCCGTTCCGAATATTCCCGAAGTGCTCATTTTACTTTATTTATTTCAACTTTTTTTTTTAATAGGGGACTATTCGTGTGTGGAATCGAGTTCAACAACATCAGAAAATACAAAATAATGGATGTTGCGACAATTGTAAATTTCAGCGTTTCTATAGATTATGACCCGAGCCAACGTTACATCTGTCGTAACGTTTGCATGACGTTTGTAAAAGGAATTCTACGAAATCGAACGGAACGAAACGAAAGATAGTACGCCGTTCCGAATATTCCCGAAGTGCTCATTTTACTTTATTTATTTACACTTTTTTTTTTAATAGGGGACTATTCGTGTGTGGAATCGAGTTCAACAACATCAGAAAAAAAACAAAATAGTAGAGGTTCCGACACTTGTAAATTTCAGTGTTTCTATATATAATGAGCCGAGCAAACCTAACCTCCGTCGTGACGTTTGCATGACGTTTGTAAAAGGAATTCTACGAAATCGAACGGAACGAAACGGAAGGTTGTACGCCGTTCCGAATATTCCCGTAGTGCTCATTTTACTTTATTTATTTCAACTTTTTTTTTTAATTAGCGGAATATTTGTGTGTGGGATCGAGTTCAACCACATCAGAAAAAAACAAAATAGTGGAGGTTCCGACACTTGTAAATTTCAGTGTTTCTATATATAATGAGCCGAGCAAACCTAACCTCCGTCGTGACGTTTGCATGACGTTTGTAAAAGGAATTCTACGAAATCGAACGGAACGAAACGGAAGGTTGTACGCCGTTCCGAATATTCCCGAAGTGCTCATTTTACTTTATTTATTTCAACTTTTTTTTTTAATAGGGGACTATTCGTGTGTGGAATCGAGTTCAACAACATCAGAAAATACAAAATAATGGATGTTGCGACAATTGTAAATTTCAGCGTTTCTATAGATTATGACCCGAGCCAACGTTACATCTGTCGTAACGTTTGCATGACGTTTGTAAAAGGAATTCTACGAAATCGAACGGAACGAAACGGAAGGTTGTACGCCGTTCCGAATATTCCCGAAGTGCTCATTTTACTTTATTTATTTACACTTTTTTTTTTAATAGGGGACTATTCGTGTGTGGAATCGAGTTCAACAACATCAGAAAAAAAACAAAATAGTAGAGGTTCCGACACTTGTAAATTTCAGTGTTTCTATATATAATGAGCCGAGCAAACCTAACCTCCGTCGTGACGTTTGCATGACGTTTGTAAAAGGAATTCTACGAAATCGAACGGAACGAAACGGAAGGTTGTACGCCGTTCCGAATATTCCCGTAGTGCTCATTTTACTTTATTTATTTCAACTTTTTTTTTTAATTAGCGGAATATTTGTGTGTGGGATCGAGTTCAACAACATCAGAAAAAAACAAAATAGTGGAGGTTCCGACACTTGTAAATTTCAGTGTTTCTATATATAATGAGCCGAGCAAACCTAACCTCCGTCGTGACGTTTGCATGACGTTTGTAAAAGGAATTCTACGAAATCGAACGGAACGAAACGGAAGGTTGTACGCCGTTCCGAATATTCCCGAAGTGCTCATTTTACTTTATTTATTTCAACTTTTTTTTTTAATTATGGGAATATTTGTGTGTGGGGTCGAGTTTAACAACAACAGAAAAACACAAAATAATGGCGGTTCCGACATTGTATATTTCAGCGTTTCTATAGATTAGGACCCAGGCAAACGTAACCTCCGTCGTGACGTTTGCATGACGTTTGTAAAAGGAATTCTACGAAATACAACGGAACGAAACGAAAGATAGTACGCCGTCCCGAATATTCCCGAAGTGCTCATTTTACTTTATTTATTTCAACTTTTTTTGTTAATTAGGGGAATATTTGTGTGTGGGGTCGAGTTCAACAACAACAGAAAATACAAAATAATGGATGTTGCGACAATTGTAAATTTCAGCGTTTCTATAGATTATGACCCGAGCAAACGTTACCTCTGTCGTAACGTTTGCATGACGTTTGTAAAAGGAATTCTACGAAATCGAACGGAACGAAACGAAAGATTGTACGCCGTTCCGAATATTCCCGAAGTGCTCATTTTACTTTATTTATTTCAACTTTTTTTTTTAATAGGGGACTATTCGTGTGTGGAATCGAGTTCAACAACATCAGAAAATACAAAATAATGGATGTTGCGACAATTGTAAATTTCAGCGTTACTATAGATTATGACCCGAGCAAACGTTACCTCTGTCGTAACGTTTGCATGACGTTTGTAAAAGGAATTCTACGAAATCGAACGGAACGAAACGAAAGATAGTACGCCGTTCCGAATATTCCCGAAGTGCTCATTTTACTTTATTTATTTCAACTTTTTTTTTTAATAGGGGACTATTCGTGTGTGGAATCGAGTTCAACAACATCAGAAAAAAAACAAAATAGTAGAGGTTCCGACACTTGTAAATTTCAGTGTTTCTATATATAATGAGCCGAGCAAACCTAACCTCCGTCGTGACGTTTGCATGACGTTTGTAAAAGGAATTCTACGAAATCGAACGGAACGAAACGGAAGGTTGTACGCCGTTCCGAATATTCCCGTAGTGCTCATTTTACTTTATTTATTTCAACTTTTTTTTTTATTAGCGGAATATTTGTGTGTGGGATCGAGTTCAACAACATCAGAAAAAAACAAAATAGTGGAGGTTCCGACACTTGTAAATTTCAGTGTTTCTATATATAATGAGCCGAGCAAACGTTACCTCCGTCGTGACGTTTGCATGACGTTTGTAAAAGGAATTCTACGAAATCGAACGGAACGAAACGAAAGGTTGTACGCCGTTCCGAATATTCCCGAAGTGCTCATTTTACTTTATTTATTTCAACTTTTTTTTTTAATTATGGGAATATTTGTGTGTGGGGTCGAGTTTAACAACAACAGAAAAACACAAAATAATGGCGGTTCCGACATTGTATATTTCAGCGTTTCTATAGATTAGGACCCAGGCAAACGTAACCTCCGTCGTGACGTTTGCATGACGTTTGTAAAAGGAATTCTACGAAATACAACGGAACGAAACGGAAGGTTGTACGCCGTTCCGAATATTCCCGAAGTGCTCATTTTACTTTATTTATTTACACTTTTTTTTTTAATAGGGGACTATTCGTGTGTGGAATCGAGTTCAACAACATCAGAAAAAAACCAAAATAGTAGAGGTTCCGACACTTGTAAATTTCAGTGTTTCTATATATAATGAGCCGAGCAAACCTAACCTCCGTCGTGACGTTTGCATGACGTTTGTAAAAGGAATTCTACGAAATCGAACGGAACGAAACGAAAGATTGTACGCCGTTCCGAGTATTCCCGAAGTGCTCATTTTACTTTATTTATTTCAACTTTTTTTTTTAATTAGCGGAATATTTGTGTGTGGGATCGAGTTCAACAACATCAGAAAAAAACAAAATAGTGGAGGTTCCGACACTTGTAAATTTCAGTATTTCTATAGATTAGGAGCCGGGCAAACGTTACCTCCGTCGTGACGTTTGCATGACGTTTGTAAAAGGAATTCTACGAAATCGAACGGAACGAAACGAAAGATTGTACGCCGTTCCGAATATTCCCGAAGTGCTCATTTTAGTTTATTTATTTCAACTTTTGTTTTTTATTATGGGAATATTTGTGAGTGGGGTCGAGTTCAACAACAACAGAAAAAAACAAAATAATGGAGGTTCCGACATTGTAAATTTCAGCGTTTCTATAGATTAGGACCAGAGCAAACGTAACCTCCGTCGTAACGTTTGCATGACGTTTGTAAAAGGAATTCTACGAAATCGAACGGAACTAAACGGAAGGTTGTACGCCGTTCCGAATATTCCCGAAGTGCTCATTTTACTTTATTTATCTATTTTTTTTTTTTTAATTAGGGGAATATTTGTGTGTGGGATCGAGTTTAACAACATCAGAAAAAAACAAAATAGTGGAGGTTCCGACACTTGTAAATTTCAGTGTTTCTATATATAATGAGCCGAGCAAACGTTACCTCCGTCGTGAGTTTTGCATGACGTTTGTAAAAGGAATTCTACGAAATCGAACGGAACGAAACGGAAGGTTGTACGCCGTTCCGAATATTCCCGAAGTGCTCATTTTACTTTATTTATTTCAACTTTTTTTTTTAATTATGGGAATATTTGTGTGTGGGGTCGAGTTCAACAACAACAGAAAAACACAAAATAATGGCGGTTCCGACATTGTATATTTCAGCGTTTCTATAGATTAGGACCCAGGCAAACGTTACCTCCGTCGTGACGTTTGCATGACGTTTGTAAAAGGAATTCTACGAAATACAACGGAACGAAACGGAAGGTTGTACGCCGTTCCGAATATTCCCGAAGTGCTCATTTTACTTTATTTATTTTAACTTTTTTTTTTAATAGGGGACTATTCGTGTGTGGAATCGAGTTCAACAACATCAGAAATTAACAAAATAGTAGAGGTTCCGACACTTGTAAATTTCAGTGTTTCTATATATAATGAGCCGAGCAAACCTAACCTCCGTCGTGACGTTTGCATGACGTTTGTAAAAGGAATTCTACGAAATCGAACGGAACGAAACGAAAGATTGTACGCCGTTCCGAGTATTCCCGAAGTGCTCATTTTACTGTATTTATTTCAACTTTTTTTTTTAATTAGCGGAATATTTGTGTGTGGGATCGAGTTCAACAACATCAGAAAAAAACAAAATAGTGGAGGTTCCGACACTTGTAAATTTCAGTGTTTCTATAGATTAGGAGCCGGGCAAACGTTACCTCCGTCGTGACGTTTGCATGACGTTTGTAAAAGGAATTCTACGAAATCGAACGGAACGAAACGAAAGATTGTACGCCGTTCCGAATATTCCCGAAGTGCTCATTTTACTTTATTTATTTCAACTTTTTTTTTTAATAGGGGACTATTCGTGTGTGGAATCGAGTTCAACAACATCAGAAAATACAAAATAATGGATGTTGCGACAATTGTAAATTTCAGCGTTTCTATAGATTATGACCCGAGCCAACGTTACATCTGTCGTAACGTTTGCATGACGTTTGTAAAAGGAATTCTACGAAATCGAACGGAACGAAACGAAAGATAGTACGCCGTTCCGAATATTCCCGAAGTGCTCATTTTACTTTATTTATTTACACTTTTTTTTTTAATAGGGGACTATTCGTGTGTGGAATCGAGTTCAACAACATCAGAAATTAACAAAATAGTAGAGGTTCCGACACTTGTAAATTTCAGTGTTTCTATATATAATGAGCCGAGCAAACCTAACCTCCGTCGTGACGTTTGCATGACGTTTGTAAAAGGAATTCTACGAAATCGAACGGAACGAAACGGAAGGTTGTACGCCGTTCCGAATATTCCCGTAGTGCTCATTTTACTTTATTTATTTCAACTTTTTTTTTTAATTAGCGGAATATTTGTGTGTGGGATCGAGTTCAACAACATCAGAAAAAAACAAAATAGTGGAGGTTCCGACACTTGTAAATTTCAGTGTTTCTATATATAATGAGCCGAGCAAACCTAACCTCCGTCGTGACGTTTGCATGACGTTTGTAAAAGGAATTCTACGAAATCGAACGGAACGAAACGGAAGGTTGTACGCCGTTCCGAATATTCCCGAAGTGCTCATTTTACTTTATTTATTTCAACTTTTTTTTTTAATTATGGGAATATTTGTGTGTGGGGTCGAGTTTAACAACAACAGAAAAACACAAAATAATGGCGGTTCCGACATTGTATATTTCAGCGTTTCTATAGATTAGGACCCAGGCAAACGTAACCTCCGTCGTGACGTTTGCATGACGTTTGTAAAAGGAATTCTACGAAATACAACGGAACGAAACGAAAGATAGTACGCCGTCCCGAATATTCCCGAAGTGCTCATTTTACTTTATTTATTTCAACTTTTTTTGTTAATTAGGGGAATATTTGTGTGTGGGGTCGAGTTCAACAACAACAGAAAATACAAAATAATGGATGTTGCGACAATTGTAAATTTCAGCGTTTCTATAGATTATGACCCGAGCAAACGTTACCTCTGTCGTAACGTTTGCATGACGTTTGTAAAAGGAATTCTACGAAATCGAACGGAACGAAACGAAAGATTGTACGCCGTTCCGAATATTCCCGAAGTGCTCATTTTACTTTATTTATTTCAACTTTTTTTTTTAATAGGGGACTATTCGTGTGTGGAATCGAGTTCAACAACATCAGAAAATACAAAATAATGGATGTTGCGACAATTGTAAATTTCAGCGTTACTATAGATTATGACCCGAGCAAACGTTACCTCTGTCGTAACGTTTGCATGACGTTTGTAAAAGGAATTCTACGAAATCGAACGGAACGAAACGAAAGATAGTACGCCGTTCCGAATATTCCCGAAGTGCTCATTTTACTTTATTTATTTCAACTTTTTTTTTTAATAGGGGACTATTCGTGTGTGGAATCGAGTTCAACAACATCAGAAAAAAAACAAAATAGTAGAGGTTCCGACACTTGTAAATTTCAGTGTTTCTATATATAATGAGCCGAGCAAACCTAACCTCCGTCGTGACGTTTGCATGACGTTTGTAAAAGGAATTCTACGAAATCGAACGGAACGAAACGGAAGGTTGTACGCCGTTCCGAATATTCCCGTAGTGCTCATTTTACTTTATTTATTTCAACTTTTTTTTTTATTAGCGGAATATTTGTGTGTGGGATCGAGTTCAACAACATCAGAAAAAAACAAAATAGTGGAGGTTCCGACACTTGTAAATTTCAGTGTTTCTATATATAATGAGCCGAGCAAACGTTACCTCCGTCGTGACGTTTGCATGACGTTTGTAAAAGGAATTCTACGAAATCGAACGGAACGAAACGAAAGGTTGTACGCCGTTCCGAATATTCCCGAAGTGCTCATTTTACTTTATTTATTTCAACTTTTTTTTTTAATTATGGGAATATTTGTGTGTGGGGTCGAGTTCAACAACAACAGAAAAACACAAAATAATGGCGGTTCCGACATTGTATATTTCAGCGTTTCTATAGATTAGGACCCAGGCAAACGTAACCTCCGTCGTGACGTTTGCATGACGTTTGTAAAAGGAATTCTACGAAATACAACGGAACGAAACGGAAGGTTGTACGCCGTTCCGAATATTCCCGAAGTGCTCATTTTACTTTATTTATTTACACTTTTTTTTTTAATAGGGGACTATTCGTGTGTGGAATCGAGTTCAACAACATCAGAAAAAAACCAAAATAGTAGAGGTTCCGACACTTGTAAATTTCAGTGTTTCTATATATAATGAGCCGAGCAAACCTAACCTCCGTCGTGACGTTTGCATGACGTTTGTAAAAGGAATTCTACGAAATCGAACGGAACGAAACGAAAGATTGTACGCCGTTCCGAGTATTCCCGAAGTGCTCATTTTACTTTATTTATTTCAACTTTTTTTTTTAATTAGCGGAATATTTGTGTGTGGGATCGAGTTCAACAACATCAGAAAAAAACAAAATAGTGGAGGTTCCGACACTTGTAAATTTCAGTATTTCTATAGATTAGGAGCCGGGCAAACGTTACCTCCGTCGTGACGTTTGCATGACGTTTGTAAAAGGAATTCTACGAAATCGAACGGAACGAAACGAAAGATTGTACGCCGTTCCGAATATTCCCGAAGTGCTCATTTTAGTTTATTTATTTCAACTTTTGTTTTTTATTATGGGAATATTTGTGAGTGGGGTCGAGTTCAACAACAACAGAAAAAAACAAAATAATGGAGGTTCCGACATTGTAAATTTCAGCGTTTCTATAGATTAGGACCAGAGCAAACGTAACCTCCGTCGTAACGTTTGCATGACGTTTGTAAAAGGAATTCTACGAAATCGAACGGAACTAAACGGAAGGTTGTACGCCGTTCCGAATATTCCCGAAGTGCTCATTTTACTTTATTTATCTATTTTTTTTTTTTTAATTAGGGGAATATTTGTGTGTGGGATCGAGTTTAACAACATCAGAAAAAAACAAAATAGTGGAGGTTCCGACACTTGTAAATTTCAGTGTTTCTATATATAATGAGCCGAGCAAACGTTACCTCCGTCGTGAGTTTTGCATGACGTTTGTAAAAGGAATTCTACGACATCGAACGGAACGAAACGAAAGATTGTACGTCGTTCCGAATATTCCCGACGTGCTCATTTTACTTTATTTATTTCAACTTTTTTTGTTAATTAGGGGAATATTTGTGTGTGGGGTCGAGTTTAACAACAACAGAAAAACACAAACTAATGGCGGTTCCGACATTGTATATTTCAGCGTTTCTATAGATTAGGACCCAGGCAAACGTAACCTCCGTCGTGACGTTTGCATGACGTTTGTAAAAGGAATTCTACGAAATACAACGGAACGAAACGGAAGGTTGTACGCCGTTCCGAATATTCCCGAAGTGCTCATTTTACTTTATTTATTTCAACTTTTTTTTCTAATAGGAGACTATTCGTGTGTGGAATCGAGTTCAACAACATCAGAAATTAACAAAATAGTAGAGGTTCCGACACTTGTAAATTTCAGTGTTTCTATATATAATGAGCCGAGTAAACCTAACCTCCGTCGTGACGTTTGCATGACGTTTGTAAAAGGAATTCTACGAAATCGAACGGAACGAAACGAAAGATTGTACGCCGTTCCGAATATTCCCGAAGTGCTCATTTTACTTTATTTATTTCAACTTTTGTTTTTTATTATGGGATTATTTGTGTGTGGGGTCGAGTTTAACAACAACAGAAAAAAACAAAATAATGGAGGTTCCGACATTGTAAATTTCAGTGTTTCTATATATAATGAGCCGAGCAAACCTAACCTCCGTCGTGACGTTTGCATGACGTTTGTAAAAGGAATTCTACGAAATCGAACGGAACTAAACGAAAGATGGAACGCCGTTCCGAATATTCCTGATGTGCTAATTTTACTTTATTTATTTCAACTTTTTTTTTTAATTAGAGGAATATTTGTGTGTGGGATCGAGTTCAACAACATCAGAAAAAAAACAAAATAATGGAGCTTGCGACA
This sequence comes from Sepiola atlantica, assembly GCA_963556195.1. Taxonomy (NCBI): domain Eukaryota; kingdom Metazoa; phylum Mollusca; class Cephalopoda; order Sepiida; family Sepiolidae; genus Sepiola; species Sepiola atlantica. The sequence continues at coordinate 20,176,086 of OY744550.1, read as the reverse complement.
CTTGTAAATTTCAGTGTTTCTATAGATTAGGAGCCGAGCAAACGTTACCTCTGTCGTGACGTTTGTAAAAGGAATTCTACGAAATCGAACGGAACTAAACGAAAGATGGTACGCCGTTCCGAATATTCCCGAAGTGCTTATTTTACTTTATTTATTTCAACTTTTTTTTTTAATTAGAGGAATATTTGTGTGTGGGATTTAGTTCAACAACATCAGAAAAAAACAAAATAGTAGAGGTTCCGACACTTGTAAATGTAAGGGTTTCTATAGATTAGGACCCGAGCAAACGTAAAACATCCGTCGTGACGTTTGCATGACGTTTGTAAAAGGAATTCTACGAAATCGAACGGAACGAAACGAAAGGTTGTACGCCGTTCCGAATATTCCCGAAGTGCTCATTTTACTTTATTTATTTCAACTTTTTTTTTTAATTATGGGAAGATTTGTGGGTAAAAATCTAGTATAGCGGCCGTGCTGTGCGGGGCATGCGCAAAATTTATATCGGGTTCGTTTTGCACATGCGCAGAATTCAATCTGCTCGCTCGCGCAAATATGATAAAAACGAACCCCTGTTGATGAAAAGGAACTGTAATAAAAACGAACCCGTGTTATTGAAAAGGAAAATGTTAAAGCTAAAACAAAAAGTGGTTATTTTTAACAAGCTATCGCGCTAAATAAAAACGTACGTGTTAAAACTAAAACAAAAATACCGGATAATGTGAAAACCGCTGTAAATAATAATAAAAAAAAATTGTCGCAACTCGCTCAAAATAAAGTGGTTATTTTTAACAATAGGGATTTTTCGTTTTTGTGTTTATTCTTCACTTTTAGCGTTGCGACGTGTTTCCGTTTTTATTTGTTTATTTCCCCTATTGTTAAAAATAACCACTTTATTTTGAGCGAGTTGCGACGATTTTTTTATTTTTATTTACAGCTGTTTTCAACCACTTCATTTTGAGCGCGCTCAAAATGAAGTGGTTGAAAACAGCTGTAAATAAAAAGTTTTAAAAAGTCCGGATAATGTGAAAACCGCTGTAAATAAAATAAAAAAAAAATCGTCGCAACTCGCTCAAAATAAAGTGGTTATTTTTAACAATAGGGGAAATAAACAAATAAAAACGGAAACACGTCGCAACGCTAAAAGTGAAGAATAAACACAAAAACAAAAAATCCCTATTGTTAAAAATAACCACTTTATTTTGAGCGAGTTGCGACGATTTTTTAATTTTTTTATTTACAGCGTTTTTCACATTATCCGGGATTTTTGTTTTAGTTTTAACACGTATGTTTTTATTTAGCGCGATAGCTTGTTAAAAATAACCACTTTTTGTTTTAGCTTTAACATTTTCCTTTTCAATAACACGGGTTCGTTTTTATTACAGTTCCTTTTCATCAACAGGGGTTCGTTTTTATCATATTTGCGCGAGCGAGCAGATTGAATTCTGCGCATGCGCAAAACGAACCCGATATAAATTTTGCGCACGGCCCGCACAGCACGGCCGCTATACTAGATTTTTACCGATTTGTGTGTGAGGTCGAGTTTAACAACAACCGACAAACACAAAATAATGGCGGTTCCGACATTGTATATTTCAGCGTTTCTATAGATCAGGACCCAAGCAAACGTAACCACAGTCGTGACGTTTGCATGACGTTTGTAAAAGGAATTCTACGAAATCGAACGGAACGAAACGAAAGATAGTACGCCGTTCCGAATATTCCCGAAGTGCTAATTTTACTTTATTTATTTCAACTTTTTTTTTTAATTAGCGGAATATTTGTGTGGGGGATCGAGTTCAACAACATCAGAAAAAAAACCAAATAATGGAGCTTGCGACACTTTTAAATTTCAGTGTTTCTATAGATTAGGAGCCGAGCAAACGTTACCTCTGTCGTGACGTTTGTAAAAGGAATTCTACGAAATACAACGGAACGAAACGAAAGGTTGTACGCCGTTCCGAATATTCCCGAAGTGCTCATTTTACTTTATTTATTTCAACTTTTTTTTTTAATAGGGGACTATTCGTGTGTGGAATCGAGTTCAACAACATCAGAAAATACAAAATAATGGATGTTGCGACAATTGTAAATTTCAGCGTTTCTATAGATTATGACCCGAGCAAACGTTATTTCTGTCGTAACGTTTGCATGACGTTTGTAAAAGGAATTCTACGAAATCGAACGGAACGAAACAAAAGATAGTACGCCGTTCCGAATATTCCCGAAGTGCTCATTTAACTTTATTTATTTCAACTTTTTTTTTAATAGGGGACTATTCGTGTGTGGAATCGAGTTCAACAACATCAGAAATTAACAAAATAGTAGAGGTTCCGACACTTGTAAATTTCAGTGTTTCTATATATAATGAGCCGAGCAAACCTAACCTCCGTCGTGACGTTTGCATGACGTTTGTAAAAGGAATTCTACGAAATCGAACGGAACGAAACGAAAGGTTGTACGCCGTTCCGAATATTCCCGTAGTGCTCATTTTACTTTATTTATTTCAACTTTTTTTTTTAATTAGCGGAATATTTGTGTGTGGGATCGAGTTTAACAACATCAGAAAAAAACAAAATAGTGGAGGTTCCGACACTTGTAAATTTCAGTGTTTCTATATATAATGAGCCGAGCAAACGTTACCTCCGTCGTTACGTTTGCATGACGTTTGTAAAAGGAATTCTACGAAATCGAACGGAACGAAACGAAAGGTTTTACGCCGTTCCGAATATTCCCGAAGTGCTCATTTTACTTTATTTATTTCAACTTTGTTTTTTTAATTATGGGAATATTTGTGTGTGGGGTCGAGTTTAACAACAACAGAAAAACACAAACTAATGGCGGTTCCGACATTGTATATTTCAGCGTTTCTATAGATTAGGACCCAGGCAAACGTAACCTCCGTCGTGACGTTTGCATGACGTTTGTAAAAGGAATTCTACGAAATACAACGGAACGAAACGGAAGGTTGTACGCCGTTCCGAATATTCCCGAAGTGCTCATTTTACTTTATTTATTTCAACTTTTTTTTTTAATAGGAGACTATTCGTGTGTGGAATCGAGTTCAACAACATCAGAAATTAACAAAATAGTAGAGGTTCCGACACTTGTAAATTTCAGTGTTTCTATATATAATGAGCCGAGCAAACCTAACCTCCGTCGTGACGTTTGCATGACGTTTGTAAAAGGAATTCTACGAAATCGAACGGAACGAAACGAAAGATTGTACGCCGTTCCGAATATTCCCGAAGTGCTCGTTTTACTTTATTTATTTCAACTTTTGTTTTTTATTATGGGATTATTTGTGTGTGGGGTCGAGTTTAACAACAACAGAAAAAAACAAAATAATGGAGGTTCCGACATTGTAAATTTCAGTGTTTCTATATATAATGAGCCGAGCAAACCTAACCTCCGTCGTGACGTTTGCATGACGTTTGTAAAAGGAATTCTACGAAATCGAACGGAACTAAACGAAAGATGGAACGCCGTTCCGAATATTCCTGATGTGCTAATTTTACTTTATTTATTTCAACTTTTTTTTTTAATTAGAGGAATATTTGTGTGTGGGATCGAGTTCAACAACATCAGAAAAAAAACCAAATAATGGAGCTTGCGACACTTGTAAATTTCAGTGTTTCTATAGATTAGGAGCCGAGCAAACGTTACCTCTGTCGTGACGTTTGTAAAAGGAATTCTACGAAATCGAACGGAACTAAACGAAAGATGGTACGCCGTTCCGAATATTCCCGAAGTGCTTATTTTACTTTATTTATTTCAACTTTTTTTTTTACTTAGAGGAATATTTGTGTGTGGGATTTAGTTCAACAACATCAGAAAAAAACAAAATAGTAGAGGTTCCGACACTTGTAAATGTAAGGGTTTCTATAGATTAGGACCCGAGCAAACGTAAAACATCCGTCGTGACGTTTGCATGACGTTTGTAAAAGGAATTCTACGAAATCGAACGGAACGAAACGAAAGATAGTACGCCGTTCCGAATATTCCCGAAGTGCTAATTTTACTTTATTTATTTCAACTTTTTTTTTTTAATTAGAGGAATATTTGTGTGGGGGATCGAGTTCAACAACATCAGAAAAAAAACCAAATAATGGAGCTTGCGACACTTTTAAATTTCAGTGTTTCTATAGATTAGGAGCCGAGCAAACGTTACCTCTGTCGTGACGTTTGTAAAAGGAATTCTACGAAATACAACGGAACGAAACGAAAAGTTGTACGCCGTTCCGAATATTCCCGAAGTGCTCATTTTACTTTATTTATTTCAACTTTTTTTTTTTAATAGGGGACTATTCGTGTGTGGAATCGAGTTCAACAACATCAGAAATTAACAAAATAGTAGAGGTTCCGACACTTGTAAATTTCAGTGTTTCTATATATAATGAGCCGAGCAAACCTAACCTCCGTCGTGACGTTTGCATGACGTTTGTAAAAGGAATTCTACGAAATCGAACGGAACGAAACGAAAGGTTGTACGCCGTTCCGAATATTCCCGAAGTGCTCATTTTACTTTATTTATTTCAACTTGTTTTCTTAATTATGGGAATATTTGTGTGTGGGGTCGAGTTTAACAACAACAGAAAAACACAAAATTATGGCGGTTCCGACATTGTATATTTCAGCGTTTCTATAGATTAGAACCCAGGCAAACGTAACCTCCGTCGTGACGTTTGCATGACGTTTGTAAAAGGAATTCTACGAAATACAACGGAACGAAACGGAAGGTTGTACGCCGTTCCGAATATTCCCGAAGTGCTCATTTTACTTCATTTATTTCAACTTTTTTATTTTAATAGGAGACTATTCGTGTGTGGAATCGAGTTCAACAACATCAGAAATTAACAAAATAGTAGAGGTTCCGACACTTGTAAATTTCAGTGTTTCTATATATAATGAGCCGAGCAAACCTAACCTCCGTCGTGACGTTTGCATGACGTTTGTAAAAGGAATTCTACGAAATCGAACGGAACGAAACGAAAGATAGTACGCCGTTCCGAATATTCCCGAAGTGCTAATTTTACTTTATTTATTTCAACTTTTTTTTTAATTAGAGGAATATTTGTGTGGGGGATCGAGTTCAACAACATCGGAAAAAAAACCAAATAATGGAGCTTGCGACACTTTTAAATTTCAGTGTTTCTATAGATTAGGAGCCGAGCAAACGTTACCTCTGTCGTGATGTTTGTAAAAGTAATTCTACGAAATCGAACGGAACGAAACGAAAGATGGTACGCCGTTCACAATATTCCCGAAGTGCTAATTTTACTTTATTTATTTCAACTTTTTTTTTTAATTAGAGGAATATTTGTGTGTGGGATCGAGTTCAACAACATCAGAAAAAAACAAAATAGTAGAGGTTCCGACACTTGTAAATTTAAGGGTTTCTATAGATTAGGACCCGAGCAAACGTAAAACATCCGTCATAACGTTTGCATGACGTTTGTAAAAGGAATTCTACGAAATCGAACGGAACGAAACGAAAGGTTGTACGCCGTTCCGAATATTCCCGAAGTGCTCATTTTACTTTATTTATTTCAACTTTTTTTTTTAATTATGGGAATATTTGTGTGTGGGGTCGAGTTTAACAACAAAAGAAAAACACAAAATAATGGCGGTTCACACATTGTATATTTCAGCGTTTCTATAGATTAGGACCCAGGCAAACGTAACCTCCGTCGTGACGTTTGCATGACGTTTTTAAAATGAATTCTACGAAATACAACGGTACGAAACGGAAGGTTGTACGCCGTTCCGAATATTCCCGAAGTGCTCATTTTACTTTATTTATTTCAATTTTTTTTTTTAATAGGGGACTATTCGTGTGTGGAATCGAGTTCAACAACATCAGAAATTAACAAAATAGTAGAGGTTCCGACACTTGTAAATTTCAGTGTTTCTATATATAATGAGCCGAGCAAACCTAACCTCCGTCGTGACGTTTGCATGACGTTTGTAAAAGGAATTCTACGAAATCGAACGGAACGAAACGAAAGATAGTACGCCGTTCCGAATATTCCCGAAGTGCTAATTTTACTTTATTTATTTCAACTTTTTTTTTTAATTAGAGGAATATTTGTGTGTGGGATCGAGTTCAACAACATCAGAAAAAAAACCAAATAATGGAGCTTGCGACACTTGTAAATTTCAGTGTTTCTATAGATTAGGAGCCGAGCAAACGTTACCTCTGTCGTGACGTTTGTAAAAGTAATTCTACGAAATCGAACGGAACTAAACGGAAGATGGTACGCCGTTCCGAATATTCTCGAAAGCTAATTTTACTTTATTTATTTCAACTTTTTTTTTTAATTAGAGGAATATTTGTGTGTGGGATCAGGTTCAACAACATCAGAAAAAAACAAAATAATGGAGCTTGCGACACTTGTAAATTTCAGTGTTTCTATAGATTAGGACCCAAGCAAACGTAACCACAGTCGTGACGTTTGCATGACGTTTGTAAAAGGAATTCTACGAAATCGAACGGAACGAAACGAAAGGTTGTACGCCGTTCCGAATATTCCCGAAGTGTTCATTTTACTTTATTTATTTCAACTTTTTTTTTTAATTAGAGGAATATTTTTGTGTGGGATCGAGGTCAACAACATCAGAAAAAAAAACAAATAATGGAGCTTGCAACACTTGTAAATTTCAGTGTTTCTATATATAATGAGCCGAGCAAACCTAACCCCCGTCGTGACGTTTGCATGACGTTTGTAAAAGGAATTCTACGAAATCGAACGGAACTAAACGAAAGATGGAACGCCGTTCCGAATATTCCCGAAGTGCTAATTTTACTTTATTTATTTAAACTTTTTTTTTTAATTAGAGGAATATTTGTGTGTGGGATCGAGTTCAACAACATCAGAAAAAAAAACAAATAATGGAGCTTGCGACACTTGTAAATTTCAGTGTTTCTATAGATTAGGAGCCGAGCAAACGTTACCTCTGTCGTGACGTTTGTAAAAGGAATTCTACGAAATCGAACGGAACTAAACGAAAGATGGTACGCCGTTCCGAATATTCCCGAAGTGCTAATTGTACTTTATTTATTTCAACTTTTTTTTTTAATTAGAGGAATATTTGTGTGTGGGATCGAGTTCAACAACATCAGAAAAAAAAACAAATAATGGAGCTTGCGACACTTGTAAATTTCAGTGTTTCTATAGATTAGGAGCCGAGCAAACGTTATCTCTGTCGTGACGTTTGTAAAAGGAATTCTACGAAATCGAACGGAACGAAACGAAAGATAGTACGCCGTTCCGAATATTCCCGAAGTGCTAATTTTACTTTATTTATTTCAACTTTTTTTTTTAATTAGCGGAATATTTGTGTGGGGGATCGAGTTCAACAACATCAGAAAAAAAACCAAATAATGGAGCTTGCGACACTTTTAAATTTCAGTGTTTCTATAGATTAGGAGCCGAGCAAACGTTACCTCTGTCGTGACGTTTGTAAAAGGAATTCTACGAAATACAACGGAACGAAACGAAAGGTTGTACGCCGTTCCGAATATTCCCGAAGTGCTCATTTTACTTTATTTATTTCAACTTTTTTTTTTAATAGGGGACTATTCGTGTGTGGAATCGAGTTCAACAACATCAGAAAATACAAAATAATGGATGTTGCGACAATTGTAAATTTCAGCGTTTCTATAGATTATGACCCGAGCAAACGTTATTTCTGTCGTAACGTTTGCATGACGTTTGTAAAAGGAATTCTACGAAATCGAACGGAACGAAACAAAAGATAGTACGCCGTTCCGAATATTCCCGAAGTGCTCATTTAACTTTATTTATTTCAACTTTTTTTTTAATAGGGGACTATTCGTGTGTGGAATCGAGTTCAACAACATCAGAAATTAACAAAATAGTAGAGGTTCCGACACTTGTAAATTTCAGTGTTTCTATATATAATGAGCCGAGCAAACCTAACCTCCGTCGTGACGTTTGCATGACGTTTGTAAAAGGAATTCTACGAAATCGAACGGAACGAAACGAAAGGTTGTACGCCGTTCCGAATATTCCCGTAGTGCTCATTTTACTTTATTTATTTCAACTTTTTTTTTTAATTAGCGGAATATTTGTGTGTGGGATCGAGTTTAACAACATCAGAAAAAAACAAAATAGTGGAGGTTCCGACACTTGTAAATTTCAGTGTTTCTATATATAATGAGCCGAGCAAACGTTACCTCCGTCGTTACGTTTGCATGACGTTTGTAAAAGGAATTCTACGAAATCGAACGGAACGAAACGAAAGGTTTTACGCCGTTCCGAATATTCCCGAAGTGCTCATTTTACTTTATTTATTTCAACTTTGTTTTTTTAATTATGGGAATATTTGTGTGTGGGGTCGAGTTTAACAACAACAGAAAAACACAAACTAATGGCGGTTCCGACATTGTATATTTCAGCGTTTCTATAGATTAGGACCCAGGCAAACGTAACCTCCGTCGTGACGTTTGCATGACGTTTGTAAAAGGAATTCTACGAAATACAACGGAACGAAACGGAAGGTTGTACGCCGTTCCGAATATTCCCGAAGTGCTCATTTTACTTTATTTATTTCAACTTTTTTTTTTAATAGGAGACTATTCGTGTGTGGAATCGAGTTCAACAACATCAGAAATTAACAAAATAGTAGAGGTTCCGACACTTGTAAATTTCAGTGTTTCTATATATAATGAGCCGAGCAAACCTAACCTCCGTCGTGACGTTTGCATGACGTTTGTAAAAGGAATTCTACGAAATCGAACGGAACGAAACGAAAGATTGTACGCCGTTCCGAATATTCCCGAAGTGCTCGTTTTACTTTATTTATTTCAACTTTTGTTTTTTATTATGGGATTATTTGTGTGTGGGGTCGAGTTTAACAACAACAGAAAAAAACAAAATAATGGAGGTTCCGACATTGTAAATTTCAGTGTTTCTATATATAATGAGCCGAGCAAACCTAACCTCCGTCGTGACGTTTGCATGACGTTTGTAAAAGGAATTCTACGAAATCGAACGGAACTAAACGAAAGATGGAACGCCGTTCCGAATATTCCTGATGTGCTAATTTTACTTTATTTATTTCAACTTTTTTTTTTAATTAGAGGAATATTTGTGTGTGGGATCGAGTTCAACAACATCAGAAAAAAAACCAAATAATGGAGCTTGCGACACTTGTAAATTTCAGTGTTTCTATAGATTAGGAGCCGAGCAAACGTTACCTCTGTCGTGACGTTTGTAAAAGGAATTCTACGAAATCGAACGGAACTAAACGAAAGATGGTACGCCGTTCCGAATATTCCCGAAGTGCTTATTTTACTTTATTTATTTCAACTTTTTTTTTTACTTAGAGGAATATTTGTGTGTGGGATTTAGTTCAACAACATCAGAAAAAAACAAAATAGTAGAGGTTCCGACACTTGTAAATGTAAGGGTTTCTATAGATTAGGACCCGAGCAAACGTAAAACATCCGTCGTGACGTTTGCATGACGTTTGTAAAAGGAATTCTACGAAATCGAACGGAACGAAACGAAAGATAGTACGCCGTTCCGAATATTCCCGAAGTGCTAATTTTACTTTATTTATTTCAACTTTTTTTTTTTAATTAGAGGAATATTTGTGTGGGGGATCGAGTTCAACAACATCAGAAAAAAAACCAAATAATGGAGCTTGCGACACTTTTAAATTTCAGTGTTTCTATAGATTAGGAGCCGAGCAAACGTTACCTCTGTCGTGACGTTTGTAAAAGGAATTCTACGAAATACAACGGAACGAAACGAAAAGTTGTACGCCGTTCCGAATATTCCCGAAGTGCTCATTTTACTTTATTTATTTCAACTTTTTTTTTTTAATAGGGGACTATTCGTGTGTGGAATCGAGTTCAACAACATCAGAAATTAACAAAATAGTAGAGGTTCCGACACTTGTAAATTTCAGTGTTTCTATATATAATGAGCCGAGCAAACCTAACCTCCGTCGTGACGTTTGCATGACGTTTGTAAAAGGAATTCTACGAAATCGAACGGAACGAAACGAAAGGTTGTACGCCGTTCCGAATATTCCCGAAGTGCTCATTTTACTTTATTTATTTCAACTTGTTTTCTTAATTATGGGAATATTTGTGTGTGGGGTCGAGTTTAACAACAACAGAAAAACACAAAATTATGGCGGTTCCGACATTGTATATTTCAGCGTTTCTATAGATTAGAACCCAGGCAAACGTAACCTCCGTCGTGACGTTTGCATGACGTTTGTAAAAGGAATTCTACGAAATACAACGGAACGAAACGGAAGGTTGTACGCCGTTCCGAATATTCCCGAAGTGCTCATTTTACTTCATTTATTTCAACTTTTTTATTTTAATAGGAGACTATTCGTGTGTGGAATCGAGTTCAACAACATCAGAAATTAACAAAATAGTAGAGGTTCCGACACTTGTAAATTTCAGTGTTTCTATATATAATGAGCCGAGCAAACCTAACCTCCGTCGTGACGTTTGCATGACGTTTGTAAAAGGAATTCTACGAAATCGAACGGAACGAAACGAAAGATAGTACGCCGTTCCGAATATTCCCGAAGTGCTAATTTTACTTTATTTATTTCAACTTTTTTTTTAATTAGAGGAATATTTGTGTGGGGGATCGAGTTCAACAACATCGGAAAAAAAACCAAATAATGGAGCTTGCGACACTTTTAAATTTCAGTGTTTCTATAGATTAGGAGCCGAGCAAACGTTACCTCTGTCGTGATGTTTGTAAAAGTAATTCTACGAAATCGAACGGAACGAAACGAAAGATGGTACGCCGTTCACAATATTCCCGAAGTGCTAATTTTACTTTATTTATTTCAACTTTTTTTTTTAATTAGAGGAATATTTGTGTGTGGGATCGAGTTCAACAACATCAGAAAAAAACAAAATAGTAGAGGTTCCGACACTTGTAAATTTAAGGGTTTCTATAGATTAGGACCCGAGCAAACGTAAAACATCCGTCATAACGTTTGCATGACGTTTGTAAAAGGAATTCTACGAAATCGAACGGAACGAAACGAAAGGTTGTACGCCGTTCCGAATATTCCCGAAGTGCTCATTTTACTTTATTTATTTCAACTTTTTTTTTTAATTATGGGAATATTTGTGTGTGGGGTCGAGTTTAACAACAAAAGAAAAACACAAAATAATGGCGGTTCACACATTGTATATTTCAGCGTTTCTATAGATTAGGACCCAGGCAAACGTAACCTCCGTCGTGACGTTTGCATGACGTTTTTAAAATGAATTCTACGAAATACAACGGTACGAAACGGAAGGTTGTACGCCGTTCCGAATATTCCCGAAGTGCTCATTTTACTTTATTTATTTCAATTTTTTTTTTTAATAGGGGACTATTCGTGTGTGGAATCGAGTTCAACAACATCAGAAATTAACAAAATAGTAGAGGTTCCGACACTTGTAAATTTCAGTGTTTCTATATATAATGAGCCGAGCAAACCTAACCTCCGTCGTGACGTTTGCATGACGTTTGTAAAAGGAATTCTACGAAATCGAACGGAACGAAACGAAAGATAGTACGCCGTTCCGAATATTCCCGAAGTGCTAATTTTACTTTATTTATTTCAACTTTTTTTTTTAATTAGAGGAATATTTGTGTGTGGGATCGAGTTCAACAACATCAGAAAAAAAACCAAATAATGGAGCTTGCGACACTTGTAAATTTCAGTGTTTCTATAGATTAGGAGCCGAGCAAACGTTACCTCTGTCGTGACGTTTGTAAAAGTAATTCTACGAAATCGAACGGAACTAAACGGAAGATGGTACGCCGTTCCGAATATTCTCGAAAGCTAATTTTACTTTATTTATTTCAACTTTTTTTTTTAATTAGAGGAATATTTGTGTGTGGGATCAGGTTCAACAACATCAGAAAAAAACAAAATAATGGAGCTTGCGACACTTGTAAATTTCAGTGTTTCTATAGATTAGGACCCAAGCAAACGTAACCACAGTCGTGACGTTTGCATGACGTTTGTAAAAGGAATTCTACGAAATCGAACGGAACGAAACGAAAGGTTGTACGCCGTTCCGAATATTCCCGAAGTGTTCATTTTACTTTATTTATTTCAACTTTTTTTTTTAATTAGAGGAATATTTTTGTGTGGGATCGAGGTCAACAACATCAGAAAAAAAAACAAATAATGGAGCTTGCAACACTTGTAAATTTCAGTGTTTCTATATATAATGAGCCGAGCAAACCTAACCCCCGTCGTGACGTTTGCATGACGTTTGTAAAAGGAATTCTACGAAATCGAACGGAACTAAACGAAAGATGGAACGCCGTTCCGAATATTCCCGAAGTGCTAATTTTACTTTATTTATTTAAACTTTTTTTTTTAATTAGAGGAATATTTGTGTGTGGGATCGAGTTCAACAACATCAGAAAAAAAAACAAATAATGGAGCTTGCGACACTTGTAAATTTCAGTGTTTCTATAGATTAGGAGCCGAGCAAACGTTACCTCTGTCGTGACGTTTGTAAAAGGAATTCTACGAAATCGAACGGAACTAAACGAAAGATGGTACGCCGTTCCGAATATTCCCGAAGTGCTAATTGTACTTTATTTATTTCAACTTTTTTTTTTAATTAGAGGAATATTTGTGTGTGGGATCGAGTTCAACAACATCAGAAAAAAAAACAAATAATGGAGCTTGCGACACTTGTAAATTTCAGTGTTTCTATAGATTAGGAGCCGAGCAAACGTTATCTCTGTCGTGACGTTTGTAAAAGGAATTCTACGAAATCGAACGGAACTAAACGAAAGATGGTACGCCGTTCCGAATATTCCCGAAGTGCTAATTTTACTTTATTTATTTCAACTTTTTTTTTTAATTAGAGGAATATTTGTGTGTGGGATTTAGTTCAACAACATCAGAAAAAAACAAATAGTAGAGGTTCCGAGACTTGTAAATTTAAGGGTTTCTATAGATCAGGACCCGAGCAAACGTAAAACATCCGTCGTGACGTTTGCATGACGTTTGTAAAAGGAATTCTACGAAATCGAACGGACTAAAACGAAAGATTGTACGCCGTTCCGAATATTCCCGAAGTGCTCATTTTAGTTTATTTATTTCAACTTTTTTTTTTAATTAGAGGAATATTTTTGTGTGGGATCGAGGTCAACAACATCAGAAAATAAACCAAATAATGGAGCTTGCAACACTTGTAAATTTCAGTGTTTCTATATATAATGAGCCGAGCAAACCTAACCTCCGTCGTGACGTTTGCATGACGTTTGTAAAAGGAATTCTACGAAATCGAACGGAACTAAACGAAAGATGGTACGCCGTTCCGAATATTCCCGAAGTGCTAATTGTACTTTATTTATTTCAACTTTTTTTTTTAATTAGAGGAATATTTGTGTGTGGGATCGAGTTCAACCCCATCAGAAAAAAAAACAAATAATGGAGCTTGCGACACTTGTAAATTTCAGTGTTTCTATAGATTAGGAGCCGAGCAAACGTTATCTCTGTCGTGACGTTTGTAAAAGGAATTCTACAAAATCGAACGGAACTAAACGAAAGATGGTACGCCGTTCCGAATATTCCCGAAGTGCTAATTTTACTTTATTTATTTCAACTTTTTTTTTTAATTAGAGGAATATTTGTGTGTGGGATTTAGTTCAACAACATCAGAAAAAAACAAATAGTAGAGGTTCCGAGACTTGTAAATTTAAGGGTTTCTATAGATCAGGACCCGAGCAAACGTAAAACATCCGTCGTGACGTTTGCATGACGTTTGTAAAAGCAATTCTACGAAATCGAACGGACTAAAACGAAAGATTGTACGCCGTTCCGAATATTCCCGAAGTGCTCATTTTAGTTTATTTATTTCAACTTTTGTTTTTTATTATGGGAATATTTGTGTGTGGGGTCGAGTTTAACAACAACAGAAAAAAACAAAATAATGGAGGTTCCGACATTGTAAATTTAAGCGTTTCTATAGATTAGGACCCAGGCAAACGTAACCTCCGTCGTGACGTTTGCATGACGTTTGTAAAAGGAATTCTACGAAATACAACGGAACGAAACGGAAGGTTGTACGCCGTTCCGAATATTCCCGAAGTGCTCATTTTACTTTATTTATTTCAACTTTGTTTTTTAATAGGAGACTATTCGTGTGTGGAATCGAGTTCAACAACATCAGAAATTAACAAAATAGTAGAGGTTCCGACACTTGTAAATTTCAGTGTTTCTATATATAATGAGCCGAGCAAACCTAACCTCCGTCGTGACGTTTGCATGACGTTTGTAAAAGGAATTCTACGAAATCGAACGGAACGAAACGAAAGATTGTACGCCGTTCCGAATATTCCCGAAGTGCTCATTTTAGTTTATTTATTTCAACTTTTGTTTTTTTATTATAGGATTATTTGTGTGTGGGGTCGAGTTTAACAACAACAGAAAAAAACAAAATAATGGAGGTTCCGACATTGTAAATTTCAGTGTTTCTATATATAATGAGCCGAGCAAACCTAACCTCCGTCGTGACGTTTGCATGACGTTTGTAAAAGGAATTCTACGAAATCGAACGGAACTAAACGAAAGATGGAACGCCGTTCCGAATATTCCTGATGTGCTAATTTTACTTTATTTATTTCAACTTTTTTTTTTAATTAGAGGAATATTTGTGTGTGGGATCGAGTTCAACAACATCAGAAAAAAAACAAAATAATGGAGCTTGCGACACTTGTAAATTTCAGTGTTTCTATAGATTAGGAGCCGAGCAAACGTTACCTCTGTCGTGACGTTTGTAAAAGGAATTCTACGAAATCGAACGGAACTAAACGAAAGATGGTACGCCGTTCCGAATATTCCCGAAGTGCTCATTTTACTTTATTTATTTCAACTTTTTTTTTTAATTAGAGGAATATTTGTGTGTGGGATTTAGTTCAACAACATCAGAAAAAAACAAAATAGTAGAGGTTCCGACACTTGTAAATGTAAGGGTTTCTATAGATTAGGACCCGAGCAAACGTAAAACATCCGTCGTGACGTTTGCATGACGTTTGTAAAAGGAATTCTACGAAATCGAACGGAACGAAACGAAAGGTTGTACGCCGTTCCGAATATTCCCGAAGTGCTCATTTTACTTTATTTATTTCAACTTTTTTTTTTAATTATGGGAAGATTTGTGTGTGTGGTCGAGTTTAACAACAACCGACAAACACAAAATAATGGCGGTTCCGACATTGTATATTTCAGCGTTTCTATAGATCAGGACCCAAGCAAACGTAACCACAGTCGTGACGTTTGCATGACGTTTGTAAAAGGAATTCTACGAAATCGAACGGAACGAAACGAAAGATAGTACGCCGTTCCGAATATTCCCGAAGTGCTAATTTTACTTTATTTATTTCAACTTTTTTTTTTAATTAGAGGAATATTTGTGTGGGGGATCGAGTTCAACAACATCAGAAAAAAAACCAAATAATGGAGCTTGCGACACTTTTAAATTTCAGTGTTTCTATAGATTAGGAGCCGAGCAAACGTTACCTCTGTCGTGACGTTTGTAAAAGGAATTCTACGAAATACAACGGAACGAAACGAAAGGTTGTACGCCGTTCCGAATATTCCCGAAGTGCTCATTTTACTTTATTTATTTCAACTTTTTTTTTTTAATAGGGGACTATTCGTGTGTGGAATCGAGTTCAACAACATCAGAAATTAGCAAAATAGTAGAGGTTCCGACACTTGTAAATTTCAGTGTTTCTATATATAATGAGCCGAGCAAACCTAACCTCCGTCGTGACGTTTGCATGACGTTTGTAAAAGGAATTCTACGAAATCGAACGGAACGAAACGAAAGGTTGTACGCCGTTCCGAATATTCCCGAAGTGCTCATTTTACTTTATTTATTTCAACTTGTTTTCTTAATTATGGGAATATTTGTGTGTGGGGTCGAGTTTAACAACAACAGAAAAACACAAAATTATGGCGGTTCCGACATTGTATATTTCAGCGTTTCTATAGATTAGAACCCAGGCAAACGTAACCTCCGTCGTGACGTTTGCATGACGTTTGTAAAAGGAATTCTACGAAATACAACGGAACGAAACGGAAGGTTGTACGCCGTTCCGAATATTCCCGAAGTGCTCATTTTACTTTATTTATTTCAACTTTTTTATTTTAATAGGAGACTATTCGTGTGTGGAATCGAGTTCAACAACATCAGAAATTAACAAAATAGTAGAGGTTCCGACACTTGTAAATTTCAGTGTTTCTATATATAATGAGCCGAGCAAACCTAACCTCCGTCGTGACGTTTGCATGACGTTTGTAAAAGGAATTCTACGAAATCGAACGGAACGAAACGAAAGATAGTACGCCGTTCCGAATATTCCCGAAGTGCTAATTTTACTTTATTTATTTCAACTTTTTTTTTAATTAGAGGAATATTTGTGTGGGGGATCGAGTTCAACAACATCGGAAAAAAAACCAAATAATGGAGCTTGCGACACTTTTAAATTTCAGTGTTTCTATAGATTAGGAGCCGAGCAAACGTTACCTCTGTCGTGATGTTTGTAAAAGTAATTCTACGAAATCGAACGGAACGAAACGAAAGATGGTACGCCGTTCACAATATTCCCGAAGTGCTAATTTTACTTTATTTATTTCAACTTTTTTTTTTAATTAGAGGAATATTTGTGTGTGGGATCGAGTTCAACAACATCAGAAAAAAACAAAATAGTAGAGGTTCCGACACTTGTAAATTTAAGGGTTTCTATAGATTAGGACCCGAGCAAACGTAAAACATCCGTCATAACGTTTGCATGACGTTTGTAAAAGGAATTCTACGAAATACAACGGAACGAAACGAAAGGTTGTACGCCGTTCCGAATATTCCCGAAGTGCTCATTTTACTTTATTTATTTCAACTTTTTTTTTTAATTATGGGAATATTTGTGTGTGGGGTCGAGTTTAACAACAAAAGAAAAACACAAAATAATGGCGGTTCACACATTGTATATTTCAGCGTTTCTATAGATTAGGACCCAGGCAAACGTAACCTCCGTCGTGACGTTTGCATGACGTTTTTAAAATGAATTCTACGAAATACAACGGTACGAAACGGAAGGTTGTACGCCGTTCCGAATATTCCCGAAGTGCTCATTTTACTTTATTTATTTCAATTTTTTTTTTTAATAGGGGACTATTCGTGTGTGGAATCGAGTTCAACAACATCAGAAATTAACAAAATAGTAGAGGTTCCGACACTTGTAAATTTCAGTGTTTCTATATATAATGAGCCGAGCAAACCTAACCTCCGTCGTGACGTTTGCATGACGTTTGTAAAAGGAATTCTACGAAATCGAACGGAACGAAACGAAAGATAGTACGCTGTTCCGAATATTCCCGAAGTGCTAATTTTACTTTATTTATTTCAACCTTTTTTTTTAATTAGAGGAATATTTGTGTGTGGGATCGAGTTCAACAACATCAGAAAAAAAACCAAATAATGGAGCTTGCGACACTTGTAAATTTCAGTGTTTCTATAGATTAGTAGCCGAGCAAACGTTACCTCTGTCGTGACGTTTGTAAAAGTAATTCTACGAAATCGAACGGAACTAAACGAAAGATGGTACGCCGTTCCGAATATTCTCGAAAGCTAATTTTACTTTATTTATTTCAACTTTTTTTTTTAATTAGAGGAATATTTGTGTGTGGGATCAGGTTCAACAACATCAGAAAAAAACAAAATAATGGAGCTTGCGACACTTGTAAATTTCAGTGTTTCTATAGATTAGGACCCAAGCAAACGTAACCACAGTCGTGACGTTTGCATGACGTTTGTAAAAGGAATTCTACGAAATCGAACGGAACGAAACGAAAGGTTGTACGCCGTTCCGAATATTCCCGAAGTGTTCATTTTACTTTATTTATTTCAACTTTTTTTTTTAATTAGAGGAATATTTTTGTGTGGGATCGAGGTCAACAACATCAGAAAAAAAACCAAATAATGGAGCTTGCAACACTTGTAAATTTCAGTGTTTCTATATATAATGAGCCGAGCAAACCTAACCCCCGTCGTGACGTTTGCATGACGTTTGTAAAAGGAATTCTACGAAATCGAACGGAACTAAACGAAAGATGGAACGCCGTTCCGAATATTCCCGAAGTGCTAATTTTACTTTATTTATTTAAACTTTTTTTTTTAATTAGAGGAATATTTGTGTGTGGGATCGAGTTCAACAACATCAGAAAAAAAAACAAATAATGGAGCTTGCGACACTTGTAAATTTCAGTGTTTCTATAGATTAGGAGCCGAGCAAACGTTACCTCTGTCGTGACGTTTGTAAAAGGAATTCTACGAAATCGAACGGAACTAAACGAAAGATGGTACGCCGTTCCGAATATTCCCGAAGTGCTAATTGTACTTTATTTATTTCAACTTTTTTTTTTAATTAGAGGAATATTTGTGTGTGGGATCGAGTTCAACAACATCAGAAAAAAAAACAAATAATGGAGCTTGCGACACTTGTAAATTTCAGTGTTTCTATAGATTAGGAGCCGAGCAAACGTTATCTCTGTCGTGACGTTTGTAAAAGGAATTCTACGAAATCGAACGGAACTAAACGAAAGATGGTACGCCGTTCCGAATATTCCCGAAGTGCTAATTTTACTTTATTTATTTCAACTTTTTTTTTTAATTAGAGGAATATTTGTGTGTGGGATTTAGTTCAACAACATCAGAAAAAAACAAATAGTAGAGGTTCCGAGACTTGTAAATTTAAGGGTTTCTATAGATCAGGACCCGAGCAAACGTAAAACATCCGTCGTGACGTTTGCATGACGTTTGTAAAAGGAATTCTACGAAATCGAACGGACTAAAACGAAAGATTGTACGCCGTTCCGAATATTCCCGAAGTGCTCATTTTAGTTTATTTATTTCAACTTTTGTTTTTTATTATGGGAATATTTGTGTGTGGGGTCGAGTTTAACAACAACAGAAAAAAACAAAATAATGGAGGTTCCGACATTGTAAATTTAAGCGTTTCTATAGATTAGGACCCAGGCAAACGTAACCTCCGTCGTGACGTTTGCATGACGTTTGTAAAAGGAATTCTACGAAATACAACGGAACGAAACGGAAGGTTGTACGCCGTTCCGAATATTCCCGAAGTGCTCAATTTACTTTATTTATTTCAACTTTGTTTTTTAATAGGAGACTATTCGTGTGTGGAATCGAGTTCAACAACATCAGAAATTAACAAAATAGTAGAGGTTCCGACACTTGTAAATTTCAGTGTTTCTATATATAATGAGCCGAGCAAACCTAACCTCCGTCGTGACGTTTGCATGACGTTTGTAAAAGGAATTCTACGAAATCGAACGGAACGAAACGAAAGATTGTACGCCGTTCCGAATATTCCCGAAGTGCTCATTTTAGTTTATTTATTTCAACTTTTGTTTTTTTATTATAGGATTATTTGTGTGTGGGGTCGAGTTTAACAACAACAGAAAAAAACAAAATAATGGAGGTTCCGACATTGTAAATTTCAGTGTTTCTATATATAATGAGCCGAGCAAACCTAACCTCCGTCGTGACGTTTGCATGACGTTTGTAAAAGGAATTCTACGAAATCGAACGGAACTAAACGAAAGATGGAACGCCGTTCCGAATATTCCTGATGTGCTAATTTTACTTTATTTATTTCAACTTTTTTTTTAATTAGAGGAATATTTGTGTGTGGGATCGAGTTCAACAACATCAGAAAAAAAAAAAAATAATGGATCTTGCGACAGTTTAAATTTCAGTGTTTCTATAGATTAGGAGCTGAGCCAACGGTACCTCTGTCGTGACGTTTGTAAAAGGAATTCTACGAAATCGAACGGAACGAAACGAAAGATAGTACGCCGTTCCGAATATTCCCGAAGTGCTAATTTTTTCTTATTAATTTCCACTTTTTTTTTAATTAGAGGAATATTTGTGTGTGGGATCGGGTGCAACAACATCAGAAAAAAAACAAAATAATGGATCTTGCGACAGTTTAAATTTCAGCGTTTCTATAGATTAGGACCCAAGCAAACGTAACCACAGTCGTGACGTTTGCGTGACGTTTGAAAAAGGAATTCTACGAAATCGAACGGAACGAAACGAAAGATAGTACGCCGTTCCGAATATTCCCGAAGTGCTAATTTTCTTTTATTAATTTCCACTTTTTTTTTTAATTAGAGGAATATTTGTGTGTGGGATCGAGTTCACCAACATCAGAAAAAAAACAAAATAATGGATCTTGCGACAGTTTAAATTTCAGTGTTTCTATAGATTAGGAGCTGAGCCAACGGTACCTCTGTCGTGACGTTTGTAAAAGGAATTCTACGAAATCGAACGGAACGAAACGAAAGATAGTACGCCGTTCCGAATATTCCCGAAGTGCTAATTTTTTCTTATTAATTTCCACTTTTTTTTTAATTAGAGGAATATTATGTGTGGGATCGGGTGCAACAACATCAGAAAAAAAACAAAATAATTGATCTTGCGACAGTTTAAATTTCAGCGTTTCTATAGATTAGGACCCAAGCAAACGTAACCACAGTCGTGACGTTTGCGTGACGTTTGAAAAAGGAATTCTACGAAATCGAACGGAACGAAACGAAAGATAGTACGCCGTTCCGAATATTCCCGAAGTGCTAATTTTCTTTTATTAATTTCCACTTTTTTTTTTAATTAGAGGAATATTTGTGTGTGGGATCGAGTGCAACAACATCAGAAAAAAAACAAAATAATGGAGCTTGCGACAGTTTAAATTTCAGCGTTTCGATAGATTAGGACCCAAGCAACCGTAACCACAGTCGTGACGTTTGCATGACGTTTTAAAAAGGAATTCTACGAAATCGAACGGAACGAAACGAAAGATAGTACGCCGTTCCGAATATTCCCGAAGTGCTAATTTTACTTTATTTATTTCAACTTTTTTTTTTAATTAGAGGAATATTTGTGTGTGGGATCGAGTTCACCAACATCAGAAAAAAAACAAAATAATGGAGCTTGCGACACTTGTAAATTTCAGTGTTTCTATAGATTAGGAGCTGAGCAAATGGTACCTCTGTCGTGACGTTTGTAAAAGGAATTCTACGAAATCGAACGGAACTAAACGAAAGATGGTACGCAGTTCCGAATATTCCCGAAGTGCTAATTTTATTTTATTTATTTCAACTTTTTTTTTTAATTAGAGGAATATTTGTGTGTGGGATCGAGTTCAACAACATCAGAAAAAAAACAAAATAATGGATCTTGCGACAGTTTAAATTTCAGCGTTTCTATAGATTAGGAGCTGAGCCAACGGTACCTCTGTCGTGACGTTTGTAAAAGGAATTCTACGAAATCGAACGGAACGAAACGAAAGATAGTACGCCGTTCCGAATATTCCCGAAGTGCTAATTTTTTCTTATTAATTTCCACTTTTTTTTTAATTAGAGGAATATTTGTGTGTGGGATCGGGTGCAACAACATCAGAAAAAAAACAAAA
Organism: Sepiola atlantica; assembly: GCA_963556195.1. Classification (NCBI taxonomy): domain Eukaryota; kingdom Metazoa; phylum Mollusca; class Cephalopoda; order Sepiida; family Sepiolidae; genus Sepiola; species Sepiola atlantica. Next base: position 20,154,565 of record OY744550.1, on the reverse strand, counting down.
TAATGGAGCTTGCGACAGTTTAAATTTCAGCGTTTCTATAGATTAGGACCCAAGCAAACGTAACCACAGTCGTGACGTTTGCGTGACGTTTGAAAAAGGAATTCTACGAAATCGAACGGAACGAAACGAAAGATAGTACGCCGTTCCGAATATTCCCGAAGTGCTAATTTTCTTTTATTAATTTCCACTTTTTTTTTTAATTAGAGGAATATTTGTGTGTGGGATCGAGTGCAACAACATCAGAAAAAAAACAAAATAATGGAGCTTGCGACAGTTTAAATTTCAGCGTTTCGATAGATTAGGACCCAAGCAACCGTAACCACAGTCGTGACGTTTGCATGACGTTTTAAAAAGGAATTCTACGAAATCGAACGGAACGAAACGAAAGATAGTACGCCGTTCCGAATATTCCCGAAGTGCTAATTTTACTTTATTTATTTCAACTTTTTTTTTTAATTAGAGGAATATTTGTGTGTGGGATCGAGTTCACCAACATCAGAAAAAAAACAAAATAATGGAGCTTGCGACACTTGTAAATTTCAGTGTTTCTATAGATTAGGAGCTGAGCAAATGGTACCTCTGTCGTGACGTTTGTAAAAGGAATTCTACGAAATCGAACGGAACTAAACGAAAGATGGTACGCAGTTCCGAATATTCCCGAAGTGCTAATTTTATTTTATTTATTTCAACTTTTTTTTTTAATTAGAGGAATATTTGTGTGTGGGATCGAGTTCAACAACATCAGAAAAAAAACAAAATAATGGATCTTGCGACAGTTTAAATTTCAGCGTTTCTATAGATTAGGAGCTGAGCCAACGGTACCTCTGTCGTGACGTTTGTAAAAGGAATTCTACGAAATCGAACGGAACGAAACGAAAGATAGTACGCCGTTCCGAATATTCCCGAAGTGCTAATTTTTTCTTATTAATTTCCACTTTTTTTTTAATTAGAGGAATATTTGTGTGTGGGATCGGGTGCAACAACATCAGAAAAAAAACAAAATAATGGAGCTTGCGACAGTTTAAATTTCAGCGTTTCTATAGATTAGGACCCAAGCAAACGTAACCACAGTCGTGACGTTTGCGTGACGTTTGAAAAAGGAATTCTACGAAATCGAACGGAACGAAACGAAAGATAGTACGCCGTTCCGAATATTCCCGAAGTGCTAATTTTCTTTTATTAATTTCCACTTTTTTTTTTAATTAGAGGAATATTTGTGTGTGGGATCGAGTGCAACAACATCAGAAAAAAAACAAAATAATGGAGCTTGCGACAGTTTAAATTTCAGCGTTTCGATAGATTAGGACCCAAGCAACCGTAACCACAGTCGTGACGTTTGCATGACGTTTTAAAAAGGAATTCTACGAAATCGAACGGAACGAAACGAAAGATAGTACGCCGTTCCGAATATTCCCGAAGTGCTAATTTTACTTTATTTATTTCAACTTTTTTTTTTAATTAGAGGAATATTTGTGTGTGGGATCGAGTTCACCAACATCAGAAAAAAAACAAAATAATGGAGCTTGCGACACTTGTAAATTTCAGTGTTTCTATAGATTAGGAGCTGAGCAAATGGTACCTCTGTCGTGACGTTTGTAAAAGGAATTCTACGAAATCGAACGGAACTAAACGAAAGATGGTACGCAGTTCCGAATATTCCCGAAGTGCTAATTTTATTTTATTTATTTCAACTTTTTTTTTTAATTAGATGAATATTTGTGTGTGGGATCGAGTTCAACAACATCAGAAAAAAAACAAAATAATGGAGCTTGCGACACTTGTAAATTTCAGTGTTTCTATAGATTAGGAGCTGAGCAAACGGTACCTCTGTCGTGACGTTTGTAAAAGGAATTCTACGAAATCGAACGGAACGAAACGAAAGATAGTACGCCGTTCCGAATATTCCCGAAGTGCTAATTTTCTTTTATTAATTTCCACTTTTTTTTTTAATTAGAGGAATATTTCTGTGTCGGATCGAGTTCAACAACATCAGAAAAAAAACAAAATAATGGATCTTGCGACAGTTTAAATTTCAGCGTTTCGATAGATTAGGACCCAAGCAACCGTAACCACAGTCGTGACGTTTGCATGACGTTTGAAAAAGGAATTCTACGAAATCGAACGGAACGAAACGAAAGATAGTACGCCGTTCCGAATATTCCCGAAGTGCTAATTTTCTTTTATCAATTTCCACTTTTTTTTTTAATTAGATGAATATTTGTGTGTGGGATCGAGTTCAACAACATCAGAAAAAAAACAAAATAATGGAGCTTGCGACACTTGTAAATTTCAGTGTTTCTATAGATTAGGAGCTGAGCAAACGGTACCTCTGTCGTGACGTTTGTAAAAGGAATTCTACGAAATCGAACGGAACTAAACGAAAGATGGTACGCCGTTCCGAATATTCCCGAAGTGCTAATTTTATTTTATTTATTTCAACATTTTTTTTTAATTAGAGGAATATTTGTGTGTGGGATCGAGTTCAACAACATCAGAAAAAAAACAAAATAATGGAGCTTGCGACACTTGTAAATTTCAGTGTTTCTATAGATTAGGAGCTGAGCAAACGGTACCTCTGTCGTGACGTTTGTAAAAGGAATTCTACGAAATCGAACGGAACGAAACGAAAGATAGTACGCCGTTCCGAATATTCCCGAAGTGCTAATTTTCTTTTATTAATTTCCACTTTTTTTTTTAATTAGAGGAATATTTGTGTGTGGGATCGAGTGCAACAACATCAGAAAAAAAACAAAATAATGGACTTTGCGACAGTTTAAATTTCAGCGTTTCGATAGATTAGGACCCAAGCAAACGTAACCACAGTCGTAATGTTTGCATGACGTTTGTAAAAGGAATTCTACGAAATCGAACGAAACGAAACGAAAGATAGTACGCCGTTCCGAATATTCCCGAAGTGCTAATTTTCTTTTATTAATTTCCACTTTTTTTTTTAATTAGAGGAATATTTGTGTGTGGGATCGAGTTCAACACCATCAGAAAAAAAACAAAATAATGGAGCTTGCGACAGTTTAAATTTCAGCGTTTCGATAGATTAGGACCCAAGCAAACGTAACCACAGTCGTGATGTTTGCATGACGTTTGAAAAAGGAATTCTACGAAATCGAACGGAACCAAACGAAAGATAGATCGCCGTTCCGAATATTCCCGAAGTGCTAATTTTCTTTTATTAATTTCCACTTTTTTTTTTAATTAGAGGAATATTTGTGTGTGGGATCGAGTGCAACAACATCAGAAAAAAAACAAAATAATGGAGCTTGCGACAGTTTAAATTTCAGCGTTTCGATAGATTAGAACCCAAGCAAACGTAACCACAGTCGTGACGTTTGCATGACGTTTGAAAAAGGAATTCTACGAAATCGAACGGAACGAAACGAAAGATATTACGCCGTTCCGAATATTCCCGAAGTGCTAATTTTCTTTTATTAATTTCCACTTTTTTTTTTAATTAGAGGAATATTTGTGTGTGGGATCGAGTGCAACAACATCAGAAAAAAAACAAAATAATGGAGCTTGCGACAGTTTAAATTTCAGCGTTTCGATAGATTAGGACCCAAGCAACCGTAACCACAGTCGTGACGTTTGCATGACGTTTTAAAAAGGAATTCTACGACAGCGAACGGAACGAAACGAAAGATAGTACGCCGTTCCCAATATTCCCGAAGTGCTAATTTTACTTTATTTATTTCAACTTTTTTTTTTAATTAGAGGAATATTTGTGTGTGGGATCGAGTTCAACAACATCAGAAAAAAAACAAAATAATGGAGCTTGCGACACTTGTCAATTTCAGTGTTTCTATAGATTAGGAGCTGAGCAAACGGTACCTCTGTCGTGACGTTTGTAAAAGGAATTCTACGAAATCGAACGGAACTAAACGAAAGATGGTACGCAGTTCCGAATATTCCCGAAGTGCTAATTTTATTTTATTTATTTCAACTTTTTTTTTAAATTAGAGGAATATTTGTGTGTGGGATCGAGTTGAACAACATCAGAAAAAAAACAAAATAATGGAGCTTGCGACACTTGTAAATTTCAGTGTTTCTATAGATTAGGAGCTGAGCAAACGGTACCTCTGTCGTGACGTTTGTAAAAGGAATTCTACGAAATCGAACGGAACGAAACGAAAGATAGTACGCCGTTCCCAATATTCCCGAAGTGCTAATTTTACTTTATTTATTTCAACTTTTTTTTTTAATTAGAGGAATATTTGTGTGTGGGATCGAGTGCAACAACATCAGAAAAAAAACAAAATAATGGAGCTTGCGACAGTTTAAATTTCAGCGTTTCGATAGATTAGAACCCAAGCAAACGTAACCACAGTCGTGACGTTTGCATGACGTTTGAAAAAGGAATTCTACGAAATCGAACGGAACGAAACGAAAGATAGTACGCCGTTCCGAATATTCTCGAAGTGCTAATTTTCTTTTATTAATTTCCACTTTTTTTTTTAATTAGAGGAATATTTGTGTGTGGGATCGGGTGCAACAACATCAGAAAAAAAACAAAATAATGGACTTTGCGACAGTTTAAATTTCAGCGTTTCGATAGATTAGGACCCAAGCAAACGTAACCACAGTCGTGATGTTTGCATGACGTTTGTAAAAGGAATTCTACGAAATCGAACGGAACGAAACGAAAGATAGTAGGCCGTTCCGAATACTCCCGAAGTGCTAATTTTACTTTATTTATTTCAACTTTTTTTTTTAATTAGAGGAATATTTGTGTGTGGGATCGAGTTCAACAACATCAGAAAAAAAACAAAATAATAGAGCTTGCTACAGTTTAAATTTCAGTGTTTCTATAGATTAGGAGCTGAGCAAACGGTACCTCTGTCGTGACGTTTGTAAAAAGAATACTACGAACTCGAACGGAACTAAACGAAAGATGGTACGCCGTTCCGAATATTCCCGAAGTGCTAATTTTTTTTTATTTATTTCAACTTTTTTTTTTAATTAGAGGAATATTTGTGTGTGGGATCGAGTTCAACAACATCAGAAAAAAAACAAAATAATGGATCTTGCGACAGTTTAAATTTTAGCGTTTCGATAGATTAGGACCCAAGCAAACATAACGACAGTCGTGACGTTTGCATTGCGTTTTAAAAAGGAATTCTACGAAATCGAACGGAACGAAACGAAAGATAGTACGCCGTTCCGAATATTCCCGACGTGCTAATTTTACTTTATTTATTTCAACTTTTTTTTTTAATTAGAGGAATATTTGTGTGTGGGATCGAGTTCAACAACATCAGAAAAAAAACAAAATAATAGAGCTTGCGACACTTGTAAATTTCAGTGTTTCTATAGATTAGGAGCTGAGCAAACGGTACCTCTGTCGTGACGTTTGTAAAAAGAATACTACGAACTCGAACGGAACTAAACGAAAGATGGTACGCCGTTCCGAATATTCCCGAAGTGCTAATTTTTTTTTATTTATTTCAACTTTTTTTTTTAATTAGAGGAATATTTGTGTGTGGGATCGAGTTCAACAACATCAGAAAAAAAACAAAATAATGGATCTTGCGACAGTTTAAATTTTAGCGTTTCGATAGATTAGGACCCAAGCAAACATAACGACAGTCGTGACGTTTGCATTGCGTTTGAAAAAGGAATTCTACGAAATCGAACGGAACGAAACGAAAGATATTACGCCGTTCCGAATATTCCCGAAGTGCTAATTTTCTTTTATTAATTTCCACTTTTTTTTTTAATTAGAGGAATATTTGTGTGTGGGATCGAGTGCAACAACATCAGAAAAAAAACAAAATAATGGAGCTTGCGACAGTTTAAATTTCAGCGTTTCGATAGATTAGGACCCAAGCAACCGTAACCACAGTCGTGACGTTTGCATGACGTTTTAAAAAGGAATTCTACGACAGCGAACGGAACGAAACGAAAGATAGTACGCCGTTCCCAATATTCCCGAAGTGCTAATTTTACTTTATTTATTTCAACTTTTTTTTTTAATTAGAGGAATATTTGTGTGTGGGATCGAGTTCAACAACATCAGAAAAAAAACAAAATAATGGAGCTTGCGACACTTGTCAATTTCAGTGTTTCTATAGATTAGGAGCTGAGCAAACGGTACCTCTGTCGTGACGTTTGTAAAAGGAATTCTACGAAATCGAACGGAACTAAACGAAAGATGGTACGCAGTTCCGAATATTCCCGAAGTGCTAATTTTATTTTATTTATTTCAACTTTTTTTTTAAATTAGAGGAATATTTGTGTGTGGGATCGAGTTGAACAACATCAGAAAAAAAACAAAATAATGGAGCTTGCGACACTTGTAAATTTCAGTGTTTCTATAGATTAGGAGCTGAGCAAACGGTACCTCTGTCGTGACGTTTGTAAAAGGAATTCTACGAAATCGAACGGAACGAAACGAAAGATAGTACGCCGTTCCCAATATTCCCGAAGTGCTAATTTTACTTTATTTATTTCAACTTTTTTTTTTAATTAGAGGAATATTTGTGTGTGGGATCGAGTGCAACAACATCAGAAAAAAAACAAAATAATGGAGCTTGCGACAGTTTAAATTTCAGCGTTTCGATAGATTAGAACCCAAGCAAACGTAACCACAGTCGTGACGTTTGCATGACGTTTGAAAAAGGAATTCTACGAAATCGAACGGAACGAAACGAAAGATAGTACGCCGTTCCGAATATTCTCGAAGTGCTAATTTTCTTTTATTAATTTCCACTTTTTTTTTTAATTAGAGGAATATTTGTGTGTGGGATCGGGTGCAACAACATCAGAAAAAAAACAAAATAATGGACTTTGCGACAGTTTAAATTTCAGCGTTTCGATAGATTAGGACCCAAGCAAACGTAACCACAGTCGTGATGTTTGCATGACGTTTGTAAAAGGAATTCTACGAAATCGAACGGAACGAAACGAAAGATAGTAGGCCGTTCCGAATACTCCCGAAGTGCTAATTTTACTTTATTTATTTCAACTTTTTTTTTTAATTAGAGGAATATTTGTGTGTGGGATCGAGTTCAACAACATCAGAAAAAAAACAAAATAATAGAGCTTGCTACAGTTTAAATTTCAGTGTTTCTATAGATTAGGAGCTGAGCAAACGGTACCTCTGTCGTGACGTTTGTAAAAAGAATACTACGAACTCGAACGGAACTAAACGAAAGATGGTACGCCGTTCCGAATATTCCCGAAGTGCTAATTTTTTTTTATTTATTTCAACTTTTTTTTTTAATTAGAGGAATATTTGTGTGTGGGATCGAGTTCAACAACATCAGAAAAAAAACAAAATAATGGATCTTGCGACAGTTTAAATTTTAGCGTTTCGATAGATTAGGACCCAAGCAAACATAACGACAGTCGTGACGTTTGCATTGCGTTTGAAAAAGGAATTCTACGAAATCGAACGGAACGAAACGAAAGATAGTACGCCGTTCCGAATATTCCCGACGTGCTAATTTTACTTTATTTATTTCAACTTTTTTTTTTAATTAGAGGAATATTTGTGTGTGGGATCGAGTTCAACAACATCAGAAAAAAAACAAAATAATAGAGCTTGCGACACTTGTAAATTTCAGTGTTTCTATAGATTAGGAGCTGAGCAAACGGTACCTCTGTCGTGACGTTTGTAAAAAGAATACTACGAACTCGAACGGAACTAAACGAAAGATGGTACGCCGTTCCGAATATTCCCGAAGTGCTAATTTTTTTTTATTTATTTCAACTTTTTTTTTTAATTAGAGGAATATTTGTGTGTGGGATCGAGTTCAACAACATCAGAAAAAAAACAAAATAATGGATCTTGCGACAGTTTAAATTTTAGCGTTTCGATAGATTAGGACCCAAGCAAACATAACGACAGTCGTGACGTTTGCATTGCGTTTGAAAAAGGAATTCTACGAAATCGAACGGAACGAAACGAAAGATAGTACGCCGTTCCGAATATTCCCGACGTGCTAATTTTACTTTATTTATTTCAACTTTTTTTTTTAATTAGAGGAATATTTGTGTGTGGGATCGAGTTCAACAACATCAGAAAAAAAACAAAATAATAGAGCTTGCGACACTTGTAAATTTCAGTGTTTCTATAGATTAGGAGCTGAGCAAACGGTACCTCTGTCGTGACGTTTGTAAAAAGCATACTACGAACTCGAACGGAACTAAACGAAAGATGGTACGCCGTTCCGAATATTCCCGAAGTGCTAATTTTTTTTTATTTATTTCAACTTTTTTTTTTAATTAGAGGAATATTTGTGTGTGGGATCGAGTTCAACAACATCAGAAAAAAAACAAAATAATGGATCTTGCGACAGTTTAAATTTTAGCGTTTCGATAGATCAGGACCCAAGCAAACATAACGACAGTCGTGACGTTTGCATGACGTTTGAAAAAGGAATTCTACGAAATCGAACGGAACGAAACGAAAGATAGTACGCCGTTCCGAATATTCCCGACGTGCTAATTTTACTTTATTTATTTCAACTTTTTTTTTTGATTAGAGGAATATTTGTGTGTGGGATCGAGTTCAACAACATCAGAAAAAAAACAAAATAATAGAGCTTGCTACAGTTTAAATTTCAGTGTTTCTATAGATTAGGAGCTGAGCAAACGGTACCTCTGTCGTGACGTTTGTAAAAAGAATACTACGAACTCGAACGGAACTAAACGAAAGATGGTACGCCGTTCCGAATATTCCCGAAGTGCTAATTTTTTTTTATTTATTTCAACTTTTTTTTTAATTAGAGGAATATTTGTGTGTGGGATCGAGTTCAACAACATCAGAAAAAAAACAAAATAATGGATCTTGCGACAGTTTAAATTTTAGCGTTTCGATAGATTAGGACCTAAGCAAACATAACGACAGTCGTGACGTTTGCATGACGTTTGAAAAAGGAATTCTACGAAATCGAACGGAACGAAACGAAAGATAGTACGCCGTTCCGAATATTCCCGACGTGCTAATTTTACTTTATTTATTTCAACTTTTTTTTTTAATTAGAGGAATATTTGTGTGTGGGATCGAGTTCAACAACATCAGAAAAAAAACAAAATAATAGAGCTTGCTACAGTTTAAATTTCAGTGTTTCTATAGATTAGGAGCTGAGCAAACGGTACCTCTGTCGTGACGTTTGTAAAAAGAATACTACGAACTCGAACGGAACTAAACGAAAGATGGTACGCCGTTCCGAATATTCCCGAAGTGCTAATTTTTTTTTATTTATTTCAACTTTTTTTTTTAATTAGAGGAATATTTGTGTGTGGGATCGAGTTCAACAACATCAGAAAAAAAACAAAATAATGGATCTTGCGACAGTTTAAATTTTAGCGTTTCGATAGATTAGGACCCAAGCAAACATAACGACAGTCGTGACGTTTGCATTGCGTTTGAAAAAGGAATTCTACGAAATCGAACGGAACGAAACGAAAGATAGTACGCCGTTCCGAATATTCCCGACGTGCTAATTTTACTTTATTTATTTCAACTTTTTTTTTTAATTAGAGGAATATTTGTGTGTGGGATCGAGTTCAACAACATCAGAAAAAAAACAAAATAATAGAGCTTGCTACAGTTTAAATTTCAGTGTTTCTATAGATTAGGAGCTGAGCAAACGGTACCTCTGTCGTGACGTTTGTAAAAAGAATACTACGAACTCGAACGGAACTAAACGAAAGATGGTACGCCGTTCCGAATATTCCCGAAGTGCTAATTTTTTTTTATTTATTTCAACTTTTTTTTTAATTAGAGGAATATTTGTGTGTGGGATCGAGTTCAACAACATCAGAAAAAAAACAAAATAATGGATCTTGCGACAGTTTAAATTTTAGCGTTTCGATAGATTAGGACCTAAGCAAACATAACGACAGTCGTGACGTTTGCATGACGTTTGAAAAAGGAATTCTACGAAATCGAACGGAACGAAACGAAAGATAGTACGCCGTTCCGAATATTCCCGACGTGCTAATTTTACTTTATTTATTTCAACTTTTTTTTTAATTAGAGGAATATTTGTGTGTGGGATCGAGTTCAACAACATCAGAAAAAAAACAAAATAATAGAGCTTGCTACAGTTTAAATTTCAGTGTTTCTATGGATTAGGAGCTGAGCAAACGGTACCTCTGTCGTGACGTTTGTAAAAAGAATACTACGAACTCGAACGGAACTAAACGAAAGATGGTACGCCGTTCCGAATATTCCCGAAGTGCTAATTTTTTTTTATTTATTTCAACTTTTTTTTTTAATTAGAGGAATATTTGTGTGTGGGATCGAGTTCAACAACATCAGAAAAAAAACAAAATAATGGATCTTGCGACAGTTTAAATTTTAGCGTTTCGATAGATTAGGACCCAAGCAAACATAACGACAGTCGTGACGTTTGCATTGCGTTTGAAAAAGGAATTCTACGAAATCGAACGGAACGAAACGAAAGATAGTACGCCGTTCCGAATATTCCCGACGTGCTAATTTTACTTTATTTATTTCAACTTTTTTTTTTAATTAGAGGAATATTTGTGTGTGGGATCGAGTTCAAAAACATCAGAAAAAAAACAAAATAATAGAGCTTGCGACACTTGTAAATTTCAGTGTTTCTATAGATTAGGAGCTGAGCAAACGGTACCTCTGTCGTGACGTTTGTAAAAAGAATACTACGAACTCGAACGGAACTAAACGAAAGATGGTACGCCGTTCCGAATATTCCCGAAGTGCTAATTTTTTTTTATTTATTTCAACTTTTTTTTTTAATTAGAGGAATATTTGTGTGTGGGATCGAGTTCAACAACATCAGAAAAAAAACAAAATAATGGATCTTGCGACAGTTTAAATTTTAGCGTTTCGATAGATAAGGACCCAAGCAAACATAACGACAGTCGTGACGTTTGCATGACGTTTGAAAAAGGAATTCTACGAAATCGAACGGAACGAAACGAAAGATAGTACGCCGTTCCGAATATTCCCGACGTGCTAATTTTACTTTATTTATTTCAACTTTTTTTTTAATTAGAGGAATATTTGTGTGTGGGATCGAGTTCAAAAACATCAGAAAAAAAAACAAAATAATAGAGCTTGCGACACTTGTAAATTTCAGTGTTTCTATAGATTAGGAGCTGAGCAAACGGTACCTCTGTCGTGACGTTTGTAAAAAGAATACTACGAACTCGAACGGAACTAAACGAAAGATGGTACGCCGTTCCGAATATTCCCGAAGTGCTAATTTTCTTTTATTAATATCCATTTTTTTTTTAATTGGAGGAATATTTGTGTGTGGGATCGAGTTCAACAACACCAGAAAAAAAACAAAATAATGGACTTTGCGACAGTTTAAATTTCAGCGTTTCGATAGATTAGGACCCAAGCAAACGTAACCACAGTCGTAATGTTTGCATGACGTTTGTAAAAGGAATTCTACGAAATCGAACGAAACGAAACGAAAGATAGTACGCCGTTCCGAATATTCCCGAAGTGCTAATTTTCTTTTATTAATTTCCACTTTTTTTTTTAATTAGAGGAATATTTGTGTGTGGGATCGAGTTCAACAACATCAGAAAAAAAACAAAATAATGGAGCTTGCGACAGTTTAAATTTCAGCGTTTCGATAGATTAGGACCCAAGCAAACGTAACCACAGTCGTGATGTTTGCATGACGTTTGAAAAAGGAATTCTACGAAATCGAACGGAACCAAACGAAAGATAGTACGCCGTTCCGAATATTCCCGAAGTGCTAATTTTACTTTATTTATTTAAACTTTTTTTTTTAATTAGAGGAATATTTGTGTGTGGGATCGAGTTCAACAACATCAGAAAAAAAACAAAATAATAGAGCTTGCTACAGTTTAAATTTCAGTGTTTCTATAGATTAGGAGCTGAGCAAACGGTACCTCTGTCGTGACGTTTGTAAAAAGAATACTACGAACTCGAACGGAACTAAACGAAAGATGGTACGCCGTTCCGAATATTCCCGAAGTGCTAATTTTTTTTTATTTATTTCAACTTTTTTTTTTAATTAGAGGAATATTTGTGTGTGGGATCGAGTTCAACAACATCAGAAAAAAAACAAAATAATGGATCTTGCGACAGTTTAAATTTTAGCGTTTCGATAGATTAGGACCCAAGCAAACATAACGACAGTCGTGACGTTTGCATTGCGTTTGAAAAAGGAATTCTACGAAATCGAACGGAACGAAACGAAAGATAGTACGCCGTTCCGAATATTCCCGACGTGCTAATTTTACTTTATTTATTTAAACTTTTTTTTTTAATTAGAGGAATATTTGTGTGTGGGATCGAGTTCAACAACATCAGAAAAAAAACAAAATAATAGAGCTTGCTACAGTTTAAATTTCAGTGTTTCTATAGATTAGGAGCTGAGCAAACGGTACCTCTGTCGTGACGTTTGTAAAAAGAATACTACGAACTCGAACGGAACTAAACGAAAGATGGTACGCCGTTCCGAATATTCCCGAAGTGCTAATTTTTTTTTATTTATTTCAACTTTTTTTTTAATTAGAGGAATATTTGTGTGTGGGATCGAGTTCAACAACATCAGAAAAAAAACAAAATAATGGATCTTGCGACAGTTTAAATTTTAGCGTTTCGATAGATTAGGACCTAAGCAAACATAACGACAGTCGTGACGTTTGCATGACGTTTGAAAAAGGAATTCTACGAAATCGAACGGAACGAAACGAAAGATAGTACGCCGTTCCGAATATTCCCGACGTGCTAATTTTACTTTATTTATTTCAACTTTTTTTTTAATTAGAGGAATATTTGTGTGTGGGATCGAGTTCAACAACATCAGAAAAAAAACAAAATAATAGAGCTTGCTACAGTTTAAATTTCAGTGTTTCTATAGATTAGGAGCTGAGCAAACGGTACCTCTGTCGTGACGTTTGTAAAAAGAATACTACGAACTCGAACGGAACTAAACGAAAGATGGTACGCCGTTCCGAATATTCCCGAAGTGCTAATTTTTTTTTATTTATTTCAACTTTTTTTTTTAATTAGAGGAATATTTGTGTGTGGGATCGAGTTCAACAACATCAGAAAAAAAACAAAATAATGGATCTTGCGACAGTTTAAATTTTAGCGTTTCGATAGATTAGGACCCAAGCAAACATAACGACAGTCGTGACGTTTGCATTGCGTTTGAAAAAGGAATTCTACGAAATCGAACGGAACGAAACGAAAGATAGTACGCCGTTCCGAATATTCCCGACGTGCTAATTTTACTTTATTTATTTCAACTTTTTTTTTTAATTAGAGGAATATTTGTGTGTGGGATCGAGTTCAAAAACATCAGAAAAAAAACAAAATAATAGAGCTTGCGACACTTGTAAATTTCAGTGTTTCTATAGATTAGGAGCTGAGCAAACGGTACCTCTGTCGTGACGTTTGTAAAAAGAATACTACGAACTCGAACGGAACTAAACGAAAGATGGTACGCCGTTCCGAATATTCCCGAAGTGCTAATTTTTTTTTATTTATTTCAACTTTTTTTTTTAATTAGAGGAATATTTGTGTGTGGGATCGAGTTCAACAACATCAGAAAAAAAACAAAATAATGGATCTTGCGACAGTTTAAATTTTAGCGTTTCGATAGATAAGGACCCAAGCAAACATAACGACAGTCGTGACGTTTGCATGACGTTTGAAAAAGGAATTCTACGAAATCGAACGGAACGAAACGAAAGATAGTACGCCGTTCCGAATATTCCCGACGTGCTAATTTTACTTTATTTATTTCAACTTTTTTTTTAATTAGAGGAATATTTGTGTGTGGGATCGAGTTCAAAAACATCAGAAAAAAAAACAAAATAATAGAGCTTGCGACACTTGTAAATTTCAGTGTTTCTATAGATTAGGAGCTGAGCAAACGGTACCTCTGTCGTGACGTTTGTAAAAAGAATACTACGAACTCGAACGGAACTAAACGAAAGATGGTACGCCGTTCCGAATATTCCCAAAGTGCTAATTTTCTTTTATTAATATCCATTTTTTTTTTAATTGGAGGAATATTTGTGTGTGGGATCGAGTTCAACAACACCAGAAAAAAAACAAAATAATGGACTTTGCGACAGTTTAAATTTCAGCGTTTCGATAGATTAGGACCCAAGCAAACGTAACCACAGTCGTAATGTTTGCATGACGTTTGTAAAAGGAATTCTACGAAATCGAACGAAACGAAACGAAAGATAGTACGCCGTTCCGAATATTCCCGAAGTGCTAATTTTCTTTTATTAATTTCCACTTTTTTTTTTAATTAGAGGAATATTTGTGTGTGGGATCGAGTTCAACAACATCAGAAAAAAAACAAAATAATGGAGCTTGCGACAGTTTAAATTTCAGCGTTTCGATAGATTAGGACCCAAGCAAACGTAACCACAGTCGTGATGTTTGCATGACGTTTGAAAAAGGAATTCTACGAAATCGAACGGAACCAAACGAAAGATAGTACGCCGTTCCGAATATTCCCGAAGTGCTAATTTTCTTTTATTAATTTCCACTTTTTTTTTTAATTAGAGGAATATTTGTGTGTGGGATCGAGTGCAACAACATCAGAAAAAAAACAAAATAATGGAGCTTGCGACAGTTTAAATTTCAGCGTTTCGATAGATTAGAACCCAAGCAAACGTAACCACAGTCGTGACGTTTGCATGACGTTTGAAAAAGGAATTATACGAAATCGAACGGAACGAAACGAAAGATAGTACGCCGTTCCGAATATTCCCGAAGTGCTAATTTTCTTTTATTAATTTCCACTTTTTTTTTTAATTAGAGGAATATTTGTGTGTGGGATCGAGTGCAACAACATCAGAAAAAAAACAAAATAATGGAGCTTGCGACAGTTTAAATTTCAGCGTTTCGATAGATTAGGACCCAAGCAACCGTAACCACAGTCGTGACGTTTGCATGACGTTTTAAAAAGGAATTCTACGACAGCGAACGGAACGAAACGAAAGATAGTACGCCGTTCCCAATATTCCCGAAGTGCTAATTTTACTTTATTTATTTCAACTTTTTTTTTTAATTAGAGGAATATTTGTGTGTGGGATCGAGTTCAACAACATCAGAAAAAAAACAAAATAATGGAGCTTGCGACACTTGTCAATTTCAGTGTTTCTATAGATTAGGAGCTGAGCAAACGGTACCTCTGTCGTGACGTTTGTAAAAGGAATTCTACGAAATCGAACGGAACTAAACGAAAGATGGTACGCAGTTCCGAATATTCCCGAAGTGCTAATTTTATTTTATTTATTTCAACTTTTTTTTTTAATTAGAGGAATATTTGTGTGTGGGATCGAGTTCAACAACATCAGAAAAAAAACAAAATAATGGAGCTTGCGACACTTGTAAATTTCAGTGTTTCTATAGATTAGGAGCTGAGCAAACGGTACCTCTGTCGTGACGTTTGTAAAAGGAATTCTACGAAATCGAACGGAACGAAACGAAAGATAGTACGCCGTTCCCAATATTCCCGAAGTGCTAATTTTACTTTATTTATTTCAACTTTTTTTTTTAATTAGAGGAATATTTGTGTGTGGGATCGAGTTCAACAACATCAGAAAAAAAACAAAATAATGGATCTTGCGACAGTTTAAATTTCAGCGTTTCGATAGATTAGGACCCAAGCAAACGTAACCACAGTACTGACGTTTGTGTGACGTTTGAAAAAGGAATTCTACGAAATCGAACGGAACGAAACGAAAGATAGTACGCCGTTCCGAATATTCCCGAAGTGCTAATTTTCTTTTATTAATTTCCACTTTTTTTTTTAATTAGAGGAATATTTGTGTGTGGGATCGAGTTCAACAACATCAGAAAAAAAACAAAATAATGGACTTTGCGACAGTTTAAATTTCAGCGTTTCGATAGATTAGGACCCAAGCAAACGTAACCACAGTCGTGATGTTTGCATGACGTTTGAAAAAGGAATTCTACGAAATCGAACGGAACCAAACGAAAGATAGTACGCCGTTCCGAATATTCCCGAAGTGCTAATTTTCTTTTATTAATTTCCACTTTTTTTTTTAATTAGAGGAATATTTGTGTGTGGGATCGAGTGCAACAACATCAGAAAAAAAACAAAATAATGGAGCTTGCGACAGTTTAAATTTCAGCGTTTCGATAGATTAGGACCCAAGCAAACGTAACCACAGTCGTGATGTTTGCATGACGTTTGTAAAAGGAATTCTACGAAATCGAACGGAACGAAACGAAAGATAGTAGGCCGTTCTGAATATTCTCGAAGTGCTAATTTTACTTAATATATTTCTACTTTTTTTTTTAATTAGAGGAATATTTGTGTGTGGGATCGAGTTCAACAACATCAGAAAAAAAACAAAATAATGGAGCTTGCGACACTTGTAAATTTCAGTGTTTCTATAGATTAGGAGCTGAGCAAACGGTACCTCTGTCGTGACGTTTGTAAAAGGAATTCTTACAAAATCGAACGGAACTAAACGAAAGATGGTACGCCATTCCGAATATTCCCGAAGTGCTAATTTTATTTTATTTATTTCAACTTTTTTTTTTAATTAGAGGAATATTTGTGTGTGGGATCGAGTTCAACAACATCAGAAAAAAAACAAAATAATGGAGCTTGCGACACTTGTAAATTTCAGTGTTTCTATAGATTAGGAGCTGAGCAAACGGTACCTCTGTCGTGACGTTTGTAAAAGGAATTCTACGAAATCGAACGGAACGAAACGAAAGATAGTACGCCGTTCCGAATATTCCCGAAGTGCTAATTTTCTTTTATTAATTTCCACTTTTTTTTTTAATTAGAGGAATATTTGTGTGTGGGATCGAGTTCAACAACATCAGAAAAAAAACAAAATAATAGACTTTGCGACAGTTTAAATTTCAGCGTTTCGATAGATTAGGACCCAAGCAAACGTAACCACAGTCGTGATGTTTGCATGACGTTTGTAAAAGGAATTCTACGAAATCGAACGGAACGAAACGAAAGATAGTAGGCCGTTCCGAATATTCCCGAAGTGCTAATTTTACTTTATTTATTTCTACTTTTTTTTTTTAATTAGAGGAATATTTGTGTGTGGGATCGAGTTCAACAACATCAGAAAATAAACAAAATAATGGAGCTTGCGACACTTGTAAATTTCAGTGTTTCTATAGATTAGGAGCTGAGCAAACGGTACCTCTGTCGTGACGTTTGTAAAAGGAATTCTACGAAATCGAACGGAACGAAACGAAAGATGGTACGCCGTTCCGAATATTCCCGAAGTGCTAATTTTATTTTATTTATTTCTACTTTTTTTTTTAATTAGAGGAATATTTGTGTGTGGGATCGAGTTCAACAACATCAGAAAATAAACAAAATAATGGAGCTTGCGACACTTGTAAATTTCAGTGTTTCGATAGATTAGGAGCTGAGCAAACGGTACCTCTGTCGTGACGTTTGTAAAAGGAATTCTACGAAATCGAACGGAACGAAACGAAAGATAGTACGCCGTTCCGAATATTCCCGAAGTGCTAATTTTCTTTTATTAATTTCCACTTTTTTTTTAATTAGAGGAATATTTGTGTGTGGGATCTAGTGCAACAACATCAGAAAAAGAACAAAATAATGGAGCTTGCGACAGTTTAAATTTCAGCGTTTCGATAGATTAGGACCCAAGCAACCGTAACCACAGTCGTGACGTTTGCATGACGTTTTAAAAAGGAATTCTACGAAATCGAGCGGAACGAAACGAAAGATAGTACGCCGTTCCGAATATTCCCGAAGTGCTAATTTTCTTTTATTAATTTCCACTTTTTTTTTTAATTAGAGGAATATTTGTGTGTGGGATCGAGTTCAACAACATCAGAAAAAAAACAAAATAATGGACTTTGCGACAGTTTAAATTTCAGCGTTTCGATAGATTAGGACCCAAGCAAACGTAACCACAGTCGTGATGTTTGCATGACGTTTGTAAAAGGAATTCTACGAAATCGAACGGAACGAAACGGAAGATAGTAGGCCGTTCCGAATATTCCCGAAGTGCTAATTTTATTTTATTTATTTCAACTTTTTTTTTAATTAGAGGAATATTTGTGTGTGGGATCGAGTTCAACAACATCAGAAAAAAACCAAAATAATGGAGCTTGCGACACTTGTAAATTTCAGTGTTTCTATAGATTAGGAGCTGAGCAAACGGTACCTCTGTCGTGACGTTTGTAAAAGGAATTCTACGAAATCGAACGGAACGAAACGAAAGATAGTACGCCGTTCCGAATATTCCCGAAGTGCTAATTTTCTTTTATTAATTTCCACTTTTTTTTTTAATTAGAGGAATATTTGTGTGTGGGATCGAGTTCAACAACATCAGAAAAAAACCAAAATAATGGAGCTTGCGACACTTGTAAATTTCAGTGTTTCTATAGATTAGGAGCTGAGCAAACGGTACCTCTGTCGTGACGTTTGTAAAAGGAATTCTACGAACTCGAACGGAACGAAACGAAAGATAGTACGCCGTTCCGAATATTCCCGAAGTGCTAATTTTCTTTTATTAATTTCCACTTTTTTTTTTAATTAGAGGAATATTTGTGTGTGGGATCGAGTTCAACAACATCAGAAAAAAAAAAAATAATGGAGCTTGCGACAGTTTAAATTTAAGCGTTTCGATAGATTAGGACCCAAGCAAACGTAACCACAGTCGTGATGTTTGCATGACGTTTGAAAAAGGAATTCTACGAAATCGAACGGAACGAAACGAAAGATATACGCCGTTCCGAATATTCCCGAAGTGCTAATTTTCTTTTATTAATTTCCACTTTTTTTTTTAATTAGAGGAATATTTGTGTGTGGGATCGAGTTCAACAAAATCAGAAAAAAAACAAAATAATGGAGCTTGCGACAGTTTAAATTTCAGCGTTTCGATAGATTAGGACCCAAGCAAACGTAACCACAGTCGTGATGTTTGCATGACGTTTGTAAAAAGAAATTCTACGAAATCGAACGGAACGAAACGAAAGATAGTAGGCCGTTCCGAATATTCCCGAAGTGCTAATTTTACTTTATTTATTTCAACTTTTTTTTTTAATTAGAGGAATATTTGTGTGTGGGATCGAGTTCAACAACATCAGAAAAAAAACAAAATAATGGAGCTTGCGACACTTGTAAATTTCAGTGTTTCTATAGATTAGGAGCTGAGCAAACGGTACCTCTGTCGTGACGTTTGTAAAAGGAATTCTACGAAATCGAACGGAACGAAACGAAAGATAGTACGCCGTTCCGAATATTCCCGAAGTGCTAATTTTCTTTTATTAATTTCCACTTTTTTTTTTAATTAGAGGAATATTTGTGTGTGGGATCGAGTTCAACAACATCAGAAAAAAACCAAAATAATGGAGCTTGCGACACTTGTAAATTTCAGTGTTTCTATAGATTAGGAGCTGAGCAAACGGTACCTCTGTCGTGACGTTTGTAAAAGGAATTCTACGAAATCGAACGGAACGAAACGAAAGATAGTACGCCGTTCCGAATATTCCCGAAGTGCTAATTTTCTTTTATTAATTTCCACTTTTTTTTTTAATTAGAGGAATATTTGTGTGTGGGATCGAGTTCAACAACATCAGAAAAAAACCAAAATAATGGAGCTTGCGACAGTTTAAATTTAAGCGTTTTGATAGATTAGGACCCAAGCAAACGTAACCACAGTCGTGATGTTTGCATGACGTTTGAAAAAGGAATTCTACGAAATCGAACGGAACGAAACGAAAGATATACGCCGTTCCGAATATTCCCGAAGTGCTAATTTTCTTTTATTAATTTCCACTTTTTTTTTTAATTAGAGGAATATTTGTGTGTGGGATCGAGTGCAACAACATCAGAAAAAAAACAAAATAATGGAGCTTGCGACAGTTTAAATTTCAGCGTTTCGATAGATTAGGACCCAAGCAACCGTAACCACAGTCGTGACGTTTGCATGACGTTTTAAAAAGGAATTCTACGACAGCGAACGGAACGAAACGAAAGATAGTACGCCGTTCCCAATATTCCCGAAGTGCTAATTTTACTTTATTTATTTCAACTTTTTTTTTTAATTAGAGGAATATTTGTGTGTGGGATCGAGTTCAACAACATCAGAAAAAAAACAAAATAATGGAGCTTGCGACACTTGTCAATTTCAGTGTTTCTATAGATTAGGAGCTGAGCAAACGGTACCTCTGTCGTGACGTTTGTAAAAGGAATTCTACGAAATCGAACGGAACTAAACGAAAGATGGTACGCAGTTCCGAATATTCCCGAAGTGCTAATTTTATTTTATTTATTTCAACTTTTTTTTTTAATTAGAGGAATATTTGTGTGTGGGATCGAGTTCAACAACATCAGAAAAAAAACAAAATAATGGAGCTTGCGACACTTGTAAATTTCAGTGTTTCTATAGATTAGGAGCTGAGCAAACGGTACCTCTGTCGTGACGTTTGTAAAAGGAATTCTACGAAATCGAACGGAACGAAACGAAAGATAGTACGCCGTTCCCAATATTCCCGAAGTGCTAATTTTACTTTATTTATTTCAACTTTTTTTTTTAATTAGAGGAATATTTGTGTGTGGGATCGAGTGCAACAACATCAGAAAAAAAACAAAATAATGGAGCTTGCGACAGTTTAAATTTCAGCGTTTCGATAGATTAGAACCCAAGCAAACGTAACCACAGTCGTGACGTTTGCATGACGTTTGAAAAAGGAATTCTACGAAATCGAACGGAACGAAACGAAAGATAGTACGCCGTTCCGAATATTCTCGAAGTGCTAATTTTCTTTTATTAATTTCCACTTTTTTTTTTAATTCGAGGAATATTTGTGTGTGGGATCGAGTTGAACAACATCAGAAAATAAACAAAATAATGGAGCTTGCGACACTTGTAAATTTCAGTGTTTCTATAGATTAGGAGCTGAGCAAACGGTACCTCTGTCGTGACGTTTGTAAAAGGAATTCTACGAAATCGAACGGAACTAAACGAAAGATAGAAGGCCGTTCCAAATATTCCCGAAGTGGTAATTTTACTTTATTTATTTCAACTTTTTTTTTTAATTAGAGGAATATTTGTGTGTGGGATCGAGTTCAACAACATCAGAAAAAAAACAAAATAATGGATCTTGCGACAGTTTAAATTTCAGCGTTTCGATAGATTAGGACCCAAGCAAACGTAACCACAGTACTGACGTTTGTGTGACGTTTGAAAAAGGAATTCTACGAAATCGAACGGAACCAAACGAAAGATAGTACGCCGTTCCGAATATTCCCGAAGTGCTAATTTTCTTTTATTAATTTCCACTTTTTTTTTTAATTAGAGGAATATTTGTGTGTGGGATCGAGTTCAACAACATCAGAAAAAAAACAAAATAATGGACTTTGCGACAGTTTAAATTTCAGCGTTTCGATAGATTAGGACCCAAGCAAACGTAACCACAGTCGTGATGTTTGCATGACGTTTGAAAAAGGAATTCTACGAAATCGAACGGAACCAAACGAAAGATAGTACGCCGTTCCGAATATTCCCGAAGTGCTAATTTTCTTTTATTAATTTCCACTTTTTTTTTTAATTAGAGGAATATTTGTGTGTGGGATCGAGTGCAACAACATCAGAAAAAAAACAAAATAATGGAGCTTGCGACAGTTTAAATTTCAGCGTTTCGATAGATTAGGACCCAAGCAAACGTAACCACAGTCGTGACGTTTGCATGACGTTTGAAAAAGGAATTCTACGAAATCGAACGGAACGAAACGAAAGATAGTACGCCGTTCCGAATATTCCCGAAGTGCTAATTTTCTTTTATCAACTTCCACTTTTTTTTTAATTAGAGGAATATTTGTGTGTGGGATCGAGTTCAACTACATCAGAAAAAAAACAAAATAATGGACTTTGCGACAGTTTGAATTTCAGCGTTTCGATAGATTAGGACCCAAGCAAACGTAACCACAGTCGTGATGTTTGCATGACGTTTGTAAAAGGAATTCTACGAAATCGAACGGAACGAAACGAAAGATAGTAGGCCGTTCTGAATATTCTCGAAGTGCTAATTTTACTTAATATATTTCTACTTTTTTTTTTAATTAGAGGAATATTTGTGTGTGGGATCGAGTTCAACAACATCAGAAAAAAAACAAAATAATGGAGCTTGCGACACTTGTAAATTTCAGTGTTTCTATAGATTAGGAGCTGAGCAAACGGTACCTCTGTCGTGACGTTTGTAAAAGGAATTCTTACGAAATCGAACGGAACTAAACGAAAGATGGTACGCCATTCCGAATATTCCCGAAGTGCTAATTTTATTTTATTTATTTCAACTTTTTTTTTTAATTAGAGGAATATTTGTGTGTGGGATCGAGTTCAACAACATCAGAAAAAAAACAAAATAATGGAGCTTGCGACACTTGTAAATTTCAGTGTTTCTATAGATTAGGAGCTGAGCAAACGGTACCTCTGTCGTGACGTTTGTAAAAGGAATTCTACGAAATCGAACGGAACGAAACGAAAGATAGTACGCCGTTCCGAATATTCCCGAAGTGCTAATTTTCTTTTATTAATTTCCACTTTTTTTTTTAATTAGAGGAATATTTGTGTGTGGGATCGAGTTCAACAACATCAGAAAAAAAACAAAATAATAGACTTTGCGACAGTTTAAATTTCAGCGTTTCGATAGATTAGGACCCAAGCAAACGTAACCACAGTCGTGATGTTTGCATGACGTTTGTAAAAGGAATTCTACGAAATCGAACGGAACGAAACGAAAGATAGTAGGCCGTTCCGAATATTCCCGAAGTGCTAATTTTACTTTATTTATTTCTACTTTTTTTTTTTAATTAGAGGAATATTTGTGTGTGGGATCGAGTTCAACAACATCAGAAAATAAACAAAATAATGGAGCTTGCGACACTTGTAAATTTCAGTGTTTCTATAGATTAGGAGCTGAGCAAACGGTACCTCTGTCGTGACGTTTGTAAAAGGAATTCTACGAAATCGAACGGAACGAAACGAAAGATGGTACGCCGTTCCGAATATTCCCGAAGTGCTAATTTTATTTTATTTATTTCTACTTTTTTTTTTAATTAGAGGAATATTTGTGTGTGGGATCGAGTTCAACAACATCAGAAAATAAACAAAATAATGGAGCTTGCGACACTTGTAAATTTCAGTGTTTCGATAGATTAGGAGCTGAGCAAACGGTACCTCTGTCGTGACGTTTGTAAAAGGAATTCTACGAAATCGAACGGAACGAAACGAAAGATAGTACGCCGTTCCGAATATTCCCGAAGTGCTAATTTTCTTTTATTAATTTCCACTTTTTTTTTAATTAGAGGAATATTTGTGTGTGGGATCTAGTGCAACAACATCAGAAAAAGAACAAAATAATGGAGCTTGCGACAGTTTAAATTTCAGCGTTTCGATAGATTAGGACCCAAGCAACCGTAACCACAGTCGTGACGTTTGCATGACGTTTTAAAAAGGAATTCTACGAAATCGAGCGGAACGAAACGAAAGATAGTACGCCGTTCCGAATATTCCCGAAGTGCTAATTTTCTTTTATTAATTTCCACTTTTTTTTTTAATTAGAGGAATATTTGTGTGTGGGATCGAGTTCAACAACATCAGAAAAAAAACAAAATAATGGACTTTGCGACAGTTTAAATTTCAGCGTTTCGATAGATTAGGACCCAAGCAAACGTAACCACAGTCGTGATGTTTGCATGACGTTTGTAAAAGGAATTCTACGAAATCGAACGGAACGAAACGGAAGATAGTAGGCCGTTCCGAATATTCCCGAAGTGCTAATTTTATTTTATTTATTTCAACTTTTTTTTTAATTAGAGGAATATTTGTGTGTGGGATCGAGTTCAACAACATCAGAAAAAAAACAAAATAATGGAGCTTGCGACACTTGTAAATTTCAGTGTTTCTATAGATTAGGAGCTGAGCAAACGGTACCTCTGTCGTGACGTTTGTAAAAGGAATTCTACGAAATCGAACGGAACGAAACGAAAGATAGTACGCCGTTCCGAATATTCCCGAAGTGCTAATTTTCTTTTATTAATTTCCACTTTTTTTTTTAATTAGAGGAATATTTGTGTGTGGGATCGAGTGCAACAACATCAGAAAAAAAACAAAATAATGGAGCTTGCGACAGTTTAAATTTCAGCGTTTCTATAGATTAGGAGCTGAGCAAACGGTACCTCTGTCGTGACGTTTGTAAAAGGAATTCTACGAAATCGGGCGGAACGAAACGAAAGATAGTACGCCGTTCCGAATATTCCCGAAGTGCTAATTTTACTTTATTTATTTCAACTTTTTTTTTTAATTAGAGGAATATTTGTGTGTGGGATCGAGTTCAACAACATCAGAAAAAAAATAATAATAATGGATCTTGCGACAGTTTAAATTTCAGCGTTTCGATAGATTAGGACCCAAGCAAACGTAACCACAGTCGTGATGTTTGCATGACGTTTGTAAAAGGAATTCTACGAAATCGAACAGAACGAAACGAAAGATAGTAGGCTGTTCCGAATATTCCCGAAGTGCTAATTTTACTTTATTTATTTCAACTTTTTTTTTTAATTAGAGGAATATTTGTGTGTGGGATCGAGTTCAACAACATCAGAAAAAAAACAAAATAATGGACTTTGCGACAGTTTAAATTTCAGCGTTTCGATAGATTAGGACCCAAGCAAACGTAACCACAGTCGTGATGTTTGCATGACGTTTGTAAAAGGAATTCTACGAAATCGAACGGAACGAAACGGAAGATAGTAGGCCGTTCCGAATATTCCCGAAGTGCTAATTTTATTTTATTTATTTCAACTTTTTTTTTAATTAGAGGAATATTTGTGTGTGGGATCGAGTTCAACAACATCAGAAAAAAAACAAAATAATGGAGCTTGCGACACTTGTAAATTTCAGTGTTTCTATAGATTAGGAGCTGAGCAAACGGTACCTCTGTCGTGACGTTTGTAAAAGGAATTCTACGAACTCGAACGGAACGAAACGAAAGATAGTACGCCGTTCCGAATATTCCCGAAGTGCTAATTTTCTTTTATTAATTTCCACTTTTTTTTTTAATTAGAGGAATATTTGTGTGTGGGATCGAGTTCAACAACATCAGAAAAAAAACAAAATAATGGAGCTTGCGACACTTGTAAATTTCAGTGTTTCTATAGATTAGGAGCTGAGCAAACGGTACCTCTGTCGTGACGTTTGTAAAAGGAATTCTACGAAATCGAACGGAACGAAACGAAAGATAGTACGCCGTTCCGAATATTCCCGAAGTGCTAATTTTCTTTTATTAATTTCCACTTTTTTTTTTAATTAGAGGAATATTTGTGTGTGGGATCGAGTTCAACAACATCAGAAAAAAACCAAAATAATGGAGCTTGCGACACTTGTAAATTTCAGTGTTTCTATAGATTAGGAGCTGAGCAAACGGTACCTCTGTCGTGACGTTTGTAAAAGGAATTCTACGAACTCGAACGGAACGAAACGAAAGATAGTACGCCGTTCCGAATATTCCCGAAGTGCTAATTTTCTTTTATTAATTTCCACTTTTTTTTTTAATTAGAGGAATATTTGTGTGTGGGATCGAGTTCAACAACATCAGAAAAAAAAAAAATAATGGAGCTTGCGACAGTTTAAATTTAAGCGTTTCGATAGATTAGGACCCAAGCAAACGTAACCACAGTCGTGATGTTTGCATGACGTTTGAAAAAGGAATTCTACGAAATCGAACGGAACGAAACGAAAGATATACGCCGTTCCGAATATTCCCGAAGTGCTAATTTTCTTTTATTAATTTCCACTTTTTTTTTTAATTAGAGGAATATTTGTGTGTGGGATCGAGTTCAACAAAATCAGAAAAAAAACAAAATAATGGAGCTTGCGACAGTTTAAATTTCAGCGTTTCGATAGATTAGGACCCAAGCAAACGTAACCACAGTCGTGATGTTTGCATGACGTTTGTAAAAAGAAATTCTACGAAATCGAACGGAACGAAACGAAAGATAGTAGGCCGTTCCGAATATTCCCGAAGTGCTAATTTTCTTTTATTAATTTCCACTTTTTTTTTTAATTAGAGGAATATTTGTGTGTGGGATCGAGTTCAACAACATCAGAAAAAAAAACAAAATAATGGATCTTGCGACAGTTTAAATTTCAGCGTTTCGATAGATTAGGACCCCAGCAAACGTAACCACAGTCGTGATGTTTGCATGACGTTTGTAAAAGGAATTCTACGAAATCAAACGGAACGAAACGAAAGATAGTACGCCGTTCCGAATATTCCCGAAGTGCTAATTTTCTTTTATTAATTTCCACTTTTTTTTTTAATTAGAGGAATATTTGTGTGTGGGATCGAGTGCAACAACATCAGAAAAAAAACAAAATAATGGAGCTTGCGACAGTTTAAATTTCAGCGTTTCGATAGATTAGAACCCAAGCAAACGTAACCACAGTCGTGACGTTTGCATGACGTTTGAAAAAGGAATTATACGAAATCGAACGGAACGAAACGAAAGATAGTACGCCGTTCCGAATATTCCCGAAGTGCTAATTTTCTTTTATTAATTTCCACTTTTTTTTTTAATTAGAGGAATATTTGTGTGTGGGATCGAGTGCAACAACATCAGAAAAAAAAACAAAATAATGGAGCTTGCGACAGTTTAAATTTCAGCGTTTCGATAGATTAGGACCCAAGCAACCGTAACCACAGTCGTGACGTTTGCATGACGTTTTAAAAAGGAATTCTACGACAGCGAACGGAACGAAACGAAAGATAGTACGCCGTTCCCAATATTCCCGAAGTGCTAATTTTACTTTATTTATTTCAACTTTTTTTTTTAATTAGAGGAATATTTGTGTGTGGGATCGAGTTCAACAACATCAGAAAAAAAACAAAATAATGGAGCTTGCGACACTTGTCAATTTCAGTGTTTCTATAGATTAGGAGCTGAGCAAACGGTACCTCTGTCGTGACGTTTGTAAAAGGAATTCTACGAAATCGAACGGAACTAAACGAAAGATGGTACGCAGTTCCGAATATTCCCGAAGTGCTAATTTTATTTTATTTATTTCAACTTTTTTTTTTAATTAGAGGAATATTTGTGTGTGGGATCGAGTTCAACAACATCAGAAAAAAAACAAAATAATGGAGCTTGCGACACTTGTAAATTTCAGTGTTTCTATAGATTAGGAGCTGAGCAAACGGTACCTCTGTCGTGACGTTTGTAAAAGGAATTCTACGAAATCGAACGGAACGAAACGAAAGATAGTACGCCGTTCCCAATATTCCCGAAGTGCTAATTTTACTTTATTTATTTCAACTTTTTTTTTTAATTAGAGGAATATTTGTGTGTGGGATCGAGTGCAACAACATCAGAAAAAAAACAAAATAATGGAGCTTGCGACAGTTTAAATTTCAGCGTTTCGATAGATTAGAACCCAAGCAAACGTAACCACAGTCGTGACGTTTGCATGACGTTTGAAAAAGGAATTCTACGAAATCGAACGGAACGAAACGAAAGATAGTACGCCGTTCCGAATATTCTCGAAGTGCTAATTTTCTTTTATTAATTTCCACTTTTTTTTTTAATTCGAGGAATATTTGTGTGTGGGATCGAGTTGAACAACATCAGAAAATAAACAAAATAATGGAGCTTGCGACACTTGTAAATTTCAGTGTTTCTATAGATTAGGAGCTGAGCAAACGGTACCTCTGTCGTGACGTTTGTAAAAGGAATTCTACGAAATCGAACGGAACTAAACGAAAGATAGAAGGCCGTTCCAAATATTCCCGAAGTGGTAATTTTACTTTATTTATTTCAACTTTTTTTTTTAATTAGAGGAATATTTGTGTGTGGGATCGAGTTCAACAACATCAGAAAAAAAACAAAATAATGGATCTTGCGACAGTTTAAATTTCAGCGTTTCGATAGATTAGGACCCAAGCAAACGTAACCACAGTACTGACGTTTGTGTGACGTTTGAAAAAGGAATTCTACGAAATCGAACGGAACGAAACGAAAGATAGTACGCCGTTCCGAATATTCCCGAAGTGCTAATTTTCTTTTATTAATTTCCACTTTTTTTTTTAATTAGAGGAATATTTGTGTGTGGGATCGAGTTCAACAACATCAGAAAAAAAACAAAATAATGGACTTTGCGACAGTTTAAATTTCAGCGTTTCGATAGATTAGGACCCAAGCAAACGTAACCACAGTCGTGATGTTTGCATGACGTTTGAAAAAGGAATTCTACGAAATCGAACGGAACCAAACGAAAGATAGTACGCCGTTCCGAATATTCCAGAAGTGCTAATTTTCTTTTATTAATTTCCACTTTTTTTTTTAATTAGAGGAATATTTGTGTGTGGGATCGAGTGCAACAACATCAGAAAAAAAACAAAATAATGGAGCTTGCGACAGTTTAAATTTCAGCGTTTCGATAGATTAGGACCCAAGCAAACGTAACCACAGTCGTGACGTTTGCATGACGTTTGAAAAAGGAATTCTACGAAATCGAACGGAACGAAACGAAAGATAGTACGCCGTTCCGAATATTCCCGAAGTGCTAATTTTCTTTTATCAACTTCCACTTTTTTTTTTAATTAGAGGAATATTTGTGTGTGGGATCGAGTTCAACTACATCAGAAAAAAAACAAAATAATGGACTTTGCGACAGTTTGAATTTCAGCGTTTCGATAGATTAGGACCCAAGCAAACGTAACCACAGTCGTGATGTTTGCATGACGTTTGTAAAAGGAATTCTACGAAATCGAACGGAACGAAACGAAAGATAGTAGGCCGTTCTGAATATTCTCGAAGTGCTAATTTTACTTAATATATTTCTACTTTTTTTTTTAATTAGAGGAATATTTGTGTGTGGGATCGAGTTCAACAACATCAGAAAAAAAACAAAATAATGGAGCTTGCGACACTTGTAAATTTCAGTGTTTCTATAGATTAGGAGCTGAGCAAACGGTACCTCTGTCGTGACGTTTGTAAAAGGAATTCTTACGAAATCGAACGGAACTAAACGAAAGATGGTACGCCATTCCGAATATTCCCGAAGTGCTAATTTTATTTTATTTATTTCAACTTTTTTTTTTAATTAGAGGAATATTTGTGTGTGGGATCGAGTTCAACAACATCAGAAAAAAAACAAAATAATGGAGCTTGCGACACTTGTAAATTTCAGTGTTTCTATAGATTAGGAGCTGAGCAAACGGTACCTCTGTCGTGACGTTTGTAAAAGGAATTCTACGAAATCGAACGGAACGAAACGAAAGATAGTACGCCGTTCCGAATATTCCCGAAGTGCTAATTTTCTTTTATTAATTTCCACTTTTTTTTTTAATTAGAGGAATATTTGTGTGTGGGATCGAGTTCAACAACATCAGAAAAAAAACAAAATAATAGACTTTGCGACAGTTTAAATTTCAGCGTTTCGATAGATTAGGACCCAAGCAAACGTAACCACAGTCGTGATGTTTGCATGACGTTTGTAAAAGGAATTCTACGAAATCGAACGGAACGAAACGAAAGATAGTAGGCCGTTCCGAATATTCCCGAAGTGCTAATTTTACTTTATTTATTTCTACTTTTTTTTTTTAATTAGAGGAATATTTGTGTGTGGGATCGAGTTCAACAACATCAGAAAATAAACAAAATAATGGAGCTTGCGACACTTGTAAATTTCAGTGTTTCTATAGATTAGGAGCTGAGCAAACGGTACCTCTGTCGTGACGTTTGTAAAAGGAATTCTACGAAATCGAACGGAACGAAACGAAAGATGGTACGCCGTTCCGAATATTCCCGAAGTGCTAATTTTATTTTATTTATTTCTACTTTTTTTTTTAATTAGAGGAATATTTGTGTGTGGGATCGAGTTCAACAACATCAGAAAATAAACAAAATAATGGAGCTTGCGACACTTGTAAATTTCAGTGTTTCGATAGATTAGGAGCTGAGCAAACGGTACCTCTGTCGTGACGTTTGTAAAAGGAATTCTACGAAATCGAACGGAACGAAACGAAAGATAGTACGCCGTTCCGAATATTCCCGAAGTGCTAATTTTCTTTTATTAATTTCCACTTTTTTTTTTAATTAGAGGAATATTTGTGTGTGGGATCGAGTTCAACAACATCAGAAAAAAAACAAAATAATAGACTTTGCGACAGTTTAAATTTCAGCGTTTCGATAGATTAGGACCCAAGCAAACGTAACCACAGTCGTGATGTTTGCATGACGTTTGTAAAAGGAATTCTACGAAATCGAACGGAACGAAACGAAAGATAGTAGGCCGTTCCGAATATTCCCGAAGTGCTAATTTTACTTTATTTATTTCTACTTTTTTTTTTTAATTAGAGGAATATTTGTGTGTGGGATCGAGTTCAACAACATCAGAAAATAAACAAAATAATGGAGCTTGCGACACTTGTAAATTTCAGTGTTTCTATAGATTAGGAGCTGAGCAAACGGTACCTCTGTCGTGACGTTTGTAAAAGGAATTCTACGAAATCGAACGGAACGAAACGAAAGATGGTACGCCGTTCCGAATATTCCCGAAGTGCTAATTTTATTTTATTTATTTCTACTTTTTTTTTTAATTAGAGGAATATTTGTGTGTGGGATCGAGTTCAACAACATCAGAAAATAAACAAAATAATGGAGCTTGCGACACTTGTAAATTTCAGTGTTTCGATAGATTAGGAGCTGAGCAAACGGTACCTCTGTCGTGACGTTTGTAAAAGGAATTCTACGAAATCGAACGGAACGAAACGAAAGATAGTACGCCGTTCCGAATATTCCCGAAGTGCTAATTTTCTTTTATTAATTTCCACTTTTTTTTTAATTAGAGGAATATTTGTGTGTGGGATCTAGTGCAACAACATCAGAAAAAGAACAAAATAATGGAGCTTGCGACAGTTTAAATTTCAGCGTTTCGATAGATTAGGACCCAAGCAACCGTAACCACAGTCGTGACGTTTGCATGACGTTTTAAAAAGGAATTCTACGAAATCGAGCGGAACGAAACGAAAGATAGTACGCCGTTCCGAATATTCCCGAAGTGCTAATTTTCTTTTATTAATTTCCACTTTTTTTTTTAATTAGAGGAATATTTGTGTGTGGGATCGAGTTCAACAACATCAGAAAAAAAACAAAATAATGGACTTTGCGACAGTTTAAATTTCAGCGTTTCGATAGATTAGGACCCAAGCAAACGTAACCACAGTCGTGATGTTTGCATGACGTTTGTAAAAGGAATTCTACGAAATCGAACGGAACGAAACGGAAGATAGTAGGCCGTTCCGAATATTCCCGAAGTGCTAATTTTATTTTATTTATTTCAACTTTTTTTTTAATTAGAGGAATATTTGTGTGTGGGATCGAGTTCAACAACATCAGAAAAAAACCAAAATAATGGAGCTTGCGACACTTGTAAATTTCAGTGTTTCTATAGATTAGGAGCTGAGCAAACGGTACCTCTGTCGTGACGTTTGTAAAAGGAATTCTACGAAATCGAACGGAACGAAACGAAAGATAGTACGCCGTTCCGAATATTCCCGAAGTGCTAATTTTCTTTTATTAATTTCCACTTTTTTTTTTAATTAGAGGAATATTTGTGTGTGGGATCGAGTTCAACAACATCAGAAAAAAACCAAAATAATGGAGCTTGCGACACTTGTAAATTTCAGTGTTTCTATAGATTAGGAGCTGAGCAAACGGTACCTCTGTCGTGACGTTTGTAAAAGGAATTCTACGAACTCGAACGGAACGAAACGAAAGATAGTACGCCGTTCCGAATATTCCCGAAGTGCTAATTTTCTTTTATTAATTTCCACTTTTTTTTTTAATTAGAGGAATATTTGTGTGTGGGATCGAGTTCAACAACATCAGAAAAAAAAAAAATAATGGAGCTTGCGACAGTTTAAATTTAAGCGTTTCGATAGATTAGGACCCAAGCAAACGTAACCACAGTCGTGATGTTTGCATGACGTTTGAAAAAGGAATTCTACGAAATCGAACGGAACGAAACGAAAGATATACGCCGTTCCGAATATTCCCGAAGTGCTAATTTTCTTTTATTAATTTCCACTTTTTTTTTTAATTAGAGGAATATTTGTGTGTGGGATCGAGTTCAACAAAATCAGAAAAAAAACAAAATAATGGAGCTTGCGACAGTTTAAATTTCAGCGTTTCGATAGATTAGGACCCAAGCAAACGTAACCACAGTCGTGATGTTTGCATGACGTTTGTAAAAAGAAATTCTACGAAATCGAACGGAACGAAACGAAAGATAGTAGGCCGTTCCGAATATTCCCGAAGTGCTAATTTTCTTTTATTAATTTCCACTTTTTTTTTTAATTAGAGGAATATTTGTGTGTGGGATCGAGTTCAACAACATCAGAAAAAAAAACAAAATAATGGATCTTGCGACAGTTTAAATTTCAGCGTTTCGATAGATTAGGACCCCAGCAAACGTAACCACAGTCGTGATGTTTGCATGACGTTTGTAAAAGGAATTCTACGAAATCAAACGGAACGAAACGAAAGATAGTAGGCCGTTCCGAATATTCCCGAAGTGCTAATTTTACTTTATTTATTTCAACTTTTTTTTTTAATTAGAGGAATATTTGTGTGTGGGATCGAGTTCAACAACATCAGAAAAAAACCAAAATAATGGAGCTTGCGACACTTGTAAATTTCAGTGTTTCTATAGATTAGGAGCTGAGCAAACGGTACCTCTGTCGTGACGTTTGTAAAAGGAATTCTACGAAATCGAACGGAACGAAACGAAAGATAGTACGCCGTTCCGAATATTCCCGAAGTGCTAATTTTCTTTTATTAATTTCCACTTTTTTTTTTAATTAGAGGAATATTTGTGTGTGGGATCGAGTTCAACAACATCAGAAAAAAACCAAAATAATGGAGCTTGCGACACTTGTAAATTTCAGTGTTTCTATAGATTAGGAGCTGAGCAAACGGTACCTCTGTCGTGACGTTTGTAAAAGGAATTCTACGAAATCGAACGGAACGAAACGAAAGATAGTACGCCGTTCCGAATATTCCCGAAGTGCTAATTTTCTTTTATTAATTTCCACTTTTTTTTTTAATTAGAGGAATATTTGTGTGTGGGATCGAGTTCAACAACATCAGAAAAAAACCAAAATAATGGAGCTTGCGACAGTTTAAATTTAAGCGTTTCGATAGATTAGGACCCAAGCAAACGTAACCACAGTCGTGATGTTTGCATGACGTTTGAAAAAGGAATTCTACGAAATCGAACGGAACGAAACGAAAGATATACGCCGTTCCGAATATTCCCGAAGTGCTAATTTTCTTTTATTAATTTCCACTTTTTTTTTTAATTAGAGGAATATTTGTGTGTGGGATCGAGTGCAACAACATCAGAAAAAAAACAAAATAATGGAGCTTGCGACAGTTTAAATTTCAGCGTTTCGATAGATTAGGACCCAAGCAACCGTAACCACAGTCGTGACGTTTGCATGACGTTTTAAAAAGGAATTCTACGACAGCGAACGGAACGAAACGAAAGATAGTACGCCGTTCCCAATATTCCCGAAGTGCTAATTTTACTTTATTTATTTCAACTTTTTTTTTTAATTAGAGGAATATTTGTGTGTGGGATCGAGTTCAACAACATCAGAAAAAAAACAAAATAATGGAGCTTGCGACACTTGTAAATTTCAGTGTTTCTATAGATTAGGAGCTGAGCAAACGGTACCTCTGTCGTGACGTTTGTAAAAGGAATTCTACGAAATCGAACGGAACGAAACGAAAGATAGTACGCCGTTCCGAATATTCCCGAAGTGCTAATTTTCTTTTATTAATTTCCACTTTTTTTTTTAATTAGAGGAATATTTGTGTGTGGGATCGAGTTCAACAACATCAGAAAAAAAACAAAATAATAGACTTTGCGACAGTTTAAATTTCAGCGTTTCGATAGATTAGGACCCAAGCAAACGTAACCACAGTCGTGATGTTTGCATGACGTTTGTAAAAGGAATTCTACGAAATCGAACGGAACGAAACGAAAGATAGTAGGCCGTTCCGAATATTCCCGAAGTGCTAATTTTACTTTATTTATTTCTACTTTTTTTTTTTAATTAGAGGAATATTTGTGTGTGGGATCGAGTTCAACAACATCAGAAAATAAACAAAATAATGGAGCTTGCGACACTTGTAAATTTCAGTGTTTCTATAGATTAGGAGCTGAGCAAACGGTACCTCTGTCGTGACGTTTGTAAAAGGAATTCTACGAAATCGAACGGAACGAAACGAAAGATGGTACGCCGTTCCGAATATTCCCGAAGTGCTAATTTTATTTTATTTATTTCTACTTTTTTTTTTAATTAGAGGAATATTTGTGTGTGGGATCGAGTTCAACAACATCAGAAAATAAACAAAATAATGGAGCTTGCGACACTTGTAAATTTCAGTGTTTCGATAGATTAGGAGCTGAGCAAACGGTACCTCTGTCGTGACGTTTGTAAAAGGAATTCTACGAAATCGAACGGAACGAAACGAAAGATAGTACGCCGTTCCGAATATTCCCGAAGTGCTAATTTTCTTTTATTAATTTCCACTTTTTTTTTAATTAGAGGAATATTTGTGTGTGGGATCTAGTGCAACAACATCAGAAAAAGAACAAAATAATGGAGCTTGCGACAGTTTAAATTTCAGCGTTTCGATAGATTAGGACCCAAGCAACCGTAACCACAGTCGTGACGTTT
This sequence comes from Sepiola atlantica, assembly GCA_963556195.1. Taxonomy (NCBI): domain Eukaryota; kingdom Metazoa; phylum Mollusca; class Cephalopoda; order Sepiida; family Sepiolidae; genus Sepiola; species Sepiola atlantica. Next base: position 20,119,818 of record OY744550.1, on the reverse strand, counting down.
GCATGACGTTTTAAAAAGGAATTCTACGAAATCGAGCGGAACGAAACGAAAGATAGTAGGCCGTTCCGAATATTCCCGAAGTGCTAATTTTCTTTTATTAATTTCCACTTTTTTTTTTAATTAGAGGAATATTTGTGTGTGGGATCGAGTTCAACAACATCAGAAAAAAAAACAAAATAATGGATCTTGCGACAGTTTAAATTTCAGCGTTTCGATAGATTAGGACCCCAGCAAACGTAACCACAGTCGTGATGTTTGCATGACGTTTGTAAAAGGAATTCTACGAAATCAAACGGAACGAAACGAAAGATAGTAGGCCGTTCCGAATATTCCCGAAGTGCTAATTTTACTTTATTTATTTCAACTTTTTTTTTTAATTAGAGGAATATTTGTGTGTGGGATCGAGTTCAACAACATCAGAAAAAAACCAAAATAATGGAGCTTGCGACACTTGTAAATTTCAGTGTTTCTATAGATTAGGAGCTGAGCAAACGGTACCTCTGTCGTGACGTTTGTAAAAGGAATTCTACGAAATCGAACGGAACGAAACGAAAGATAGTACGCCGTTCCGAATATTCCCGAAGTGCTAATTTTCTTTTATTAATTTCCACTTTTTTTTTTAATTAGAGGAATATTTGTGTGTGGGATCGAGTTCAACAACATCAGAAAAAAACCAAAATAATGGAGCTTGCGACACTTGTAAATTTCAGTGTTTCTATAGATTAGGAGCTGAGCAAACGGTACCTCTGTCGTGACGTTTGTAAAAGGAATTCTACGAAATCGAACGGAACGAAACGAAAGATAGTACGCCGTTCCGAATATTCCCGAAGTGCTAATTTTCTTTTATTAATTTCCACTTTTTTTTTTAATTAGAGGAATATTTGTGTGTGGGATCGAGTTCAACAACATCAGAAAAAAACCAAAATAATGGAGCTTGCGACAGTTTAAATTTAAGCGTTTCGATAGATTAGGACCCAAGCAAACGTAACCACAGTCGTGATGTTTGCATGACGTTTGAAAAAGGAATTCTACGAAATCGAACGGAACGAAACGAAAGATATACGCCGTTCCGAATATTCCCGAAGTGCTAATTTTCTTTTATTAATTTCCACTTTTTTTTTTAATTAGAGGAATATTTGTGTGTGGGATCGAGTGCAACAACATCAGAAAAAAAACAAAATAATGGAGCTTGCGACAGTTTAAATTTCAGCGTTTCGATAGATTAGGACCCAAGCAACCGTAACCACAGTCGTGACGTTTGCATGACGTTTTAAAAAGGAATTCTACGACAGCGAACGGAACGAAACGAAAGATAGTACGCCGTTCCCAATATTCCCGAAGTGCTAATTTTACTTTATTTATTTCAACTTTTTTTTTTAATTAGAGGAATATTTGTGTGTGGGATCGAGTTCAACAACATCAGAAAAAAAACAAAATAATGGAGCTTGCGACACTTGTAAATTTCAGTGTTTCTATAGATTAGGAGCTGAGCAAACGGTACCTCTGTCGTGACGTTTGTAAAAGGAATTCTACGAAATCGAACGGAACGAAACGAAAGATAGTACGCCGTTCCGAATATTCCCGAAGTGCTAATTTTCTTTTATTAATTTCCACTTTTTTTTTTAATTAGAGGAATATTTGTGTGTGGGATCGAGTTCAACAACATCAGAAAAAAAACAAAATAATAGACTTTGCGACAGTTTAAATTTCAGCGTTTCGATAGATTAGGACCCAAGCAAACGTAACCACAGTCGTGATGTTTGCATGACGTTTGTAAAAGGAATTCTACGAAATCGAACGGAACGAAACGAAAGATAGTAGGCCGTTCCGAATATTCCCGAAGTGCTAATTTTACTTTATTTATTTCTACTTTTTTTTTTTAATTAGAGGAATATTTGTGTGTGGGATCGAGTTCAACAACATCAGAAAATAAACAAAATAATGGAGCTTGCGACACTTGTAAATTTCAGTGTTTCTATAGATTAGGAGCTGAGCAAACGGTACCTCTGTCGTGACGTTTGTAAAAGGAATTCTACGAAATCGAACGGAACGAAACGAAAGATGGTACGCCGTTCCGAATATTCCCGAAGTGCTAATTTTATTTTATTTATTTCTACTTTTTTTTTTAATTAGAGGAATATTTGTGTGTGGGATCGAGTTCAACAACATCAGAAAATAAACAAAATAATGGAGCTTGCGACACTTGTAAATTTCAGTGTTTCGATAGATTAGGAGCTGAGCAAACGGTACCTCTGTCGTGACGTTTGTAAAAGGAATTCTACGAAATCGAACGGAACGAAACGAAAGATAGTACGCCGTTCCGAATATTCCCGAAGTGCTAATTTTCTTTTATTAATTTCCACTTTTTTTTTAATTAGAGGAATATTTGTGTGTGGGATCTAGTGCAACAACATCAGAAAAAGAACAAAATAATGGAGCTTGCGACAGTTTAAATTTCAGCGTTTCGATAGATTAGGACCCAAGCAACCGTAACCACAGTCGTGACGTTTGCATGACGTTTTAAAAAGGAATTCTACGAAATCGAGCGGAACGAAACGAAAGATAGTACGCCGTTCCGAATATTCCCGAAGTGCTAATTTTCTTTTATTAATTTCCACTTTTTTTTTTAATTAGAGGAATATTTGTGTGTGGGATCGAGTTCAACAACATCAGAAAAAAAACAAAATAATGGACTTTGCGACAGTTTAAATTTCAGCGTTTCGATAGATTAGGACCCAAGCAAACGTAACCACAGTCGTGATGTTTGCATGACGTTTGTAAAAGGAATTCTACGAAATCGAACGGAACGAAACGGAAGATAGTAGGCCGTTCCGAATATTCCCGAAGTGCTAATTTTATTTTATTTATTTCAACTTTTTTTTTAATTAGAGGAATATTTGTGTGTGGGATCGAGTTCAACAACATCAGAAAAAAACCAAAATAATGGAGCTTGCGACACTTGTAAATTTCAGTGTTTCTATAGATTAGGAGCTGAGCAAACGGTACCTCTGTCGTGACGTTTGTAAAAGGAATTCTACGAAATCGAACGGAACGAAACGAAAGATAGTACGCCGTTCCGAATATTCCCGAAGTGCTAATTTTCTTTTATTAATTTCCACTTTTTTTTTTAATTAGAGGAATATTTGTGTGTGGGATCGAGTTCAACAACATCAGAAAAAAACCAAAATAATGGAGCTTGCGACACTTGTAAATTTCAGTGTTTCTATAGATTAGGAGCTGAGCAAACGGTACCTCTGTCGTGACGTTTGTAAAAGGAATTCTACGAACTCGAACGGAACGAAACGAAAGATAGTACGCCGTTCCGAATATTCCCGAAGTGCTAATTTTCTTTTATTAATTTCCACTTTTTTTTTTAATTAGAGGAATATTTGTGTGTGGGATCGAGTTCAACAACATCAGAAAAAAAAAAAATAATGGAGCTTGCGACAGTTTAAATTTAAGCGTTTCGATAGATTAGGACCCAAGCAAACGTAACCACAGTCGTGATGTTTGCATGACGTTTGAAAAAGGAATTCTACGAAATCGAACGGAACGAAACGAAAGATATACGCCGTTCCGAATATTCCCGAAGTGCTAATTTTCTTTTATTAATTTCCACTTTTTTTTTTAATTAGAGGAATATTTGTGTGTGGGATCGAGTTCAACAAAATCAGAAAAAAAACAAAATAATGGAGCTTGCGACAGTTTAAATTTCAGCGTTTCGATAGATTAGGACCCAAGCAAACGTAACCACAGTCGTGATGTTTGCATGACGTTTGTAAAAAGAAATTCTACGAAATCGAACGGAACGAAACGAAAGATAGTAGGCCGTTCCGAATATTCCCGAAGTGCTAATTTTCTTTTATTAATTTCCACTTTTTTTTTTAATTAGAGGAATATTTGTGTGTGGGATCGAGTTCAACAACATCAGAAAAAAAAACAAAATAATGGATCTTGCGACAGTTTAAATTTCAGCGTTTCGATAGATTAGGACCCCAGCAAACGTAACCACAGTCGTGATGTTTGCATGACGTTTGTAAAAGGAATTCTACGAAATCAAACGGAACGAAACGAAAGATAGTAGGCCGTTCCGAATATTCCCGAAGTGCTAATTTTACTTTATTTATTTCAACTTTTTTTTTTAATTAGAGGAATATTTGTGTGTGGGATCGAGTTCAACAACATCAGAAAAAAACCAAAATAATGGAGCTTGCGACACTTGTAAATTTCAGTGTTTCTATAGATTAGGAGCTGAGCAAACGGTACCTCTGTCGTGACGTTTGTAAAAGGAATTCTACGAAATCGAACGGAACGAAACGAAAGATAGTACGCCGTTCCGAATATTCCCGAAGTGCTAATTTTCTTTTATTAATTTCCACTTTTTTTTTTAATTAGAGGAATATTTGTGTGTGGGATCGAGTTCAACAACATCAGAAAAAAACCAAAATAATGGAGCTTGCGACACTTGTAAATTTCAGTGTTTCTATAGATTAGGAGCTGAGCAAACGGTACCTCTGTCGTGACGTTTGTAAAAGGAATTCTACGAAATCGAACGGAACGAAACGAAAGATAGTACGCCGTTCCGAATATTCCCGAAGTGCTAATTTTCTTTTATTAATTTCCACTTTTTTTTTTAATTAGAGGAATATTTGTGTGTGGGATCGAGTTCAACAACATCAGAAAAAAACCAAAATAATGGAGCTTGCGACAGTTTAAATTTAAGCGTTTCGATAGATTAGGACCCAAGCAAACGTAACCACAGTCGTGATGTTTGCATGACGTTTGAAAAAGGAATTCTACGAAATCGAACGGAACGAAACGAAAGATATACGCCGTTCCGAATATTCCCGAAGTGCTAATTTTCTTTTATTAATTTCCACTTTTTTTTTTAATTAGAGGAATATTTGTGTGTGGGATCGAGTGCAACAACATCAGAAAAAAAACAAAATAATGGAGCTTGCGACAGTTTAAATTTCAGCGTTTCGATAGATTAGGACCCAAGCAACCGTAACCACAGTCGTGACGTTTGCATGACGTTTTAAAAAGGAATTCTACGACAGCGAACGGAACGAAACGAAAGATAGTACGCCGTTCCCAATATTCCCGAAGTGCTAATTTTACTTTATTTATTTCAACTTTTTTTTTTAATTAGAGGAATATTTGTGTGTGGGATCGAGTTCAACAACATCAGAAAAAAAACAAAATAATGGAGCTTGCGACACTTGTCAATTTCAGTGTTTCTATAGATTAGGAGCTGAGCAAACGGTACCTCTGTCGTGACGTTTGTAAAAGGAATTCTACGAAATCGAACGGAACTAAACGAAAGATGGTACGCAGTTCCGAATATTCCCGAAGTGCTAATTTTATTTTATTTATTTCAACTTTTTTTTTTAATTAGAGGAATATTTGTGTGTGGGATCGAGTTCAACAACATCAGAAAAAAAACAAAATAATGGAGCTTGCGACACTTGTAAATTTCAGTGTTTCTATAGATTAGGAGCTGAGCAAACGGTACCTCTGTCGTGACGTTTGTAAAAGGAATTCTACGAAATCGAACGGAACGAAACGAAAGATAGTACGCCGTTCCGAATATTCCCGAAGTGCTAATTTTCTTTTATTAATTTCCACTTTTTTTTTTAATTAGAGGAATATTTGTGTGTGGGATCGAGTTCAACAACATCAGAAAAAAAACAAAATAATAGACTTTGCGACAGTTTAAATTTCAGCGTTTCGATAGATTAGGACCCAAGCAAACGTAACCACAGTCGTGATGTTTGCATGACGTTTGTAAAAGGAATTCTACGAAATCGAACGGAACGAAACGAAAGATAGTAGGCCGTTCCGAATATTCCCGAAGTGCTAATTTTACTTTATTTATTTCTACTTTTTTTTTTTAATTAGAGGAATATTTGTGTGTGGGATCGAGTTCAACAACATCAGAAAATAAACAAAATAATGGAGCTTGCGACACTTGTAAATTTCAGTGTTTCTATAGATTAGGAGCTGAGCAAACGGTACCTCTGTCGTGACGTTTGTAAAAGGAATTCTACGAAATCGAACGGAACGAAACGAAAGATGGTACGCCGTTCCGAATATTCCCGAAGTGCTAATTTTATTTTATTTATTTCTACTTTTTTTTTTAATTAGAGGAATATTTGTGTGTGGGATCGAGTTCAACAACATCAGAAAATAAACAAAATAATGGAGCTTGCGACACTTGTAAATTTCAGTGTTTCGATAGATTAGGAGCTGAGCAAACGGTACCTCTGTCGTGACGTTTGTAAAAGGAATTCTACGAAATCGAACGGAACGAAACGAAAGATAGTACGCCGTTCCGAATATTCCCGAAGTGCTAATTTTCTTTTATTAATTTCCACTTTTTTTTTTAATTAGAGGAATATTTGTGTGTGGGATCGAGTTCAACAACATCAGAAAAAAAACAAAATAATAGACTTTGCGACAGTTTAAATTTCAGCGTTTCGATAGATTAGGACCCAAGCAAACGTAACCACAGTCGTGATGTTTGCATGACGTTTGTAAAAGGAATTCTACGAAATCGAACGGAACGAAACGAAAGATAGTAGGCCGTTCCGAATATTCCCGAAGTGCTAATTTTACTTTATTTATTTCTACTTTTTTTTTTTAATTAGAGGAATATTTGTGTGTGGGATCGAGTTCAACAACATCAGAAAATAAACAAAATAATGGAGCTTGCGACACTTGTAAATTTCAGTGTTTCTATAGATTAGGAGCTGAGCAAACGGTACCTCTGTCGTGACGTTTGTAAAAGGAATTCTACGAAATCGAACGGAACGAAACGAAAGATGGTACGCCGTTCCGAATATTCCCGAAGTGCTAATTTTATTTTATTTATTTCTACTTTTTTTTTTAATTAGAGGAATATTTGTGTGTGGGATCGAGTTCAACAACATCAGAAAATAAACAAAATAATGGAGCTTGCGACACTTGTAAATTTCAGTGTTTCGATAGATTAGGAGCTGAGCAAACGGTACCTCTGTCGTGACGTTTGTAAAAGGAATTCTACGAAATCGAACGGAACGAAACGAAAGATAGTACGCCGTTCCGAATATTCCCGAAGTGCTAATTTTCTTTTATTAATTTCCACTTTTTTTTTAATTAGAGGAATATTTGTGTGTGGGATCTAGTGCAACAACATCAGAAAAAGAACAAAATAATGGAGCTTGCGACAGTTTAAATTTCAGCGTTTCGATAGATTAGGACCCAAGCAACCGTAACCACAGTCGTGACGTTTGCATGACGTTTTAAAAAGGAATTCTACGAAATCGAGCGGAACGAAACGAAAGATAGTACGCAGTTCCGAATATTCCCGAAGTGCTAATTTTATTTTATTTATTTCAACTTTTTTTTTTAATTAGAGGAATATTTGTGTGTGGGATCGAGTTCAACAACATCAGAAAAAAAACAAAATAATGGAGCTTGCGACACTTGTAAATTTCAGTGTTTCTATAGATTAGGAGCTGAGCAAACGGTACCTCTGTCGTGACGTTTGTAAAAGGAATTCTACGAAATCGAACGGAACGAAACGAAAGATAGTACGCCGTTCCGAATATTCCCGAAGTGCTAATTTTCTTTTATTAATTTCCACTTTTTTTTTTAATTAGAGGAATATTTGTGTGTGGGATCGAGTTCAACAACATCAGAAAAAAAACAAAATAATAGACTTTGCGACAGTTTAAATTTCAGCGTTTCGATAGATTAGGACCCAAGCAAACGTAACCACAGTCGTGATGTTTGCATGACGTTTGTAAAAGGAATTCTACGAAATCGAACGGAACGAAACGAAAGATAGTAGGCCGTTCCGAATATTCCCGAAGTGCTAATTTTACTTTATTTATTTCTACTTTTTTTTTTTAATTAGAGGAATATTTGTGTGTGGGATCGAGTTCAACAACATCAGAAAATAAACAAAATAATGGAGCTTGCGACACTTGTAAATTTCAGTGTTTCTATAGATTAGGAGCTGAGCAAACGGTACCTCTGTCGTGACGTTTGTAAAAGGAATTCTACGAAATCGAACGGAACGAAACGAAAGATGGTACGCCGTTCCGAATATTCCCGAAGTGCTAATTTTATTTTATTTATTTCTACTTTTTTTTTTAATTAGAGGAATATTTGTGTGTGGGATCGAGTTCAACAACATCAGAAAATAAACAAAATAATGGAGCTTGCGACACTTGTAAATTTCAGTGTTTCGATAGATTAGGAGCTGAGCAAACGGTACCTCTGTCGTGACGTTTGTAAAAGGAATTCTACGAAATCGAACGGAACGAAACGAAAGATAGTACGCCGTTCCGAATATTCCCGAAGTGCTAATTTTCTTTTATTAATTTCCACTTTTTTTTTTAATTAGAGGAATATTTGTGTGTGGGATCGAGTTCAACAACATCAGAAAAAAAACAAAATAATAGACTTTGCGACAGTTTAAATTTCAGCGTTTCGATAGATTAGGACCCAAGCAAACGTAACCACAGTCGTGATGTTTGCATGACGTTTGTAAAAGGAATTCTACGAAATCGAACGGAACGAAACGAAAGATAGTAGGCCGTTCCGAATATTCCCGAAGTGCTAATTTTACTTTATTTATTTCTACTTTTTTTTTTTAATTAGAGGAATATTTGTGTGTGGGATCGAGTTCAACAACATCAGAAAATAAACAAAATAATGGAGCTTGCGACACTTGTAAATTTCAGTGTTTCTATAGATTAGGAGCTGAGCAAACGGTACCTCTGTCGTGACGTTTGTAAAAGGAATTCTACGAACTCGAACGGAACGAAACGAAAGATAGTACGCCGTTCCGAATATTCCCGAAGTGCTAATTTTCTTTTATTAATTTCCACTTTTTTTTTTAATTAGAGGAATATTTGTGTGTGGGATCGAGTTCAACAACATCAGAAAAAAACCAAAATAATGGAGCTTGCGACACTTGTAAATTTCAGTGTTTCTATAGATTAGGAGCTGAGCAAACGGTACCTCTGTCGTGACGTTTGTAAAAGGAATTCTACGAACTCGAACGGAACGAAACGAAAGATAGTACGCCGTTCCGAATATTCCCGAAGTGCTAATTTTCTTTTATTAATTTCCACTTTTTTTTTTAATTAGAGGAATATTTGTGTGTGGGATCGAGTTCAACAACATCAGAAAAAAAAAAAATAATGGAGCTTGCGACAGTTTAAATTTAAGCGTTTCGATAGATTAGGACCCAAGCAAACGTAACCACAGTCGTGATGTTTGCATGACGTTTGAAAAAGGAATTCTACGAAATCGAACGGAACGAAACGAAAGATATACGCCGTTCCGAATATTCCCGAAGTGCTAATTTTCTTTTATTAATTTCCACTTTTTTTTTTAATTAGAGGAATATTTGTGTGTGGGATCGAGTTCAACAAAATCAGAAAAAAAACAAAATAATGGAGCTTGCGACAGTTTAAATTTCAGCGTTTCGATAGATTAGGACCCAAGCAAACGTAACCACAGTCGTGATGTTTGCATGACGTTTGTAAAAAGAAATTCTACGAAATCGAACGGAACGAAACGAAAGATAGTAGGCCGTTCCGAATATTCCCGAAGTGCTAATTTTCTTTTATTAATTTCCACTTTTTTTTTTAATTAGAGGAATATTTGTGTGTGGGATCGAGTTCAACAACATCAGAAAAAAAAACAAAATAATGGATCTTGCGACAGTTTAAATTTCAGCGTTTCGATAGATTAGGACCCCAGCAAACGTAACCACAGTCGTGATGTTTGCATGACGTTTGTAAAAGGAATTCTACGAAATCAAACGGAACGAAACGAAAGATAGTAGGCCGTTCCGAATATTCCCGAAGTGCTAATTTTACTTTATTTATTTCAACTTTTTTTTTTAATTAGAGGAATATTTGTGTGTGGGATCGAGTTCAACAACATCAGAAAAAAACCAAAATAATGGAGCTTGCGACACTTGTAAATTTCAGTGTTTCTATAGATTAGGAGCTGAGCAAACGGTACCTCTGTCGTGACGTTTGTAAAAGGAATTCTACGAAATCGAACGGAACGAAACGAAAGATAGTACGCCGTTCCGAATATTCCCGAAGTGCTAATTTTCTTTTATTAATTTCCACTTTTTTTTTTAATTAGAGGAATATTTGTGTGTGGGATCGAGTTCAACAACATCAGAAAAAAACCAAAATAATGGAGCTTGCGACACTTGTAAATTTCAGTGTTTCTATAGATTAGGAGCTGAGCAAACGGTACCTCTGTCGTGACGTTTGTAAAAGGAATTCTACGAAATCGAACGGAACGAAACGAAAGATAGTACGCCGTTCCGAATATTCCCGAAGTGCTAATTTTCTTTTATTAATTTCCACTTTTTTTTTTAATTAGAGGAATATTTGTGTGTGGGATCGAGTTCAACAACATCAGAAAAAAACCAAAATAATGGAGCTTGCGACAGTTTAAATTTAAGCGTTTCGATAGATTAGGACCCAAGCAAACGTAACCACAGTCGTGATGTTTGCATGACGTTTGAAAAAGGAATTCTACGAAATCGAACGGAACGAAACGAAAGATATACGCCGTTCCGAATATTCCCGAAGTGCTAATTTTCTTTTATTAATTTCCACTTTTTTTTTTAATTAGAGGAATATTTGTGTGTGGGATCGAGTTCAACAAAATCAGAAAAAAAACAAAATAATGGAGCTTGCGACAGTTTAAATTTCAGCGTTTCGATAGATTAGGACCCAAGCAAACGTAACCACAGTCGTGATGTTTGCATGACGTTTGTAAAAAGAAATTCTACGAAATCGAACGGAACGAAACGACAGATAGTAGGCCGTTCCGAATATTCCCGAAGTGCTAATTTTCTTTTATTAATTTCCACTTTTTTTTTTAATTAGAGGAATATTTGTGTGTGGGATCGAGTTCAACAACATCAGAAAAAAAACAAAATAATGGAGCTTGCGACAGTTTAAATTTCAGCGTTTCGATAGATTAGGACCCCAGCAAACGTAACCACAGTCGTGATGTTTGCATGACGTTTGAAAAAGGAATTCTACGAAATCGAACGGAACGAAACGAAAGATAGTAGGCCGTTCCGAATATTCCCGAAGTGCTAATTTTACTTTATTTATTTCAACTTTTTTTTTTAATTAGAGGAATATTTGTGTGTGGGATCGAGTTCAACAACATCAGAAAAAAACCAAAATAATGGAGCTTGCGACACTTGTAAATTTCAGTGTTTCTATAGATTAGGAGCTGAGCAAACGGTACCTCTGTCGTGACGTTTGTAAAAGGAATTCTACGAAATCGAACGGAACGAAACGAAAGATAGTACGCCGTTCCGAATATTCCCGAAGTGCTAATTTTCTTTTATTAATTTCCACTTTTTTTTTTAATTAGAGGAATATTTGTGTGTGGGATCGAGTTCAACAACATCAGAAAAAAAACAAAATAATGGAGCTTGCGACAGTTTAAATTTCAGCGTTTCGATAGATTAGGACCCCAGCAAACGTAACCACAGTCGTGATGTTTGCATGACGTTTGTAAAAGGAATTCTACGAAATCAAACGGAACGAAACGAAAGATAGTAGGCCGTTCCGAATTTTCCCGAAGTGCTAATTTTACTTTATTTATTTCAACTTTTTTTTTTAATTAGAGGAATATTTGTGTGTGGGATCGAGTTCAACAACATCAGAAAAAAAAAAATAACAATGGATCTTGCGACAGTTTAAATTTTAGCGTTTCGATAGATTAGGACCCAAGCAAACGTAACCACAGTCGTGATGTTTGCATGACGTTTGAAAAAGGAATTCTACGAAATCGAACGGAACGAAACGAAAGATAGTACGCCGTTCCGAATATTCCCGAAGTGCTAATTTTCTTTTATTAATTTCCACTTTTTTTTTTAATTATAGGAATATTTGTGTGTGGGATCGGGTGCAACAACATCAGAAAAAAAACAAAATAATGGATCTTGCGACAGTTTAAATTTCAGCGTTTCTATAGATTAGGACCCAAGCAAACGTAACCACAGTCGTGACGTTTGCGTGACGTTTGAAAAAGGAATTCTACGAAATCGAACGGAACGAAACGAAAGATAGTACGCCGTTCCGAATATTCCCGAAGTGCTAATTTTCTTTTATTAATTTCCACTTTTTTTTTTAATTAGAGGAATATTTGTGTGTGGGATCGAGTGCAACAACATCAGAAAAAAAACAAAATACTGGAGCTTGCGACACTTGTAAATTTCAGCGTTTCTATAGATTAGGACCCAAGCAAACGTAACCACAGTCGTGACGTTTGCATGACGTTTTAAAAAGGAATTCTACGAAATCGAACGGAACGAAACGAAAGATATACGCCGTTCCGAATATTCCCGAAGTGCTAATTTTCTTTTATTAATTTCCACTTTTTTTTTTAATTAGAGGAATATTTGTGTGTGGGATCGAGTGCAACAACATCAGAAAAAAAACAAAATACTGGAGCTTGCGACACTTGTAAATTTCAGTGTTTCTATAGATTAGGAGCTGAGCAAACGGTACCTCTGTCGTGACGTTTGTAAAAGGAATTCTACGAAATCGAACGGAACGAAACGAAAGATAGTACGCCGTTCCGAATATTCCCGAAGTGCTAATTTTCTTTTATTAATTTCCACTTTTTTTTTTAATTAGAGGAATATTTGTGTGTGGGATCGAGTGCAACAACATCAGAAAAAAAACAAAATACTGGAGCTTGCGACACTTGTAAATTTCAGTGTTTCTATAGATTAGGAGCTGAGCAAACGGTACCTCTGTCGTGACGTTTGTAAAAGGAATTCTACGAAATCGAACGGAACGAAACGAAAGATAGTACGCCGTTCCGAATATTCCCGAAGTGCTAATTTTCTTTTATTAATTTCCACTTTTTTTTTTAATTAGAGGAATATTTGTGTGTGGGATCGAGTGCAACAACATCAGAAAAAAAACAAAATACTGGAGCTTGCGACACTTGTAAATTTCAGCGTTTCTATAGATTAGGACCCAAGCAAACGTAACCACAGTCGTGACGTTTGCATGACGTTTTAAAAAGGAATTCTACGAAATCGAACGGAACGAAACGAAAGATATACGCCGTTCCGAATATTCCCGAAGTGCTAATTTTCTTTTATTAATTTCCACTTTTTTTTTTAATTAGAGGAATATTTGTGTGTGGGATCGAGTGCAACAACATCAGAAAAAAAACAAAATACTGGAGCTTGCGACACTTGTAAATTTCAGTGTTTCTATAGATTAGGAGCTGAGCAAACGGTACCTCTGTCGTGACGTTTGTAAAAGGAATTCTACGAAATCGAACGGAACGAAACGAAAGATAGTACGCCGTTCCGAATATTCCCGAAGTGCTAATTTTCTTTTATTAATTTCCACTTTTTTTTTTAATTAGAGGAATATTTGTGTGTGGGATCGAGTGCAACAACATCAGAAAAAAAACAAAATACTGGAGCTTGCGACACTTGTAAATTTCAGTGTTTCTATAGATTAGGAGCTGAGCAAACGGTACCTCTGTCGTGACGTTTGTAAAAGGAATTCTACGAAATCGAACGGAACGAAACGAAAGATAGTACGCCGTTCCGAATATTCCCGAAGTTCTAATTTTCTTTTATTAATTTCCACTTTTTTTTTTAATTAGAGGAATATTTGTGTGTGGGATCGAGTGCAACAACATCAGAAAAAAAACAAAATACTGGAGCTTGCGACACTTGTAAATTTCAGTGTTTCTATAGATTAGGAGCTGAGCAAACGGTACCTCTGTCGTGACGTTTGTAAAAGGAATTCTACGAAATCGAACGGAACGAAACGAAAGATAGTACGCCGTTCCGAATATTCCCGAAGTGCTAATTTTCTTTTATTAATTTCCACTTTTTTTTTTAATTAGAGGAATATTTGTGTGTGGGATCGAGTGCAACAACATCAGAAAAAAAACAAAATACTGGAGCTTGCGACACTTGTAAATTTCAGCGTTTCTATAGATTAGGACCCAAGCAAACGTAACCACAGTCGTGACGTTTGCATGACGTTTTAAAAAGGAATTCTACGAAATCGAACGGAACGAAACGAAAGATATACGCCGTTCCGAATATTCCCGAAGTGCTAATTTTCTTTTATTAATTTCCACTTTTTTTTTTAATTAGAGGAATATTTGTGTGTGGGATCGAGTGCAACAACATCAGAAAAAAAACAAAATACTGGAGCTTGCGACACTTGTAAATTTCAGTGTTTCTATAGATTAGGAGCTGAGCAAACGGTACCTCTGTCGTGACGTTTGTAAAAGGAATTCTACGAAATCGAACGGAACGAAACGAAAGATAGTACGCCGTTCCGAATATTCCCGAAGTGCTAATTTTCTTTTATTAATTTCCACTTTTTTTTTTAATTAGAGGAATATTTGTGTGTGGGATCGAGTGCAACAACATCAGAAAAAAAACAAAATACTGGAGCTTGCGACACTTGTAAATTTCAGTGTTTCTATAGATTAGGAGCTGAGCAAACGGTACCTCTGTCGTGACGTTTGTAAAAGGAATTCTACGAAATCGAACGGAACGAAACGAAAGATAGTACGCCGTTCCGAATATTCCCGAAGTTCTAATTTTCTTTTATTAATTTCCACTTTTTTTTTTAATTAGAGGAATATTTGTGTGTGGGATCGAGTGCAACAACATCAGAAAAAAAACAAAATAATGGATCTTGCGACAGTTTAAATTTCAGCGTTTCTATAGATTAGGACCCAAGCAAACGTAACCACAGTCGTGACGTTTGCGTGACGTTTGAAAAAGGAATTCTACGAAATCGAACGGAACGAAACGAAAGATAGTACGCCGTTCCGAATATTCCCGAAGTGCTAATTTTCTTTTATTAATTTCCACTTTTTTTTTTAATTAGAGGAATATTTGTGTGTGGGATCGAGTGCAACACCATCAGAAAAAAAACAAAATACTGGAGCTTGCGACACTTGTAAATTTCAGCGTTTCTATAGATTAGGACCCAAGCAAACGTAACCACAGTCGTGACGTTTGCATGACGTTTTAAAAAGGAATTCTACGAAATCGAACGGAACGAAACGAAAGATATACGCCGTTCCGAATATTCCCGAAGTGCTAATTTTCTTTTATTAATTTCCACTTTTTTTTTTAATTAGAGGAATATTTGTGTGTGGGATCGAGTGCAACAACATCAGAAAAAAAACAAAATACTGGAGCTTGCGACACTTGTAAATTTCAGTGTTTCTATAGATTAGGAGCTGAGCAAACGGTACCTCTGTCGTGACGTTTGTAAAAGGAATTCTACGAAATCGAACGGAACGAAACGAAAGATAGTACGCCGTTCCGAATATTCCCGAAGTGCTAATTTTCTTTTATTAATTTCCACTTTTTTTTTAATTAGAGGAATATTTGTGTGTGGGATCGAGTTCAACAACATCAGAAAAAAAACAAAATAATGGATCTTGCGACAGTTTAAATTTTAGCGTTTCGATAGATTAGGACCCAAGCAAACATAACGACAGTCGTGACGTTTGCATTGCGTTTGAAAAAGGAATTCTACGAAATCGAACGGAACGAAACGAAAGATAGTACGCCGTTCCGAATATTCCCGACGTGCTAATTTTACTTTATTTATTTCAACTTTTTTTTTTAATTAGAGGAATATTTGTGTGTGGGATCGAGTTCAAAAACATCAGAAAAAAAACAAAATAATAGAGCTTGCGACACTTGTAAATTTCAGTGTTTCTATAGATTAGGAGCTGAGCAAACGGTACCTCTGTCGTGACGTTTGTAAAAAGAATACTACGAACTCGAACGGAACTAAACGAAAGATGGTACGCCGTTCCGAATATTCCCGAAGTGCTAATTTTTTTTTATTTATTTCAACTTTTTTTTTTAATTAGAGGAATATTTGTGTGTGGGATCGAGTTCAACAACATCAGAAAAAAAACAAAATAATGGATCTTGCGACAGTTTAAATTTTAGCGTTTCGATAGATAAGGACCCAAGCAAACATAACGACAGTCGTGACGTTTGCATGACGTTTGAAAAAGGAATTCTACGAAATCGAACGGAACGAAACGAAAGATAGTACGCCGTTCCGAATATTCCCGACGTGCTAATTTTACTTTATTTATTTCAACTTTTTTTTTAATTAGAGGAATATTTGTGTGTGGGATCGAGTTCAAAAACATCAGAAAAAAAAACAAAATAATAGAGCTTGCGACACTTGTAAATTTCAGTGTTTCTATAGATTAGGAGCTGAGCAAACGGTACCTCTGTCGTGACGTTTGTAAAAAGAATACTACGAACTCGAACGGAACTAAACGAAAGATGGTACGCCGTTCCGAATATTCCCGAAGTGCTAATTTTCTTTTATTAATATCCATTTTTTTTTTAATTGGAGGAATATTTGTGTGTGGGATCGAGTTCAACAACACCAGAAAAAAAACAAAATAATGGACTTTGCGACAGTTTAAATTTCAGCGTTTCGATAGATTAGGACCCAAGCAAACGTAACCACAGTCGTAATGTTTGCATGACGTTTGTAAAAGGAATTCTACGAAATCGAACGAAACGAAACGAAAGATAGTACGCCGTTCCGAATATTCCCGAAGTGCTAATTTTCTTTTATTAATTTCCACTTTTTTTTTTAATTAGAGGAATATTTGTGTGTGGGATCGAGTTCAACAACATCAGAAAAAAAACAAAATAATGGAGCTTGCGACAGTTTAAATTTCAGCGTTTCGATAGATTAGGACCCAAGCAAACGTAACCACAGTCGTGATGTTTGCATGACGTTTGAAAAAGGAATTCTACGAAATCGAACGGAACCAAACGAAAGATAGTACGCCGTTCCGAATATTCCCGAAGTGCTAATTTTACTTTATTTATTTAAACTTTTTTTTTTAATTAGAGGAATATTTGTGTGTGGGATCGAGTTCAACAACATCAGAAAAAAAACAAAATAATAGAGCTTGCTACAGTTTAAATTTCAGTGTTTCTATAGATTAGGAGCTGAGCAAACGGTACCTCTGTCGTGACGTTTGTAAAAAGAATACTACGAACTCGAACGGAACTAAACGAAAGATGGTACGCCGTTCCGAATATTCCCGAAGTGCTAATTTTTTTTTATTTATTTCAACTTTTTTTTTTAATTAGAGGAATATTTGTGTGTGGGATCGAGTTCAACAACATCAGAAAAAAAACAAAATAATGGATCTTGCGACAGTTTAAATTTTAGCGTTTCGATAGATTAGGACCCAAGCAAACATAACGACAGTCGTGACGTTTGCATTGCGTTTGAAAAAGGAATTCTACGAAATCGAACGGAACGAAACGAAAGATAGTACGCCGTTCCGAATATTCCCGACGTGCTAATTTTACTTTATTTATTTCAACTTTTTTTTTAATTAGAGGAATATTTGTGTGTGGGATCGAGTTCAAAAACATCAGAAAAAAAAACAAAATAATAGAGCTTGCGACACTTGTAAATTTCAGTGTTTCTATAGATTAGGAGCTGAGCAAACGGTACCTCTGTCGTGACGTTTGTAAAAAGAATACTACGAACTCGAACGGAACTAAACGAAAGATGGTACGCCGTTCCGAATATTCCCGAAGTGCTAATTTTCTTTTATTAATATCCATTTTTTTTTTAATTGGAGGAATATTTGTGTGTGGGATCGAGTTCAACAACACCAGAAAAAAAACAAAATAATGGACTTTGCGACAGTTTAAATTTCAGCGTTTCGATAGATTAGGACCCAAGCAAACGTAACCACAGTCGTAATGTTTGCATGACGTTTGTAAAAGGAATTCTACGAAATCGAACGAAACGAAACGAAAGATAGTACGCCGTTCCGAATATTCCCGAAGTGCTAATTTTCTTTTATTAATTTCCACTTTTTTTTTTAATTAGAGGAATATTTGTGTGTGGGATCGAGTTCAACAACATCAGAAAAAAAACAAAATAATGGAGCTTGCGACAGTTTAAATTTCAGCGTTTCGATAGATTAGGACCCAAGCAAACGTAACCACAGTCGTGATGTTTGCATGACGTTTGAAAAAGGAATTCTACGAAATCGAACGGAACCAAACGAAAGATAGTACGCCGTTCCGAATATTCCCGAAGTGCTAATTTTACTTTATTTATTTAAACTTTTTTTTTTAATTAGAGGAATATTTGTGTGTGGGATCGAGTTCAACAACATCAGAAAAAAAACAAAATAATAGAGCTTGCTACAGTTTAAATTTCAGTGTTTCTATAGATTAGGAGCTGAGCAAACGGTACCTCTGTCGTGACGTTTGTAAAAAGAATACTACGAACTCGAACGGAACTAAACGAAAGATGGTACGCC
Organism: Sepiola atlantica; assembly: GCA_963556195.1. Taxonomy (NCBI): domain Eukaryota; kingdom Metazoa; phylum Mollusca; class Cephalopoda; order Sepiida; family Sepiolidae; genus Sepiola; species Sepiola atlantica. Next base: position 20,101,431 of record OY744550.1, on the reverse strand, counting down.
GTTCCGAATATTCCCGAAGTGCTAATTTTTTTTTATTTATTTCAACTTTTTTTTTTAATTAGAGGAATATTTGTGTGTGGGATCGAGTTCAACAACATCAGAAAAAAAACAAAATAATGGATCTTGCGACAGTTTAAATTTTAGCGTTTCGATAGATTAGGACCCAAGCAAACATAACGACAGTCGTGACGTTTGCATTGCGTTTGAAAAAGGAATTCTACGAAATCGAACGGAACGAAACGAAAGATAGTACGCCGTTCCGAATATTCCCGACGTGCTAATTTTACTTTATTTATTTCAACTTTTTTTTTTAATTAGAGGAATATTTGTGTGTGGGATCGAGTTCAACAACATCAGAAAAAAAACAAAATAATAGAGCTTGCTACAGTTTAAATTTCAGTGTTTCTATAGATTAGGAGCTGAGCAAACGGTACCTCTGTCGTGACGTTTGTAAAAAGAATACTACGAACTCGAACGGAACTAAACGAAAGATGGTACGCCGTTCCGAATATTCCCGAAGTGCTAATTTTTTTTTATTTATTTCAACTTTTTTTTTAATTAGAGGAATATTTGTGTGTGGGATCGAGTTCAACAACATCAGAAAAAAAACAAAATAATGGATCTTGCGACAGTTTAAATTTTAGCGTTTCGATAGATTAGGACCTAAGCAAACATAACGACAGTCGTGACGTTTGCATGACGTTTGAAAAAGGAATTCTACGAAATCGAACGGAACGAAACGAAAGATAGTACGCCGTTCCGAATATTCCCGACGTGCTAATTTTACTTTATTTATTTCAACTTTTTTTTTAATTAGAGGAATATTTGTGTGTGGGATCGAGTTCAACAACATCAGAAAAAAAACAAAATAATAGAGCTTGCTACAGTTTAAATTTCAGTGTTTCTATAGATTAGGAGCTGAGCAAACGGTACCTCTGTCGTGACGTTTGTAAAAAGAATACTACGAACTCGAACGGAACTAAACGAAAGATGGTACGCCGTTCCGAATATTCCCGAAGTGCTAATTTTTTTTTATTTATTTCAACTTTTTTTTTTAATTAGAGGAATATTTGTGTGTGGGATCGAGTTCAACAACATCAGAAAAAAAACAAAATAATGGATCTTGCGACAGTTTAAATTTTAGCGTTTCGATAGATTAGGACCCAAGCAAACATAACGACAGTCGTGACGTTTGCATTGCGTTTGAAAAAGGAATTCTACGAAATCGAACGGAACGAAACGAAAGATAGTACGCCGTTCCGAATATTCCCGACGTGCTAATTTTACTTTATTTATTTCAACTTTTTTTTTTAATTAGAGGAATATTTGTGTGTGGGATCGAGTTCAAAAACATCAGAAAAAAAACAAAATAATAGAGCTTGCGACACTTGTAAATTTCAGTGTTTCTATAGATTAGGAGCTGAGCAAACGGTACCTCTGTCGTGACGTTTGTAAAAAGAATACTACGAACTCGAACGGAACTAAACGAAAGATGGTACGCCGTTCCGAATATTCCCGAAGTGCTAATTTTTTTTTATTTATTTCAACTTTTTTTTTTAATTAGAGGAATATTTGTGTGTGGGATCGAGTTCAACAACATCAGAAAAAAAACAAAATAATGGATCTTGCGACAGTTTAAATTTTAGCGTTTCGATAGATAAGGACCCAAGCAAACATAACGACAGTCGTGACGTTTGCATGACGTTTGAAAAAGGAATTCTACGAAATCGAACGGAACGAAACGAAAGATAGTACGCCGTTCCGAATATTCCCGACGTGCTAATTTTACTTTATTTATTTCAACTTTTTTTTTAATTAGAGGAATATTTGTGTGTGGGATCGAGTTCAAAAACATCAGAAAAAAAAACAAAATAATAGAGCTTGCGACACTTGTAAATTTCAGTGTTTCTATAGATTAGGAGCTGAGCAAACGGTACCTCTGTCGTGACGTTTGTAAAAAGAATACTACGAACTCGAACGGAACTAAACGAAAGATGGTACGCCGTTCCGAATATTCCCGAAGTGCTAATTTTCTTTTATTAATATCCATTTTTTTTTTAATTGGAGGAATATTTGTGTGTGGGATCGAGTTCAACAACACCAGAAAAAAAACAAAATAATGGACTTTGCGACAGTTTAAATTTCAGCGTTTCGATAGATTAGGACCCAAGCAAACGTAACCACAGTCGTAATGTTTGCATGACGTTTGTAAAAGGAATTCTACGAAATCGAACGAAACGAAACGAAAGATAGTACGCCGTTCCGAATATTCCCGAAGTGCTAATTTTCTTTTATTAATTTCCACTTTTTTTTTTAATTAGAGGAATATTTGTGTGTGGGATCGAGTTCAACAACATCAGAAAAAAAACAAAATAATGGAGCTTGCGACAGTTTAAATTTCAGCGTTTCGATAGATTAGGACCCAAGCAAACGTAACCACAGTCGTGATGTTTGCATGACGTTTGAAAAAGGAATTCTACGAAATCGAACGGAACCAAACGAAAGATAGTACGCCGTTCCGAATATTCCCGAAGTGCTAATTTTCTTTTATTAATTTCCACTTTTTTTTTTAATTAGAGGAATATTTGTGTGTGGGATCGAGTGCAACAACATCAGAAAAAAAACAAAATAATGGAGCTTGCGACAGTTTAAATTTCAGCGTTTCGATAGATTAGAACCCAAGCAAACGTAACCACAGTCGTGACGTTTGCATGACGTTTGAAAAAGGAATTATACGAAATCGAACGGAACGAAACGAAAGATAGTACGCCGTTCCGAATATTCCCGAAGTGCTAATTTTCTTTTATTAATTTCCACTTTTTTTTTTAATTAGAGGAATATTTGTGTGTGGGATCGAGTGCAACAACATCAGAAAAAAAACAAAATAATGGAGCTTGCGACAGTTTAAATTTCAGCGTTTCGATAGATTAGGACCCAAGCAACCGTAACCACAGTCGTGACGTTTGCATGACGTTTTAAAAAGGAATTCTACGACAGCGAACGGAACGAAACGAAAGATAGTACGCCGTTCCCAATATTCCCGAAGTGCTAATTTTACTTTATTTATTTCAACTTTTTTTTTTAATTAGAGGAATATTTGTGTGTGGGATCGAGTTCAACAACATCAGAAAAAAAACAAAATAATGGAGCTTGCGACACTTGTCAATTTCAGTGTTTCTATAGATTAGGAGCTGAGCAAACGGTACCTCTGTCGTGACGTTTGTAAAAGGAATTCTACGAAATCGAACGGAACTAAACGAAAGATGGTACGCAGTTCCGAATATTCCCGAAGTGCTAATTTTATTTTATTTATTTCAACTTTTTTTTTTAATTAGAGGAATATTTGTGTGTGGGATCGAGTTCAACAACATCAGAAAAAAAACAAAATAATGGAGCTTGCGACACTTGTAAATTTCAGTGTTTCTATAGATTAGGAGCTGAGCAAACGGTACCTCTGTCGTGACGTTTGTAAAAGGAATTCTACGAAATCGAACGGAACGAAACGAAAGATAGTACGCCGTTCCCAATATTCCCGAAGTGCTAATTTTACTTTATTTATTTCAACTTTTTTTTTTAATTAGAGGAATATTTGTGTGTGGGATCGAGTGCAACAACATCAGAAAAAAAACAAAATAATGGAGCTTGCGACAGTTTAAATTTCAGCGTTTCGATAGATTAGAACCCAAGCAAACGTAACCACAGTCGTGACGTTTGCATGACGTTTGAAAAAGGAATTCTACGAAATCGAACGGAACGAAACGAAAGATAGTACGCCGTTCCGAATATTCTCGAAGTGCTAATTTTCTTTTATTAATTTCCACTTTTTTTTTTAATTCGAGGAATATTTGTGTGTGGGATCGAGTTGAACAACATCAGAAAATAAACAAAATAATGGAGCTTGCGACACTTGTAAATTTCAGTGTTTCTATAGATTAGGAGCTGAGCAAACGGTACCTCTGTCGTGACGTTTGTAAAAGGAATTCTACGAAATCGAACGGAACCAAACGAAAGATAGTACGCCGTTCCGAATATTCCCGAAGTGCTAATTTTCTTTTATTAATTTCCACTTTTTTTTTTAATTAGAGGAATATTTGTGTGTGGGATCGAGTGCAACAACATCAGAAAAAAAACAAAATAATGGAGCTTGCGACAGTTTAAATTTCAGCGTTTCGATAGATTAGGACCCAAGCAAACGTAACCACAGTCGTGACGTTTGCATGACGTTTGAAAAAGGAATTCTACGAAATCGAACGGAACGAAACGAAAGATAGTACGCCGTTCCGAATATTCCCGAAGTGCTAATTTTCTTTTATCAACTTCCACTTTTTTTTTTAATTAGAGGAATATTTGTGTGTGGGATCGAGTTCAACTACATCAGAAAAAAAACAAAATAATGGACTTTGCGACAGTTTGAATTTCAGCGTTTCGATAGATTAGGACCCAAGCAAACGTAACCACAGTCGTGATGTTTGCATGACGTTTGTAAAAGGAATTCTACGAAATCGAACGGAACGAAACGAAAGATAGTAGGCCGTTCTGAATATTCTCGAAGTGCTAATTTTACTTAATATATTTCTACTTTTTTTTTTAATTAGAGGAATATTTGTGTGTGGGATCGAGTTCAACAACATCAGAAAAAAAACAAAATAATGGAGCTTGCGACACTTGTAAATTTCAGTGTTTCTATAGATTAGGAGCTGAGCAAACGGTACCTCTGTCGTGACGTTTGTAAAAGGAATTCTTACGAAATCGAACGGAACTAAACGAAAGATGGTACGCCATTCCGAATATTCCCGAAGTGCTAATTTTACTTTATTTATTTCTACTTTTTTTTTTTAATTAGAGGAATATTTGTGTGTGGGATCGAGTTCAACAACATCAGAAAATAAACAAAATAATGGAGCTTGCGACACTTGTAAATTTCAGTGTTTCTATAGATTAGGAGCTGAGCAAACGGTACCTCTGTCGTGACGTTTGTAAAAGGAATTCTACGAAATCGAACGGAACGAAACGAAAGATGGTACGCCGTTCCGAATATTCCCGAAGTGCTAATTTTATTTTATTTATTTCTACTTTTTTTTTTAATTAGAGGAATATTTGTGTGTGGGATCGAGTTCAACAACATCAGAAAATAAACAAAATAATGGAGCTTGCGACACTTGTAAATTTCAGTGTTTCGATAGATTAGGAGCTGAGCAAACGGTACCTCTGTCGTGACGTTTGTAAAAGGAATTCTACGAAATCGAACGGAACGAAACGAAAGATAGTACGCCGTTCCGAATATTCCCGAAGTGCTAATTTTCTTTTATTAATTTCCACTTTTTTTTTAATTAGAGGAATATTTGTGTGTGGGATCTAGTGCAACAACATCAGAAAAAGAACAAAATAATGGAGCTTGCGACAGTTTAAATTTCAGCGTTTCGATAGATTAGGACCCAAGCAACCGTAACCACAGTCGTGACGTTTGCATGACGTTTTAAAAAGGAATTCTACGAAATCGAGCGGAACGAAACGAAAGATAGTACGCCGTTCCGAATATTCCCGAAGTGCTAATTTTCTTTTATTAATTTCCACTTTTTTTTTTAATTAGAGGAATATTTGTGTGTGGGATCGAGTTCAACAACATCAGAAAAAAAACAAAATAATGGACTTTGCGACAGTTTAAATTTCAGCGTTTCGATAGATTAGGACCCAAGCAAACGTAACCACAGTCGTGATGTTTGCATGACGTTTGTAAAAGGAATTCTACGAAATCGAACGGAACGAAACGGAAGATAGTAGGCCGTTCCGAATATTCCCGAAGTGCTAATTTTATTTTATTTATTTCAACTTTTTTTTTAATTAGAGGAATATTTGTGTGTGGGATCGAGTTCAACAACATCAGAAAAAAAACAAAATAATGGAGCTTGCGACACTTGTAAATTTCAGTGTTTCTATAGATTAGGAGCTGAGCAAACGGTACCTCTGTCGTGACGTTTGTAAAAGGAATTCTACGAAATCGAACGGAACGAAACGAAAGATAGTACGCCGTTCCGAATATTCCCGAAGTGCTAATTTTCTTTTATTAATTTCCACTTTTTTTTTTAATTAGAGGAATATTTGTGTGTGGGATCGAGTGCAACAACATCAGAAAAAAAACAAAATAATGGAGCTTGCGACAGTTTAAATTTCAGCGTTTCTATAGATTAGGAGCTGAGCAAACGGTACCTCTGTCGTGACGTTTGTAAAAGGAATTCTACGAAATCGGGCGGAACGAAACGAAAGATAGTACGCCGTTCCGAATATTCCCGAAGTGCTAATTTTACTTTATTTATTTCAACTTTTTTTTTTAATTAGAGGAATATTTGTGTGTGGGATCGAGTTCAACAACATCAGAAAAAAAATAATAATAATGGATCTTGCGACAGTTTAAATTTCAGCGTTTCGATAGATTAGGACCCAAGCAAACGTAACCACAGTCGTGATGTTTGCATGACGTTTGTAAAAGGAATTCTACGAAATCGAACAGAACGAAACGAAAGATAGTAGGCTGTTCCGAATATTCCCGAAGTGCTAATTTTACTTTATTTATTTCAACTTTTTTTTTTAATTAGAGGAATATTTGTGTGTGGGATCGAGTTCAACAACATCAGAAAAAAAACAAAATAATGGACTTTGCGACAGTTTAAATTTCAGCGTTTCGATAGATTAGGACCCAAGCAAACGTAACCACAGTCGTGATGTTTGCATGACGTTTGTAAAAGGAATTCTACGAAATCGAACGGAACGAAACGGAAGATAGTAGGCCGTTCCGAATATTCCCGAAGTGCTAATTTTATTTTATTTATTTCAACTTTTTTTTTAATTAGAGGAATATTTGTGTGTGGGATCGAGTTCAACAACATCAGAAAAAAAACAAAATAATGGAGCTTGCGACACTTGTAAATTTCAGTGTTTCTATAGATTAGGAGCTGAGCAAACGGTACCTCTGTCGTGACGTTTGTAAAAGGAATTCTACGAAATCGGGCGGAACGAAACGAAAGATAGTACGCCGTTCTGAATATTCTCGAAGTGCTAATTTTACTTAATATATTTCTACTTTTTTTTTTAATTAGAGGAATATTTGTGTGTGGGATCGAGTTCAACAACATCAGAAAAAAAACAAAATAATGGAGCTTGCGACACTTGTAAATTTCAGTGTTTCTATAGATTAGGAGCTGAGCAAACGGTACCTCTGTCGTGACGTTTGTAAAAGGAATTCTTACGAAATCGAACGGAACTAAACGAAAGATGGTACGCCATTCCGAATATTCCCGAAGTGCTAATTTTATTTTATTTATTTCAACTTTTTTTTTTAATTAGAGGAATATTTGTGTGTGGGATCGAGTTCAACAACATCAGAAAAAAAACAAAATAATGGAGCTTGCGACACTTGTAAATTTCAGTGTTTCTATAGATTAGGAGCTGAGCAAACGGTACCTCTGTCGTGACGTTTGTAAAAGGAATTCTACGAAATCGAACGGAACGAAACGAAAGATAGTACGCCGTTCCGAATATTCCCGAAGTGCTAATTTTCTTTTATTAATTTCCACTTTTTTTTTTAATTAGAGGAATATTTGTGTGTGGGATCGAGTTCAACAACATCAGAAAAAAAACAAAATAATAGACTTTGCGACAGTTTAAATTTCAGCGTTTCGATAGATTAGGACCCAAGCAAACGTAACCACAGTCGTGATGTTTGCATGACGTTTGTAAAAGGAATTCTACGAAATCGAACGGAACGAAACGAAAGATAGTAGGCCGTTCCGAATATTCCCGAAGTGCTAATTTTACTTTATTTATTTCTACTTTTTTTTTTTAATTAGAGGAATATTTGTGTGTGGGATCGAGTTCAACAACATCAGAAAATAAACAAAATAATGGAGCTTGCGACACTTGTAAATTTCAGTGTTTCTATAGATTAGGAGCTGAGCAAACGGTACCTCTGTCGTGACGTTTGTAAAAGGAATTCTACGAAATCGAACGGAACGAAACGAAAGATGGTACGCCGTTCCGAATATTCCCGAAGTGCTAATTTTATTTTATTTATTTCTACTTTTTTTTTTAATTAGAGGAATATTTGTGTGTGGGATCGAGTTCAACAACATCAGAAAATAAACAAAATAATGGAGCTTGCGACACTTGTAAATTTCAGTGTTTCTATAGATTAGGAGCTGAGCAAACGGTACCTCTGTCGTGACGTTTGTAAAAGGAATTCTACGAAATCGAACGGAACGAAACGAAAGATAGTACGCCGTTCCGAATATTCCCGAAGTGCTAATTTTACTTTATTTATTTCAACTTTTTTTTTTAATTAGAGGAATATTTGTGTGTGGGATCGAGTTCAACAACATCAGAAAAAAAATAATAATAATGGATCTTGCGACAGTTTAAATTTCAGCGTTTCGATAGATTAGGACCCAAGCAAACGTTACCACAGTCGTGATGTTTGCATGACGTTTGTAAAAGGAATTCTACGAAATCGAACAGAACGAAACGAAAGATAGTAGGCTGTTCCGAATATTCCCGAAGTGCTAATTTTACTTTATTTATTTCAACTTTTTTTTTTAATTAGAGGAATATTTGTGTGTGGGATCGAGTTCAACAACATCAGAAAAAAAACAAAATAATGGACTTTGCGACAGTTTAAATTTCAGCGTTTCGATAGATTAGGACCCAAGCAAACGTAACCACAGTCGTGATGTTTGCATGACGTTTGTAAAAGGAATTCTACGAAATCGAACGGAACGAAACGGAAGATAGTAGGCCGTTCCGAATATTCCCGAAGTGCTAATTTTATTTTATTTATTTCAACTTTTTTTTTAATTAGAGGAATATTTGTGTGTGGGATCGAGTTCAACAACATCAGAAAAAAAACAAAATAATGGAGCTTGCGACAGTTTAAATTTCAGCGTTTCTATAGATTAGGAGCTGAGCAAACGGTACCTCTGTCGTGACGTTTGTAAAAGGAATTCTACGAAATCGGGCGGAACGAAACGAAAGATAGTACGCCGTTCCGAATATTCCCGAAGTGCTAATTTTACTTTATTTATTTCAACTTTTTTTTTTAATTAGAGGAATATTTGTGTGTGGGATCGAGTTCAACAACATCAGAAAAAAAATAATAATAATGGATCTTGCGACAGTTTAAATTTCAGCGTTTCGATAGATTAGGACCCAAGCAAACGTAACCACAGTCGTGATGTTTGCATGACGTTTGTAAAAGGAATTCTACGAAATCGAACAGAACGAAACGAAAGATAGTAGGCTGTTCCGAATATTCCCGAAGTGCTAATTTTACTTTATTTATTTCAACTTTTTTTTTTAATTAGAGGAATATTTGTGTGTGGGATCGAGTTCAACAACATCAGAAAAAAAACAAAATAATGGACTTTGCGACAGTTTAAATTTCAGCGTTTCGATAGATTAGGACCCAAGCAAACGTAACCACAGTCGTGATGTTTGCATGACGTTTGTAAAAGGAATTCTACGAAATCGAACGGAACGAAACGGAAGATAGTAGGCCGTTCCGAATATTCCCGAAGTGCTAATTTTATTTTATTTATTTCAACTTTTTTTTTAATTAGAGGAATATTTGTGTGTGGGATCGAGTTCAACAACATCAGAAAAAAAACAAAATAATGGAGCTTGCGACACTTGTAAATTTCAGTGTTTCTATAGATTAGGAGCTGAGCAAACGGTACCTCTGTCGTGACGTTTGTAAAAGGAATTCTACGAAATCGAACGGAACGAAACGAAAGATAGTACGCCGTTCCGAATATTCCCGAAGTGCTAATTTTCTTTTATTAATTTCCACTTTTTTTTTTAATTAGAGGAATATTTGTGTGTGGGATCGAGTGCAACAACATCAGAAAAAGAACAAAATAATGGAGCTTGCGACAGTTTAAATTTCAGCGTTTCGATAGATTAGGACCCAAGCAACCGTAACCACAGTCGTGACGTTTGCATGACGTTTTAAAAAGGAATTCTACGAAATCGAACGGAACGAAACGAAAGATAGTACGCCGTTCCGAATATTCCCGAAGTGCTAATTTTCTTTTATTAATTTCCACTTTTTTTTTTAATTAGAGGAATATTTGTGTGTGGGATCGAGTTCAACAACATCAGAAAAAAAACAAAATAATGGACTTTGCGACAGTTTAAATTTCAGCGTTTCGATAGATTAGGACCCAAGCAAACGTAACCACAGTCGTGATGTTTCCATGACGTTTGTAAAAGGAATTCTACGAAATCGAACGGAACGAAACGGAAGATAGTAGGCCGTTCCGAATATTCCCGAAGTGCTAATTTTATTTTATTTATTTCAACTTTTTTTTTAATTAGAGGAATATTTGTGTGTGGGATCGAGTTCAACAACATCAGAAAAAAAACAAAATAATGGAGCTTGCGACAGTTTAAATTTCAGCGTTTCTATAGATTAGGAGCTGAGCAAACGGTACCTCTGTCGTGACGTTTGTAAAAGGAATTCTACGAAATCGGGCGGAACGAAACGAAAGATAGTACGCCGTTCCGAATATTCCCGAAGTGCTAATTTTACTTTATTTATTTCAACTTTTTTTTTTAATTAGAGGAATATTTGTGTGTGGGATCGAGTTCAACAACATCAGAAAAAAAATAATAATAATGGATCTTGCGACAGTTTAAATTTCAGCGTTTCGATAGATTAGGACCCAAGCAAACGTAACCACAGTCGTGATGTTTGCATGACGTTTGTAAAAGGAATTCTACGAAATCGAACAGAACGAAACGAAAGATAGTAGGCCGTTCCGAATATTCCCGAAGTGCTAATTTTACTTTATTTATTTCAACTTTTTTTTTTAATTAGAGGAATATTTGTGTGTGGGATCGAGTTCAACAACATCAGAAAAAAAAAAAATAATAATGGATCTTGCGACAGTTTAAATTTCAGCGTTTCGATAGATTAGGACCCAAGCAAACGTAACCACAGTCGTGATGTTTGCATGACGTTTGTAAAAGGAATTCTACGAAATCGAACAGAACGAAACGAAAGATAGTAGGCCGTTCCGAATATTCCCGAAGTGCTAATTTTACTTTATTTATTTCAACTTTTTTTTTTAATTAGAGGAATATTTGTGTGTGGGATCGAGTTCAACAACATCAGAAAAAAAACAAAATAATGGAGCTTGCGACACTTGTAAATTTCAGTGTTTCTATAGATTAGGAGCTGAGCAAACGGTACCTCTGTCGTGACGTTTGTAAAAGGAATTCTTACGAAATCGAACGGAACTAAACGAAAGATGGTACGCCGTTCCGAATATTCCCGAAGTGCTAATTTTATTTTATTTATTTCAACTTTTTTTTTAATTAGAGGAATATTTGTGTGTGGGATCGAGTTCAACAACATCAGAAAAAAAACAAAATAATGGAGCTTGCGACACTTGTAAATTTCAGTGTTTCTATAGATTAGGAGCTGAGCAAACGGTACCTCTGTCGTGACGTTTGTAAAAGGAATTCTACGAAATCGAACGGAACGAAACGAAAGATAGTACGCCGTTCCGAATATTCCCGAAGTGCTAATTTTCTTTTATTAATTTCCACTTTTTTTTTTAATTAGAGGAATATTTGTGTGTGGGATCGAGTGCAACAACATCAGAAAAAAAACAAAATAATGGAGCTTGCGACAGTTTAAATTTCAGCGTTTCTATAGATTAGGAGCTGAGCAAACGGTACCTCTGTCGTGACGTTTGTAAAAAGAATACTACGAAATCGAACGGAACGAAACGAAAGATAGTACGCCGTTCCGAATATTCCCGAAGTGCTTATTTTACTTTATTTATTTCAACTTTTTTTTTTAATTAGAGGAATATTTGTGTGTGGGATCGAGTTCAACAACATCAGAAAAAAAAAATAATAATGGATCTTGCGACAGTTTAAATTTTAGCGTTTCGATAGATTAGGACCCAAGCAAACGTAACCACAGTCGTGATGTTTGCATGACGTTTGTAAAAGGAATTCTACGAAATCGAACGGAACGAAACGAAAGATAGTAGGCCGTTCCGAATATTCCCGAAGTGCTAATTTTACTTTATTTATTTCAACTTTTTTTTTTAATTAGAGGAATATTTGTGTGTGGGATCGAGTTCAACAACATCAGAAAAAAAACAAAATAATGGAGCTTGCGACACTTGTAAATTTCAGTGTTTCTATAGATTAGGAGCTGAGCAAACGGTACCTCTGTCGTGACGTTTGTAAAAGGAATTCTTAAGAAATCGAACGGAACGAAACGAAAGATGGTACGCCGTTCCGAATATTCCCGAAGTGCTAATTTTATTTTATTTATTTCAACTTTTTTTTTAATTAGAGGAATATTTGTGTGTGGGATCGAGTTCAACAACATCAGAAAAAAAACAAAATAATGGAGCTTGCGACACTTGTAAATTTCAGTGTTTCTATAGATTAGGAGCTGAGCAAACAGTACCTCTGTCGTAACGTTTGTAAAAGGAATTCTACGAAATCGAACGGAACGAAACGAAAGATGGTACGCCGTTCCGAATATTCCCGAAGTGCTAATTTTATTTTATTTATTTCAACTTTTTTTTTTAATTAGAGGAATATTTGTGTGTGGGATCGAGTTCACCAACATCAGAAAAATAACAAAAAATGGAGCTTGCGACACTTGTAAATTTCAGTGTTTCTATAGATTAGGAGCTGAGCAAACGGTACCTCTGTCGTAACGTTTGTAAAAGGAATTCTACGAAATCGAACGGAACGAAACGAAAGATAGTACGCCGTTCCGAATATTTCCGAAGTGCTAATTTTCTTTTATTAATTTCCACTTTTTTTTTTAATTAGAGGAATATTTGTTTGTGGGATCGAGTTCAACAACATCAGAAAAAAAACAAAATAATGGATCTTGCGACAGTTTAAATTTCAGCGTTTCGATAGATTAGGACCCAAGCAAACGTAACCACAGTCGTGAAGTTTGCATGACGTTTGTAAAAGGAATTCTACGAAATCGAACGGAACGAAACGAAAGATAGTAGGCCGTTCCGAATATTCCCGAAGTGCTAATTTTCTTTTATTAATTTCCACTTTTTTTTTTAATTAGAGGAATATTTGTGTGTGGGATCGAGTTCAACAACATCAGAAAAAAAAACAAAATAATGGAGCTTGCGACAGTTTAAATTTCAGCGTTTCGATAGATTAGGACCCAAGCAAACGTAACCACAGTCGTGATGTTTGCATGACGTTTGAAAAAGGAATTCTACGAAATCGAACGGAACGAAACGAATGATATACGCCGTTCCGAATATTCCCGAAGTGCTAATTTTCTTTTATTAATTTCCACTTTTTTTTTTAATTAGAGGAATATTTGTGTGTGGGATCGAGTTCAACAACATCAGAAAAAAAACAAAATAATGGAGCTTGCGACACTTGTAAATTTCAGTGTTTCTATAGATTAGGACCCCAGCAAACGTAACCACAGTCGTGATGTTTGCATGACGTTTGTAAAAGGAATTCTACGAAATCAAACGGAACGAAACGAAAGATAGTAGGCCGTTCCGAATATTCCCGAAGTGCTAATTTTCTTTTATTAATTTCCACTTTTTTTTTTAATTAGAGGAATATTTGTGTGTGGGATCGAGTGCAACAACATCAGAAAAAAAACAAAATAATGGAGCTTGCGACAGTTTAAATTTCAGCGTTTCTATAGATTAGGAGCTGAGCCAACGGTACCTCTGTCGTGACGTTTGTAAAAAGAATACTACGAAATCGAACGGAACGAAACGAAAGATAGTACGCCGTTCCGAATATTCCCGAAGTGCTTATTTTACTTTATTTATTTCAACTTTTTTTTTTAATTAGAGGAATATTTGTGTGTGGGATCGAGTTCAACAACATCAGAAAAAAAAAAATAACAATGGATCTTGCGACAGTTTAAATTTTAGCGTTTCGATAGATTAGGACCCAAGCAAACGTAACCACAGTCGTGATGTTTGCATGACGTTTGTAAAAGGAATTCTACGAAATCGAACAGAACGAAACGAAAGATAGTACGCCGTTCCGAATATTCCCGAAGTGCTAATTTTACTTTATTTATTTCAACTTTTTTTTTTAATTAGAGGAATATTTGTGTGTGGGATCGAGTTCAACAACATCAGAAAAAAAAAAAATAATAATGGATCTTGCGACAGTTTAAATTTCAGCGTTTCGATAGATTAGGACCCAAGCAAACGTAACCACAGTCGTGATGTTTGCATGACGTTTGTAAAAGGAATTCTACGAAATCGAACAGAACGAAACGAAAGATAGTAGGCCGTTCCGAATATTCCCGAAGTGCTAATTTTACTTTATTTATTTCAACTTTTTTTTTTAATTAGAGGAATATTTGTGTGTGGGATCGAGTTCAACAACATCAGAAAAAAAACAAAATAATGGAGCTTGCGACACTTGTAAATTTCAGTGTTTCTATAGATTAGGAGCTGAGCAAACGGTACCTCTGTCGTGACGTTTGTAAAAGGAATTCTTACGAAATCGAACGGAACTAAACGAAAGATGGTACGCCGTTCCGAATATTCCCGAAGTGCTAATTTTATTTTATTTATTTCAACTTTTTTTTTAATTAGAGGAATATTTGTGTGTGGGATCGAGTTCAACAACATCAGAAAAAAAACAAAATAATGGAGCTTGCGACACTTGTAAATTTCAGTGTTTCTATAGATTAGGAGCTGAGCAAACGGTACCTCTGTCGTGACGTTTGTAAATGGAATTCTACGAAATCGAACGGAACGAAACGAAAGATAGTACGCCGTTCCGAATATTCCCGAAGTGCTAATTTTCTTTTATTAATTTCCACTTTTTTTTTTAATTAGAGGAATATTTGTGTGTGGGATCGAGTGCAACAACATCAGAAAAAAAACAAAATAATGGAGCTTGCGACAGTTTAAATTTCAGCGTTTCTATAGATTAGGAGCTGAGCAAACGGTACCTCTGTCGTGACGTTTGTAAAAAGAATACTACGAAATCGAACGGAACGAAACGAAAGATAGTACGCCGTTCCGAATATTCCCGAAGTGCTTATTTTACTTTATTTATTTCAACTTTTTTTTTTAATTAGAGGAATATTTGTGTGTGGGATCGAGTTCAACAACATCAGAAAAAAAAAAATAATAATGGATCTTGCGACAGTTTAAATTTTAGCGTTTCGATAGATTAGGACCCAAGCAAACGTAACCACAGTCGTGATGTTTGCATGACGTTTGTAAAAGGAATTCTACGAAATCGAACAGAACGAAACGAAAGATAGTAGGCCGTTCCGAATATTCCCGAAGTGCTAATTTTACTTTATTTATTTCAACTTTTTTTTTTAATTAGAGGAATATTTGTGTGTGGGATCGAGTTCAACAACATCAGAAAAAAAAACAAAATAATGGAGCTTGCGACAGTTTAAATTTCAGCGTTTCGATAGATTAGGACCCAAGCAAACGTAACCACAGTCGTGATGTTTGCATGACGTTTGAAAAAGGAATTCTACGAAATCGAACGGAACGAAACGAAAGATATACGCCGTTCCGAATATTCCCGAAGTGCTAATTTTCTTTTATTAATTTCCACTTTTTTTTTTAATTAGAGGAATATTTGTGTGTGGGATCGAGTTCAACAACATCAGAAAAAAAAAAAATAATAATGGATCTTGCGACAGTTTAAATTTCAGCGTTTCGATAGATTAGGACCCAAGCAAACGTAACCACAGTCGTGATGTTTGCATGACGTTTGTAAAAGGAATTCTACGAAATCGAACAGAACGAAACGAAAGATAGTAGGCCGTTCCGAATATTCCCGAAGTGCTAATTTTACTTTATTTATTTCAACTTTTTTTTTTAATTAGAGGAATATTTGTGTGTGGGATCGAGTTCAACAACATCAGAAAAAAAACAAAATAATGGAGCTTGCGACACTTGTAAATTTCAGTGTTTCTATAGATTAGGAGCTGAGCAAACGGTACCTCTGTCGTGACGTTTGTAAAAGGAATTCTTACGAAATCGAACGGAACTAAACGAAAGATGGTACGCCGTTCCGAATATTCCCGAAGTGCTAATTTTATTTTATTTATTTCAACTTTTTTTTTAATTAGAGGAATATTTGTGTGTGGGATCGAGTTCAACAACATCAGAAAAAAAACAAAATAATGGAGCTTGCGACACTTGTAAATTTCAGTGTTTCTATAGATTAGGAGCTGAGCAAACGGTACCTCTGTCGTGACGTTTGTAAAAGGAATTCTACGAAATCGAACGGAACGAAACGAAAGATAGTACGCCGTTCCGAATATTCCCGAAGTGCTTATTTTACTTTATTTATTTCAACTTTTTTTTTTAATTAGAGGAATATTTGTGTGTGGGATCGAGTTCAACAACATCAGAAAAAAAAAAATAATAATGGATCTTGCGACAGTTTAAATTTTAGCGTTTCGATAGATCAGGACCCAAGCAAACGTAACCACAGTCGTGATGTTTGCATGACGTTTGTAAAAGGAATTCTACGAAATCGAACAGAACGAAACGAAAGATAGTAGGCCGTTCCGAATATTCCCGAAGTGCTAATTTTACTTTATTTATTTCAACTTTTTTTTTTAATTAGAGGAATATTTGTGTGTGGGATCGAGTTCAACAACATCAGAAAAAAAAACAAAATAATGGAGCTTGCGACAGTTTAAATTTCAGCGTTTCGATAGATTAGGACCCAAGCAAACGTAACCACAGTCGTGATGTTTGCATGACGTTTGAAAAAGGAATTCTACGAAATCGAACGGAACGAAACGAAAGATATACGCCGTTCCGAATATTCCCGAAGTGCTAATTTTCTTTTATTAATTTCCACTTTTTTTTTTAATTAGAGGAATATTTGTGTGTGGGATCGAGTGCAACAACATCAGAAAAAAAACAAAATAATGGAGCTTGCGACAGTTTAAATTTCAGCGTTTCTATAGATTAGGAGCTGAGCAAACGGTACCTCTGTCGTGACGTTTGTAAAAAGAATACTACGAAATCGAACGGAACGAAACGAAAGATAGTACGCCGTTCCGAATATTCCCGAAGTGCTTATTTTACTTTATTTATTTCAACTTTTTTTTTTAATTAGAGGAATATTTGTGTGTGGGATCGAGTTCAACAACATCAGAAAAAAAAAAATAATAATGGATCTTGCGACAGTTTAAATTTTAGCGTTTCGATAGATTAGGACCCAAGCAAACGTAACCACAGTCGTGATGTTTGCATGACGTTTGTAAAAGGAATTCTACGAAATCGAACAGAACGAAACGAAAGATAGTAGGCCGTTCCGAATATTCCCGAAGTGCTAATTTTACTTTATTTATTTCAACTTTTTTTTTTAATTAGAGGAATATTTGTGTGTGGGATCGAGTTCAACAACATCAGAAAAAAAACAAAATAATGGAGCTTGCGACACTTGTAAATTTCAGTGTTTCTATAGATTAGGAGCTGAGCAAACGGTACCTCTGTCGTGACGTTTGTAAAAGGAATTCTTACGAAATCGAACGGAACGAAACGAAAGATGGTACGCCGTTCCGAATATTCCCGAAGTGCTAATTTTATTTTATTTATTTCAACTTTTTTTTTAATTAGAGGAATATTTGTGTGTGGGATCGAGTTCAACAACATCAGAAAAAAAACAAAATAATGGAGCTTGCGACACTTGTAAATTTCAGTGTTTCTATGGATTAGGAGCTGAGCAAACGGTACCTCTGTCGTAACGTTTGTAAAAAGAATTCTACGAAATCGAACGGAACGAAACGAAAGATGGTACGCCGTTCCGAATATTCCCGAAGTGCTAATTTTATTTTATTTATTTCAACTTTTTTTTTTAATTAGAGGAATATTTGTGTGTGGGATCGAGTTCACCAACATCAGAAAAAAAACAAAAAATGGAGCTTGCGACACTTGTAAATTTCAGTGTTTCTATAGATTAGGAGCTGAGCAAACGGTACCTCTGTCGTAACGTTTGTAAAAGGAATTCTACGAAATCGAACGGAACGAAACGAAAGATAGTACGCCGTTCCGAATATTTCCGAAGTGCTAATTTTCTTTTATTAATTTCCACTTTTTTTTTTAATTAGAGGAATATTTGTTTGTGGGATCGAGTTCAACAACATCAGAAAAAAAACAAAATAATGGATCTTGCGACAGTTTAAATTTCAGCGTTTCGATAGATTAGGACCCAAGCAAACGTAACCACAGTCGTGAAGTTTGCATGACGTTTGTAAAAGGAATTCTACGAAATCGAACGGAACGAAACGAAAGATAGTAGGCCGTTCCGAATATTCCCGAAGTGCTAATTTTCTTTTATTAATTTCCACTTTTTTTTTTAATTAGAGGAATATTTGTGTGTGGGATCGAGTTCAACAACATCAGAAAAAAAAACAAAATAATGGAGCTTGCGACAGTTTAAATTTCAGCGTTTCGATAGATTAGGACCCAAGCAAACGTAACCACAGTCGTGATGTTTGCATGACGTTTGAAAAAGGAATTCTACGAAATCGAACGGAACGAAACGAATGATATACGCCGTTCCGAATATTCCCGAAGTGCTAATTTTCTTTTATTAATTTCCACTTTTTTTTTTAATTAGAGGAATATTTGTGTGTGGGATCGAGTTCAACAACATCAGAAAAAAAACAAAATAATGGAGCTTGCGACACTTGTAAATTTCAGTGTTTCTATAGATTAGGACCCCAGCAAACGTAACCACAGTCGTGATGTTTGCATGACGTTTGTAAAAGGAATTCTACGAAATCAAACGGAACGAAACGAAAGATAGTAGGCCGTTCCGAATATTCCCGAAGTGCTAATTTTCTTTTATTAATTTCCACTTTTTTTTTTAATTAGAGGAATATTTGTGTGTGGGATCGAGTGCAACAACATCAGAAAAAAAACAAAATAATGGAGCTTGCGACAGTTTAAATTTCAGCGTTTCGATAGATTAGGACCCAAGCAACCGTAACCACAGTCGTGACGTTTGCATGACGTTTTAAAAAGGAATTCTACGAAATCGAACGGAACGAAACGAAAGATAGTACGCCGTTCCGAATATTCCCGAAGTGCTTATTTTACTTTATTTATTTCAACTTTTTTTTTTAATTAGAGGAATATTTGTGTGTGGGATCGAGTTCAACAACATCAGAAAAAAAAAAATAACAATGGATCTTGCGACAGTTTAAATTTTAGCGTTTCGATAGATTAGGACCCAAGCAAACGTAACCACAGTCGTGATGTTTGCATGACGTTTGTAAAAGGAATTCTACGAAATCGAACAGAACGAAACGAAAGATAGTAGGCCGTTCCGAATATTCCCGAAGTGCTAATTTTACTTTATTTATTTCAACTTTTTTTTTTAATTAGAGGAATATTTGTGTGTGGGATCGAGTTCAACAACATCAGAAAAAAAAAAAATAATAATGGATCTTGCGACAGTTTAAATTTCAGCGTTTCGATAGATTAGGACCCAAGCAAACGTAACCACAGTCGTGATGTTTGCATGACGTTTGTAAAAGGAATTCTACGAAATCGAACAGAACGAAACGAAAGATAGTAGGCCGTTCCGAATATTCCCGAAGTGCTAATTTTACTTTATTTATTTCAACTTTTTTTTTTAATTAGAGGAATATTTGTGTGTGGGATCGAGTTCAACAACATCAGAAAAAAAACAAAATAATGGAGCTTGCGACACTTGTAAATTTCAGTGTTTCTATAGATTAGGAGCTGAGCAAACGGTACCTCTGTCGTGACGTTTGTAAAAGGAATTCTTACGAAATCGAACGGAACTAAACGAAAGATGGTACGCCGTTCCGAATATTCCCGAAGTGCTAATTTTATTTTATTTATTTCAACTTTTTTTTTAATTAGAGGAATATTTGTGTGTGGGATCGAGTTCAACAACATCAGAAAAAAAACAAAATAATGGAGCTTGCGACACTTGTAAATTTCAGTGTTTCTATAGATTAGGAGCTGAGCAAACGGTACCTCTGTCGTGACGTTTGTAAAAGGAATTCTACGAAATCGAACGGAACGAAACGAAAGATAGTACGCCGTTCCGAATATTCCCGAAGTGCTAATTTTCTTTTATTAATTTCCACTTTTTTTTTTAATTAGAGGAATATTTGTGTGTGGGATCGAGTGCAACAACATCAGAAAAAAAACAAAATAATGGAGCTTGCGACAGTTTAAATTTCAGCGTTTCTATAGATTAGGAGCTGAGCAAACGGTACCTCTGTCGTGACGTTTGTAAAAAGAATACTACGAAATCGAACGGAACGAAACGAAAGATAGTACGCCGTTCCGAATATTCCCGAAGTGCTTATTTTACTTTATTTATTTCAACTTTTTTTTTTAATTAGAGGAATATTTGTGTGTGGGATCGAGTTCAACAACATCAGAAAAAAAAAAATAATAATGGATCTTGCGACAGTTTAAATTTTAGCGTTTCGATAGATTAGGACCCAAGCAAACGTAACCACAGTCGTGATGTTTGCATGACGTTTGTAAAAGGAATTCTACGAAATCGAACAGAACGAAACGAAAGATAGTAGGCCGTTCCGAATATTCCCGAAGTGCTAATTTTACTTTATTTATTTCAACTTTTTTTTTTAATTAGAGGAATATTTGTGTGTGGGATCGAGTTCAACAACATCAGAAAAAAAAACAAAATAATGGAGCTTGCGACAGTTTAAATTTCAGCGTTTCGATAGATTAGGACCCAAGCAAACGTAACCACAGTCGTGATGTTTGCATGACGTTTGTAAAAGGAATTCTACGAAATCGAACGGAACGAAACGAAAGATATACGCCGTTCCGAATATTCCCGAAGTGCTAATTTTCTTTTATTAATTTCCACTTTTTTTTTTAATTAGAGGAATATTTGTGTGTGGGATCGAGTTCAACAACATCAGAAAAAAAACAAAATAATGGAGCTTGCGACACTTGTAAATTTCAGTGTTTCTATAGATTAGGAGCTGAGCAAACGGTACCTCTGTCGTAACGTTTGTAAAAGGAATTCTACGAAATCGAACGGAACTAAACGAAAGATGGTACGCCGTTCCGAATATTCCCGAAGTGCTAATTTTATTTTATTTATTTCAACTTTTTTTTTTAATTAGAGGAATATTTGTGTGTGGGATCGGGTGCAACAACATCAGAAAAAAAACAAAATACTGGATCTTGCGACAGTTTAAATTTCAGTGTTTCTATAGATTAGGAGCTGAGCCAACGGTACCTCTGTCGTGACGTTTGTAAAAGGAATTCTACGAAATCGAACGGAACGAAACGAAAGATAGTACGCCGTTCCGAATATTCCCGAAGTGCTAATTTTTTCTTATTAATTTCCACTTTTTTTTTAATTAGAGGAATATTTGTGTGTGGGATCGGGTGCAACAACATCAGAAAAAAAACAAAATAATGGATCTTGCGACAGTTTAAATTTCAGCGTTTCTATAGATTAGGACCCAAGCAAACGTAACCACAGTCGTGATGTTTGCATGACGTTTGAAAAAGGAATTCTACGAAATCGAACGGAACGAAACGAAAGATATACGCCGTTCCGAATATTCCCGAAGTGCTAATTTTACTTTATTTATTTCAACTTTTTTTTTTAATTAGAGGAATATTTGTGTGTGGGATCGGGTGCAACAACATCAGAAAAAAAACAAAATAATGGATCTTGCGACAGTTTAAATTTCAGTGTTTCTATAGATTAGGAGCTGAGCCAACGGTACCTCTGTCGTGACGTTTGTAAAAGGAATTCTACGAAATCGAACGGAACGAAACGAAAGATAGTACGCCGTTCCGAATATTCCCGAAGTGCTAATTTTCTTTTATTAATTTCCACTTTTTTTTTTAATTAGAGGAATATTTGTGTGTGGGATCGAGTGCAACAACATCAGAAAAAAAACAAAATAATGGAGCTTGCGACAGTTTAAATTTCAGCGTTTCGATAGATTAGGACCCAAGCAACCGTAACCACAGTCGTGACGTTTGCATGACGTTTTAAAAAGGAATTCTACGAAATCGAACGGAACGAAACGAAAGATAGTACGCCGTTCCGAATATTCCCGAAGTGCTAATTTTACTTTATTTATTTCAACTTTTTTTTTTAATTAGAGGAATATTTGTGTGTGGGATCGAGTTCACCAACATCAGAAAAAAAACAAAATAATGGATCTTGCGACAGTTTAAATTTCAGTGTTTCTATAGATTAGGAGCTGAGCCAACGGTACCTCTGTCGTGACGTTTGTAAAAGGAATTCTACGAAATCGAACGGAACGAAACGAAAGATAGTACGCCGTTCCGAATATTCCCGAAGTGCTAATTTTTTCTTATTAATTTCCACTTTTTTTTTTAATTAGAGGAATATTTGTGTGTGGGATCGGGTGCAACAACATCAGAAAAAAAACAAAATAATGGATCTTGCGACAGTTTAAATTTCAGTGTTTCTATAGATTAGGAGCTGAGCCAACGGTACCTCTGTCGTGACGTTTGTAAAAGGAATTCTACGAAATCGAACGGAACGAAACGAAAGATAGTACGCCGTTCCGAATATTCCCGAAGTGCTAATTTTCTTTTATTAATTTCCACTTTTTTTTTTAATTAGAGGAATATTTGTGTGTGGGATCGAGTGCAACAACATCAGAAAAAAAACAAAATAATGGAGCTTGCGACAGTTTAAATTTCAGCGTTTCGATAGATTAGGACCCAAGCAACCGTAACCACAGTCGTGACGTTTGCATGACGTTTTAAAAAGGAATTCTACGAAATCGAACGGAACGAAACGAAAGATAGTACGCCGTTCCGAATATTCCCGAAGTGCTAATTTTACTTTATTTATTTCAACTTTTTTTTTTAATTAGAGGAATATTTGTGTGTGGGATCGAGTTCACCAACATCAGAAAAAAAACAAAATAATGGATCTTGCGACAGTTTAAATTTCAGTGTTTCTATAGATTAGGAGCTGAGCCAACGGTACCTCTGTCGTGACGTTTGTAAAAGGAATTCTACGAAATCGAACGGAACGAAACGAAAGATAGTACGCCGTTCCGAATATTCCCGAAGTGCTAATTTTTTCTTATTAATTTCCACTTTTTTTTTAATTAGAGGAATATTTGTGTGTGGGATCGGGTGCAACAACATCAGAAAAAAAACAAAATAATGGATCTTGCGACAGTTTAAATTTCAGCGTTTCTATAGATTAGGACCCAAGCAAACGTAACCACAGTCGTGACGTTTGCGTGACGTTTGAAAAAGGAATTCTACGAAATCGAACGGAACGAAACGAAAGATAGTACGCCGTTCCGAATATTCCCGAAGTGCTAATTTTCTTTTATTAATTTCCACTTTTTTTTTTAATTAGAGGAATATTTGTGTGTGGGATCGAGTGCAACAACATCAGAAAAAAAACAAAATAATGGAGCTTGCGACACTTGTAAATTTCAGTGTTTCTATAGATTAGGAGCTGAGCAAACGGTACCTCTGTCGTGACGTTTGTAAAAGGAATTCTACGAAATCGAACGGAACTAAACGAAAGATGGTACGCCGTTCCGAATATTCCCGAAGTGCTAATTTTATTTTATTTATTTCAACTTTTTTTTTTAATTAGAGGAATATTTGTGTGTGGGATCGAGTTCACCAACATCAGAAAAAAAACAAAATAATGGAGCTTGCGACACTTGTAAATTTCAGTGTTTCTATAGATTAGGAGCTGAGCAAACGGTACCTCTGTCGTAACGTTTGTAAAAGGAATTCTACGAAATCGAACGGAACGAAACGAAAGATATACGGCGTTCCGAATATTCCCGAAGTGCTAATTTTCTTTTATTAATTTCCACTTTTTTTTTTAATTAGAGGAATATTTGTGTGTAGGAACGAGTTCAACAACATCAGAAAAAAAACAAAATAATGGATCTTGCGACAGTTTAAATTTCAGTGTTTCTATAGATTAGGAGCTGAGCAAACGGTACCTCTGTCGTGACGTTTGTAAAAGGAATTCTACGAAATCGAACGGAACTAAACGAAAGATGGTACGCCGTTCCGAATATTCCCGAAGTGCTAATTTTATTTTATTTATTTCAACTTTTTTTTTTAATTAGAGGAATATTTGTGTGTGGGATCGAGTTCACCAACATCAGAAAAAAAACAAAATAATGGAGCTTGCGACACTTGTAAATTTCAGTGTTTCTATAGATTAGGAGCTGAGCAAACGGTACCTCTGTCGTAACGTTTGTAAAAGGAATTCTACGAAATCGAACGGAACGAAACGAAAGATAGTACGCCGTTCCGAATATTCCCGAAGTGCTAATTTTATTTTATTAATTTCCACTTTTTTTTTTAATTAGAGGAATATTTGTGTGTGGGATCGAGTTCAACAACATCAGAAAAAAAAAACAAAATAATGGAGCTTGCGACAGTTTAAATTTCAGCGTTTCGATAGATTAGGACCACAGCAAACGTAACCACAGTCGTGATGTTTGCATGACGTTTGAAAAAGGAATTCTACGAAATCGAACGGAACCAAACGAAAGATATACGCCGTTCCGAATATTCCCGAAGTGCTAATTTTACTTTATTTATTTCAACTTTTTTTTTTAATTAGAGGAATATTTGTGTGTGGGATCGGGTGCAACAACATCAGAAAAAAAACAAAATAATGGATCTTGCGACAGTTTAAATTTCAGTGTTTCTATAGATTAGGAGCTGAGCCAACGGTACCTCTGTCGTGACGTTTGTAAAAGGAATTCTACGAAATCGAACGGAACGAAACGAAAGATAGTACGCCGTTCCGAATATTCCCGAAGTGCTAATTTTCTTTTATTAATTTCCACTTTTTTTTTTAATTAGAGGAATATTTGTGTGTGGGATCGAGTGCAACAACATCAGAAAAAAAACAAAATAATGGAGCTTGCGACAGTTTAAATTTCAGCGTTTCGATAGATTAGGACCCAAGCAACCGTAACCACAGTCGTGACGTTTGCATGACGTTTTAAAAAGGAATTCTACGAAATCGAACGGAACGAAACGAAAGATAGTACGCCGTTCCGAATATTCCCGAAGTGCTAATTTTACTTTATTTATTTCAACTTTTTTTTTTAATTAGAGGAATATTTGTGTGTGGGATCGAGTTCACCAACATCAGAAAAAAAAACAAAATAATGGATCTTGCGACAGTTTAAATTTCAGTGTTTCTATAGATTAGGAGCTGAGCCAACGGTACCTCTGTCGTGACGTTTGTAAAAGGAATTCTACGAAATCGAACGGAACGAAACGAAAGATAGTACGCCGTTCCGAATATTCCCGAAGTGCTAATTTTTTCTTATTAATTTCCACTTTTTTTTTTAATTAGAGGAATATTTGTGTGTGGGATCGGGTGCAACAACATCAGAAAAAAAACAAAATAATGGATCTTGCGACAGTTTAAATTTCAGTGTTTCTATAGATTAGGAGCTGAGCCAACGGTACCTCTGTCGTGACGTTTGTAAAAGGAATTCTACGAAATCGAACGGAACGAAACGAAAGATAGTACGCCGTTCCGAATATTCCCGAAGTGCTAATTTTCTTTTATTAATTTCCACTTTTTTTTTTAATTAGAGGAATATTTGTGTGTGGGATCGAGTGCAACAACATCAGAAAAAAAACAAAATAATGGAGCTTGCGACAGTTTAAATTTCAGCGTTTCGATAGATTAGGACCCAAGCAACCGTAACCACAGTCGTGACGTTTGCATGACGTTTTAAAAAGGAATTCTACGAAATCGAACGGAACGAAACGAAAGATAGTACGCCGTTCCGAATATTCCCGAAGTGCTAATTTTACTTTATTTATTTCAACTTTTTTTTTTAATTAGAGGAATATTTGTGTGTGGGATCGAGTTCACCAACATCAGAAAAAAAACAAAATAATGGATCTTGCGACAGTTTAAATTTCAGTGTTTCTATAGATTAGGAGCTGAGCCAACGGTACCTCTGTCGTGACGTTTGTAAAAGGAATTCTACGAAATCGAACGGAACGAAACGAAAGATAGTACGCCGTTCCGAATATTCCCGAAGTGCTAATTTTTTCTTATTAATTTCCACTTTTTTTTTAATTAGAGGAATATTTGTGTGTGGGATCGGGTGCAACAACATCAGAAAAAAAACAAAATAATGGATCTTGCGACAGTTTAAATTTCAGCGTTTCTATAGATTAGGACCCAAGCAAACGTAACCACAGTCGTGACGTTTGCGTGACGTTTGAAAAAGGAATTCTACGAAATCGAACGGAACGAAACGAAAGATAGTACGCCGTTCCGAATATTCCCGAAGTGCTAATTTTCTTTTATTAATTTCCACTTTTTTTTTTAATTAGAGGAATATTTGTGTGTGGGATCGAGTGCAACAACATCAGAAAAAAAACAAAATAATGGAGCTTGCGACAGTTTAAATTTCAGCGTTTCGATAGATTAGGACCCAAGCAACCGTAACCACAGTCGTGACGTTTGCATGACGTTTTAAAAAGGAATTCTACGAAATCGAACGGAACGAAACGAAAGATAGTACGCCGTTCCGAATATTCCCCAAGGGCTAATTTTACTTTATTTATTTCAACTTTTTTTTTTAATTAGAGGAATATTTGTGTGTGGGATCGAGTTCACCAACATCAGAAAAAAAACAAAATAATGGAGCTTGCGACACTTGTAAATTTCAGTGTTTCTATAGATTAGGAGCTGAGCAAATGGTACCTCTGTCGTGACGTTTGTAAAAGGAATTCTACGAAATCGAACGGAACTAAACGAAAGATGGTACGCAGTTCCGAATATTCCCGAAGTGCTAATTTTATTTTATTTATTTCAACTTTTTTTTTTAATTAGAGGAATATTTGTGTGTGGGATCGAGTTCAACAACATCAGAAAAAAAACAAAATAATGGAGCTTGCGACACTTGTAAATTTCAGTGTTTCTATAGATTAGGAGCTGAGCAAACGGTACCTCTGTCGTGACGTTTGTAAAAGGAATTCTACGAAATCGAACGGAACGAAACGAAAGATAGTACGCCGTTCCGAATATTCCCGAAGTGCTAATTTTCTTTTATTAATTTCCACTTTTTTTTTTAATTAGAGGAATATTTGTGTGTGGGATCGAGTGCAACAACATCAGAAAAAAAACAAAATAATGGAGCTTGCGACAGTTTAAATTTCAGCGTTTCGATAGATTAGGACCCAAGCAACCGTAACCACAGTCGTGACGTTTGCATGACGTTTTAAAAAGGAATTCTACGAAATCGAACGGAACGAAACGAAAGATAGTACGCCGTTCCGAATATTCCCGAAGTGCTAATTTTACTTTATTTATTTCAACTTTTTTTTTTAATTAGAGGAATATTTGTGTGTGGGATCGAGTTCACCAACATCAGAAAAAAAACAAAATAATGGATCTTGCGAC
The DNA here is from genome assembly GCA_963556195.1 of Sepiola atlantica. Classification (NCBI taxonomy): domain Eukaryota; kingdom Metazoa; phylum Mollusca; class Cephalopoda; order Sepiida; family Sepiolidae; genus Sepiola; species Sepiola atlantica. The sequence goes on along the minus strand of OY744550.1, from coordinate 20,073,957 downwards.
AGTTTAAATTTCAGTGTTTCTATAGATTAGGAGCTGAGCCAACGGTACCTCTGTCGTGACGTTTGTAAAAGGAATTCTACGAAATCGAACGGAACGAAACGAAAGATAGTACGCCGTTCCGAATATTCCCGAAGTGCTAATTTTTTCTTATTAATTTCCACTTTTTTTTTAATTAGAGGAATATTTGTGTGTGGGATCGGGTGCAACAACATCAGAAAAAAAACAAAATAATGGATCTTGCGACAGTTTAAATTTCAGCGTTTCTATAGATTAGGACCCAAGCAAACGTAACCACAGTCGTGACGTTTGCGTGACGTTTGAAAAAGGAATTCTACGAAATCGAACGGAACGAAACGAAAGATAGTACGCCGTTCCGAATATTCCCGAAGTGCTAATTTTCTTTTATTAATTTCCACTTTTTTTTTTAATTAGAGGAATATTTGTGTGTGGGATCGAGTGCAACAACATCAGAAAAAAAACAAAATAATGGAGCTTGCGACAGTTTAAATTTCAGCGTTTCGATAGATTAGGACCCAAGCAACCGTAACCACAGTCGTGACGTTTGCATGACGTTTTAAAAAGGAATTCTACGAAATCGAACGGAACGAAACGAAAGATAGTACGCCGTTCCGAATATTCCCCAAGGGCTAATTTTACTTTATTTATTTCAACTTTTTTTTTTAATTAGAGGAATATTTGTGTGTGGGATCGAGTTCACCAACATCAGAAAAAAAACAAAATAATGGAGCTTGCGACACTTGTAAATTTCAGTGTTTCTATAGATTAGGAGCTGAGCAAATGGTACCTCTGTCGTGACGTTTGTAAAAGGAATTCTACGAAATCGAACGGAACTAAACGAAAGATGGTACGCAGTTCCGAATATTCCCGAAGTGCTAATTTTATTTTATTTATTTCAACTTTTTTTTTTAATTAGAGGAATATTTGTGTGTGGGATCGAGTTCAACAACATCAGAAAAAAAACAAAATAATGGAGCTTGCGACACTTGTAAATTTCAGTGTTTCTATAGATTAGGAGCTGAGCAAACGGTACCTCTGTCGTGACGTTTGTAAAAGGAATTCTACGAAATCGAACGGAACGAAACGAAAGATAGTACGCCGTTCCGAATATTCCCGAAGTGCTAATTTTCTTTTATTAATTTCCACTTTTTTTTTTAATTAGAGGAATATTTGTGTGTGGGATCGAGTTCAACAACATCAGAAAAAAAACAAAATAATGGATCTTGCGACAGTTTAAATTTCAGCGTTTCGATAGATTAGGACCCAAGCAACCGTAACCACAGTCGTGACGTTTGCATGACGTTTGAAAAAGGAATTCTACGAAATCGAACGGAACGAAACGAAAGATAGTACGCCGTTCCGAATATTCCCGAAGTGCTAATTTTCTTTTATCAATTTCCACTTTTTTTTTTAATTAGATGAATATTTGTGTGTGGGATCGAGTTCAACAACATCAGAAAAAAAACAAAATAATGGAGCTTGCGACACTTGTAAATTTCAGTGTTTCTATAGATTAGGAGCTGAGCAAACGGTACCTCTGTCGTGACGTTTGTAAAAGGAATTCTACGAAATCGAACGGAACGAAACGAAAGATGGTACGCCGTTCCGAATATTCCCGAAGTGCTAATTTTATTTTATTTATTTCAACTTTTTTTTTTAATTAGAGGAATATTTGTGTGTGGGATCGAGTTCACCAACATCAGAAAAAAAACAAAATAATGGAGCTTGCGACACTTGTAAATTTCAGTGTTTCTATAGATTAGGAGCTGAGCAAACGGTACCTCTGTCGTAACGTTTGTAAAAGGAATTCTACGAAATCGAACGGAACGAAACGAAAGATAGTACGCCGTTCCGAATATTCCCGAAGTGCTAATTTTATTTTATTAATTTCCACTTTTTTTTTTAATTAGAGGAATATTTGTGTGTGGGATCGAGTTCAACAACATCAGAAAAAAAAACAAAATAATGGAGCTTGCGACAGTTTAAATTTCAGCGTTTCGATAGATTAGGACCACAGCAAACGTAACCACAGTCGTGACGTTTGCGTGACGTTTGAAAAAGGAATTCTACGAAATCGAACGGAACGAAACGAAAGATAGTACGCCGTTCCGAATATTCCCGAAGTGCTAATTTTCTTTTATTAATTTCCACTTTTTTTTTTAATTAGAGGAATATTTGTGTGTGGGATCGAATGCAACAACATCAGAAAAAAAACAAAATAATGGAGCTTGCGACAGTTTAAATTTCAGCGTTTCGATAGATTAGGACCCAAGCAACCGTAACCACAGTCGTGACGTTTGCATGACGTTTTAAAAAGGAATTCTACGAAATCGAACGGAACGAAACGAAAGATAGTACGCCGTTCCGAATATTCCCGAAGTGCTAATTTTACTTTATTTATTTCAACTTTTTTTTTTAATTAGAGGAATATTTGTGTGTGGGATCGAGTTCACCAACATCAGAAAAAAAACAAAATAATGGATCTTGCGACAGTTTAAATTTCAGTGTTTCTATAGATTAGGAGCTGAGCCAACGGTACCTCTGTCGTGACGTTTGTAAAAGGAATTCTACGAAATCGAACGGAACGAAACGAAAGATAGTACGCCGTTCCGAATATTCCCGAAGTGCTAATTTTTTCTTATTAATTTCCACTTTTTTTTTAATTAGAGGAATATTTGTGTGTGGGATCGGGTGCAACAACATCAGAAAAAAAACAAAATAATGGAGCTTGCGACACTTGTAAATTTCAGTGTTTCTATAGATTAGGAGCTGAGCAAACGGTACCTCTGTCGTGACGTTTGAAAAAGGAATTCTACGAAATCGAACGGAACGAAACGAAAGATAGTACGCCGTTCCGAATATTCCCGAAGTGCTAATTTTACTTTATTTATTTCAACTTTTTTTTTTAATTAGAGGAATATTTGTGTGTGGGATCGAGTTCACCAACATCAGAAAAAAAACAAAATAATGGAGCTTGCGACACTTGTAAATTTCAGTGTTTCTATAGATTAGGAGCTGAGCAAATGGTACCTCTGTCGTGACGTTTGTAAAAGGAATTCTACGAAATCGAACGGAACTAAACGAAAGATGGTACGCAGTTCCGAATATTCCCGAAGTGCTAATTTTATTTTATTTATTTCAACTTTTTTTTTTAATTAGAGGAATATTTGTGTGTGGGATCGAGTTCAACAACATCAGAAAAAAAACAAAATAATGGAGCTTGCGACACTTGTAAATTTCAGTGTTTCTATAGATTAGGAGCTGAGCAAACGGTACCTCTGTCGTGACGTTTGTAAAAGGAATTCTACGAAATCGAACGGAACGAAACGAAAGATAGTACGCCGTTCCGAATATTCCCGAAGTGCTAATTTTCTTTTATTAATTTCCACTTTTTTTTTTAATTAGAGGAATATTTGTGTGTGGGATCGAGTTCAACAACATCAGAAAAAAAACAAAATAATGGATCTTGCGACAGTTTAAATTTCAGCGTTTCGATAGATTAGGACCCAAGCAACCGTAACCACAGTCGTGACGTTTGCATGACGTTTGAAAAAGGAATTCTACGAAATCGAACGGAACGAAACGAAAGATAGTACGCCGTTCCGAATATTCCCGAAGATCTAATTTTCTTTTATCAATTTCCACTTTTTTTTTTAATTAGATGAATATTTGTGTGTGGGATCGAGTTCAACAACATCAGAAAAAAAACAAAATAATGGAGCTTGCGACACTTGTAAATTTCAGTGTTTCTATAGATTAGGAGCTGAGCAAACGGTACCTCTGTCGTGACGTTTGTAAAAGGAATTCTACGAAATCGAACGGAACTAAACGAAAGATGGTACGCCGTTCCGAATATTCCCGAAGTGCTAATTTTATTTTATTTATTTCAACATTTTTTTTTAATTAGAGGAATATTTGTGTGTGGGATCGAGTTCAACAACATCAGAAAAAAAACAAAATAATGGAGCTTGCGACACTTGTAAATTTCAGTGTTTCTATAGATTAGGAGCTGAGCAAACGGTACCTCTGTCGTGACGTTTGTAAAAGGAATTCTACGAAATCGAACGGAACGAAACGAAAGATAGTACGCCGTTCCGAATATTCCCGAAGTGCTAATTTTCTTTTATTAATTTCCACTTTTTTTTTTAATTAGAGGAATATTTGTGTGTGGGATCGAGTGCAACAACATCAGAAAAAAAACAAAATAATGGAGCTTGCGACACTTGTAAATTTCAGTGTTTCTATAGATTAGGAGCTGAGCAAACGGTACCTCTGTCGTGACGTTTGTAAAAGGAATTCTACGAAATCGAACGGAACGAAACGAAAGATGGTACGCCGTTCCGAATATTCCCGAAGTGCTAATTTTATTTTATTTATTTCAACTTTTTTTTTTAATTAGAGGAATATTTGTGTGTGGGATCGAGTTCACCAACATCAGAAAAAAAACAAAATAATGGAGCTTGCGACACTTGTAAATTTCAGTGTTTCTATAGATTAGGAGCTGAGCAAACGGTACCTCTGTCGTAACGTTTGTAAAAGGAATTCTACGAAATCGAACGGAACGAAACGAAAGATAGTACGCCGTTCCGAATATTCCCGAAGTGCTAATTTTATTTTATTAATTTCCACTTTTTTTTTTAATTAGAGGAATATTTGTGTGTGGGATCGAGTTCAACAACATCAGAAAAAAAAACAAAATAATGGAGCTTGCGACAGTTTAAATTTCAGCGTTTCGATAGATTAGGACCACAGCAAACGTAACCACAGTCGTGACGTTTGCGTGACGTTTGAAAAAGGAATTCTACGAAATCGAACGGAACGAAACGAAAGATAGTACGCCGTTCCGAATATTCCCGAAGTGCTAATTTTCTTTTATTAATTTCCACTTTTTTTTTTAATTAGAGGAATATTTGTGTGTGGGATCGAGTGCAACAACATCAGAAAAAAAACAAAATAATGGAGCTTGCGACAGTTTAAATTTCAGCGTTTCGATAGATTAGGACCCAAGCAACCGTAACCACAGTCGTGACGTTTGCATGACGTTTTAAAAAGGAATTCTACGAAATCGAACGGAACGAAACGAAAGATAGTACGCCGTTCCGAATATTCCCGAAGTGCTAATTTTACTTTATTTATTTCAACTTTTTTTTTTAATTAGAGGAATATTTGTGTGTGGGATCGAGTTCACCAACATCAGAAAAAAAACAAAATAATGGATCTTGCGACAGTTTAAATTTCAGTGTTTCTATAGATTAGGAGCTGAGCCAACGGTACCTCTGTCGTGACGTTTGTAAAAGGAATTCTACGAAATCGAACGGAACGAAACGAAAGATAGTACGCCGTTCCGAATATTCCCGAAGTGCTAATTTTTTCTTATTAATTTCCACTTTTTTTTTAATTAGAGGAATATTTGTGTGTGGGATCGGGTGCAACAACATCAGAAAAAAAACAAAATAATGGAGCTTGCGACACTTGTAAATTTCAGTGTTTCTATAGATTAGGAGCTGAGCAAACGGTACCTCTGTCGTGACGTTTGAAAAAGGAATTCTACGAAATCGAACGGAACGAAACGAAAGATAGTACGCCGTTCCGAATATTCCCGAAGTGCTAATTTTACTTTATTTATTTCAACTTTTTTTTTTAATTAGAGGAATATTTGTGTGTGGGATCGAGTTCACCAACATCAGAAAAAAAACAAAATAATGGAGCTTGCGACACTTGTAAATTTCAGTGTTTCTATAGATTAGGAGCTGAGCAAATGGTACCTCTGTCGTGACGTTTGTAAAAGGAATTCTACGAAATCGAACGGAACTAAACGAAAGATGGTACGCAGTTCCGAATATTCCCGAAGTGCTAATTTTATTTTATTTATTTCAACTTTTTTTTTTAATTAGAGGAATATTTGTGTGTGGGATCGAGTTCAACAACATCAGAAAAAAAACAAAATAATGGAGCTTGCGACACTTGTAAATTTCAGTGTTTCTATAGATTAGGAGCTGAGCAAACGGTACCTCTGTCGTGACGTTTGTAAAAGGAATTCTACGAAATCGAACGGAACGAAACGAAAGATAGTACGCCGTTCCGAATATTCCCGAAGTGCTAATTTTCTTTTATTAATTTCCACTTTTTTTTTTAATTAGAGGAATATTTGTGTGTGGGATCGAGTTCAACAACATCAGAAAAAAAACAAAATAATGGATCTTGCGACAGTTTAAATTTCAGCGTTTCGATAGATTAGGACCCAAGCAACCGTAACCACAGTCGTGACGTTTGCATGACGTTTGAAAAAGGAATTCTACGAAATCGAACGGAACGAAACGAAAGATAGTACGCCGTTCCGAATATTCCCGAAGATCTAATTTTCTTTTATCAATTTCCACTTTTTTTTTTAATTAGATGAATATTTGTGTGTGGGATCGAGTTCAACAACATCAGAAAAAAAACAAAATAATGGAGCTTGCGACACTTGTAAATTTCAGTGTTTCTATAGATTAGGAGCTGAGCAAACGGTACCTCTGTCGTGACGTTTGTAAAAGGAATTCTACGAAATCGAACGGAACTAAACGAAAGATGGTACGCCGTTCCGAATATTCCCGAAGTGCTAATTTTATTTTATTTATTTCAACATTTTTTTTTAATTAGAGGAATATTTGTGTGTGGGATCGAGTTCAACAACATCAGAAAAAAAACAAAATAATGGAGCTTGCGACACTTGTAAATTTCAGTGTTTCTATAGATTAGGAGCTGAGCAAACGGTACCTCTGTCGTGACGTTTGTAAAAGGAATTCTACGAAATCGAACGGAACGAAACGAAAGATAGTACGCCGTTCCGAATATTCCCGAAGTGCTAATTTTCTTTTATTAATTTCCACTTTTTTTTTTAATTAGAGGAATATTTGTGTGTGGGATCGAGTGCAACAACATCAGAAAAAAAACAAAATAATGGAGCTTGCGACAGTTTAAATTTCAGTGTTTCTATAGATTAGGAGCTGAGCCAACGGTACCTCTGTCGTGACGTTTGTAAAAGGAATTCTACGAAATCGAACGGAACGAAACGAAAGATAGTACGCCGTTCCGAATATTCCCGAAGTGCTAATTTTTTCTTATTAATTTCCACTTTTTTTTTAATTAGAGGAATATTTGTGTGTGGGATCGGGTGCAACAACATCAGAAAAAAAACAAAATAATGGATCTTGCGACAGTTTAAATTTCAGCGTTTCTATAGATTAGGACCCAAGCAAACGTAACCACAGTCGTGACGTTTGCGTGACGTTTGAAAAAGGAATTCTACGAAATCGAACGGAACGAAACGAAAGATAGTACGCCGTTCCGAATATTCCCGAAGTGCTAATTTTCTTTTATTAATTTCCACTTTTTTTTTTAATTAGAGGAATATTTGTGTGTGGGATCGAGTGCAACAACATCAGAAAAAAAACAAAATAATGGAGCTTGCGACAGTTTAAATTTCAGCGTTTCGATAGATTAGGACCCAAGCAACCGTAACCACAGTCGTGACGTTTGCATGACGTTTTAAAAAGGAATTCTACGAAATCGAACGGAACGAAACGAAAGATAGTACGCCGTTCCGAATATTCCCGAAGTGCTAATTTTACTTTATTTATTTCAACTTTTTTTTTTAATTAGAGGAATATTTGTGTGTGGGATCGAGTTCACCAACATCAGAAAAAAAACAAAATAATGGAGCTTGCGACACTTGTAAATTTCAGTGTTTCTATAGATTAGGAGCTGAGCAAACGGTACCTCTGTCGTGACGTTTGTAAAAGGAATTCTACGAAATCGAACGGAACTAAACGAAAGATGGTACGCAGTTCCGAATATTCCCGAAGTGCTAATTTTATTTTATTTATTTCAACTTTTTTTTTTAATTAGAGGAATATTTGTGTGTGGGATCGAGTTCAACAACATCAGAAAAAAAACAAAATAATGGAGCTTGCGACACTTGTAAATTTCAGTGTTTCTATAGATTAGGAGCTGAGCAAACGGTACCTCTGTCGTGACGTTTGTAAAAGGAATTCTACGAAATCGAACGGAACGAAACGAAAGATAGTACGCCGTTCCGAATATTCCCGAAGTGCTAATTTTCTTTTATTAATTTCCACTTTTTTTTTTAATTAGAGGAATATTTGTGTGTGGGATCGAGTTCAACAACATCAGAAAAAAAACAAAATAATGGATCTTGCGACAGTTTAAATTTCAGCGTTTCGATAGATTAGGACCCAAGCAACCGTAACCACAGTCGTGACGTTTGCATGACGTTTGAAAAAGGAATTCTACGAAATCGAACGGAACGAAACGAAAGATAGTACGCCGTTCCGAATATTCCCGAAGATCTAATTTTCTTTTATCAATTTCCACTTTTTTTTTTAATTAGATGAATATTTGTGTGTGGGATCGAGTTCAACAACATCAGAAAAAAAACAAAATAATGGAGCTTGCGACACTTGTAAATTTCAGTGTTTCTATAGATTAGGAGCTGAGCAAACGGTACCTCTGTCGTGACGTTTGTAAAAGGAATTCTACGAAATCGAACGGAACTAAACGAAAGATGGTACGCCGTTCCGAATATTCCCGAAGTGCTAATTTTATTTTATTTATTTCAACATTTTTTTTTAATTAGAGGAATATTTGTGTGTGGGATCGAGTTCAACAACATCAGAAAAAAAACAAAATAATGGAGCTTGCGACACTTGTAAATTTCAGTGTTTCTATAGATTAGGAGCTGAGCAAACGGTACCTCTGTCGTGACGTTTGTAAAAGGAATTCTACGAAATCGAACGGAACGAAACGAAAGATAGTACGCCGTTCCGAATATTCCCGAAGTGCTAATTTTCTTTTATTAATTTCCACTTTTTTTTTTAATTAGAGGAATATTTGTGTGTGGGATCGAGTGCAACAACATCAGAAAAAAAACAAAATAATGGAGCTTGCGACAGTTTAAATTTCAGTGTTTCTATAGATTAGGAGCTGAGCCAACGGTACCTCTGTCGTGACGTTTGTAAAAGGAATTCTACGAAATCGAACGGAACGAAACGAAAGATAGTACGCCGTTCCGAATATTCCCGAAGTGCTAATTTTTTCTTATTAATTTCCACTTTTTTTTTAATTAGAGGAATATTTGTGTGTGGGATCGGGTGCAACAACATCAGAAAAAAAACAAAATAATGGATCTTGCGACAGTTTAAATTTCAGCGTTTCTATAGATTAGGACCCAAGCAAACGTAACCACAGTCGTGACGTTTGCGTGACGTTTGAAAAAGGAATTCTACGAAATCGAACGGAACGAAACGAAAGATAGTACGCCGTTCCGAATATTCCCGAAGTGCTAATTTTCTTTTATTAATTTCCACTTTTTTTTTTAATTAGAGGAATATTTGTGTGTGGGATCGAGTGCAACAACATCAGAAAAAAAACAAAATAATGGAGCTTGCGACAGTTTAAATTTCAGCGTTGCGATAGATTAGGACCCAAGCAACCGTAACCACAGTCGTGACGTTTGCATGACGTTTTAAAAAGGAATTCTACGAAATCGAACGGAACGAAACGAAAGATAGTACGCCGTTCCGAATATTCCCGAAGTGCTAATTTTACTTTATTTATTTCAACTTTTTTTTTTAATTAGAGGAATATTTGTGTGTGGGATCGAGTTCACCAACATCAGAAAAAAAACAAAATAATGGATCTTGCGACAGTTTAAATTTCAGTGTTTCTATAGATTAGGAGCTGAGCCAACGGTACCTCTGTCGTGACGTTTGTAAAAGGAATTCTACGAAATCGAACGGAACGAAACGAAAGATAGTACGCCGTTCCGAATATTCCCGAAGTGCTAATTTTTTCTTATTAATTTCCACTTTTTTTTTAATTAGAGGAATATTTGTGTGTGGGATCGGGTGCAACAACATCAGAAAAAAAACAAAATAATGGAGCTTGCGACACTTGTAAATTTCAGTGTTTCTATAGATTAGGAGCTGAGCAAACGGTACCTCTGTCGTGACGTTTGAAAAAGGAATTCTACGAAATCGAACGGAACGAAACGAAAGATAGTACGCCGTTCCGAATATTCCCGAAGTGCTAATTTTACTTTATTTATTTCAACTTTTTTTTTTAATTAGAGGAATATTTGTGTGTGGGATCGAGTTCACCAACATCAGAAAAAAAACAAAATAATGGAGCTTGCGACACTTGTAAATTTCAGTGTTTCTATAGATTAGGAGCTGAGCAAATGGTACCTCTGTCGTGACGTTTGTAAAAGGAATTCTACGAAATCGAACGGAACTAAACGAAAGATGGTACGCAGTTCCGAATATTCCCGAAGTGCTAATTTTATTTTATTTATTTCAACTTTTTTTTTTAATTAGAGGAATATTTGTGTGTGGGATCGAGTTCAACAACATCAGAAAAAAAACAAAATAATGGAGCTTGCGACACTTGTAAATTTCAGTGTTTCTATAGATTAGGAGCTGAGCAAACGGTACCTCTGTCGTGACGTTTGTAAAAGGAATTCTACGAAATCGAACGGAACGAAACGAAAGATAGTACGCCGTTCCGAATATTCCCGAAGTGCTAATTTTCTTTTATTAATTTCCACTTTTTTTTTTAATTAGAGGAATATTTGTGTGTGGGATCGAGTTCAACAACATCAGAAAAAAAACAAAATAATGGATCTTGCGACAGTTTAAATTTCAGCGTTTCGATAGATTAGGACCCAAGCAACCGTAACCACAGTCGTGACGTTTGCATGACGTTTGAAAAAGGAATTCTACGAAATCGAACGGAACGAAACGAAAGATAGTACGCCGTTCCGAATATTCCCGAAGATCTAATTTTCTTTTATCAATTTCCACTTTTTTTTTTAATTAGATGAATATTTGTGTGTGGGATCGAGTTCAACAACATCAGAAAAAAAACAAAATAATGGAGCTTGCGACACTTGTAAATTTCAGTGTTTCTATAGATTAGGAGCTGAGCAAACGGTACCTCTGTCGTGACGTTTGTAAAAGGAATTCTACGAAATCGAACGGAACTAAACGAAAGATGGTACGCCGTTCCGAATATTCCCGAAGTGCTAATTTTATTTTATTTATTTCAACATTTTTTTTTAATTAGAGGAATATTTGTGTGTGGGATCGAGTTCAACAACATCAGAAAAAAAACAAAATAATGGAGCTTGCGACACTTGTAAATTTCAGTGTTTCTATAGATTAGGAGCTGAGCAAACGGTACCTCTGTCGTGACGTTTGTAAAAGGAATTCTACGAAATCGAACGGAACGAAACGAAAGATAGTACGCCGTTCCGAATATTCCCGAAGTGCTAATTTTCTTTTATTAATTTCCACTTTTTTTTTTAATTAGAGGAATATTTGTGTGTGGGATCGAGTGCAACAACATCAGAAAAAAAACAAAATAATGGAGCTTGCGACAGTTTAAATTTCAGTGTTTCTATAGATTAGGAGCTGAGCCAACGGTACCTCTGTCGTGACGTTTGTAAAAGGAATTCTACGAAATCGAACGGAACGAAACGAAAGATAGTACGCCGTTCCGAATATTCCCGAAGTGCTAATTTTTTCTTATTAATTTCCACTTTTTTTTTAATTAGAGGAATATTTGTGTGTGGGATCGGGTGCAACAACATCAGAAAAAAAACAAAATAATGGATCTTGCGACAGTTTAAATTTCAGCGTTTCTATAGATTAGGACCCAAGCAAACGTAACCACAGTCGTGACGTTTGCGTGACGTTTGAAAAAGGAATTCTACGAAATCGAACGGAACGAAACGAAAGATAGTACGCCGTTCCGAATATTCCCGAAGTGCTAATTTTCTTTTATTAATTTCCACTTTTTTTTTTAATTAGAGGAATATTTGTGTGTGGGATCGAGTGCAACAACATCAGAAAAAAAACAAAATAATGGAGCTTGCGACAGTTTAAATTTCAGCGTTTCGATAGATTAGGACCCAAGCAACCGTAACCACAGTCGTGACGTTTGCATGACGTTTTAAAAAGGAATTCTACGAAATCGAACGGAACGAAACGAAAGATAGTACGCCGTTCCGAATATTCCCGAAGTGCTAATTTTACTTTATTTATTTCAACTTTTTTTTTTAATTAGAGGAATATTTGTGTGTGGGATCGAGTTCACCAACATCAGAAAAAAAACAAAATAATGGAGCTTGCGACACTTGTAAATTTCAGTGTTTCTATAGATTAGGAGCTGAGCAAACGGTACCTCTGTCGTGACGTTTGTAAAAGGAATTCTACGAAATCGAACGGAACTAAACGAAAGATGGTACGCAGTTCCGAATATTCCCGAAGTGCTAATTTTATTTTATTTATTTCAACTTTTTTTTTTAATTAGAGGAATATTTGTGTGTGGGATCGAGTTCAACAACATCAGAAAAAAAACAAAATAATGGAGCTTGCGACACTTGTAAATTTCAGTGTTTCTATAGATTAGGAGCTGAGCAAACGGTACCTCTGTCGTGACGTTTGTAAAAGGAATTCTACGAAATCGAACGGAACGAAACGAAAGATAGTACGCCGTTCCGAATATTCCCGAAGTGCTAATTTTCTTTTATTAATTTCCACTTTTTTTTTTAATTAGAGGAATATTTGTGTGTGGGATCGAGTTCAACAACATCAGAAAAAAAACAAAATAATGGATCTTGCGACAGTTTAAATTTCAGCGTTTCGATAGATTAGGACCCAAGCAACCGTAACCACAGTCGTGACGTTTGCATGACGTTTGAAAAAGGAATTCTACGAAATCGAACGGAACGAAACGAAAGATAGTACGCCGTTCCGAATATTCCCGAAGATCTAATTTTCTTTTATCAATTTCCACTTTTTTTTTTAATTAGATGAATATTTGTGTGTGGGATCGAGTTCAACAACATCAGAAAAAAAACAAAATAATGGAGCTTGCGACACTTGTAAATTTCAGTGTTTCTATAGATTAGGAGCTGAGCAAACGGTACCTCTGTCGTGACGTTTGTAAAAGGAATTCTACGAAATCGAACGGAACTAAACGAAAGATGGTACGCCGTTCCGAATATTCCCGAAGTGCTAATTTTATTTTATTTATTTCAACATTTTTTTTTAATTAGAGGAATATTTGTGTGTGGGATCGAGTTCAACAACATCAGAAAAAAAACAAAATAATGGAGCTTGCGACACTTGTAAATTTCAGTGTTTCTATAGATTAGGAGCTGAGCAAACGGTACCTCTGTCGTGACGTTTGTAAAAGGAATTCTACGAAATCGAACGGAACGAAACGAAAGATAGTACGCCGTTCCGAATATTCCCGAAGTGCTAATTTTCTTTTATTAATTTCCACTTTTTTTTTTAATTAGAGGAATATTTGTGTGTGGGATCGAGTGCAACAACATCAGAAAAAAAACAAAATAATGGAGCTTGCGACAGTTTAAATTTCAGTGTTTCTATAGATTAGGAGCTGAGCCAACGGTACCTCTGTCGTGACGTTTGTAAAAGGAATTCTACGAAATCGAACGGAACGAAACGAAAGATAGTACGCCGTTCCGAATATTCCCGAAGTGCTAATTTTTTCTTATTAATTTCCACTTTTTTTTTAATTAGAGGAATATTTGTGTGTGGGATCGGGTGCAACAACATCAGAAAAAAAACAAAATAATGGATCTTGCGACAGTTTAAATTTCAGCGTTTCTATAGATTAGGACCCAAGCAAACGTAACCACAGTCGTGACGTTTGCGTGACGTTTGAAAAAGGAATTCTACGAAATCGAACGGAACGAAACGAAAGATAGTACGCCGTTCCGAATATTCCCGAAGTGCTAATTTTCTTTTATTAATTTCCACTTTTTTTTTTAATTAGAGGAATATTTGTGTGTGGGATCGAGTGCAACAACATCAGAAAAAAAACAAAATAATGGAGCTTGCGACAGTTTAAATTTCAGCGTTGCGATAGATTAGGACCCAAGCAACCGTAACCACAGTCGTGACGTTTGCATGACGTTTTAAAAAGGAATTCTACGAAATCGAACGGAACGAAACGAAAGATAGTACGCCGTTCCGAATATTCCCGAAGTGCTAATTTTACTTTATTTATTTCAACTTTTTTTTTTAATTAGAGGAATATTTGTGTGTGGGATCGAGTTCACCAACATCAGAAAAAAAACAAAATAATGGATCTTGCGACAGTTTAAATTTCAGTGTTTCTATAGATTAGGAGCTGAGCCAACGGTACCTCTGTCGTGACGTTTGTAAAAGGAATTCTACGAAATCGAACGGAACGAAACGAAAGATAGTACGCCGTTCCGAATATTCCCGAAGTGCTAATTTTTTCTTATTAATTTCCACTTTTTTTTTAATTAGAGGAATATTTGTGTGTGGGATCGGGTGCAACAACATCAGAAAAAAAACAAAATAATGGATCTTGCGACAGTTTAAATTTCAGCGTTTCTATAGATTAGGACCCAAGCAAACGTAACCACAGTCGTGACGTTTGCGTGACGTTTGAAAAAGGAATTCTACGAAATCGAACGGAACGAAACGAAAGATAGTACGCCGTTCCGAATATTCCCGAAGTGCTAATTTTCTTTTATTAATTTCCACTTTTTTTTTTAATTAGAGGAATATTTGTGTGTGGGATCGAGTGCAACAACATCAGAAAAAAAACAAAATAATGGAGCTTGCGACAGTTTAAATTTCAGCGTTTCGATAGATTAGGACCCAAGCAACCGTAACCACAGTCGTGACGTTTGCATGACGTTTTAAAAAGGAATTCTACGAAATCGAACGGAACGAAACGAAAGATAGTACGCCGTTCCGAATATTCCCGAAGTGCTAATTTTACTTTATTTATTTCAACTTTTTTTTTTAATTAGAGGAATATTTGTGTGTGGGATCGAGTTCACCAACATCAGAAAAAAAACAAAATAATGGAGCTTGCGACACTTGTAAATTTCAGTGTTTCTATAGATTAGGAGCTGAGCAAACGGTACCTCTGTCGTGACGTTTGTAAAAGGAATTCTACGAAATCGAACGGAACTAAACGAAAGATGGTACGCAGTTCCGAATATTCCCGAAGTGCTAATTTTATTTTATTTATTTCAACTTTTTTTTTTAATTAGAGGAATATTTGTGTGTGGGATCGAGTTCAACAACATCAGAAAAAAAACAAAATAATGGAGCTTGCGACACTTGTAAATTTCAGTGTTTCTATAGATTAGGAGCTGAGCAAACGGTACCTCTGTCGTGACGTTTGTAAAAGGAATTCTACGAAATCGAACGGAACGAAACGAAAGATAGTACGCCGTTCCGAATATTCCCGAAGTGCTAATTTTCTTTTATTAATTTCCACTTTTTTTTTTAATTAGAGGAATATTTGTGTGTGGGATCGAGTTCAACAACATCAGAAAAAAAACAAAATAATGGATCTTGCGACAGTTTAAATTTCAGCGTTTCGATAGATTAGGACCCAAGCAACCGTAACCACAGTCGTGACGTTTGCATGACGTTTGAAAAAGGAATTCTACGAAATCGAACGGAACGAAACGAAAGATAGTACGCCGTTCCGAATATTCCCGAAGTGCTAATTTTCTTTTATCAATTTCCACTTTTTTTTTTAATTAGATGAATATTTGTGTGTGGGATCGAGTTCAACAACATCAGAAAAAAAACAAAATAATGGAGCTTGCGACACTTGTAAATTTCAGTGTTTCTATAGATTAGGAGCTGAGCAAACGGTACCTCTGTCGTGACGTTTGTAAAAGGAATTCTACGAAATCGAACGGAACGAAACGAAAGATAGTACGCCGTTCCGAATATTCCCGAAGTGCTAATTTTACTTTATTTATTTCAACTTTTTTTTTTAATTAGAGGAATATTTGTGTGTGGGATCGAGTTCACCAACATCAGAAAAAAAACAAAATAATGGAGCTTGCGACACTTGTAAATTTCAGTGTTTCTATAGATTAGGAGCTGAGCAAACGGTACCTCTGTCGTGACGTTTGTAAAAGGAATTCTACGAAATCGAACGGAACTAAACGAAAGATGGTACGCAGTTCCGAATATTCCCGAAGTGCTAATTTTATTTTATTTATTTCAACTTTTTTTTTTAATTAGAGGAATATTTGTGTGTGGGATCGAGTTCAACAACATCAGAAAAAAAACAAAATAATGGAGCTTGCGACACTTGTAAATTTCAGTGTTTCTATAGATTAGGAGCTGAGCAAACGGTACCTCTGTCGTGACGTTTGTAAAAGGAATTCTACGAAATCGAACGGAACGAAACGAAAGATAGTACGCCGTTCCGAATATTCCCGAAGTGCTAATTTTCTTTTATTAATTTCCACTTTTTTTTTTAATTAGAGGAATATTTGTGTGTGGGATCGAGTTCAACAACATCAGAAAAAAAACAAAATAATGGATCTTGCGACAGTTTAAATTTCAGCGTTTCGATAGATTAGGACCCAAGCAACCGTAACCACAGTCGTGACGTTTGCATGACGTTTGAAAAAGGAATTCTACGAAATCGAACGGAACGAAACGAAAGATAGTACGCCGTTCCGAATATTCCCGAAGTGCTAATTTTCTTTTATCAATTTCCACTTTTTTTTTTAATTAGATGAATATTTGTGTGTGGGATCGAGTTCAACAACATCAGAAAAAAAACAAAATAATGGAGCTTGCGACACTTGTAAATTTCAGTGTTTCTATAGATTAGGAGCTGAGCAAACGGTACCTCTGTCGTGACGTTTGTAAAAGGAATTCTACGAAATCGAACGGAACTAAACGAAAGATGGTACGCCGTTCCGAATATTCCCGAAGTGCTAATTTTATTTTATTTATTTCAACATTTTTTTTTAATTAGAGGAATATTTGTGTGTGGGATCGAGTTCAACAACATCAGAAAAAAAACAAAATAATGGAGCTTGCGACACTTGTAAATTTCAGTGTTTCTATAGATTAGGAGCTGAGCAAACGGTACCTCTGTCGTGACGTTTGTAAAAGGAATTCTACGAAATCGAACGGAACGAAACGAAAGATAGTACGCCGTTCCGAATATTCCCGAAGTGCTAATTTTCTTTTATTAAATTCCACTTTTTTTTTTAATTAGAGGAATATTTGTGTGTGGGATCGAGTGCAACAACATCAGAAAAAAAACAAAATAATGGAGCTTGCGACAGTTTAAATTTCAGCGTTTCGATAGATTAGGACCCAAGCAAACGTAACCACAGTCGTGACGTTTGCATGACGTTTTAAAAAGGAATTCTACGAAATCGAACGGAACGAAACGAAAGATAGTACGCCGTTCCGAATATTCCCGAAGTGCTAATTTTACTTTATTTATTTCAACTTTTTTTTTTAATTAGAGGAATATTTGTGTGTGGGATCGAGTTCACCAACATCAGAAAAAAAACAAAATAATGGAGCTTGCGACACTTGTAAATTTCAGTGTTTCTATAGATTAGGAGCTGAGCAAATGGTACCTCTGTCGTGACGTTTGTAAAAGGAATTCTACGAAATCGAACGGATCTAAACGAAAGATGGTACGCAGTTCCGAATATTCCCGAAGTGCTAATTTTATTTTATTTATTTCAACTTTTTTTTTTCATTAGAGGAATATTTGTGTGTGGGATCGAGTTCAACAACATCAGAAAAAAAACAAAATAATGGAGCTTGCGACACTTGTAAATTTCAGTGTTTCTATAGATTAGGAGCTGAGCAAACGGTACCTCTGTCGTGACGTTTGTAAAAGGAATTCTACGAAATCGAACGGAACGAAACGAAAGATAGTACGCCGTTCCGAATATTCCCGAAGTGCTAATTTTATTTTATTTATTTCAACATTTTTTTTTAATTAGAGGAATATTTGTGTGTGGGATCGAGTTCAACAACATCAGAAAAAAAACAAAATAATGGAGCTTGCGACACTTGTAAATTTCAGTGTTTCTATAGATTAGGAGCTGAGCAAACGGTACCTCTGTCGTGACGTTTGTAAAAGGAATTCTACGAAATCGAACGGAACGAAACGAAAGATAGTACGCCGTTCCGAATATTCCCGAAGTGCTAATTTTCTTTTATTAATTTCCACTTTTTTTTTTAATTAGAGGAATATTTGTGTGTGGGATCGAGTGCAACAACATCAGAAAAAAAACAAAATAATGGAGCTTGCGACAGTTTAAATTTCAGCGTTTCGATAGATTAGGACCCAAGCAAACGTAACCACAGTCGTGACGTTTGCATGACGTTTTAAAAAGGAATTCTACGAAATCGAACGGAACGAAACGAAAGATAGTACGCCGTTCCGAATATTCCCGAAGTGCTAATTTTACTTTATTTATTTCAACTTTTTTTTTTAATTAGAGGAATATTTGTGTGTGGGATCGAGTTCACCAACATCAGAAAAAAAACAAAATAATGGAGCTTGCGACACTTGTAAATTTCAGTGTTTCTATAGATTAGGAGCTGAGCAAATGGTACCTCTGTCGTGACGTTTGTAAAAGGAATTCTACGAAATCGAACGGATCTAAACGAAAGATGGTACGCAGTTCCGAATATTCCCGAAGTGCTAATTTTATTTTATTTATTTCAACTTTTTTTTTTAATTAGAGGAATATTTGTGTGTGGGATCGAGTTCACCAACATCAGAAAAAAAACAAAATAATGGAGCTTGCGACACTTGTAAATTTCAGTGTTTCTATAGATTAGGAGCTGAGCAAACGGTACCTCTGTCGTGACGTTTGTAAAAGGAATTCTACGAAATCGAACGGAACGAAACGAAAGATAGTACGCCGTTCCGAATATTCCCGAAGTGCTAATTTTTTCTTATTAATTTCCACTTTTTTTTTAATTAGAGGAATATTTGTGTGTGGGATCGGGTGCAACAACATCAGAAAAAAAACAAAATAATGGATCTTGCGACAGTTTAAATTTCAGCGTTTCTATAGATTAGGACCCAAGCAAACGTAACAACAGTCGTGACGTTTGCGTGACGTTTGAAAAAGGAATTCTACGAAATCGAACGGAACGAAACGAAAGATAGTACGCCGTTCCGAATATTCCCGAAGTGCTAATTTTCTTTTATTAATTTCCACTTTTTTTTTTAATTAGAGGAATATTTGTGTGTGGGATCGAGTGCAACAACATCAGAAAAAAAACAAAATAATGGAGCTTGCGACAGTTTAAATTTCAGCGTTTCGATAGATTAGGACCCAAGCAACCGTAACCACAGTCGTGACGTTTGCATGACGTTTTAAAAAGGAATTCTACGAAATCGAACGGAACGAAACGAAAGATAGTACGCCGTTCCGAATATTCCCCAAGGGCTAATTTTACTTTATTTATTTCAACTTTTTGTTTTAATTAGAGGAATATTTGTGTGTGGGATCGAGTTCACCAACATCAGAAAAAAAACAAAATAATGGAGCTTGCGACACTTGTAAATTTCAGTGTTTCTATAGATTAGGAGCTGAGCAAATGGTACCTCTGTCGTGACGTTTGTAAAAGGAATTCTACGAAATCGAACGGAACTAAACGAAAGATGGTACGCAGTTCCGAATATTCCCGAAGTGCTAATTTTATTTTATTTATTTCAACTTTTTTTTTTAATTAGAGGAATATTTGTGTGTGGGATCGAGTTCAACAACATCAGAAAAAAAACAAAATAATGGAGCTTGCGACACTTGTAAATTTCAGTGTTTCTATAGATTAGGAGCTGAGCAAACGGTACCTCTGTCGTGACGTTTGTAAAAGGAATTCTACGAAATCGAACGGAACGAAACGAAAGATAGTACGCCGTTCCGAATATTCCCGAAGTGCTAATTTTCTTTTATTAATTTCCACTTTTTTTTTTAATTAGAGGAATATTTGTGTGTGGGATCGAGTTCAACAACATCAGAAAAAAAACAAAATAATGGATCTTGCGACAGTTTAAATTTCAGCGTTTCGATAGATTAGGACCCAAGCAACCGTAACCACAGTCGTGACGTTTGCATGACGTTTGAAAAAGGAATTCTACGAAATCGAACGGAACGAAACGAAAGATAGTACGCCGTTCCGAATATTCCCGAAGTGCTAATTTTCTTTTATCAATTTCCACTTTTTTTTTTAATTAGATGAATATTTGTGTGTGGGATCGAGTTCAACAACATCAGAAAAAAAACAAAATAATGGAGCTTGCGACACTTGTAAATTTCAGTGTTTCTATAGATTAGGAGCTGAGCAAACGGTACCTCTGTCGTGACGTTTGTAAAAGGAATTCTACGAAATCGAACGGAACGAAACGAAAGATGGTACGCCGTTCCGAATATTCCCGAAGTGCTAATTTTATTTTATTTATTTCAACTTTTTTTTTTAATTAGAGGAATATTTGTGTGTGGGATCGAGTTCACCAACATCAGAAAAAAAACAAAATAATGGAGCTTGCGACACTTGTAAATTTCA
Organism: Sepiola atlantica; assembly: GCA_963556195.1. Lineage (NCBI taxonomy): Eukaryota > Metazoa > Mollusca > Cephalopoda > Sepiida > Sepiolidae > Sepiola > Sepiola atlantica. The sequence continues at coordinate 20,053,498 of OY744550.1, read as the reverse complement.
GTGTTTCTATAGATTAGGAGCTGAGCAAACGGTACCTCTGTCGTAACGTTTGTAAAAGGAATTCTACGAAATCGAACGGAACGAAACGAAAGATAGTACGCCGTTCCGAATATTCCCGAAGTGCTAATTTTATTTTATTAATTTCCACTTTTTTTTTTAATTAGAGGAATATTTGTGTGTGGGATCGAGTTCAACAACATCAGAAAAAAAAACAAAATAATGGAGCTTGCGACAGTTTAAATTTCAGCGTTTCGATAGATTAGGACCACAGCAAACGTAACCACAGTCGTGACGTTTGCGTGACGTTTGAAAAAGGAATTCTACGAAATCGAACGGAACGAAACGAAAGATAGTACGCCGTTCCGAATATTCCCGAAGTGCTAATTTTCTTTTATTAATTTCCACTTTTTTTTTTAATTAGAGGAATATTTGTGTGTGGGATCGAGTGCAACAACATCAGAAAAAAAACAAAATAATGGAGCTTGCGACAGTTTAAATTTCAGCGTTTCGATAGATTAGGACCCAAGCAACCGTAACCACAGTCGTGACGTTTGCATGACGTTTTAAAAAGGAATTCTACGAAATCGAACGGAACGAAACGAAAGATAGTACGCCGTTCCGAATATTCCCGAAGTGCTAATTTTACTTTATTTATTTCAACTTTTTTTTTTAATTAGAGGAATATTTGTGTGTGGGATCGAGTTCACCAACATCAGAAAAAAAACAAAATAATGGATCTTGCGACAGTTTAAATTTCAGTGTTTCTATAGATTAGGAGCTGAGCCAACGGTACCTCTGTCGTGACGTTTGTAAAAGGAATTCTACGAAATCGAACGGAACGAAACGAAAGATAGTACGCCGTTCCGAATATTCCCGAAGTGCTAATTTTTTCTTATTAATTTCCACTTTTTTTTTAATTAGAGGAATATTTGTGTGTGGGATCGGGTGCAACAACATCAGAAAAAAAACAAAATAATGGATCTTGCGACAGTTTAAATTTCAGCGTTTCTATAGATTAGGACCCAAGCAAACGTAACCACAGTCGTGACGTTTGCGTGACGTTTGAAAAAGGAATTCTACGAAATCGAACGGAACGAAACGAAAGATAGTACGCCGTTCCGAATATTCCCGAAGTGCTAATTTTCTTTTATTAATTTCCACTTTTTTTTTTAATTAGAGGAATATTTGTGTGTGGGATCGAGTGCAACAACATCAGAAAAAAAACAAAATAATGGAGCTTGCGACAGTTTAAATTTCAGCGTTTCGATAGATTAGGACCCAAGCAACCGTAACCACAGTCGTGACGTTTGCATGACGTTTTAAAAAGGAATTCTACGAAATCGAACGGAACGAAACGAAAGATAGTACGCCGTTCCGAATATTCCCGAAGTGCTAATTTTACTTTATTTATTTCAACTTTTTTTTTTAATTAGAGGAATATTTGTGTGTGGGATCGAGTTCACCAACATCAGAAAAAAAACAAAATAATGGAGCTTGCGACACTTGTAAATTTCAGTGTTTCTATAGATTAGGAGCTGAGCAAATGGTACCTCTGTCGTGACGTTTGTAAAAGGAATTCTACGAAATCGAACGGATCTAAACGAAAGATGGTACGCAGTTCCGAATATTCCCGAAGTGCTAATTTTATTTTATTTATTTCAACTTTTTTTTTTAATTAGAGGAATATTTGTGTGTGGGATCGAGTTCAACAACATCAGAAAAAAAACAAAATAATGGAGCTTGCGACACTTGTAAATTTCAGTGTTTCTATAGATTAGGAGCTGAGCAAACGGTACCTCTGTCGTGACGTTTGTAAAAGGAATTCTACGAAATCGAACGGAACGAAACGAAAGATAGTACGCCGTTCCGAATATTCCCGAAGTGCTAATTTTCTTTTATTAATTTCCACTTTTTTTTTTAATTAGAGGAATATTTGTGTGTGGGATCGAGTTCAACAACATCAGAAAAAAAACAAAATAATGGATCTTGCGACAGTTTAAATTTCAGCGTTTCGATAGATTAGGACCCAAGCAACCGTAACCACAGTCGTGACGTTTGCATGACGTTTGAAAAAGGAATTCTACGAAATCGAACGGAACGAAACGAAAGATAGTACGCCGTTCCGAATATTCCCGAAGTGCTAATTTTCTTTTATCAATTTCCACTTTTTTTTTTAATTAGATGAATATTTGTGTGTGGGATCGAGTTCAACAACATCAGAAAAAAAACAAAATAATGGAGCTTGCGACACTTGTAAATTTCAGTGTTTCTATAGATTAGGAGCTGAGCAAACGGTACCTCTGTCGTGACGTTTGTAAAAGGAATTCTACGAAATCGAACGGAACTAAACGAAAGATGGTACGCCGTTCCGAATATTCCCGAAGTGCTAATTTTTTCTTATTAATTTCCACTTTTTTTTTAATTAGAGGAATATTTGTGTGTGGGATCGGGTGCAACAACATCAGAAAAAAAACAAAATAATGGATCTTGCGACAGTTTAAATTTCAGCGTTTCTATAGATTAGGACCCAAGCAAACGTAACCACAGTCGTGACGTTTGCGTGACGTTTGAAAAAGGAATTCTACGAAATCGAACGGAACGAAACGAAAGATAGTACGCCGTTCCGAATATTCCCGAAGTGCTAATTTTCTTTTATTAATTTCCACTTTTTTTTTTAATTAGAGGAATATTTGTGTGTGGGATCGAGTGCAACAACATCAGAAAAAAAACAAAATAATGGAGCTTGCGACAGTTTAAATTTCAGCGTTTCGATAGATTAGGACCCAAGCAACCGTAACCACAGTCGTGACGTTTGCATGACGTTTTAAAAAGGAATTCTACGAAATCGAACGGAACGAAACGAAAGATAGTACGCCGTTCCGAATATTCCCGAAGTGCTAATTTTACTTTATTTATTTCAACTTTTTTTTTTAATTAGAGGAATATTTGTGTGTGGGATCGAGTTCACCAACATCAGAAAAAAAACAAAATAATGGAGCTTGCGACACTTGTAAATTTCAGTGTTTCTATAGATTAGGAGCTGAGCAAATGGTACCTCTGTCGTGACGTTTGTAAAAGGAATTCTACGAAATCGAACGGATCTAAACGAAAGATGGTACGCAGTTCCGAATATTCCCGAAGTGCTAATTTTATTTTATTTATTTCAACTTTTTTTTTTAATTAGAGGAATATTTGTGTGTGGGATCGAGTTCAACAACATCAGAAAAAAAACAAAATAATGGAGCTTGCGACACTTGTAAATTTCAGTGTTTCTATAGATTAGGAGCTGAGCAAACGGTACCTCTGTCGTGACGTTTGTAAAAGGAATTCTACGAAATCGAACGGAACGAAACGAAAGATAGTACGCCGTTCCGAATATTCCCGAAGTGCTAATTTTCTTTTATTAATTTCCACTTTTTTTTTTAATTAGAGGAATATTTGTGTGTGGGATCGAGTTCAACAACATCAGAAAAAAAACAAAATAATGGATCTTGCGACAGTTTAAATTTCAGCGTTTCGATAGATTAGGACCCAAGCAACCGTAACCACAGTCGTGACGTTAGCATGACGTTTGAAAAAGGAATTCTACGAAATCGAACGGAACGAAACGAAAGATAGTACGCCGTTCCGAATATTCCCGAAGTGCTAATTTTCTTTTATCAATTTCCACTTTTTTTTTTAATTAGATGAATATTTGTGTGTGGGATCGAGTTCAACAACATCAGAAAAAAAACAAAATAATGGAGCTTGCGACACTTGTAAATTTCAGTGTTTCTATAGATTAGGAGCTGAGCAAACGGTACCTCTGTCGTGACGTTTGTAAAAGGAATTCTACGAAATCGAACGGAACTAAACGAAAGATGGTACGCCGTTCCGAATATTCCCGAAGTGCTAATTTTATTTTATTTATTTCAACATTTTTTTTTAATTAGAGGAATATTTGTGTGTGGGATCGAGTTCAACAACATCAGAAAAAAAACAAAATAATGGAGCTTGCTACACTTGTAAATTTCAGTGTTTCTATAGATTAGGAGCTGAGCAAACGGTACCTCTGTCGTGACGTTTGTAAAACGAATTCTACGAAATCGAACGGAACGAAACGAAAGATAGTACGCCGTTCCGAATATTCCCGAAGTGCTAATTTTTTCTTATTAATTTCCACTTTTTTTTTAATTAGAGGAATATTTGTGTGTGGGATCGGGTGCAACAACATCAGAAAAAAAACAAAATAATGGATCTTGCGACAGTTTAAATTTCAGCGTTTCTATAGATTAGGACCCAAGCAAACGTAACCACAGTCGTGACGTTTGCGTGACGTTTGAAAAAGGAATTCTACGAAATCGAACGGAACGAAACGAAAGATAGTACGCCGTTCCGAATATTCCCGAAGTGCTAATTTTACTTTATTTATTTCAACTTTTTTTTTTAATTAGAGGAATATTTGTGTGTGGGATCGAGTTCACCAACATCAGAAAAAAAACAAAATAATGGAGCTTGCGACACTTGTAAATTTCAGTGTTTCTATAGATTAGGAGCTGAGCAAATGGTACCTCTGTCGTGACGTTTGTAAAAGGAATTCTACGAAATCGAACGGAACTAAACGAAAGATGGTACGCAGTTCCGAATATTCCCGAAGTGCTAATTTTATTTTATTTATTTCAACTTTTTTTTTTAATTAGAGGAATATTTGTGTGTGGGATCGAGTTCAACAACATCAGAAAAAAAACAAAATAATGGAGCTTGCGACACTTGTAAATTTCAGTGTTTCTATAGATTAGGAGCTGAGCAAACGGTACCTCTGTCGTGACGTTTGTAAAAGGAATTCTACGAAATCGAACGGAACGAAACGAAAGATAGTACGCCGTTCCGAATATTCCCGAAGTGCTAATTTTCTTTTATTAATTTCCACTTTTTTTTTTAATTAGAGGAATATTTGTGTGTGGGATCGAGTTCAACAACATCAGAAAAAAAACAAAATAATGGATCTTGCGACAGTTTAAATTTCAGCGTTTCGATAGATTAGGACCCAAGCAACCGTAACCACAGTCGTGACGTTTGCATGACGTTTGAAAAAGGAATTCTACGAAATCGAACGGAACGAAACGAAAGATAGTACGCCGTTCCGAATATTCCCGAAGATCTAATTTTCTTTTATCAATTTCCACTTTTTTTTTTAATTAGATGAATATTTGTGTGTGGGATCGAGTTCAACAACATCAGAAAAAAAACAAAATAATGGAGCTTGCGACACTTGTAAATTTCAGTGTTTCTATAGATTAGGAGCTGAGCAAACGGTACCTCTGTCGTGACGTTTGTAAAAGGAATTCTACGAAATCGAACGGAACTAAACGAAAGATGGTACGCCGTTCCGAATATTCCCGAAGTGCTAATTTTATTTTATTTATTTCAACATTTTTTTTTAATTAGAGGAATATTTGTGTGTGGGATCGAGTTCAACAACATCAGAAAAAAAACAAAATAATGGAGCTTGCGACACTTGTAAATTTCAGTGTTTCTATAGATTAGGAGCTGAGCAAACGGTACCTCTGTCGTGACGTTTGTAAAAGGAATTCTACGAAATCGAACGGAACGAAACGAAAGATAGTACGCCGTTCCGAATATTCCCGAAGTGCTAATTTTCTTTTATTAATTTCCACTTTTTTTTTTAATTAGAGGAATATTTGTGTGTGGGATCGAGTGCAACAACATCAGAAAAAAAACAAAATAATGGAGCTTGCGACAGTTTAAATTTCAGTGTTTCTATAGATTAGGAGCTGAGCCAACGGTACCTCTGTCGTGACGTTTGTAAAAGGAATTCTACGAAATCGAACGGAACGAAACGAAAGATAGTACGCCGTTCCGAATATTCCCGAAGTGCTAATTTTTTCTTATTAATTTCCACTTTTTTTTTAATTAGAGGAATATTTGTGTGTGGGATCGGGTGCAACAACATCAGAAAAAAAACAAAATAATGGATCTTGCGACAGTTTAAATTTCAGCGTTTCTATAGATTAGGACTCAAGCAAACGTAACCACAGTCGTGACGTTTGCGTGACGTTTGAAAAAGGAATTCTACGAAATCGAACGGAACGAAACGAAAGATAGTACGCCGTTCCGAATATTCCCGAAGTGCTAATTTTACTTTATTTATTTCAACTTTTTTTTTTAATTAGAGGAATATTTGTGTGTGGGATCGAGTTCACCAACATCAGAAAAAAAACAAAATAATGGAGCTTGCGACACTTGTAAATTTCAGTGTTTCTATAGATTAGGAGCTGAGCAAATGGTACCTCTGTCGTGACGTTTGTAAAAGGAATTCTACGAAATCGAACGGAACTAAACGAAAGATGGTACGCAGTTCCGAATATTCCCGAAGTGCTAATTTTATTTTATTTATTTCAACTTTTTTTTTTAATTAGAGGAATATTTGTGTGTGGGATCGAGTTCAACAACATCAGAAAAAAAACAAAATAATGGAGCTTGCGACACTTGTAAATTTCAGTGTTTCTATAGATTAGGAGCTGAGCAAACGGTACCTCTGTCGTGACGTTTGTAAAAGGAATTCTACGAAATCGAACGGAACGAAACGAAAGATAGTACGCCGTTCCGAATATTCCCGAAGTGCTAATTTTCTTTTATTAATTTCCACTTTTTTTTTTAATTAGAGGAATATTTGTGTGTGGGATCGAGTTCAACAACATCAGAAAAAAAACAAAATAATGGATCTTGCGACAGTTTAAATTTCAGCGTTTCGATAGATTAGGACCCAAGCAACCGTAACCACAGTCGTGACGTTTGCATGACGCTTGAAAAAGGAATTCTACGAAATCGAACGGAACGAAACGAAAGATAGTACGCCGTTCCGAATATTCCCGAAGATCTAATTTTCTTTTATCAATTTCCACTTTTTTTTTTAATTAGATGAATATTTGTGTGTGGGATCGAGTTCAACAACATCAGAAAAAAAACAAAATAATGGAGCTTGCGACACTTGTAAATTTCAGTGTTTCTATAGATTAGGAGCTGAGCAAACGGTACCTCTGTCGTGACGTTTGTAAAAGGAATTCTACGAAATCGAACGGAACTAAACGAAAGATGGTACGCCGTTCCGAATATTCCCGAAGTGCTAATTTTATTTTATTTATTTCAACATTTTTTTTTAATTAGAGGAATATTTGTGTGTGGGATCGAGTTCAACAACATCAGAAAAAAAACAAAATAATGGAGCTTGCGACACTTGTAAATTTCAGTGTTTCTATAGATTAGGAGCTGAGCAAACGGTACCTCTGTCGTGACGTTTGTAAAAGGAATTCTACGAAATCGAACGGAACTAAACGAAAGATGGTACGCCGTTCCGAATATTCCCGAAGTGCTAATTTTATTTTATTTATTTCAACATTTTTTTTTAATTAGAGGAATATTTGTGTGTGGGATCGAGTTCAACAACATCAGAAAAAAAACAAAATAATGGAGCTTGCGACACTTGTAAATTTCAGTGTTTCTATAGATTAGGAGCTGAGCAAACGGTACCTCTGTCGTGACGTTTGTAAAAGGAATTCTACGAAATCGAACGGAACGAAACGAAAGATAGTACGCCGTTCCGAATATTCCCGAAGTGCTAATTTTCTTTTATTAATTTCCACTTTTTTTTTTAATTAGAGGAATATTTGTGTGTGGGATCGAGTGCAACAACATCAGAAAAAAAACAAAATAATGGAGCTTGCGACAGTTTAAATTTCAGTGTTTCTATAGATTAGGAGCTGAGCCAACGGTACCTCTGTCGTGACGTTTGTAAAAGGAATTCTACGAAATCGAACGGAACGAAACGAAAGATAGTACGCCGTTCCGAATATTCCCGAAGTGCTAATTTTTTCTTATTAATTTCCACTTTTTTTTTAATTAGAGGAATATTTGTGTGTGGGATCGGGTGCAACAACATCAGAAAAAAAACAAAATAATGGATCTTGCGACAGTTTAAATTTCAGCGTTTCTATAGATTAGGACTCAAGCAAACGTAACCACAGTCGTGACGTTTGCGTGACGTTTGAAAAAGGAATTCTACGAAATCGAACGGAACGAAACGAAAGATAGTACGCCGTTCCGAATATTCCCGAAGTGCTAATTTTACTTTATTTATTTCAACTTTTTTTTTTAATTAGAGGAATATTTGTGTGTGGGATCGAGTTCACCAACATCAGAAAAAAAACAAAATAATGGAGCTTGCGACACTTGTAAATTTCAGTGTTTCTATAGATTAGGAGCTGAGCAAATGGTACCTCTGTCGTGACGTTTGTAAAAGGAATTCTACGAAATCGAACGGAACTAAACGAAAGATGGTACGCAGTTCCGAATATTCCCGAAGTGCTAATTTTATTTTATTTATTTCAACTTTTTTTTTTAATTAGAGGAATATTTGTGTGTGGGATCGAGTTCAACAACATCAGAAAAAAAACAAAATAATGGAGCTTGCGACACTTGTAAATTTCAGTGTTTCTATAGATTAGGAGCTGAGCAAACGGTACCTCTGTCGTGACGTTTGTAAAAGGAATTCTACGAAATCGAACGGAACGAAACGAAAGATAGTACGCCGTTCCGAATATTCCCGAAGTGCTAATTTTCTTTTATTAATTTCCACTTTTTTTTTTAATTAGAGGAATATTTGTGTGTGGGATCGAGTTCAACAACATCAGAAAAAAAACAAAATAATGGATCTTGCGACAGTTTAAATTTCAGCGTTTCGATAGATTAGGACCCAAGCAACCGTAACCACAGTCGTGACGTTTGCATGACGCTTGAAAAAGGAATTCTACGAAATCGAACGGAACGAAACGAAAGATAGTACGCCGTTCCGAATATTCCCGAAGATCTAATTTTCTTTTATCAATTTCCACTTTTTTTTTTAATTAGATGAATATTTGTGTGTGGGATCGAGTTCAACAACATCAGAAAAAAAACAAAATAATGGAGCTTGCGACACTTGTAAATTTCAGTGTTTCTATAGATTAGGAGCTGAGCAAACGGTACCTCTGTCGTGACGTTTGTAAAAGGAATTCTACGAAATCGAACGGAACTAAACGAAAGATGGTACGCCGTTCCGAATATTCCCGAAGTGCTAATTTTATTTTATTTATTTCAACATTTTTTTTTAATTAGAGGAATATTTGTGTGTGGGATCGAGTTCAACAACATCAGAAAAAAAACAAAATAATGGAGCTTGCGACACTTGTAAATTTCAGTGTTTCTATAGATTAGGAGCTGAGCAAACGGTACCTCTGTCGTGACGTTTGTAAAAGGAATTCTACGAAATCGAACGGAACTAAACGAAAGATGGTACGCCGTTCCGAATATTCCCGAAGTGCTAATTTTATTTTATTTATTTCAACATTTTTTTTTAATTAGAGGAATATTTGTGTGTGGGATCGAGTTCAACAACATCAGAAAAAAAACAAAATAATGGAGCTTGCGACACTTGTAAATTTCAGTGTTTCTATAGATTAGGAGCTGAGCAAACGGTACCTCTGTCGTGACGTTTGTAAAAGGAATTCTACGAAATCGAACGGAACGAAACGAAAGATAGTACGCCGTTCCGAATATTCCCGAAGTGCTAATTTTCTTTTATTAATTTCCACTTTTTTTTTTAATTAGAGGAATATTTGTGTGTGGGATCGAGTGCAACAACATCAGAAAAAAAACAAAATAATGGAGCTTGCGACAGTTTAAATTTCAGTGTTTCTATAGATTAGGAGCTGAGCCAACGGTACCTCTGTCGTGACGTTTGTAAAAGGAATTCTACGAAATCGAACGGAACGAAACGAAAGATAGTACGCCGTTCCGAATATTCCCGAAGTGCTAATTTTTTCTTATTAATTTCCACTTTTTTTTTAATTAGAGGAATATTTGTGTGTGGGATCGGGTGCAACAACATCAGAAAAAAAACAAAATAATGGATCTTGCGACAGTTTAAATTTCAGCGTTTCTATAGATTAGGACCCAAGCAAACGTAACCACAGTCGTGACGTTTGCGTGACGTTTGAAAAAGGAATTCTACGAAATCGAACGGAACGAAACGAAAGATAGTACGCCGTTCCGAATATTCCCGAAGTGCTAATTTTACTTTATTTATTTCAACTTTTTTTTTTAATTAGAGGAATATTTGTGTGTGGGATCGAGTTCACCAACATCAGAAAAAAAACAAAATAATGGAGCTTGCGACACTTGTAAATTTCAGTGTTTCTATAGATTAGGAGCTGAGCAAATGGTACCTCTGTCGTGACGTTTGTAAAAGGAATTCTACGAAATCGAACGGAACTAAACGAAAGATGGTACGCAGTTCCGAATATTCCCGAAGTGCTAATTTTATTTTATTTATTTCAACTTTTTTTTTTAATTAGAGGAATATTTGTGTGTGGGATCGAGTTCAACAACATCAGAAAAAAAACAAAATAATGGAGCTTGCGACACTTGTAAATTTCAGTGTTTCTATAGATTAGGAGCTGAGCAAACGGTACCTCTGTCGTGACGTTTGTAAAAGGAATTCTACGAAATCGAACGGAACGAAACGAAAGATAGTACGCCGTTCCGAATATTCCCGAAGTGCTAATTTTCTTTTATTAATTTCCACTTTTTTTTTTAATTAGAGGAATATTTGTGTGTGGGATCGAGTTCAACAACATCAGAAAAAAAACAAAATAATGGATCTTGCGACAGTTTAAATTTCAGCGTTTCGATAGATTAGGACCCAAGCAACCGTAACCACAGTCGTGACGTTTGCATGACGTTTGAAAAAGGAATTCTACGAAATCGAACGGAACGAAACGAAAGATAGTACGCCGTTCCGAATATTCCCGAAGATCTAATTTTCTTTTATCAATTTCCACTTTTTTTTTTAATTAGATGAATATTTGTGTGTGGGATCGAGTTCAACAACATCAGAAAAAAAACAAAATAATGGAGCTTGCGACACTTGTAAATTTCAGTGTTTCTATAGATTAGGAGCTGAGCAAACGGTACCTCTGTCGTGACGTTTGTAAAAGGAATTCTACGAAATCGAACGGAACTAAACGAAAGATGGTACGCCGTTCCGAATATTCCCGAAGTGCTAATTTTATTTTATTTATTTCAACATTTTTTTTTAATTAGAGGAATATTTGTGTGTGGGATCGAGTTCAACAACATCAGAAAAAAAACAAAATAATGGAGCTTGCGACACTTGTAAATTTCAGTGTTTCTATAGATTAGGAGCTGAGCAAACGGTACCTCTGTCGTGACGTTTGTAAAAGGAATTCTACGAAATCGAACGGAACGAAACGAAAGATAGTACGCCGTTCCGAATATTCCCGAAGTGCTAATTTTCTTTTATTAATTTCCACTTTTTTTTTTAATTAGAGGAATATTTGTGTGTGGGATCGAGTGCAACAACATCAGAAAAAAAACAAAATAATGGAGCTTGCGACAGTTTAAATTTCAGTGTTTCTATAGATTAGGAGCTGAGCCAACGGTACCTCTGTCGTGACGTTTGTAAAAGGAATTCTACGAAATCGAACGGAACGAAACGAAAGATAGTACGCCGTTCCGAATATTCCCGAAGTGCTAATTTTTTCTTATTAATTTCCACTTTTTTTTTAATTAGAGGAATATTTGTGTGTGGGATCGGGTGCAACAACATCAGAAAAAAAACAAAATAATGGATCTTGCGACAGTTTAAATTTCAGCGTTTCTATAGATTAGGACCCAAGCAAACGTAACCACAGTCGTGACGTTTGCGTGACGTTTGAAAAAGGAATTCTACGAAATCGAACGGAACGAAACGAAAGATAGTACGCCGTTCCGAATATTCCCGAAGTGCTAATTTTCTTTTATTAATTTCCACTTTTTTTTTTAATTAGAGGAATATTTGTGTGTGGGATCGAGTGCAACAACATCAGAAAAAAAACAAAATAATGGAGCTTGCGACAGTTTAAATTTCAGCGTTTCGATAGATTAGGACCCAAGCAACCGTAACCACAGTCGTGACGTTTGCATGACGTTTTAAAAAGGAATTCTACGAAATCGAACGGAACGAAACGAAAGATAGTACGCCGTTCCGAATATTCCCGAAGTGCTAATTTTACTTTATTTATTTCAACTTTTTTTTTTAATTAGAGGAATATTTGTGTGTGGGATCGAGTTCACCAACATCAGAAAAAAAACAAAATAATGGATCTTGCGACAGTTTAAATTTCAGTGTTTCTATAGATTAGGAGCTGAGCCAACGGTACCTCTGTCGTGACGTTTGTAAAAGGAATTCTACGAAATCGAACGGAACGAAACGAAAGATAGTACGCCGTTCCGAATATTCCCGAAGTGCTAATTTTCTTTTATTAATTTCCACTTTTTTTTTTAATTAGAGGAATATTTGTGTGTGGGATCGAGTTCAACAACATCAGAAAAAAAACAAAATAATGGATCTTGCGACAGTTTAAATTTCAGCGTTTCGATAGATTAGGACCCAAGCAACCGTAACCACAGTCGTGACGTTTGCATGACGTTTGAAAAAGGAATTCTACGAAATCGAACGGAACGAAACGAAAGATAGTACGCCGTTCCGAATATTCCCGAAGATCTAATTTTCTTTTATCAATTTCCACTTTTTTTTTTAATTAGATGAATATTTGTGTGTGGGATCGAGTTCAACAACATCAGAAAAAAAACAAAATAATGGAGCTTGCGACACTTGTAAATTTCAGTGTTTCTATAGATTAGGAGCTGAGCAAACGGTACCTCTGTCGTGACGTTTGTAAAAGGAATTCTACGAAATCGAACGGAACTAAACGAAAGATGGTACGCCGTTCCGAATATTCCCGAAGTGCTAATTTTATTTTATTTATTTCAACATTTTTTTTTAATTAGAGGAATATTTGTGTGTGGGATCGAGTTCAACAACATCAGAAAAAAAACAAAATAATGGAGCTTGCGACACTTGTAAATTTCAGTGTTTCTATAGATTAGGAGCTGAGCAAACGGTACCTCTGTCGTGACGTTTGTAAAAGGAATTCTACGAAATCGAACGGAACTAAACGAAAGATGGTACGCCGTTCCGAATATTCCCGAAGTGCTAATTTTATTTTATTTATTTCAACATTTTTTTTTAATTAGAGGAATATTTGTGTGTGGGATCGAGTTCAACAACATCAGAAAAAAAACAAAATAATGGAGCTTGCGACACTTGTAAATTTCAGTGTTTCTATAGATTAGGAGCTGAGCAAACGGTACCTCTGTCGTGACGTTTGTAAAAGGAATTCTACGAAATCGAACGGAACGAAACGAAAGATAGTACGCCGTTCCGAATATTCCCGAAGTGCTAATTTTCTTTTATTAATTTCCACTTTTTTTTTTAATTAGAGGAATATTTGTGTGTGGGATCGAGTGCAACAACATCAGAAAAAAAACAAAATAATGGAGCTTGCGACAGTTTAAATTTCAGTGTTTCTATAGATTAGGAGCTGAGCCAACGGTACCTCTGTCGTGACGTTTGTAAAAGGAATTCTACGAAATCGAACGGAACGAAACGAAAGATAGTACGCCGTTCCGAATATTCCCGAAGTGCTAATTTTTTCTTATTAATTTCCACTTTTTTTTTAATTAGAGGAATATTTGTGTGTGGGATCGGGTGCAACAACATCAGAAAAAAAACAAAATAATGGATCTTGCGACAGTTTAAATTTCAGCGTTTCTATAGATTAGGACCCAAGCAAACGTAACCACAGTCGTGACGTTTGCGTGACGTTTGAAAAAGGAATTCTACGAAATCGAACGGAACGAAACGAAAGATAGTACGCCGTTCCGAATATTCCCGAAGTGCTAATTTTCTTTTATTAATTTCCACTTTTTTTTTTAATTAGAGGAATATTTGTGTGTGGGATCGAGTGCAACAACATCAGAAAAAAAACAAAATAATGGAGCTTGCGACAGTTTAAATTTCAGCGTTTCGATAGATTAGGACCCAAGCAACCGTAACCACAGTCGTGACGTTTGCATGACGTTTTAAAAAGGAATTCTACGAAATCGAACGGAACGAAACGAAAGATAGTACGCCGTTCCGAATATTCCCGAAGTGCTAATTTTACTTTATTTATTTCAACTTTTTTTTTTAATTAGAGGAATATTTGTGTGTGGGATCGAGTTCACCAACATCAGAAAAAAAACAAAATAATGGATCTTGCGACAGTTTAAATTTCAGTGTTTCTATAGATTAGGAGCTGAGCCAACGGTACCTCTGTCGTGACGTTTGTAAAAGGAATTCTACGAAATCGAACGGAACGAAACGAAAGATAGTACGCCGTTCCGAATATTCCCGAAGTGCTAATTTTCTTTTATTAATTTCCACTTTTTTTTTTAATTAGAGGAATATTTGTGTGTGGGATCGAGTTCAACAACATCAGAAAAAAAACAAAATAATGGATCTTGCGACAGTTTAAATTTCAGCGTTTCGATAGATTAGGACCCAAGCAACCGTAACCACAGTCGTGACGTTTGCATGACGTTTGAAAAAGGAATTCTACGAAATCGAACGGAACGAAACGAAAGATAGTACGCCGTTCCGAATATTCCCGAAGATCTAATTTTCTTTTATCAATTTCCACTTTTTTTTTTAATTAGATGAATATTTGTGTGTGGGATCGAGTTCAACAACATCAGAAAAAAAACAAAATAATGGAGCTTGCGACACTTGTAAATTTCAGTGTTTCTATAGATTAGGAGCTGAGCAAACGGTACCTCTGTCGTGACGTTTGTAAAAGGAATTCTACGAAATCGAACGGAACTAAACGAAAGATGGTACGCCGTTCCGAATATTCCCGAAGTGCTAATTTTATTTTATTTATTTCAACATTTTTTTTTAATTAGAGGAATATTTGTGTGTGGGATCGAGTTCAACAACATCAGAAAAAAAACAAAATAATGGAGCTTGCGACACTTGTAAATTTCAGTGTTTCTATAGATTAGGAGCTGAGCAAACGGTACCTCTGTCGTGACGTTTGTAAAAGGAATTCTACGAAATCGAACGGAACTAAACGAAAGATGGTACGCCGTTCCGAATATTCCCGAAGTGCTAATTTTATTTTATTTATTTCAACATTTTTTTTTAATTAGAGGAATATTTGTGTGTGGGATCGAGTTCAACAACATCAGAAAAAAAACAAAATAATGGAGCTTGCGACACTTGTAAATTTCAGTGTTTCTATAGATTAGGAGCTGAGCAAACGGTACCTCTGTCGTGACGTTTGTAAAAGGAATTCTACGAAATCGAACGGAACGAAACGAAAGATAGTACGCCGTTCCGAATATTCCCGAAGTGCTAATTTTCTTTTATTAATTTCCACTTTTTTTTTTAATTAGAGGAATATTTGTGTGTGGGATCGAGTGCAACAACATCAGAAAAAAAACAAAATAATGGAGCTTGCGACAGTTTAAATTTCAGTGTTTCTATAGATTAGGAGCTGAGCCAACGGTACCTCTGTCGTGACGTTTGTAAAAGGAATTCTACGAAATCGAACGGAACGAAACGAAAGATAGTACGCCGTTCCGAATATTCCCGAAGTGCTAATTTTTTCTTATTAATTTCCACTTTTTTTTTAATTAGAGGAATATTTGTGTGTGGGATCGGGTGCAACAACATCAGAAAAAAAACAAAATAATGGATCTTGCGACAGTTTAAATTTCAGCGTTTCTATAGATTAGGACCCAAGCAAACGTAACCACAGTCGTGACGTTTGCGTGACGTTTGAAAAAGGAATTCTACGAAATCGAACGGAACGAAACGAAAGATAGTACGCCGTTCCGAATATTCCCGAAGTGCTAATTTTACTTTATTTATTTCAACTTTTTTTTTTAATTAGAGGAATATTTGTGTGTGGGATCGAGTTCACCAACATCAGAAAAAAAACAAAATAATGGAGCTTGCGACACTTGTAAATTTCAGTGTTTCTATAGATTAGGAGCTGAGCAAATGGTACCTCTGTCGTGACGTTTGTAAAAGGAATTCTACGAAATCGAACGGAACTAAACGAAAGATGGTACGCAGTTCCGAATATTCCCGAAGTGCTAATTTTATTTTATTTATTTCAACTTTTTTTTTTAATTAGAGGAATATTTGTGTGTGGGATCGAGTTCAACAACATCAGAAAAAAAACAAAATAATGGAGCTTGCGACACTTGTAAATTTCAGTGTTTCTATAGATTAGGAGCTGAGCAAACGGTACCTCTGTCGTGACGTTTGTAAAAGGAATTCTACGAAATCGAACGGAACGAAACGAAAGATAGTACGCCGTTCCGAATATTCCCGAAGTGCTAATTTTCTTTTATTAATTTCCACTTTTTTTTTTAATTAGAGGAATATTTGTGTGTGGGATCGAGTTCAACAACATCAGAAAAAAAACAAAATAATGGATCTTGCGACAGTTTAAATTTCAGCGTTTCGATAGATTAGGACCCAAGCAACCGTAACCACAGTCGTGACGTTTGCATGACGTTTGAAAAAGGAATTCTACGAAATCGAACGGAACGAAACGAAAGATAGTACGCCGTTCCGAATATTCCCGAAGATCTAATTTTCTTTTATCAATTTCCACTTTTTTTTTTAATTAGATGAATATTTGTGTGTGGGATCGAGTTCAACAACATCAGAAAAAAAACAAAATAATGGAGCTTGCGACACTTGTAAATTTCAGTGTTTCTATAGATTAGGAGCTGAGCAAACGGTACCTCTGTCGTGACGTTTGTAAAAGGAATTCTACGAAATCGAACGGAACTAAACGAAAGATGGTACGCCGTTCCGAATATTCCCGAAGTGCTAATTTTATTTTATTTATTTCAACATTTTTTTTTAATTAGAGGAATATTTGTGTGTGGGATCGAGTTCAACAACATCAGAAAAAAAACAAAATAATGGAGCTTGCGACACTTGTAAATTTCAGTGTTTCTATAGATTAGGAGCTGAGCAAACGGTACCTCTGTCGTGACGTTTGTAAAAGGAATTCTACGAAATCGAACGGAACGAAACGAAAGATAGTACGCCGTTCCGAATATTCCCGAAGTGCTAATTTTCTTTTATTAATTTCCACTTTTTTTTTTAATTAGAGGAATATTTGTGTGTGGGATCGAGTGCAACAACATCAGAAAAAAAACAAAATAATGGAGCTTGCGACAGTTTAAATTTCAGTGTTTCTATAGATTAGGAGCTGAGCCAACGGTACCTCTGTCGTGACGTTTGTAAAAGGAATTCTACGAAATCGAACGGAACGAAACGAAAGATAGTACGCCGTTCCGAATATTCCCGAAGTGCTAATTTTTTCTTATTAATTTCCACTTTTTTTTTAATTAGAGGAATATTTGTGTGTGGGATCGGGTGCAACAACATCAGAAAAAAAACAAAATAATGGATCTTGCGACAGTTTAAATTTCAGCGTTTCTATAGATTAGGACCCAAGCAAACGTAACCACAGTCGTGACGTTTGCGTGACGTTTGAAAAAGGAATTCTACGAAATCGAACGGAACGAAACGAAAGATAGTACGCCGTTCCGAATATTCCCGAAGTGCTAATTTTCTTTTATTAATTTCCACTTTTTTTTTTAATTAGAGGAATATTTGTGTGTGGGATCGAGTGCAACAACATCAGAAAAAAAACAAAATAATGGAGCTTGCGACAGTTTAAATTTCAGCGTTTCGATAGATTAGGACCCAAGCAACCGTAACCACAGTCGTGACGTTTGCATGACGTTTTAAAAAGGAATTCTACGAAATCGAACGGAACGAAACGAAAGATAGTACGCCGTTCCGAATATTCCCGAAGTGCTAATTTTACTTTATTTATTTCAACTTTTTTTTTTAATTAGAGGAATATTTGTGTGTGGGATCGAGTTCACCAACATCAGAAAAAAAACAAAATAATGGATCTTGCGACAGTTTAAATTTCAGTGTTTCTATAGATTAGGAGCTGAGCCAACGGTACCTCTGTCGTGACGTTTGTAAAAGGAATTCTACGAAATCGAACGGAACGAAACGAAAGATAGTACGCCGTTCCGAATATTCCCGAAGTGCTAATTTTTTCTTATTAATTTCCACTTTTTTTTTAATTAGAGGAATATTTGTGTGTGGGATCGGGTGCAACAACATCAGAAAAAAAACAAAATAATGGATCTTGCGACAGTTTAAATTTCAGCGTTTCTATAGATTAGGACCCAAGCAAACGTAACCACAGTCGTGACGTTTGCGTGACGTTTGAAAAAGGAATTCTACGAAATCGAACGGAACGAAACGATAGATAGTACGCCGTTCCGAATATTCCCGAAGTGCTAATTTTCTTTTATTAATTTCTCACTTTTTTTTTTAATTAGAGGAATATTTGTGTGTGGGATCGAGTGCAACAACATCAGAAAAAAAACAAAATAATGGAGCTTGCGACAGTTTAAATTTCAGCGTTTCGATAGATTAGGACCCAAGCAACCGTAACCACAGTCGTGACGTTTGCATGACGTTTTAAAAAGGAATTCTACGAAATCGAACGGAACGAAACGAAAGATAGTACGCCGTTCCGAATATTCCCGAAGTGCTAATTTTACTTTATTTATTTCAACTTTTTTTTTTAATTAGAGGAATATTTGTGTGTGGGATCGAGTTCACCAACATCAGAAAAAAAACAAAATAATGGAGCTTGCGACACTTGTAAATTTCAGTGTTTCTATAGATTAGGAGCTGAGCAAATGGTACCTCTGTCGTGACGTTTGTAAAAGGAATTCTACGAAATCGAACGGAACTAAACGAAAGATGGTACGCAGTTCCGAATATTCCCGAAGTGCTAATTTTATTTTATTTATTTCAACTTTTTTTTTTAATTAGAGGAATATTTGTGTGTGGGATCGAGTTCAACAACATCAGAAAAAAAACAAAATAATGGAGCTTGCGACACTTGTAAATTTCAGTGTTTCTATAGATTAGGAGCTGAGCAAACGGTACCTCTGTCGTGACGTTTGTAAAAGGAATTCTACGAAATCGAACGGAACGAAACGAAAGATAGTACGCCGTTCCGAATATTCCCGAAGTGCTAATTTTCTTTTATTAATTTCCACTTTTTTTTTTAATTAGAGGAATATTTGTGTGTGGGATCGAGTTCAACAACATCAGAAAAAAAACAAAATAATGGATCTTGCGACAGTTTAAATTTCAGCGTTTCGATAGATTAGGACCCAAGCAACCGTAACCACAGTCGTGACGTTTGCATGACGTTTGAAAAAGGAATTCTACGAAATCGAACGGAACGAAACGAAAGATAGTACGCCGTTCCGAATATTCCCGAAGTGCTAATTTTCTTTTATCAATTTCCACTTTTTTTTTTAATTAGATGAATATTTGTGTGTGGGATCGAGTTCAACAACATCAGAAAAAAAACAAAATAATGGAGCTTGCGACACTTGTAAATTTCAGTGTTTCTATAGATTAGGAGCTGAGCAAACGGTACCTCTGTCGTGACGTTTGTAAAAGGAATTCTACGAAATCGAACGGAACTAAACGAAAGATGGTACGCCGTTCCGAATATTCCCGAAGTGCTAATTTTATTTTATTTATTTCAACATTTTTTTTTAATTAGAGGAATATTTGTGTGTGGGATCGAGTTCAACAACATCAGAAAAAAAACAAAATAATGGAGCTTGCGACACTTGTAAATTTCAGTGTTTCTATAGATTAGGAGCTGAGCAAACGGTACCTCTGTCGTGACGTTTGTAAAAGGAATTCTACGAAATCGAACGGAACGAAACGAAAGATAGTACGCCGTTCCGAATATTCCCGAAGTGCTAATTTTCTTTTATTAATTTCCACTTTTTTTTTTAATTAGAGGAATATTTGTGTGTGGGATCGAGTGCAACAACATCAGAAAAAAAACAAAATAATGGAGCTTGCGACAGTTTAAATTTCAGCGTTTCGATAGATTAGGACCCAAGCAAACGTAACCACAGTCGTGACGTTTGCATGACGTTTTAAAAAGGAATTCTACGAAATCGAACGGAACGAAACGAAAGATAGTACGCCGTTCCGAATATTCCCGAAGTGCTAATTTTACTTTATTTATTTCAACTTTTTTTTTTAATTAGAGGAATATTTGTGTGTGGGATCGAGTTCACCAACATCAGAAAAAAAACAAAATAATGGAGCTTGCGACACTTGTAAATTTCAGTGTTTCTATAGATTAGGAGCTGAGCAAATGGTACCTCTGTCGTGACGTTTGTAAAAGGAATTCTACGAAATCGAACGGATCTAAACGAAAGATGGTACGCAGTTCCGAATATTCCCGAAGTGCTTATTTTATTTTATTTATTTCAACTTTTTTTTTTCATTAGAGGAATATTTGTGTGTGGGATCGAGTTCAACAACATCAGAAAAAAAACAAAATAATGGAGCTTGCGACACTTGTAAATTTCAGTGTTTCTATAGATTAGGAGCTGAGCAAACGGTACCTCTGTCGTGACGTTTGTAAAAGGAATTCTACGAAATCGAACGGAACGAAACGAAAGATAGTACGCCGTTCCGAATATTCCCGAAGTGCTAATTTTATTTTATTTATTTCAACATTTTTTTTTAATTAGAGGAATATTTGTGTGTGGGATCGAGTTCAACAACATCAGAAAAAAAACAAAATAATGGAGCTTGCGACACTTGTAAATTTCAGTGTTTCTATAGATTAGGAGCTGAGCAAACGGTACCTCTGTCGTGACGTTTGTAAAAGGAATTCTACGAAATCGAACGGAACGAAACGAAAGATAGTACGCCGTTCCGAATATTCCCGAAGTGCTAATTTTCTTTTATTAATTTCCACTTTTTTTTTTAATTAGAGGAATATTTGTGTGTGGGATCGAGTGCAACAACATCAGAAAAAAAACAAAATAATGGAGCTTGCGACAGTTTAAATTTCAGCGTTTCGATAGATTAGGACCCAAGCAACCGTAACCACAGTCGTGACGTTTGCATGACGTTTTAAAAAGGAATTCTACGAAATCGAACGGAACGAAACGAAAGATAGTACGCCGTTCCGAATATTCCCGAAGTGCTAATTTTACTTTATTTATTTCAACTTTTTTTTTTAATTAGAGGAATATTTGTGTGTGGGATCGAGTTCACCAACATCAGAAAAAAAACAAAATAATGGAGCTTGCGACACTTGTAAATTTCAGTGTTTCTATAGATTAGGAGCTGAGCAAATGGTACCTCTGTCGTGACGTTTGTAAAAGGAATTCTACGAAATCGAACGGAACTAAACGAAAGATGGTACGCAGTTCCGAATATTCCCGAAGTGCTAATTTTATTTTATTTATTTCAACTTTTTTTTTTAATTAGAGGAATATTTGTGTGTGGGATCGAGTTCAACAACATCAGAAAAAAAACAAAATAATGGAGCTTGCGACACTTGTAAATTTCAGTGTTTCTATAGATTAGGAGCTGAGCAAACGGTACCTCTGTCGTGACGTTTGTAAAAGGAATTCTACGAAATCGAACGGAACGAAACGAAAGATAGTACGCCGTTCCGAATATTCCCGAAGTGCTAATTTTCTTTTATTAATTTCCACTTTTTTTTTTAATTAGAGGAATATTTGTGTGTGGGATCGAGTTCAACAACATCAGAAAAAAAACAAAATAATGGATCTTGCGACAGTTTAAATTTCAGCGTTTCGATAGATTAGGACCCAAGCAACCGTAACCACAGTCGTGACGTTTGCATGACGTTTGAAAAAGGAATTCTACGAAATCGAACGGAACGAAACGAAAGATAGTACGCCGTTCCGAATATTCCCGAAGTGCTAATTTTCTTTTATCAATTTCCACTTTTTTTTTTAATTAGATGAATATTTGTGTGTGGGATCGAGTTCAACAACATCAGAAAAAAAACAAAATAATGGAGCTTGCGACACTTGTAAATTTCAGTGTTTCTATAGATTAGGAGCTGAGCAAACGGTACCTCTGTCGTGACGTTTGTAAAAGGAATTCTACGAAATCGAACGGAACTAAACGAAAGATGGTACGCCGTTCCGAATATTCCCGAAGTGCTAATTTTATTTTATTTATTTCAACATTTTTTTTTAATTAGAGGAATATTTGTGTGTGGGATCGAGTTCAACAACATCAGAAAAAAAACAAAATAATGGAGCTTGCGACACTTGTAAATTTCAGTGTTTCTATAGATTAGGAGCTGAGCAAACGGTACCTCTGTCGTGACGTTTGTAAAAGGAATTCTACGAAATCGAACGGAACGAAACGAAAGATAGTACGCCGTTCCGAATATTCCCGAAGTGCTAATTTTCTTTTATTAATTTCCACTTTTTTTTTTAATTAGAGGAATATTTGTGTGTGGGATCGAGTGCAACAACATCAGAAAAAAAACAAAATAATGGAGCTTGCGACAGTTTAAATTTCAGCGTTTCGATAGATTAGGACCCAAGCAAACGTAACCACAGTCGTGACGTTTGCATGACGTTTTAAAAAGGAATTCTACGAAATCGAACGGAACGAAACGAAAGATAGTACGCCGTTCCGAATATTCCCGAAGTGCTAATTTTACTTTATTTATTTCAACTTTTTTTTTTAATTAGAGGAATATTTGTGTGTGGGATCGAGTTCACCAACATCAGAAAAAAAACAAAATAATGGAGCTTGCGACACTTGTAAATTTCAGTGTTTCTATAGATTAGGAGCTGAGCAAATGGTACCTCTGTCGTGACGTTTGTAAAAGGAATTCTACGAAATCGAACGGATCTAAACGAAAGATGGTACGCAGTTCCGAATATTCCCGAAGTGCTTATTTTATTTTATTTATTTCAACTTTTTTTTTTCATTAGAGGAATATTTGTGTGTGGGATCGAGTTCAACAACATCAGAAAAAAAACAAAATAATGGAGCTTGCGACACTTGTAAATTTCAGTGTTTCTATAGATTAGGAGCTGAGCAAACGGTACCTCTGTCGTGACGTTTGTAAAAGGAATTCTACGAAATCGAACGGAACGAAACGAAAGATAGTACGCCGTTCCGAATATTCCCGAAGTGCTAATTTTATTTTATTTATTTCAACATTTTTTTTTAATTAGAGGAATATTTGTGTGTGGGATCGAGTTCAACAACATCAGAAAAAAAACAAAATAATGGAGCTTGCGACACTTGTAAATTTCAGTGTTTCTATAGATTAGGAGCTGAGCAAACGGTACCTCTGTCGTGACGTTTGTAAAAGGAATTCTACGAAATCGAACGGAACGAAACGAAAGATAGTACGCCGTTCCGAATATTCCCGAAGTGCTAATTTTCTTTTATTAATTTCCACTTTTTTTTTTAATTAGAGGAATATTTGTGTGTGGGATCGAGTGCAACAACATCAGAAAAAAAACAAAATAATGGAGCTTGCGACAGTTTAAATTTCAGCGTTTCGATAGATTAGGACCCAAGCAACCGTAACCACAGTCGTGACGTTTGCATGACGTTTTAAAAAGGAATTCTACGAAATCGAACGGAACGAAACGAAAGATAGTACGCCGTTCCGAATATTCCCGAAGTGCTAATTTTACTTTATTTATTTCAACTTTTTTTTTTAATTAGAGGAATATTTGTGTGTGGGATCGAGTTCACCAACATCAGAAAAAAAACAAAATAATGGAGCTTGCGACACTTGTAAATTTCAGTGTTTCTATAGATTAGGAGCTGAGCAAATGGTACCTCTGTCGTGACGTTTGTAAAAGGAATTCTACGAAATCGAACGGAACTAAACGAAAGATGGTACGCAGTTCCGAATATTCCCGAAGTGCTAATTTTATTTTATTTATTTCAACTTTTTTTTTTAATTAGAGGAATATTTGTGTGTGGGATCGAGTTCAACAACATCAGAAAAAAAACAAAATAATGGAGCTTGCGACACTTGTAAATTTCAGTGTTTCTATAGATTAGGAGCTGAGCAAACGGTACCTCTGTCGTGACGTTTGTAAAAGGAATTCTACGAAATCGAACGGAACGAAACGAAAGATAGTACGCCGTTCCGAATATTCCCGAAGTGCTAATTTTCTTTTATTAATTTCCACTTTTTTTTTTAATTAGAGGAATATTTGTGTGTGGGATCGAGTTCAACAACATCAGAAAAAAAACAAAATAATGGATCTTGCGACAGTTTAAATTTCAGCGTTTCGATAGATTAGGACCCAAGCAACCGTAACCACAGTCGTGACGTTTGCATGACGTTTGAAAAAGGAATTCTACGAAATCGAACGGAACGAAACGAAAGATAGTACGCCGTTCCGAATATTCCCGAAGTGCTAATTTTCTTTTATCAATTTCCACTTTTTTTTTTAATTAGATGAATATTTGTGTGTGGGATCGAGTTCAACAACATCAGAAAAAAAACAAAATAATGGAGCTTGCGACACTTGTAAATTTCAGTGTTTCTATAGATTAGGAGCTGAGCAAACGGTACCTCTGTCGTGACGTTTGTAAAAGGAATTCTACGAAATCGAACGGAACTAAACGAAAGATGGTACGCCGTTCCGAATATTCCCGAAGTGCTAATTTTATTTTATTTATTTCAACATTTTTTTTTAATTAGAGGAATATTTGTGTGTGGGATCGAGTTCAACAACATCAGAAAAAAAACAAAATAATGGAGCTTGCGACACTTGTAAATTTCAGTGTTTCTATAGATTAGGAGCTGAGCAAACGGTACCTCTGTCGTGACGTTTGTAAAAGGAATTCTACGAAATCGAACGGAACGAAACGAAAGATAGTACGCCGTTCCGAATATTCCCGAAGTGCTAATTTTCTTTTATTAATTTCCACTTTTTTTTTTAATTAGAGGAATATTTGTGTGTGGGATCGAGTGCAACAACATCAGAAAAAAAACAAAATAATGGAGCTTGCGACAGTTTAAATTTCAGCGTTTCGATAGATTAGGACCCAAGCAAACGTAACCACAGTCGTGACGTTTGCATGACGTTTTAAAAAGGAATTCTACGAAATCGAACGGAACGAAACGAAAGATAGTACGCCGTTCCGAATATTCCCGAAGTGCTAATTTTACTTTATTTATTTCAACTTTTTTTTTTAATTAGAGGAATATTTGTGTGTGGGATCGAGTTCACCAACATCAGAAAAAAAACAAAATAATGGAGCTTGCGACACTTGTAAATTTCAGTGTTTCTATAGATTAGGAGCTGAGCAAATGGTACCTCTGTCGTGACGTTTGTAAAAGGAATTCTACGAAATCGAACGGATCTAAACGAAAGATGGTACGCAGTTCCGAATATTCCCGAAGTGCTAATTTTATTTTATTTATTTCAACTTTTTTTTTTTATTAGAGGAATATTTGTGTGTGGGATCGAGTTCAACAACATCAGAAAAAAAACAAAATAATGGAGCTTGCGACACTTGTAAATTTCAGTGTTTCTATAGATTAGGAGCTGAGCAAACGGTACCTCTGTCGTGACGTTTGTAAAAGGAATTCTACGAAATCGAACGGAACGAAACGAAAGATAGTACGCCGTTCCGAATATTCCCGAAGTGCTAATTTTATTTTATTTATTTCAACATTTTTTTTTAATTAGAGGAATATTTGTGTGTGGGATCGAGTTCAACAACATCAGAAAAAAAACAAAATAATGGAGCTTGCGACACTTGTAAATTTCAGTGTTTCTATAGATTAGGAGCTGAGCAAACGGTACCTCTGTCGTGACGTTTGTAAAAGGAATTCTACGAAATCGAACGGAACGAAACGAAAGATAGTACGCCGTTCCGAATATTCCCGAAGTGCTAATTTTCTTTTATTAATTTCCACTTTTTTTTTTAATTAGAGGAATATTTGTGTGTGGGATCGAGTGCAACAACATCAGAAAAAAAACAAAATAATGGAGCTTGCGACAGTTTAAATTTCAGCGTTTCGATAGATTAGGACCCAAGCAAACGTAACCACAGTCGTGACGTTTGCATGACGTTTTAAAAAGGAATTCTACGAAATCGAACGGAACGAAACGAAAGATAGTACGCCGTTCCGAATATTCCCGAAGTGCTAATTTTACTTTATTTATTTCAACTTTTTTTTTTAATTAGAGGAATATTTGTGTGTGGGATCGAGTTCACCAACATCAGAAAAAAAACAAAATAATGGAGCTTGCGACACTTGTAAATTTCAGTGTTTCTATAGATTAGGAGCTGAGCAAATGGTACCTCTGTCGTGACGTTTGTAAAAGGAATTCTACGAAATCGAACGGATCTAAACGAAAGATGGTACGCAGTTCCGAATATTCCCGAAGTGCTAATTTTATTTTATTTATTTCAACTTTTTTTTTTAATTAGAGGAATATTTGTGTGTGGGATCGAGTTCAACAACATCAGAAAAAAAACAAAATAATGGAGCTTGCGACAGTTTAAATTTCAGTGTTTCTATAGATTAGGAGCTGAGCCAACGGTACCTCTGTCGTGACGTTTGTAAAAGGAATTCTACGAAATCGAACGGAACGAAACGAAAGATAGTACGCCGTTCCGAATATTCCCGAAGTGCTAATTTTTTCTTATTAATTTCCACTTTTTTTTTAATTAGAGGAATATTTGTGTGTGGGATCGGGTGCAACAACATCAGAAAAAAAACAAAATAATGGATCTTGCGACAGTTTAAATTTCAGCGTTTCTATAGATTAGGACCCAAGCAAACGTAACCACAGTCGTGACGTTTGCGTGACGTTTGAAAAAGGAATTCTACGAAATCGAACGGAACGAAACGAAAGATAGTACGCCGTTCCGAATATTCCCGAAGTGCTAATTTTCTTTTATTAATTTCCACTTTTTTTTTTAATTAGAGGAATATTTGTGTGTGGGATCGAGTGCAACAACATCAGAAAAAAAACAAAATAATGGAGCTTGCGACAGTTTAAATTTCAGCGTTTCGATAGATTAGGACCCAAGCAACCGTAACCACAGTCGTGACG
This sequence comes from Sepiola atlantica, assembly GCA_963556195.1. Taxonomy (NCBI): domain Eukaryota; kingdom Metazoa; phylum Mollusca; class Cephalopoda; order Sepiida; family Sepiolidae; genus Sepiola; species Sepiola atlantica. The sequence continues at coordinate 20,026,525 of OY744550.1, read as the reverse complement.
TTTGCATGACGTTTTAAAAAGGAATTCTACGAAATCGAACGGAACGAAACGAAAGATAGTACGCCGTTCCGAATATTCCCGAAGTGCTAATTTTACTTTATTTATTTCAACTTTTTTTTTTAATTAGAGGAATATTTGTGTGTGGGATCGAGTTCACCAACATCAGAAAAAAAACAAAATAATGGAGCTTGCGACACTTGTAAATTTCAGTGTTTCTATAGATTAGGAGCTGAGCAAATGGTACCTCGATCGTGACGTTTGTAAAAGGAATTCTACGAAATCGAACGGAACTAAACGAAAGATGGTACGCAGTTCCGAATATTCCCGAAGTGCTAATTTTATTTTATTTATTTCAACTTTTTTTTTTAATTAGAGGAATATTTGTGTGTGGGATCGAGTTCAACAACATCAGAAAAAAAACAAAATAATGGAGCTTGCGACACTTGTAAATTTCAGTGTTTCTATAGATTAGGAGCTGAGCAAACGGTACCTCTGTCGTGACGTTTGTAAAAGGAATTCTACGAAATCGAACGGAACGAAACGAAAGATAGTACGCCGTTCCGAATATTCCCGAAGTGCTAATTTTCTTTTATTAATTTCCACTTTTTTTTTTAATTAGAGGAATATTTGTGTGTGGGATCGAGTTCAACAACATCAGAAAAAAAACAAAATAATGGATCTTGCGACAGTTTAAATTTCAGCGTTTCGATAGATTAGGACCCAAGCAACCGTAACCACAGTCGTGACGTTTGCATGACGTTTGAAAAAGGAATTCTACGAAATCGAACGGAACGAAACGAAAGATAGTACGCCGTTCCGAATATTCCCGAAGTGCTAATTTTCTTTTATCAATTTCCACTTTTTTTTTTAATTAGATGAATATTTGTGTGTGGGATCGAGTTCAACAACATCAGAAAAAAAACAAAATAATGGAGCTTGCGACACTTGTAAATTTCAGTGTTTCTATAGATTAGGAGCTGAGCAAACGGTACCTCTGTCGTGACGTTTGTAAAAGGAATTCTACGAAATCGAACGGAACTAAACGAAAGATGGTACGCCGTTCCGAATATTCCCGAAGTGCTAATTTTATTTTATTTATTTCAACATTTTTTTTTAATTAGAGGAATATTTGTGTGTGGGATCGAGTTCAACAACATCAGAAAAAAAACAAAATAATGGAGCTTGCGACACTTGTAAATTTCAGTGTTTCTATAGATTAGGAGCTGAGCAAACGGTACCTCTGTCGTGACGTTTGTAAAAGGAATTCTACGAAATCGAACGGAACGAAACGAAAGATAGTACGCCGTTCCGAATATTCCCGAAGTGCTAATTTTCTTTTATTAATTTCCACTTTTTTTTTTAATTAGAGGAATATTTGTGTGTGGGATCGAGTGCAACAACATCAGAAAAAAAACAAAATAATGGAGCTTGCGACAGTTTAAATTTCAGCGTTTCGATAGATTAGGACCCAAGCAAACGTAACCACAGTCGTGACGTTTGCATGACGTTTTAAAAAGGAATTCTACGAAATCGAACGGAACGAAACGAAAGATAGTACGCCGTTCCGAATATTCCCGAAGTGCTAATTTTACTTTATTTATTTCAACTTTTTTTTTTAATTAGAGGAATATTTGTGTGTGGGATCGATTCACCAACATCAGAAAAAAAACAAAATAATGGAGCTTGCGACACTTGTAAATTTCAGTGTTTCTATAGATTAGGAGCTGAGCAAATGGTACCTCTGTCGTGACGTTTGTAAAAGGAATTCTACGAAATCGAACGGATCTAAACGAAAGATGGTACGCAGTTCCGAATATTCCCGAAGTGCTAATTTTATTTTATTTATTTCAACTTTTTTTTTTCATTAGAGGAATATTTGTGTGTGGGATCGAGTTCAACAACATCAGAAAAAAAACAAAATAATGGAGCTTGCGACACTTGTAAATTTCAGTGTTTCTATAGATTAGGAGCTGAGCAAACGGTACCTCTGTCGTGACGTTTGTAAAAGGAATTCTACGAAATCGAACGGAACGAAACGAAAGATAGTACGCCGTTCCGAATATTCCCGAAGTGCTAATTTTATTTTATTTATTTCAACATTTTTTTTTAATTAGAGGAATATTTGTGTGTGGGATCGAGTTCAACAACATCAGAAAAAAAACAAAATAATGGAGCTTGCGACACTTGTAAATTTCAGTGTTTCTATAGATTAGGAGCTGAGCAAACGGTACCTCTGTCGTGACGTTTGTAAAAGGAATTCTACGAAATCGAACGGAACGAAACGAAAGATAGTACGCCGTTCCGAATATTCCCGAAGTGCTAATTTTCTTTTATTAATTTCCACTTTTTTTTTTAATTAGAGGAATATTTGTGTGTGGGATCGAGTGCAACAACATCAGAAAAAAAACAAAATAATGGAGCTTGCGACAGTTTAAATTTCAGCGTTTCGATAGATTAGGACCCAAGCAAACGTAACCACAGTCGTGACGTTTGCATGACGTTTTAAAAAGGAATTCTACGAAATCGAACGGAACGAAACGAAAGATAGTACGCCGTTCCGAATATTCCCGAAGTGCTAATTTTACTTTATTTATTTCAACTTTTTTTTTTAATTAGAGGAATATTTGTGTGTGGGATCGAGTTCACCAACATCAGAAAAAAAACAAAATAATGGAGCTTGCGACACTTGTAAATTTCAGTGTTTCTATAGATTAGGAGCTGAGCAAATGGTACCTCTGTCGTGACGTTTGTAAAAGGAATTCTACGAAATCGAACGGATCTAAACGAAAGATGGTACGCAGTTCCGAATATTCCCGAAGTGCTAATTTTATTTTATTATTTCAACTTTTTTTTTTAATTAGAGGAATATTTGTGTGTGGGATCGAGTTCAACAACATCAGAAAAAAAACAAAATAATGGAGCTTGCGACACTTGTAAATTTCAGTGTTTCTATAGATTAGGAGCTGAGCAAACGGTACCTCTGTCGTGACGTTTGTAAAAGGAATTCTACGAAATCGAACGGAACGAAACGAAAGATAGTACGCCGTTCCGAATATTCCCGAAGTGCTAATTTTATTTTATTTATTTCAACATTTTTTTTTAATTAGAGGAATATTTGTGTGTGGGATCGAGTTCACCAACATCAGAAAAAAAACAAAATAATGGAGCTTGCGACACTTGTAAATTTCAGTGTTTCTATAGATTAGGAGCTGAGCAAACGGTACCTCTGTCGTGACGTTTGTAAAAGGAATTCTACGAAATCGAACGGAACGAAACGAAAGATAGTACGCCGTTCCGAATATTCCCGAAGTGCTAATTTTTTCTTATTAATTTCCACTTTTTTTTTAATTAGAGGAATATTTGTGTGTGGGATCGGGTGCAACAACATCAGAAAAAAAACAAAATAATGGATCTTGCGACAGTTTAAATTTCAGCGTTTCTATAGATTAGGACCCAAGCAAACGTAACCACAGTCGTGACGTTTGCGTGACGTTTGAAAAAGGAATTCTACGAAATCGAACGGAACGAAACGAAAGATAGTACGCCGTTCCGAATATTCCCGAAGTGCTAATTTTCTTTTATTAATTTCCACTTTTTTTTTTAATTAGAGGAATATTTGTGTGTGGGATCGAGTGCAACAACATCAGAAAAAAAACAAAATAATGGAGCTTGCGACAGTTTAAATTTCAGCGTTTCGATAGATTAGGACCCAAGCAACCGTAACCACAGTCGTGACGTTTGCATGACGTTTTAAAAAGGAATTCTACGAAATCGAACGGAACGAAACGAAAGATAGTACGCCGTTCCGAATATTCCCGAAGTGCTAATTTTCTTTTATCAATTTCCACTTTTTTTTTTAATTAGATGAATATTTGTGTGTGGGATCGAGTTCAACAACATCAGAAAAAAAACAAAATAATGGAGCTTGCGACACTTGTAAATTTCAGTGTTTCTATAGATTAGGAGCTGAGCAAACGGTACCTCTGTCGTGACGTTTGTAAAAGGAATTCTACGAAATCGAACGGAACTAAACGAAAGATGGTACGCCGTTCCGAATATTCCCGAAGTGCTAATTTTATTTTATTTATTTCAACTTTTTTTTTTAATTAGAGGAATATTTGTGTGTGGGATCGAGTTCAACAACATCAGAAAAAAAACAAAATAATGGAGCTTGCGACACTTGTAAATTTCAGTGTTTCTATAGATTAGGAGCTGAGCAAACGGTACCTCTGTCGTGACGTTTGTAAAAGGAATTCTACGAAATCGAACGGAACGAAACGAAAGATAGTACGCCGTTCCGAATATTCCCGAAGTGCTAATTTTCTTTTATTAATTTCCACTTTTTTTTTTAATTAGAGGAATATTTGTGTGTGGGATCGAGTGCAACAACATCAGAAAAAAAACAAAATAATGGAGCTTGCGACAGTTTAAATTTCAGCGTTTCGATAGATTAGGACCCAAGCAAACGTAACCACAGTCGTGACGTTTGCATGACGTTTTAAAAAGGAATTCTACGAAATCGAACGGAACGAAACGAAAGATAGTACGCCGTTCCGAATATTCCCGAAGTGCTAATTTTACTTTATTTATTTCAACTTTTTTTTTTAATTAGAGGAATATTTGTGTGTGGGATCGAGTTCACCAACATCAGAAAAAAAACAAAATAATGGAGCTTGCGACACTTGTAAATTTCAGTGTTTCTATAGATTAGGAGCTGAGCAAATGGTACCTCTGTCGTGACGTTTGTAAAAGGAATTCTACGAAATCGAACGGATCTAAACGAAAGATGGTACGCAGTTCCGAATATTCCCGAAGTGCTAATTTTATTTTATTTATTTCAACTTTTTTTTTTAATTAGAGGAATATTTGTGTGTGGGATCGAGTTCAACAACATCAGAAAAAAAACAAAATAATGGAGCTTGCGACACTTGTAAATTTCAGTGTTTCTATAGATTAGGAGCTGAGCAAACGGTACCTCTGTCGTGACGTTTGTAAAAGGAATTCTACGAAATCGAACGGAACGAAACGAAAGATAGTACGCCGTTCCGAATATTCCCGAAGTGCTAATTTTCTTTTATTAATTTCCACTTTTTTTTTTAATTAGAGGAATATTTGTGTGTGGGATCGAGTGCAACAACATCAGAAAAAAAACAAAATAATGGAGCTTGCGACAGTTTAAATTTCAGCGTTTCGATAGATTAGGACCCAAGCAAACGTAACCACAGTCGTGACGTTTGCATGACGTTTTAAAAAGGAATTCTACGAAATCGAACGGAACGAAACGAAAGATAGTACGCCGTTCCGAATATTCCCGAAGTGCTAATTTTACTTTATTTATTTCAACTTTTTTTTTTAATTAGAGGAATATTTGTGTGTGGGATCGAGTTCACCAACATCAGAAAAAAAACAAAATAATGGAGCTTGCGACACTTGTAAATTTCAGTGTTTCTATAGATTAGGAGCTGAGCAAATGGTACCTCTGTCGTGACGTTTGTAAAAGGAATTCTACGAAATCGAACGGATCTAAACGAAAGATGGTACGCAGTTCCGACTATTCCCGAAGTGCTAATTTTATTTTATTTATTTCAACTTTTTTTTTTAATTAGAGGAATATTTGTGTGTGGGATCGAGTTCAACAACATCAGAAAAAAAACAAAATAATGGAGCTTGCGACACTTGTAAATTTCAGTGTTTCTATAGATTAGGAGCTGAGCAAACGGTACCTCTGTCGTGACGTTTGTAAAAGGAATTCTACGAAATCGAACGGAACGAAACGAAAGATAGTACGCCGTTCCGAATATTCCCGAAGTGCTAATTTTATTTTATTTATTTCAACATTTTTTTTTAATTAGAGGAATATTTGTGTGTGGGATCGAGTTCACCAACATCAGAAAAAAAACAAAATAATGGAGCTTGCGACACTTGTAAATTTCAGTGTTTCTATAGATTAGGAGCTGAGCAAACGGTACCTCTGTCGTGACGTTTGTAAAAGGAATTCTACGAAATCGAACGGAACGAAACGAAAGATAGTACGCCGTTCCGAATATTCCCGAAGTGCTAATTTTTTCTTATTAATTTCCACTTTTTTTTTAATTAGAGGAATATTTGTGTGTGGGATCGGGTGCAACAACATCAGAAAAAAAACAAAATAATGGATCTTGCGACAGTTTAAATTTCAGCGTTTCTATAGATTAGGACCCAAGCAAACGTAACCACAGTCGTGACGTTTGCGTGACGTTTGAAAAAGGAATTCTACGAAATCGAACGGAACGAAACGAAAGATAGTACGCCGTTCCGAATATTCCCGAAGTGCTAATTTTCTTTTATTAATTTCCATTTTTTTTTAATTAGAGGAATATTTGTGTGTGGGATCGAGTGCAACAACATCAGAAAAAAAACAAAATAATGGAGCTTGCGACAGTTTAAATTTCAGCGTTTCGATAGATTAGGACCCAAGCAACCGTAACCACAGTCGTGACGTTTGCATGACGTTTTAAAAAGGAATTCTACGAAATCGAACGGAACGAAACGAAAGATAGTACGCCGTTCCGAATATTCCCGAAGTGCTAATTTTACTTTATTTATTTCAACTTTTTTTTTAATTAGAGGAATATTTGTGTGTGGGATCGAGTTCACCAACATCAGAAAAAAAACAAAATAATGGAGCTTGCGACACTTGTAAATTTCAGTGTTTCTATAGATTAGGAGCTGAGCAAATGGTACCTCTGTCGTGACGTTTGTAAAAGGAATTCTACGAAATCGAACGGAACTAAACGAAAGATGGTACGCAGTTCCGAATATTCCCGAAGTGCTAATTTTATTTTATTTATTTCAACTTTTTTTTTTAATTAGAGGAATATTTGTGTGTGGGATCGAGTTCAACAACATCAGAAAAAAAACAAAATAATGGAGCTTGCGACACTTGTAAATTTCAGTGTTTCTATAGATTAGGAGCTGAGCAAACGGTACCTCTGTCGTGACGTTTGTAAAAGGAATTCTACGAAATCGAACGGAACGAAACGAAAGATAGTACGCCGTTCCGAATATTCCCGAAGTGCTAATTTTCTTTTATTAATTTCCACTTTTTTTTTTAATTAGAGGAATATTTGTGTGTGGGATCGAGTTCAACAACATCAGAAAAAAAACAAAATAATGGATCTTGCGACAGTTTAAATTTCAGCGTTTCGATAGATTAGGACCCAAGCAACCGTAACCACAGTCGTGACGTTTGCATGACGTTTGAAAAAGGAATTCTACGAAATCGAACGGAACGAAACGAAAGATAGTACGCCGTTCCGAATATTCCCGAAGTGCTAATTTTATTTTATCAATTTCCACTTTTTTTTTTAATTAGATGAATATTTGTGTGTGGGATCGAGTTCAACAACATCAGAAAAAAAACAAAATAATGGAGCTTGCGACACTTGTAAATTTCAGTGTTTCTATAGATTAGGAGCTGAGCAAACGGTACCTCTGTCGTGACGTTTGTAAAAGGAATTCTACGAAATCGAACGGAACTAAACGAAAGATGGTACGCCGTTCCGAATATTCCCGAAGTGCTAATTTTATTTTATTTATTTCAACTTTTTTTTTTAATTAGAGGAATATTTGTGTGTGGGATCGAGTTCAACAACATCAGAAAAAAAACAAAATAATGGAGCTTGCGACACTTGTAAATTTCAGTGTTTCTATAGATTAGGAGCTGAGCAAACGGTACCTCTGTCGTGACGTTTGTAAAAGGAATTCTACGAAATCGAACGGAACGAAACGAAAGATAGTACGCCGTTCCGAATATTCCCGAAGTGCTAATTTTCTTTTATTAATTTCCACTTTTTTTTTTAATTAGAGGAATATTTGTGTGTGGGATCGAGTGCAACAACATCAGAAAAAAAACAAAATAATGGAGCTTGCGACAGTTTAAATTTCAGCGTTTCGATAGATTAGGACCCAAGCAAACGTAACCACAGTCGTGACGTTTGCATGACGTTTTAAAAAGGAATTCTACGAAATCGAACGGAACGAAACGAAAGATAGTACGCGGTTCCGAATATTCCCGAAGTGCTAATTTTACTTTATTTATTTCAACTTTTTTTTTAATTAGAGGAATATTTGTGTGTGGGATCGAGTTCACCAACATCAGAAAAAAAACAAAATAATGGAGCTTGCGACACTTGTAAATTTCAGTGTTTCTATAGATTAGGAGCTGAGCAAATGGTACCTCTGTCGTGACGTTTGTAAAAGGAATTCTACGAAATCGAACGGATCTAAACGAAAGATGGTACGCAGTTCCGAATATTCCCGAAGTGCTAATTTTATTTTATTTATTTCAACTTTTTTTTTTAATTAGAGGAATATTTGTGTGTGGGATCGAGTTCAACAACATCAGAAAAAAAACAAAATAATGGAGCTTGCGACACTTGTAAATTTCAGTGTTTCTATAGATTAGGAGCTGAGCAAACGGTACCTCTGTCGTGACGTTTGTAAAAGGAATTCTACGAAATCGAACGGAACGAAACGAAAGATAGTACGCCGTTCCGAATATTCCCGAAGTGCTAATTTTATTTTATTTATTTCAACATTTTTTTTTAATTAGAGGAATATTTGTGTGTGGGATCGAGTTCAACAACATCAGAAAAAAAACAAAATAATGGAGCTTGCGACACTTGTAAATTTCAGTGTTTCTATAGATTAGGAGCTGAGCAAACGGTACCTCTGTCGTGACGTTTGTAAAAGGAATTCTACGAAATCGAACGGAACGAAACGAAAGATAGTACGCCGTTCCGAATATTCCCGAAGTGCTAATTTTCTTTTATTAATTTCCACTTTTTTTTTTAATTAGAGGAATATTTGTGTGTGGGATCGAGTGCAACAACATCAGAAAAAAAACAAAATAATGGAGCTTGCGACAGTTTAAATTTCAGCGTTTCGATAGATTAGGACCCAAGCAAACGTAACCACAGTCGTGACGTTTGCATGACGTTTTAAAAAGGAATTCTACGAAATCGAACGGAACGAAACGAAAGATAGTACGCCGTTCCGAATATTCCCGAAGTGCTAATTTTACTTTATTTATTTCAACTTTTTTTTTTAATTAGAGGAATATTTGTGTGTGGGATCGAGTTCACCAACATCAGAAAAAAAACAAAATAATGGAGCTTGCGACACTTGTAAATTTCAGTGTTTCTATAGATTAGGAGCTGAGCAAATGGTACCTCTGTCGTGACGTTTGTAAAAGGAATTCTACGAAATCGAACGGATCTAAACGAAAGATGGTACGCAGTTCCGAATATTCCCGAAGTGCTAATTTTATTTTATTTATTTCAACTTTTTTTTTTAATTAGAGGAATATTTGTGTGTGGGATCGAGTTCAACAACATCAGAAAAAAAACAAAATAATGGAGCTTGCGACACTTGTAAATTTCAGTGTTTCTATAGATTAGGAGCTGAGCAAACGGTACCTCTGTCGTGACGTTTGTAAAAGGAATTCTACGAAATCGAACGGAACGAAACGAAAGATAGTACGCCGTTCCGAATATTCCCGAAGTGCTAATTTTATTTTATTTATTTCAACATTTTTTTTTAATTAGAGGAATATTTGTGTGTGGGATCGAGTTCAACAACATCAGAAAAAAAACAAAATAATGGAGCTTGCGACACTTGTAAATTTCAGTGTTTCTATAGATTAGGAGCTGAGCAAACGGTACCTCTGTCGTGACGTTTGTAAAAGGAATTCTACGAAATCGAACGGAACGAAACGAAAGATAGTACGCCGTTCCGAATATTCCCGAAGTGCTAATTTTCTTTTATTAATTTCCACTTTTTTTTTTAATTAGAGGAATATTTGTGTGTGGGATCGGGTGCAACAACATCAGAAAAAAAACAAAATAATGGAGCTTGCGACAGTTTAAATTTCAGCGTTTCTATAGATTAGGACCCAAGCAAACGTAACCACAGTCGTGACGTTTGCATGACGTTTTAAAAAGGAATTCTACGAAATCGAACGGAACGAAACGAAAGATAGTACGCCGTTCCGAATATTCCCGAAGTGCTAATTTTCTTTTATTAATTTCCACTTTTTTTTTTAATTAGAGGAATATTTGTGTGTGGGATCGAGTGCAACAACATCAGAAAAAAAACAAAATAATGGAGCTTGCGACAGTTTAAATTTCAGCGTTTCGATAGATTAGGACCCAAGCAACCGTAACCACAGTCGTGACGTTTGCATGACGTTTTAAAAAGGAATTCTACGAAATCGAACGGAACGAAACGAAAGATAGTACGCCGTTCCGAATATTCCCGAAGTGCTAATTTTACTTTATTTATTTCAACTTTTTTTTTTAATTAGAGGAATATTTGTGTGTGGGATCGAGTTCACCAACATCAGAAAAAAAACAAAATAATGGAGCTTGCGACACTTGTAAATTTCAGTGTTTCTATAGATTAGGAGCTGAGCAAATGGTACCTCTGTCGTGACGTTTGTAAAAGGAATTCTACGAAATCGAACGGAACGAAACGAAAGATAGTACGCCGTTCCGAATATTCCCGAAGTGCTAATTTTACTTTATTTATTTCAACTTTTTTTTTTAATTAGAGGAATATTTGTGTGTGGGATCGAGTTCACCAACATCAGAAAAAAAACAAAATAATGGAGCTTGCGACACTTGTAAATTTCAGTGTTTCTATAGATTAGGAGCTGAGCAAATGGTACCTCTGTCGTGACGTTTGTAAAAGGAATTCTACGAAATCGAACGGATCTAAACGAAAGATGGTACGCAGTTCCGAATATTCCCGAAGTGCTAATTTTATTTTATTTATTTCAACTTTTTTTTTTAATTAGAGGAATATTTGTGTGTGGGATCGAGTTCAACAACATCAGAAAAAAAACAAAATAATGGAGCTTGCGACACTTGTAAATTTCAGTGTTTCTATAGATTAGGAGCTGAGCAAATGGTACCTCTGTCGTGACGTTTGTAAAAGGAATTCTACGAAATCGAACGGATCTAAACGAAAGATGGTACGCAGTTCCGAATATTCCCGAAGTGCTAATTTTATTTTATTTATTTCAACTTTTTTTTTTAATTAGAGGAATATTTGTGTGTGGGATCGAGTTCAACAACATCAGAAAAAAAACAAAATAATGGAGCTTGCGACACTTGTAAATTTCAGTGTTTCTATAGATTAGGAGCTGAGCAAACGGTACCTCTGTCGTGACGTTTGTAAAAGGAATTCTACGAAATCGAACGGAACGAAACGAAAGATAGTACGCCGTTCCGAATATTCCCGAAGTGCTAATTTTATTTTATTTATTTCAACATTTTTTTTTAATTAGAGGAATATTTGTGTGTGGGATCGAGTTCACCAACATCAGAAAAAAAACAAAATAATGGAGCTTGCGACACTTGTAAATTTCAGTGTTTCTATAGATTAGGAGCTGAGCAAACGGTACCTCTGTCGTGACGTTTGTAAAAGGAATTCTACGAAATCGAACGGAACGAAACGAAAGATAGTACGCCGTTCCGAATATTCCCGAAGTGCTAATTTTTTCTTATTAATTTCCACTTTTTTTTTAATTAGAGGAATATTTGTGTGTGGGATCGGGTGCAACAACATCAGAAAAAAAACAAAATAATGGATCTTGCGACAGTTTAAATTTCAGCGTTTCTATAGATTAGGACCCAAGCAAACGTAACCACAGTCGTGACGTTTGCGTGACGTTTGAAAAAGGAATTCTACGAAATCGAACGGAACGAAACGAAAGATAGTACGCCGTTCCGAATATTCCCGAAGTGCTAATTTTCTTTTATTAATTTCCACTTTTTTTTTTAATTAGAGGAATATTTGTGTGTGGGATCGGGTGCAACAACATCAGAAAAAAAACAAAATAATGGAGCTTGCGACAGTTTAAATTTCAGCGTTTCTATAGATTAGGACCCAAGCAAACGTAACCACAGTCGTGACGTTTGCATGACGTTTTAAAAAGGAATTCTACGAAATCGAACGGAACGAAACGAAAGATAGTACGCCGTTCCGAATATTCCCGAAGTGCTAATTTTCTTTTATTAATTTCCACTTTTTTTTTTAATTAGAGGAATATTTGTGTGTGGGATCGAGTGCAACAACATCAGAAAAAAAACAAAATAATGGAGCTTGCGACAGTTTAAATTTCAGCGTTTCGATAGATTAGGACCCAAGCAACCGTAACCACAGTCGTGACGTTTGCATGACGTTTTAAAAAGGAATTCTACGAAATCGAACGGAACGAAACGAAAGATAGTACGCCGTTCCGAATATTCCCGAAGTGCTAATTTTACTTTATTTATTTCAACTTTTTTTTTTAATTAGAGGAATATTTGTGTGTGGGATCGAGTTCACCAACATCAGAAAAAAAACAAAATAATGGAGCTTGCGACACTTGTAAATTTCAGTGTTTCTATAGATTAGGAGCTGAGCAAATGGTACCTCTGTCGTGACGTTTGTAAAAGGAATTCTACGAAATCGAACGGAACGAAACGAAAGATAGTACGCCGTTCCGAATATTCCCGAAGTGCTAATTTTACTTTATTTATTTCAACTTTTTTTTTTAATTAGAGGAATATTTGTGTGTGGGATCGAGTTCACCAACATCAGAAAAAAAACAAAATAATGGAGCTTGCGACACTTGTAAATTTCAGTGTTTCTATAGATTAGGAGCTGAGCAAATGGTACCTCTGTCGTGACGTTTGTAAAAGGAATTCTACGAAATCGAACGGATCTAAACGAAAGATGGTACGCAGTTCCGAATATTCCCGAAGTGCTAATTTTATTTTATTTATTTCAACTTTTTTTTTTAATTAGAGGAATATTTGTGTGTGCGATCGAGTTCAACAACATCAGAAAAAAAACAAAATAATGGAGCTTGCGACACTTGTAAATTTCAGTGTTTCTATAGATTAGGAGCTGAGCAAATGGTACCTCTGTCGTGACGTTTGTAAAAGGAATTCTACGAAATCGAACGGATCTAAACGAAAGATGGTACGCAGTTCCGAATATTCCCGAAGTGCTAATTTTATTTTATTTATTTCAACTTTTTTTTTTAATTAGAGGAATATTTGTGTGTGGGATCGAGTTCAACAACATCAGAAAAAAAACAAAATAATGGAGCTTGCGACACTTGTAAATTTCAGTGTTTCTATAGATTAGGAGCTGAGCAAATGGTACCTCTGTCGTGACGTTTGTAAAAGGAATTCTACGAAATCGAACGGATCTAAACGAAAGATGGTACGCAGTTCCGAATATTCCCGAAGTGCTAATTTTATTTTATTTATTTCAACTTTTTTTTTTAATTAGAGGAATATTTGTGTGTGGGATCGAGTTCAACAACATCAGAAAAAAAACAAAATAATGGAGCTTGCGACACTTGTAAATTTCAGTGTTTCTATAGATTAGGAGCTGAGCAAACGGTACCTCTGTCGTGACGTTTGTAAAAGGAATTCTACGAAATCGAACGGAACGAAACGAAAGATAGTACGCCGTTCCGAATATTCCCGAAGTGCTAATTTTATTTTATTTATTTCAACATTTTTTTTTAATTAGAGGAATATTTGTGTGTGGGATCGAGTTCACCAACATCAGAAAAAAAACAAAATACTGGAGCTTGCGACACTTGTAAATTTCAGTGTTTCTATAGATTAGGAGCTGAGCAAACGGTACCTCTGTCGTGACGTTTGTAAAAGGAATTCTACGAAATCGAACGGAACGAAACGAAAGATAGTACGCCGTTCCGAATATTCCCGAAGTGCTAATTTTTTCTTATTAATTTCCACTTTTTTTTTAATTAGAGGAATATTTGTGTGTGGGATCGGGTGCAACAACATCAGAAAAAAAACAAAATAATGGATCTTGCGACAGTTTAAATTTCAGCGTTTCTATAGATTAGGACCCAAGCAAACGTAACCACAGTCGTGACGTTTGCGTGACGTTTGAAAAAGGAATTCTACGAAATCGAACGGAACGAAACGAAAGATAGTACGCCGTTCCGAATATTCCCGAAGTGCTAATTTTCTTTTATTAATTTCCACTTTTTTTTTTAATTAGAGGAATATTTGTGTGTGGGATCGAGTGCAACAACATCAGAAAAAAAACAAAATAATGGAGCTTGCGACAGTTTAAATTTCAGCGTTTCGATAGATTAGGACCCAAGCAACCGTAACCACAGTCGTGACGTTTGCATGACGTTTTAAAAAGGAATTCTACGAAATCGAACGGAACGAAACGAAAGATAGTACGCCGTTCCGAATATTCCCGAAGTGCTAATTTTACTTTATTTATTTCAACTTTTTTTTTTAATTAGAGGAATATTTGTGTGTGGGATCGAGTTCACCAACATCAGAAAAAAAACAAAATAATGGAGCTTGCGACACTTGTAAATTTCAGTGTTTCTATAGATTAGGAGCTGAGCAAATGGTACCTCTGTCGTGACGTTTGTAAAAGGAATTCTACGAAATCGAACGGAACGAAACGAAAGATAGTACGCCGTTCCGAATATTCCCGAAGTGCTAATTTTACTTTATTTATTTCAACTTTTTTTTTTAATTAGAGGAATATTTGTGTGTGGGATCGAGTTCACCAACATCAGAAAAAAAACAAAATAATGGAGCTTGCGACACTTGTAAATTTCAGTGTTTCTATAGATTAGGAGCTGAGCAAATGGTACCTCTGTCGTGACGTTTGTAAAAGGAATTCTACGAAATCGAACGGATCTAAACGAAAGATGGTACGCAGTTCCGAATATTCCCGAAGTGCTAATTTTATTTTATTTATTTCAACTTTTTTTTTTAATTAGAGGAATATTTGTGTGTGCGATCGAGTTCAACAACATCAGAAAAAAAACAAAATAATGGAGCTTGCGACACTTGTAAATTTCAGTGTTTCTATAGATTAGGAGCTGAGCAAATGGTACCTCTGTCGTGACGTTTGTAAAAGGAATTCTACGAAATCGAACGGATCTAAACGAAAGATGGTACGCAGTTCCGAATATTCCCGAAGTGCTAATTTTATTTTATTTATTTCAACTTTTTTTTTTAATTAGAGGAATATTTGTGTGTGGGATCGAGTTCAACAACATCAGAAAAAAAACAAAATAATGGAGCTTGCGACACTTGTAAATTTCAGTGTTTCTATAGATTAGGAGCTGAGCAAACGGTACCTCTGTCGTGACGTTTGTAAAAGGAATTCTACGAAATCGAACGGAACGAAACGAAAGATAGTACGCCGTTCCGAATATTCCCGAAGTGCTAATTTTATTTTATTTATTTCAACATTTTTTTTTAATTAGAGGAATATTTGTGTGTGGGATCGAGTTCACCAACATCAGAAAAAAAACAAAATAATGGAGCTTGCGACACTTGTAAATTTCAGTGTTTCTATAGATTAGGAGCTGAGCAAACGGTACCTCTGTCGTGACGTTTGTAAAAGGAATTCTACGAAATCGAACGGAACGAAACGAAAGATAGTACGCCGTTCCGAATATTCCCGAAGTGCTAATTTTCTTTTATTAATTTCCACTTTTTTTTTTAATTAGAGGAATATTTGTGTGTGGGATCGAGTGCAACAACATCAGAAAAAAAACAAAATAATGGAGCTTGCGACAGTTTAAATTTCAGCGTTTCGATAGATTAGGACCCAAGCAACCGTAACCACAGTCGTGACGTTTGCATGACGTTTTAAAAAGGAATTCTACGAAATCGAACGGAACGAAACGAAAGATAGTACGCCGTTCCGAATATTCCCGAAGTGCTAATTTTACTTTATTTATTTCAACTTTTTTTTTTAATTAGAGGAATATTTGTGTGTGGGATCGAGTTCACCAACATCAGAAAAAAAACAAAATAATGGAGCTTGCGACACTTGTAAATTTCAGTGTTTCTATAGATTAGGAGCTGAGCAAATGGTACCTCTGTCGTGACGTTTGTAAAAGGAATTCTACGAAATCGAACGGAACGAAACGAAAGATAGTACGCCGTTCCGAATATTCCCGAAGTGCTAATTTTACTTTATTTATTTCAACTTTTTTTTTTAATTAGAGGAATATTTGTGTGTGGGATCGAGTTCACCAACATCAGAAAAAAAACAAAATAATGGAGCTTGCGACACTTGTAAATTTCAGTGTTTCTATAGATTAGGAGCTGAGCAAATGGTACCTCTGTCGTGACGTTTGTAAAAGGAATTCTACGAAATCGAACGGATCTAAACGAAAGATGGTACGCAGTTCCGAATATTCCCGAAGTGCTAATTTTATTTTATTTATTTCAACTTTTTTTTTTAATTAGAGGAATATTTGTGTGTGGGATCGAGTTCAACAACATCAGAAAAAAAACAAAATAATGGAGCTTGCGACACTTGTAAATTTCAGTGTTTCTATAGATTAGGAGCTGAGCAAATGGTACCTCTGTCGTGACGTTTGTAAAAGGAATTCTACGAAATCGAACGGATCTAAACGAAAGATGGTACGCAGTTCCGAATATTCCCGAAGTGCTAATTTTATTTTATTTATTTCAACTTTTTTTTTTAATTAGAGGAATATTTGTGTGTGGGATCGAGTTCAACAACATCAGAAAAAAAACAAAATAATGGAGCTTGCGACACTTGTAAATTTCAGTGTTTCTATAGATTAGGAGCTGAGCAAACGGTACCTCTGTCGTGACGTTTGTAAAAGGAATTCTACGAAATCGAACGGAACGAAACGAAAGATAGTACGCCGTTCCGAATATTCCCGAAGTGCTAATTTTCTTTTATTAATTTCCACTTTTTTTTTTAATTAGAGGAATATTTGTGTGTGGGATCGAGTGCAACAACATCAGAAAAAAAACAAAATAATGGAGCTTGCGACAGTTTAAATTTCAGCGTTTCGATAGATTAGGACCCAAGCAAACGTAACCACAGTCGTGACGTTTGCATGACGTTTTAAAAAGGAATTCTACGAAATCGAACGGAACGAAACGAAAGATAGTACGCCGTTCCGAATATTCCCGAAGTGCTAATTTTATTTTATTTATTTCAACTTTTTTTTTTAATTAGAGGAATATTTGTGTGTGGGATCAAGTTCAACAACATCAGAAAAAAAACAAAATAATGGAGCTTGCGACACTTGTAAATTTAAATGTTTCTATAGATTAGGAGCTGAGCAAACGGTACCACAGTCGTGACGTTTGCATGACGTTTGAAAAAGGAATTCGACGAAATCGAACGGAACGAAACAAAAGATAGTACGCCGTTCCGACTATTCCCGAAGTGCTAATTTTATTTTATTTATTTCAACTTTTTTTTTTAATTAGAGGAATGTTTGTGTGTGGAATCGTGTTCAACAACATCAGAAAAAAAAAACAAAATAATAGAGGTTCCGACACTTGTAAATTTCAGCGTTTCTATAGATTAGGACCCAAGCAAACGTAACCACAGTCGTGATGTTTGCATGACGTTTGTAAAAGGAATTCTACGAAATCGAACGGAACGAAACGAAAGATAGTACGCCGTTCTGAATATTCCCGAAGTGCTAATTTTACTTTATTTATTTCCACTTTCTTTTTTAATTAGAGGAATATTTGTGTGTGGGATCGAGTTCAACAACATCAGAAAAAAACAAAATAATGGAGCTTGCGACACTTGTAAATTTAAATGTTTCTATAGATTAAGAGCTGAGCAAACGGTACCACAGTCGTGACGTTTGCATGACGTTTGAAAAAGGAATTCGACGAAATCGAACAGAACGAAACGAAAGATAGTACGCCGTTCCGAATATTCCCGAAGTGCTAATTTTCTTTTATTAATTTCCACTTTTTTTTTTAATTAGGGGAATATTTGTATGTGGGATCGAGTTCAACAACATCAGAAAAAAAAAGAATGGAGGTTTCGACACTTGTAAATTTCAGTGTTTCTATAGATTAGGACCCAAGCTAACGTAACAACAGTCGTGACGTTTGCATGACGTTTGTAAAAAGAAATTCTACTAAATCGAACGGAACGAAACGAAAGATAGTACGCCGTTCCGAATATTCCCGAAGTGCTCATTTTCTTTTATTAATTTCCACTTTTTTTTTTAATTAGAGGAATATTTGTGTGTGGGATCGAGTTCACCAACATCAGAAAAAAAACAAAATAATGGAGCTTGCGACACTTGTAAATTTCAGTGTTTCTATAGATTAGGAGCTGAGCAAATGGTACCTCTGTCGTGACGTTTGTAAAAGGAATTCTACGAAATCGAACGGAACGAAACGAAAGATAGTACGCCGTTCCGAATATTCCCGAAGTGCTAATTTTACTTTATTTATTTCAACTTTTTTTTTTAATTAGAGGAATATTTGTGTGTGGGATCGAGTTCACCAACATCAGAAAAAAAACAAAATAATGGAGCTTGCGACACTTGTAAATTTCAGTGTTTCTATAGATTAGGAGCTGAGCAAATGGTACCTCTGTCGTGACGTTTGTAAAAGGAATTCTACGAAATCGAACGGATCTAAACGAAAGATGGTACGCAGTTCCGAATATTCCCGAAGTGCTAATTTTATTTTATTTATTTCAACTTTTTTTTTTAATTAGAGGAATATTTGTGTGTGCGATCGAGTTCAACAACATCAGAAAAAAAACAAAATAATGGAGCTTGCGACACTTGTAAATTTCAGTGTTTCTATAGATTAGGAGCTGAGCAAATGGTACCTCTGTCGTGACGTTTGTAAAAGGAATTCTACGAAATCGAACGGATCTAAACGAAAGATGGTACGCAGTTCCGAATATTCCCGAAGTGCTAATTTTATTTTATTTATTTCAACTTTTTTTTTTAATTAGAGGAATATTTGTGTGTGGGATCGAGTTCAACAACATCAGAAAAAAAACAAAATAATGGAGCTTGCGACACTTGTAAATTTCAGTGTTTCTATAGATTAGGAGCTGAGCAAACGGTACCTCTGTCGTGACGTTTGTAAAAGGAATTCTACGAAATCGAACGGAACGAAACGAAAGATAGTACGCCGTTCCGAATATTCCCGAAGTGCTAATTTTATTTTATTTATTTCAACATTTTTTTTTAATTAGAGGAATATTTGTGTGTGGGATCGAGTTCACCAACATCAGAAAAAAAACAAAATAATGGAGCTTGCGACACTTGTAAATTTCAGTGTTTCTATAGATTAGGAGCTGAGCAAACGGTACCTCTGTCGTGACGTTTGTAAAAGGAATTCTACGAAATCGAACGGAACGAAACGAAAGATAGTACGCCGTTCCGAATATTCCCGAAGTGCTAATTTTTTCTTATTAATTTCCACTTTTTTTTTAATTAGAGGAATATTTGTGTGTGGGATCGGGTGCAACAACATCAGAAAAAAAACAAAATAATGGATCTTGCGACAGTTTAAATTTCAGCGTTTCTATAGATTAGGACCCAAGCAAACGTAACCACAGTCGTGACGTTTGCGTGACGTTTGAAAAAGGAATTCTACGAAATCGAACGGAACGAAACGAAAGATAGTACGCCGTTCCGAATATTCCCGAAGTGCTAATTTTCTTTTATTAATTTCCACTTTTTTTTTTAATTAGAGGAATATTTGTGTGTGGGATCGAGTGCAACAACATCAGAAAAAAAACAAAATAATGGAGCTTGCGACAGTTTAAATTTCAGCGTTTCGATAGATTAGGACCCAAGCAACCGTAACCACAGTCGTGACGTTTGCATGACGTTTTAAAAAGGAATTCTACGAAATCGAACGGAACGAAACGAAAGATAGTACGCCGTTCCGAATATTCCCGAAGTGCTAATTTTACTTTATTTATTTCAACTTTTTTTTTTAATTAGAGGAATATTTGTGTGTGGGATCGAGTTCACCAACATCAGAAAAAAAACAAAATAATGGAGCTTGCGACACTTGTAAATTTCAGTGTTTCTATAGATTAGGAGCTGAGCAAATGGTACCTCTGTCGTGACGTTTGTAAAAGGAATTCTACGAAATCGAACGGAACGAAACGAAAGATAGTACGCCGTTCCGAATATTCCCGAAGTGCTAATTTTACTTTATTTATTTCAACTTTTTTTTTTAATTAGAGGAATATTTGTGTGTGGGATCGAGTTCACCAACATCAGAAAAAAAACAAAATAATGGAGCTTGCGACACTTGTAAATTTCAGTGTTTCTATAGATTAGGAGCTGAGCAAATGGTACCTCTGTCGTGACGTTTGTAAAAGGAATTCTACGAAATCGAACGGATCTAAACGAAAGATGGTACGCAGTTCCGAATATTCCCGAAGTGCTAATTTTATTTTATTTATTTCAACTTTTTTTTTTAATTAGAGGAATATTTGTGTGTGGGATCGAGTTCAACAACATCAGAAAAAAAACAAAATAATGGAGCTTGCGACACTTGTAAATTTCAGTGTTTCTATAGATTAGGAGCTGAGCAAATGGTACCTCTGTCGTGACGTTTGTAAAAGGAATTCTACGAAATCGAACGGATCTAAACGAAAGATGGTACGCAGTTCCGAATATTCCCGAAGTGCTAATTTTATTTTATTTATTTCAACTTTTTTTTTTAATTAGAGGAATATTTGTGTGTGGGATCGAGTTCAACAACATCAGAAAAAAAACAAAATAATGGAGCTTGCGACACTTGTAAATTTCAGTGTTTCTATAGATTAGGAGCTGAGCAAACGGTACCTCTGTCGTGACGTTTGTAAAAGGAATTCTACGAAATCGAACGGAACGAAACGAAAGATAGTACGCCGTTCCGAATATTCCCGAAGTGCTAATTTTCTTTTATTAATTTCCACTTTTTTTTTTAATTAGAGGAATATTTGTGTGTGGGATCGAGTGCAACAACATCAGAAAAAAAACAAAATAATGGAGCTTGCGACAGTTTAAATTTCAGCGTTTCGATAGATTAGGACCCAAGCAAACGTAACCACAGTCGTGACGTTTGCATGACGTTTTAAAAAGGAATTCTACGAAATCGAACGGAACGAAACGAAAGATAGTACGCCGTTCCGAATATTCCCGAAGTGCTAATTTTATTTTATTTATTTCAACTTTTTTTTTTAATTAGAGGAATATTTGTGTGTGGGATCAAGTTCAACAACATCAGAAAAAAAACAAAATAATGGAGCTTGCGACACTTGTAAATTTAAATGTTTCTATAGATTAGGAGCTGAGCAAACGGTACCACAGTCGTGACGTTTGCATGACGTTTGAAAAAGGAATTCGACGAAATCGAACGGAACGAAACAAAAGATAGTACGCCGTTCCGACTATTCCCGAAGTGCTAATTTTATTTTATTTATTTCAACTTTTTTTTTTAATTAGAGGAATGTTTGTGTGTGGAATCGTGTTCAACAACATCAGAAAAAAAACAAAATAATAGAGGTTCCGACACTTGTAAATTTCAGCGTTTCTATAGATTAGGACCCAAGCAAACGTAACCACAGTCGTGATGTTTGCATGACGTTTGTAAAAGGAATTCTACGAAATCGAACGGAACGAAACGAAAGATAGTACGCCGTTCTGAATATTCCCGAAGTGCTAATTTTACTTTATTTATTTCCACTTTCTTTTTTAATTAGAGGAATATTTGTGTGTGGGATCGAGTTCAACAACATCAGAAAAAAACAAAATAATGGAGCTTGCGACACTTGTAAATTTAAATGTTTCTATAGATTAAGAGCTGAGCAAACGGTACCACAGTCGTGACGTTTGCATGACGTTTGAAAAAGGAATTCGACGAAATCGAACAGAACGAAACGAAAGATAGTACGCCGTTCCGAATATTCCCGAAGTGCTAATTTTCTTTTATTAATTTCCACTTTTTTTTTTAATTAGGGGAATATTTGTATGTGGGATCGAGTTCAACAACATCAGAAAAAAAAAGAATGGAGGTTTCGACACTTGTAAATTTCAGTGTTTCTATAGATTAGGACCCAAGCTAACGTAACAACAGTCGTGACGTTTGCATGACGTTTGTAAAAAGAAATTCTACTAAATCGAACGGAACGAAACGAAAGATAGTACGCCGTTCCGAATATTCCCGAAGTGCTCATTTTCTTTTATTAATTTCCACTTTTTTTTTTAATTAGAGGAATATTTGTGTGTGGGATCGAGTGCAACAACATCAGAAAAAAAACAAAATAATGGAGCTTGCGACAGTTTAAATTTCAGCGTTTCGATAGATTAGGACCCAAGCAACCGTAACCACAGTCGTGACGTTTGCATGACGTTTTAAAAAGGAATTCTACGAAATCGAACGGAACGAAACGAAAGATAGTACGCCGTTCCGAATATTCCCGAAGTGCTAATTTTACTTTATTTATTTCAACTTTTTTTTTTAATTAGAGGAATATTTGTGTGTGGGATCGAGTTCACCAACATCAGAAAAAAAACAAAATAATGGAGCTTGCGACACTTGTAAATTTCAGTGTTTCTATAGATTAGGAGCTGAGCAAATGGTACCTCTGTCGTGACGTTTGTAAAAGGAATTCTACGAAATCGAACGGAACGAAACGAAAGATAGTACGCCGTTCCGAATATTCCCGAAGTGCTAATTTTACTTTATTTATTTCAACTTTTTTTTTTAATTAGAGGAATATTTGTGTGTGGGATCGAGTTCACCAACATCAGAAAAAAAACAAAATAATGGAGCTTGCGACACTTGTAAATTTCAGTGTTTCTATAGATTAGGAGCTGAGCAAATGGTACCTCTGTCGTGACGTTTGTAAAAGGAATTCTACGAAATCGAACGGATCTAAACGAAAGATGGTACGCAGTTCCGAATATTCCCGAAGTGCTAATTTTATTTTATTTATTTCAACTTTTTTTTTTAATTAGAGGAATATTTGTGTGTGGGATCGAGTTCAACAACATCAGAAAAAAAACAAAATAATGGAGCTTGCGACACTTGTAAATTTCAGTGTTTCTATAGATTAGGAGCTGAGCAAATGGTACCTCTGTCGTGACGTTTGTAAAAGGAATTCTACGAAATCGAACGGATCTAAACGAAAGATGGTACGCATTTCCGAATATTCCCGAAGTGCTAATTTTATTTTATTTATTTCAACTTTTTTTTTTAATTAGAGGAATATTTGTGTGTGGGATCGAGTTCAACAACATCAGAAAAAAAACAAAATAATGGAGCTTGCGACACTTGTAAATTTCAGTGTTTCTATAGATTAGGAGCTGAGCAAACGGTACCTCTGTCGTGACGTTTGTAAAAGGAATTCTACGAAATCGAACGGAACGAAACGAAAGATAGTACGCCGTTCCGAATATTCCCGAAGTGCTAATTTTCTTTTATTAATTTCCACTTTTTTTTTTAATTAGAGGAATATTTGTGTGTGGGATCGAGTGCAACAACATCAGAAAAAAAACAAAATAATGGAGCTTGCGACAGTTTAAATTTCAGCGTTTCGATAGATTAGGACCCAAGCAAACGTAACCACAGTCGTGACGTTTGCATGACGTTTTAAAAAGGAATTCTACGAAATCGAACGGAACGAAACGAAAGATAGTACGCCGTTCCGAATATTCCCGAAGTGCTAATTTTATTTTATTTATTTCAACTTTTTTTTTTAATTAGAGGAATATTTGTGTGTGGGATCAAGTTCAACAACATCAGAAAAAAAACAAAATAATGGAGCTTGCGACACTTGTAAATTTAAATGTTTCTATAGATTAGGAGCTGAGCAAACGGTACCACAGTCGTGACGTTTGCATGACGTTTGAAAAAGGAATTCGACGAAATCGAACGGAACGAAACAAAAGATAGTACGCCGTTCCGACTATTCCCGAAGTGCTAATTTTATTTTATTTATTTCAACTTTTTTTTTTAATTAGAGGAATGTTTGTGTGTGGAATCGTGTTCAACAACATCAGAAAAAAAACAAAATAATAGAGGTTCCGACACTTGTAAATTTCAGCGTTTCTATAGATTAGGACCCAAGCAAACGTAACCACAGTCGTGATGTTTGCATGACGTTTGTAAAAGGAATTCTACGAAATCGAACGGAACGAAACGAAAGATAGTACGCCGTTCTGAATATTCCCGAAGTGCTAATTTTACTTTATTTATTTCCACTTTCTTTTTTAATTAGAGGAATATTTGTGTGTGGGATCGAGTTCAACAACATCAGAAAAAAACAAAATAATGGAGCTTGCGACACTTGTAAATTTAAATGTTTCTATAGATTAAGAGCTGAGCAAACGGTACCACAGTCGTGACGTTTGCATGACGTTTGAAAAAGGAATTCGACGAAATCGAACAGAACGAAACGAAAGATAGTACGCCGTTCCGAATATTCCCGAAGTGCTAATTTTCTTTTATTAATTTCCACTTTTTTTTTTAATTAGGGGAATATTTGTATGTGGGATCGAGTTCAACAACATCAGAAAAAAAAAGAATGGAGGTTTCGACACTTGTAAATTTCAGTGTTTCTATAGATTAGGACCCAAGCTAACGTAACAACAGTCGTGACGTTTGCATGACGTTTGTAAAAAGAAATTCTACTAAATCGAACGGAACGAAACGAAAGATAGTACGCCGTTCCGAATATTCCCGAAGTGCTCATTTTCTTTTATTAATTTCCACTTTTTTTTTTAATTAGAGGAATATTTGTGTGTGGGATCGAGTGCAACAACATCAGAAAAAAAACAAAATAATGGAGCTTGCGACAGTTGTAAATTTCAGCGTTTCTATAGATTAGGAGCCGAGCAAACGTTACCTCTGTTGTGATATTTGTAAAAGGAATTCTACGAAATCGAACGGAACAAAACGAAAGATAGTACGCCGTTCCGAATATTCCCGAAGTGCTAATGTTACTTTATTTATTTCAACTTTTTTTTTTAATCAGGGGAATATTTGTATGTGGGATCGAGTTCAACAACATCAGAAAAAAAACAAAATAATGGATCTTGCGACAGTTTAAATTTCAGCGTTTCGATAGATTAGGACCCAAGCAAACGTAACCACAGTCGTGATGTTTGCATGACGTTTGTAAAAGGAATCCTACGAAATCGAACGGAACGAAACGAAAGATAGTAGGCCGTTCCGAATATTCCCGAAGTGCTAATTTTACTTTATTTATTTCAACTTTTTTTTTTAATAAGAGGAATATTTGTGCGTGAGATCGAGTTCAACAATATCAGAAAAAAAACAAAATAATGGAGCTTGCGACACTTGTAAATTTCAGTGTTTCTATAGATTAGGAGCTGAGCAAACGGTACCTCTGTCGTGACGTTTGTAAAAGGAATTATACGAAATTGAACGGAACCAAACGAAAGATAGTACGCCGTTCCGAATATTCCCCAAGTGCTAATTTTACTTTATTTATTTCAACTTTTTTTTTTAATAAGAGGAATATTTGTGCGTGAGATCGAGTTCAACAATATCAGAAAAAAAACAAAATAATGGAGCTTGCGACACTTGTAAATTTCAGTGTTTCTATAGATTAGGAGCTGAGCAAACGGTACCTCTGTTGTGACGTTTGTAAAAGGAATTCTACGAAATCGAACGGAACTAAACGAAAGATGGTACGCCGTTCCGAATATTCCCGAAGTGCTAATTTTATTTTATTTATTTCAACTTTTTTTTTTAATTAGAGGAATATTTGTGTGTGGGATCGAGTTCAACAACATCAGAAAAAAAAACAAAATAATGGAGCTTGCGACACTTGTAAATTTCAGTGTTTCTATAGATTAGGAGCTGAGCAAACGGTACCACAGTCGTGACGTTTGCATGACGTTTGAAAAAGGAATTCTACGAAATCGAACGGAACGAAACGAAAGATAGTACACCGTTCCGACTATTCCCGAAGTGCTAATTTTATGTTATTTATTTCAACTTTTTTTTTTAATTAGAGGAATATTTGTGTGTGGAATCGAGTTCAACAACATCAGAAAAAAAACAAAATAATAGAGGTTCCGACACTTGTAAATTTCAGCGTTTCTATAGATTAGGACCCAAGCAAACGTAACCACAGTCGTGACGTTTGCATGGTGTTTGAAAAAGGTATTCTACGAAATCGAACGGAACTAAACAAAAGATGGTACGCCGTTCCGAATATTCCCGAAGTGCTAATTTTACTTTATTTATTTCAACTGTTTTTTTTAATTAGGGAAATATTTGTGTGTGGGATCGAGGTCAACAACATTAGAAAAAAAACAAAATAAGAGAGGTTGCGACATTTGTAAATTTTAGCGTTTCTATAGATTAGGACCCAAGCAAACGTAACCACAGTCGTGACGTTTGCATGACGTTTGTAAAAAGGAATTCTACGAAATCGAACGGAACTAAACGAAGATGGTACGCCGTTCCGAATATTCCCGAAGTGCTAATTTTACTTTATTTATTTCAACTTTTTTTTTTAATTAGGGGAATATTTGTGTGTGGGATCGAGGTCAACAACATAAGGAAAAAAAACAAAATAAGAGAACAAAAAAAAGAATGGAGGTTTCGACACTTGTAAATTTCAGTGTTTCTATAGATTAGGACCCAAGCTAACGTAACCCCAGTCGTGACGTTTGCATGACGTTTGTAAAAAGAAAATCTACTAAATCGAAGTGAACGAAACGAAAGATAGTACGCCGTTCCGAATATTCCCGAAGTGCTCATTTTACTTTATTTATTTCAACTTTTTTTTTTTTAATTAGGGGAATATTTGTGTGTGGGATCGAGTTCAACAACATCAGAAAAAAAACAAAATAATGGAGGTTCCGATACTTGTAAATTTCAGCGTTTCTATAGATTAGGACCCAAGCAAACGTAACCACAGTCGTGACGTTTGCATGACGTTTGAAAAAAGAAATTCTACGAAATCGAACGAAACGAAAGATAGTACGCCGTTCCGAATATTCCCGAAGTGCTAATTTTCTTTTATTAATTTCCACTTTTTTTTTTAATTAGGGGAATATTTGTATGTGGGATCGAGTTCAACAACATCAGAAAAAAAAAGAATGGAGGTTTCGACATTTGTAAATTTCAGTGTTTCTATAGATTAGGACCCAAGCTAACGTAACAACAGTCGTGACGTTTGCATGACGTTTGTAAAAAGAAATTCTACTAAATCGAACGGAACGAAACGAAAGATAGTACGCCGTTCCGAATATTCCCGAAGTGCTCATTTTCTTTTATTAATTTCCACTTTTTTTTTGAATTAGAGGAATATTTGTGTGTGGGATCGAGTGCAACAACATCAGAAAAAAAACAAAATAATGGAGCTTGCGACAGTTGTAAATTTCAGCGTTTCTATAGATTAGGAGCCGAGCAAACGTTACCTCTGTTGTGATATTTGTAAAAGGAATTCTACGAAATCGAACGGAACAAAACGAAAGATAGTACGCCGTTCCGAATATTCCCGAAGTGCTAATGTTACTTTATTTATTTCAACTTTTTTTTTTAATCAGGGGAATATTTGTATGTGGGATCGAGTTCAACAACATGAGAAAAAAAAAAAAATAAGAGAGGTTGCGACACTTGTAAATTTCAGTGTTTCTATAGATTAGGAGCCGAGCAAACGTTACCTCTGTCGTGACGTTTGTAAAAGGAATTCTACGAAATCGAACGGAACTAAACGAAAGATGGTATGCCGTTCCGAATATTCCCGAAGTGCTAATTTTATTTTATTTATTTCAACTTTTTTTTTTAATTAGAGGAATATTTGTGTGTGGGATCGAGTTCAACAACATCAGAAAAAAAACAAAATAATGGAGGTTCCGACACTTGTAAATTTCAGCGTTTCTATAGATTAGGACCCAAGCAAACGTAACCACAGTCGTGATGTTTGCATGACGTTTGTAAAAGGAATTCTACGAAATCGAACGGAACGAAACGAAAGATAGTAGCCCGTTCCGAATATTCCCGAAGTGCTCATTTTACTTTATTTATTTCAACTTTTTTTTTATTAGAGGAATATTTGTGTGTGGGATCGAGTTCAACAACATCAGAAAAAAAACAAAATAATGGAGCTTGCGACACTTGTAAATTTCAGCGTTTCTATAGATTAGGACCCAAGCAAACGTAACCACAGTCGTGACGTTTGCATGGTGTTTGAAAAAGGAATTCTACGAAATCGAACGGAACTAAACAAAAGATGGTACGCCGTTCCGAATATTCCCGAAGTGCTAATTTTACTTTATTTATTTCAACTGTTTTTTTTAATTAGGGAAATATTTGTGTGTGGGATCGAGGTCAACAACATTAGAAAAAAAACAAAATAAGGGAGGTTGCGACATTTGTAAATTTTAGCGTTTCTATAGATTAGGACCCAAGCAAACGTAACCACAGTCGTGACGTTTGCATGACGTTTGTAAAAAGGAATTCTACGAAATCGAACGGAACTAAACAAAAGATGGTACGCCGTTCCGAATATTCCCGAAGTGCTAATTTTACTTTATTTATTTCAACTTTTTTTTTTTAATTAGGGGAATATTTGTGTGTGGGATCGAGGTCAACAACATGAGAGAAAAAACAAAATAAGAGAGGTTGCGACATTTGTAAATTTCAGCGTTTCTATAGATTAGGAGCCGAGCAAACGTTACCTCTGTTGTGATATTTGTAAAAGGAATTCTACGAAATCGAACGAAACGAAACGAAAGATAGTACGCCGTTCCGAATATTCCCGAAGTGCTAATGTTACTTTATTTATTTCAACTTTTTTTTTTAATCAGGGGAATATTTGTATGTGGGATCGAGTTCAACAACATGAGAAAAAAAAATAAGAGAGGTTGCGACACTTGTAAATTTCAGTGTTTCTATAGATTAGGAGCCGAGCAAACGTTACCTCTGTCGGGACGTTTGCATGACGTTTGAAAAAGGAATTCTACGAAATCGAACGGAACGAAACGAAAGATAGTACGCCGTTCCGAATATTTCCGAAATGCTAATTTTATTTTATTTATTTCAACTTTTTTTTTTAATTAGAGGAATATTTGTGTGTGGGATCGAGTTCAACAACATCAGAAAAAAAACAAAATAATGGAGGTTCCGACACTTGTAAATTTCAGCGTTTCTATAGATTAGGACCCAAGCAAACGTAACCACAGTCGTGACGTTTGCATGGTGTTTGAAAAAGGAATTCTACGAAATCGAACGGAACGAAACGAAAGATAGTACGCCGTTCCGAATATTCCCGAAGTGCTAATTTCACTTTATTTATTTCAACTTTTTTTTTTAATTAGAGGAATATTTGTGTGTGGGATCGAGTTCAACAACATCAGAAAAAAAACAAAATAATGGAGCTTGCGACACTTGTAAATTTCAGTGTTTCTATAGATTAGGAGCTGAGCAAAAGGTTCCTCTGTCGTGACGTTTGTAAAAGGAATTCCACGAAATCGAACGGAACTAAACGAAAGATGTTACGCCGTTCCGAATATTCCCGAAGTGCTAATTTTATTTGATTTATTTCAACTTTTTTTTTTAATTAGAGGAATATTTGTGTGTGGGATCGAGTTCAACAACATCGGAAAAAAAAAAATAATGGAGGTTGCGACACTTGTAAATTTTTGTATTTCTATAGATTAGGAGCCGAGCAAACGTTACCTCTGTCGTGACGTTTGTAAAAGAAATTCTACGAAATCGAACGGAACTAAACGAAAGATGGTACGCCGTTCCGAATACTCCCGAAGTGCTAATTTTACTTTATTTATTTCAACTTTAATTAGGGAAATATTTGTGTGTGGGATCGAGGTCATAAACATGAGAAAAAAAAACAAAATAAGAGAGGTTGCGACATTTGTAAATTTCAGCGTTTCTATAGATTAGGACCCAGCAAACGTAACCACAGTCGTGACGTTTGGATGACGTTTGTAAAAGGAATTCTACGAAATCGAACATAACTAAACGAAAGATGGCACGCCGTTCCGAATATTCCCGAAGTGCTAATTTTACTTTATTTATTTCCCCCTTTTTTTTTATTAGAGGAATATTTGTATGTGGGATCGAGTTCAACAACATCAGAAAAAAAAAAAATAATGAAGGTTCCGACACTTGTAAATTTCAGCGTTTCTATAGATTAGGACCCAAGCAAACGTAACCACAGTCGTGACGTTTGCATGACGTTTGTAAAAGGAATTCTACGAAATCGAACGGAACGAAACGAAAGATAGTACGCCGTTCCGAATATTCTCGAAGTGCTCATTTTACTTTATTTTTTTCAACTTTTTTTTTTTAATTAGAGGAATATTTGTATGTGGGATCGAGTTCAACAACATCAGAAAAAAAAATAATGGAGGTTCCGACACTTGTAAATTTCAGTGTTTCGATAGATTAGGAGCCGAGCAAACGTAACCTCTGTCGTGACGTTTGTAAAAAGAAATTCTACGAAATCGAACGGAACTAAACGAAAGATGGTACGCCCTTCCCAATATTCTCGAAGTGCTAATTTTACTTTATTTATTTCAACTTTTTTTTTTAATTAGAGGAATATTTGTGTGTGGTATCGAGGTCAACAACATGAGAAAAAAAACAAAATAATGGAAAATTGCGACATTTGTAAATTTTAGCTTTTTTATAGATTAGGACCCAAGCAAACGTAACCACAGTCGTGACGTTTGCATGACGTTTGTAAAAAGAAATTCTACGAAATCGAACGGAACGAAACGAAAGATAGTAGGCCGTTCCGAATATTCCCGAAGTGCTCATTTTACTTTATTTATTTCAACTTTTTTTTCAAACATCATGCAAACGTCACGACTGTGGTTACGTTTGCTTGGGTTCTAATCTATAGAAACACTGAAATTTACAAGTGTCGCAAGCTCCATTATTTTGTTTTTTTTTTGATGTTGTTGCACTCGATCCCACACACAAATATTCCTCTTATTAAAAAAAAAAGTTGAAATAAATAAAGTAAAATATGCACTTCGGGAATATTCGGAACGGCGTACCATCTTTCGTTTAGTTCCGTTCGATTTCGTAGAATTCCTTTTACAAACGTCATGCAAACATCACGACTGTGGTTACGTTTGCTTGGGTCCTAATCTATAGAAACGCTGAAATTTACAAGTGTCGTAACCTCTATTATTTTGATTTTTTCTGATGTTGTTGAACTCGATCCCACACACAAATATTCCCCTAATTAAAAACAAAAAGTTGAAATAAATAAAGTAAAATCAGCACTTCGGGAATATTCGGAACGGCGTACTATCTTTCGTTTAGTTCCGTTCGATTTTGTAGAATTCCTTTTACAAACGTCACGAGAGAGGTAACGTTTGCTCGGCTCCTAATCTATAGAAGCACTGAAATTTACAAGTGTCGGAACCTCCATTATTATTTTTTTTTCTGATGTTTTTGCACTCGATCCCACATACAAATATGCCCCTAATTAAAAAAAAAATTTGAAATAAATAAAGTAAAATTAGCACTTCGGGAATATTCGGAACGGTCTACTATCTTTCGTTTAGTTCCGTTCGATTTCGTAGAATTCCTTTTACAAACGTCACGACAGAGATACCGTTTGCTCACCTCCTAATCTATAGAAACACTGCAATTTACAAGTGTTGCAAGCTCCATTATTTTGTTTTTTTTCTGATGTTGTTGAACTCGATCCCACACACAAATATTCCTCTTATTAAAAAAAAAAGTTGAAATAAATAAAGTAAAATTAGCACTTCGGGAATATTCGGAACGGCGTACTATCTTTCGTTTCGTTCCGTTCGATTTCGTAGAATTCCTTTTACAAACGTCACGACAGAGGTACCGTTTGCTCAGCTCCTAATCTATAGAAACACTGAAATTTACAAGTGTCGCAAGCTCCATTATTTTGTTTTTTTTTCTGATGTTGTTGCACTCGATCCCACACACAAATATTCCTCTAATTAAAAAAAAAAGTTGAAATAAATAAAATAAAATTAGCACTTCGGGAATAATCGGAACGGCGTACCATCTTTCGTTTAGTTCCGTTCGATTTCGTAGAATTCCTTTTACAAACGTCACGACAGAGGTACCGTTTTCTCAGCTCCTAATCTATAGAAACACTGAAATTTACAAGTGTCGCAAGCTCCATTATTTTGTTTTTTTTTCTGATGTTGTTGAACTCGATCCCACACACAAATATTCCTCTAATTAAAAAAAAAAGTGGAAATTAATAAAAGAAAATTAGCACTTCGGGAATATTCGGAACAGCGTACTATCTTTCGTTTCGTTCCGTTCGATTTCGTAGAATTCCTTTTACAAACGTCATGCAAACATCACGACTGTGGTTACGTTTGCTTGGGTCCTAATCTATCGAAACGCTGAAATTTAAACTGTCGCAAGCTCCATTATTTTGTTTTTTTTCTGATGTTGTTGAACTCGATCCCACACACAAATATTCCTATAATTAAAAAAAAAAAGTGGAAATTAATAAAAGAAAATTAGCATTCGGGAATATTCGGAACGGCGTACTATCTTTCGTTTCGTTCCGTTCGATTTCGTAGAATTCCTTTTTCAAACGTCATGCAAACATCACGACTGTGGTTACGTTTGCTTGGGTCCTAATCTATCGAAACGCTTAAATTTAAACTGTCGCAAGCTCCATTATTTTGTTTTTGTTCTGATGTTGTTGAACTCGCTCCCACACACAAATATTCCTCTAATTAAAAAAAAAAGTGGAAATTAATAAAAGAAAATTAGCACTTCTGGAATATTCGGAACGGCGTACTATCTTTCGTTTCGTTCCGTTCGATTTCGTAGAATTCCTTTTTCAAACGTCATGCAAACGTCACGACTGTGGTTACGTCTGCTTGGGTCCTAATCTATAGAAACACTGAAATTTACAAGTGTCGCAAGCTCCATTATTTTGTTTTTTTTTCTGATGTTGTTGCACTCGATCCCACACACAAATATTCCTCTAATTAAAAAAAAAAGTTGAAATAAATAAAGTAAAATATGCACTTCGGGAATATTCGGAACGGCGTACCATCTTTCGTTTAGTTTCGTTCGATTTCGTAGAATTCCTTTTACAAACGTCATGCAAACATCACGACTGTGGTTACGTTTGCTTGGGTCCTAATCTATAGAAACGCTGAAATTTACAAGTGTCGTAACCTCTATTATTTTGTTATTTTCTGATGTTGTTGAACTCGATCCCACACACAAATATTCCTCTAATTAAAAAAAAAAGTGGAAATTAATAAAAGAAAATTAGCACTTCGGGAATATTCGGAACGGCGTACTATCTTTCGTTTCGTTCCGTTCGATTTCGTAGAATTCCTTTTTCAAACGTCATGCAAACATCACGACTGTGGTTACGTTTGCTTGGGTCCTTATCTATCGAAACGCTGAAATTTAAACTGTCGCAAGCTCCATTATTTTGTTTTTTTTCTGATGTTGTTGCACTCGATCCCACACACAAATATTCCTCTAATTAAAAAAAAAAGTGGAAATTAATAAAAGAAAATTAGAACTTCGGGAATATTCGGAACGGCGTACTATCTTTCGTTTCGTTCCGTTCGATTTCGTAGAATTCCTTTTACAAACGTCACGACAGAGGTACCGTTTGCTCAGCTCCTAATCTATAGAAACACTGACATTTACAAGTGTCGCAAGCTCCAGTATTTTGTTTTTTTTCTGATGTTGTTGCACTCGATCCCACACACAAATATTCCTCTAATTAAAAAAAAAAGTGGAAATTAATAAAAGAAAATTAGCACTTCGGGAATATTCGGAACGGCGTACTATCTTTCGTTTCGTTCCGTTCGATTTCGTAGAATTCCTTTTACAAACGTCACGACAGAGGTACCGTTTGCTCAGCTCCTAATCTATAGAAACACTGAAATTTACAAGTGTCGCAAGCTCCAGTATTTTGTTTTTTTTCTGATGTTGTTGCACTCGATCCCACACACAAATATTCCTATAATTAAAAAAAAAAGTGGAAATTAATAAAAGAAAATTAGCACTTCGGGAATATTCGGAACGGCGTATATCTTTCGTTTCGTTCCGTTCGATTTCGTAGAATTCCTTTTTAAAACGTCATGCAAACGTCACGACTGTGGTTACGTTTGCTTGGGTCCTAATCTATAGAAACGCTGAAATTTACAAGTGTCGCAAGCACCAGTATTTTGTTTTTTTTCTGATGTTGTTGCACTCGATCCCACACACAAATATTCCTATAATTAAAAAAAAAAAGTGGAAATTAATAAAAGAAAATTAGCATTCGGGAATATTCGGAACGGCGTACTATCTTTCGTTTCGTTCCGTTCGATTTCGTAGAATTCCTTTTTCAAACGTCATGCAAACATCACGACTGTGGTTACGTTTGCTTGGGTCCTAATCTATCGAAACGCTTAAATTTAAACTGTCGCAAGCTCCATTATTTTGTTTTTGTTCTGATGTTGTTGAACTGGATCCCACACACAAATATTCCTCTAATTAAAAAAAAAAGTGGAAATTAATAAAAGAAAATTAGCACTTCTGGAATATTCGGAACGGCGTACTATCTTTCGTTTCGTTCCGTTCGATTTCGTAGAATTCCTTTTTCAAACGTCATGCAAACGTCACGACTGTGGTTACGTTTGCTTGGGTCCTAATCTATAGAAACACTGAAATTTACAAGTGTCGCAAGCTCCATTATTTTGTTTTTTTTTCTGATGTTGTTGCACTCGATCCCACACACAAATATTCCTCTAATTAAAAAAAAAAGTTGAAATAAATAAAGTAAAATATGCACTTCGGGAATATTCGGAACGGCGTACCATCTTTCGTTTAGTTTCGTTCGATTTCGTAGAATTCCTTTTACAAACGTCATGCAAACATCACGACTGTGGTTACGTTTGCTTGGGTCCTAATCTATAGAAACGCTGAAATTTACAAGTGTCGTAACCTCTATTATTTTGTTATTTTCTGATGTTGTTGAACTCGATCCCACACACAAATATTCCTCTAATTAAAAAAAAAAGTGGAAATTAATAAAAGAAAATTAGCACTTCGGGAATATTCGGAACGGCGTACTATCTTTCGTTTCGTTCCGTTCGATTTCGTAGAATTCCTTTTTCAAACGTCATGCAAACATCACGACTGTGGTTACGTTTGCTTGGGTCCTTATCTATCGAAACGCTGAAATTTAAACTGTCGCAAGCTCCATTATTTTGTTTTTTTTCTGATGTTGTTGCACTCGATCCCACACACAAATATTCCTCTAATTAAAAAAAAAAGTGGAAATTAATAAAAGAAAATTAGAACTTCGGGAATATTCGGAACGGCGTACTATCTTTCGTTTCGTTCCGTTCGATTTCGTAGAATTCCTTTTACAAACGTCACGACAGAGGTACCGTTTGCTCAGCTCCTAATCTATAGAAACACTGAAATTTACAAGTGTCGCAAGCTCCAGTATTTTGTTTTTTTTCTGATGTTGTTGCACTCGATCCCACACACAAATATTCCTCTAATTAAAAAAAAAAGTGGAAATTAATAGAAGAAAATTAGCACTTCGGGAATATTCGGAACGGCGTACTATCTTTCGTTTCGTTCCGTTCGATTTCGTAGAATTCCTTTTACAAACGTCACGACAGAGGTACCGTTTGCTCAGCTCCTAATCTATAGAAACACTGAAATTTACAAGTGTCGCAAGCTCCAGTATTTTGTTTTTTTTCTGATGTTGTTGCACTCGATCCCACACACAAATATTCCTCTAATTAAAAAAAAAAGTGGAAATTAATAAAAGACAATTAGCACTTCGGGAATATTCGGAACGGCGTATATCTTTCGTTTCGTTCCGTTCGATTTCGTAGAATTCCTTTTTAAAACGTCATGCAAACGTCACGACTGTGGTTACGTTTGCTTGGGTCCTAATCTATAGAAACGCTGAAATTTACAAGTGTCGCAAGCTCCAGTATTTTGTTTTTTTTCTGATGTTGTTGCACTCGATCCCACACACAAATATTCCTCTAATTAAAAAAAAAAGTGGAAATTAATAAAAGAAAATTAGCACTTCGGGAATATTCGGAACGGCGTACTATCTTTCGTTTCGTTCCGTTCGATTTCGTAGAATTCCTTTTTCAAACGTCACGCAAACGTCACGACTGTGGTTACGTTGGCTTGGGTCCTAATCTATAGAAACACTGAAATTTACAAGTGTCGCAAGCTCCATTATTTTGTTTTTTTTTCTGATGTTGTTGCACTCGATCCCACACACAAATATTCCTCTAATTAAAAAAAAAAGTTGAAATAAATAAAGTAAAATATGCACTTCGGGAATATTCGGAACGGCGTACCATCTTTCGTTTAGTTTCGTTCGATTTCGTAGAATTCCTTTTACAAACGTCATGCAAACATCACGACTGTGGTTACGTTTGCTTGGGTCCTAATCTATAGAAACGCTGAAATTTACAAGTGTCGTAACCTCTATTATTTTGTTATTTTCTGATGTTGTTGAACTCGATCCCACACACAAATATTCCTCTAATTAAAAAAAAAAGTGGAAATTAATAAAAGAAAATTAGCACTTCGGGAATATTCGGAACGGCGTACTATCTTTCGTTTCGTTCCGTTCGATTTCGTAGAATTCCTTTTTCAAACGTCATGCAAACATCACGACTGTGGTTACGTTTGCTTGGGTCCTTATCTATCGAAACGCTGAAATTTAAACTGTCGCAAGCTCCATTATTTTGTTTTTTTTCTGATGTTGTTGCACTCGATCCCACACACAAATATTCCTCTAATTAAAAAAAAAAGTGGAAATTAATAAAAGAAAATTAGAACTTCGGGAATATTCGGAACGGCGTACTATCTTTCGTTTCGTTCCGTTCGATTTCGTAGAATTCCTTTTACAAACGTCACGACAGAGGTACCGTTTGCTCAGCTCCTAATCTATAGAAACACTGAAATTTACAAGTGTCGCAAGCTCCAGTATTTTGTTTTTTTTCTGATGTTGTTGCACTCGATCCCACACACAAATATTCCTCTAATTAAAAAAAAAAGTGGAAATTAATAAAAGAAAATTAGCACTTCGGGAATATTCGGAACGGCGTACTATCTTTCGTTTCGTTCCGTTCGATTTCGTAGAATTCCTTTTACAAACGTCACGACAGAGGTACCGTTTGCTCAGCTCCTAATCTATAGAAACACTGAAATTTACAAGTGTCGCAAGCTCCAGTATTTTGTTTTTTTTCTGATGTTGTTGCACTCGATCCCACACACAAATATTCCTCTAATTAAAAAAAAAAGTGGAAATTAATAAAAGAAAATTAGCACTTCGGGAATATTCGGAACGGCGTATATCTTTCGTTTCGTTCCGTTCGATTTCGTAGAATTCCTTTTTAAAACGTCATGCAAACGTCACGACTGTGGTTACGTTTGCTTGGGTCCTAATCTATAGAAACGCTGAAATTTACAAGTGTCGCAAGCTCCAGTATTTTGTTTTTTTTCTGATGTTGTTGCACTCGATCCCACACACAAATATTCCTCTAATTAAAAAAAAAAGTGGAAATTAATAAAAGAAAATTAGCACTTCGGGAATATTCGGAACGGCGTACTATCTTTCGTTTCGTTCCGTTCGATTTCGTAGAATTCCTTTTACAAACGTCACGACAGAGGTACCGTTTGCTCAGCTCCTAATCTATAGAAACACTGAAATTTACAAGTGTCGCAAGCTCCAGTATTTTGTTTTTTTTCTGATGTTGTTGCACTCGATCCCACACACAAATATTCCTCTAATTAAAAAAAAAGTGGAAATTAATAAAAGAAAATTAGAACTTCGGGAATATTCGGAACGGCGTACTATCTTTCGTTTCGTTCCGTTCGATTTCGTAGAATTCCTTTTACAAACGTCACGACAGAGGTACCGTTTGCTCAGCTCCTAATCTATAGAAACACTGAAATTTACAAGTGTCGCAAGCTCCAGTATTTTGTTTTTTTTCTGATGTTGTTGCACTCGATCCCACACACAAATATTCCTCTAATTAAAAAAAAAAGTGGAAATTAATAAAAGAAAATTAGCACTTCGGGAATATTCGGAACGGCGTACTATCTTTCGTTTCGTTCCGTTCGATTTCGTAGAATTCCTTTTACAAACGTCACGACAGAGGTACCGTTTGCTCAGCTCCTAATCTATAGAAACACTGAAATTTACAAGTGTCGCAAGCTCCAGTATTTTGTTTTTTTTCTGATGTTGTTGCACTCGATCCCACACACAAATATTCCTCTAATTAAAAAAAAAAGTGGAAATTAATAAAAGAAAATTAGCACTTCGGGAATATTCGGAACGGCGTATATCTTTCGTTTCGTTCCGTTCGATTTCGTAGAATTCCTTTTTAAAACGTCATGCAAACGTCACGACTGTGGTTACGTTTGCTTGGGTCCTAATCTATAGAAACGCTGAAATTTACAAGTGTCGCAAGCTCCAGTATTTTGTTTTTTTTCTGATGTTGTTGCACTCGATCCCACACACAAATATTCCTCTAATTAAAAAAAAAAGTGGAAATTAATAAAAGAAAATTAGCACTTCGGGAATATTCGGAACGGCGTATATCTTTCGTTTCGTTCCGTTCGATTTCGTAGAATTCCTTTTTAAAACGTCATGCAAACGTCACGACTGTGGTTACGTTTGCTTGGGTCCTAATCTATAGAAACGCTGAAATTTACAAGTGTCGCAAGCTCCAGTATTTTGTTTTTTTTCTGATGTTGTTGCACTCGATCCCACACACAAATATTCCTCTAATTAAAAAAAAAAGTGGAAATTAATAAAAGAAAATTAGCACTTCGGGAATATTCGGAACGGCGTACTATCTTTCGTTTCGTTCCGTTCGATTTCGTAGAATTCCTTTTTCAAACGTCACGCAAACGTCACGACTGTGGTTACGTTTGCTTGGGTCCTAATCTATAGAAACGCTGAAATTTAAACTGTCGCAAGATCCATTATTTTTTTTTTTTTTCTGATGTTGTTGCACTCGATCCCACACACAAATATTCCTCTAATTAAAAAAAAAAGTTGAAATAAATAAAGTAAAATATGCACTTCGGGAATATTCGGAACGGCGTACCATCTTTCGTTTAGTTTCGTTCGATTTCGTAGAATTCCTTTTACAAACGTCATGCAAACATCACGACTGTGGTTACGTTTGCTTGGGTCCTAATCTATAGAAACACTGAAATTTACAAGTGTCGCAAGCTCCATTATTTTGTTTTTTTTTCTGATGTTGTTGCACTCGATCCCACACACAAATATTCCTCTAATTAAAAAAAAAAGTTGAAATAAATAAAGTAAAATATGCACTTCGGGAATATTCGGAACGGCGTACCATCTTTCGTTTAGTTTCGTTCGATTTCGTAGAATTCCTTTTACAAACGTCATGCAAACATCACGACTGTGG
Organism: Sepiola atlantica; assembly: GCA_963556195.1. NCBI lineage: Eukaryota > Metazoa > Mollusca > Cephalopoda > Sepiida > Sepiolidae > Sepiola > Sepiola atlantica. Next base: position 19,987,245 of record OY744550.1, on the reverse strand, counting down.
TTACGTTTGCTTGGGTCCTAATCTATAGAAACGCTGAAATTTACAAGTGTCGTAACCTCTATTATTTTGTTATTTTCTGATGTTGTTGAACTCGATCCCACACACAAATATTCCTCTAATTAAAAAAAAAAGTGGAAATTAATAAAAGAAAATTAGCACTTCGGGAATATTCGGAACGGCGTACTATCTTTCGTTTCGTTCCGTTCGATTTCGTAGAATTCCTTTTTCAAACGTCATGCAAACATCACGACTGTGGTTACGTTTGCTTGGGTCCTTATCTATCGAAACGCTGAAATTTAAACTGTCGCAAGCTCCATTATTTTGTTTTTTTTCTGATGTTGTTGCACTCGATCCCACACACAAATATTCCTCTAATTAAAAAAAAAAGTGGAAATTAATAAAAGAAAATTAGAACTTCGGGAATATTCGGAACGGCGTACTATCTTTCGTTTCGTTCCGTTCGATTTCGTAGAATTCCTTTTACAAACGTCACGACAGAGGTACCGTTTGCTCAGCTCCTAATCTATAGAAACACTGAAATTTACAAGTGTCGCAAGCTCCAGTATTTTGTTTTTTTTCAGATGTTGTTGCACTCGATCCCACACACAAATATTCCTCTAATTAAAAAAAAAAGTGGAAATTAATAAAAGAAAATTAGCACTTCGGGAATATTCGGAACGGCGTACTATCTTTCGTTTCGTTCCGTTCGATTTCGTAGAATTCCTTTTACAAACGTCACGACAGAGGTACCGTTTGCTCAGCTCCTAATCTATAGAAACACTGAAATTTACAAGTGTCGCAAGCTCCAGTATTTTGTTTTTTTTCTGATGTTGTTGCACTCGATCCCACACACAAATATTCCTCTAATTAAAAAAAAAAGTGGAAATTAATAAAAGAAAATTAGCACTTCGGGAATATTCGGAACGGCGTATATCTTTCGTTTCGTTCCGTTCGATTTCGTAGAATTCCTTTTTAAAACGTCATGCAAACGTCACGACTGTGGTTACGTTTGCTTGGGTCCTAATCTATAGAAACGCTGAAATTTACAAGTGTCGCAAGCTCCAGTATTTTGTTTTTTTTCTGATGTTGTTGCACTCGATCCCACACACAAATATTCCTCTAATTAAAAAAAAAAGTGGAAATTAATAAAAGAAAATTAGCACTTCGGGAATATTCGGAACGGCGTACTATCTTTCGTTTCGTTCCGTTCGATTTCGTAGAATTCCTTTTACAAACGTCACGACAGAGGTACCGTTTGCTCAGCTCCTAATCTATAGAAACACTGAAATTTACAAGTGTCGCAAGCTCCAGTATTTTGTTTTTTTTCTGATGTTGTTGCACTCGATCCCACACACAAATATTCCTCTAATTAAAAAAAAAGTGGAAATTAATAAAAGAAAATTAGAACTTCGGGAATATTCGGAACGGCGTACTATCTTTCGTTTCGTTCCGTTCGATTTCGTAGAATTCCTTTTACAAACGTCACGACAGAGGTACCGTTTGCTCAGCTCCTAATCTATAGAAACACTGAAATTTACAAGTGTCGCAAGCTCCAGTATTTTGTTTTTTTTCTGATGTTGTTGCACTCGATCCCACACACAAATATTCCTCTAATTAAAAAAAAAAGTGGAAATTAATAAAAGAAAATTAGCACTTCGGGAATATTCGGAACGGCGTACTATCTTTCGTTTCGTTCCGTTCGATTTCGTAGAATTCCTTTTACAAACGTCACGACAGAGGTACCGTTTGCTCAGCTCCTAATCTATAGAAACACTGAAATTTACAAGTGTCGCAAGCTCCAGTATTTTGTTTTTTTTCTGATGTTGTTGCACTCGATCCCACACACAAATATTCCTCTAATTAAAAAAAAAAGTGGAAATTAATAAAAGAAAATTAGCACTTCGGGAATATTCGGAACGGCGTATATCTTTCGTTTCGTTCCGTTCGATTTCGTAGAATTCCTTTTTAAAACGTCATGCAAACGTCACGACTGTGGTTACGTTTGCTTGGGTCCTAATCTATAGAAACGCTGAAATTTACAAGTGTCGCAAGCTCCAGTATTTTGTTTTTTTTCTGATGTTGTTGCACTCGATCCCACACACAAATATTCCTCTAATTAAAAAAAAAAGTGGAAATTAATAAAAGAAAATTAGCACTTCGGGAATATTCGGAACGGCGTATATCTTTCGTTTCGTTCCGTTCGATTTCGTAGAATTCCTTTTTAAAACGTCATGCAAACGTCACGACTGTGGTTACGTTTGCTTGGGTCCTAATCTATAGAAACGCTGAAATTTACAAGTGTCGCAAGCTCCAGTATTTTGTTTTTTTTCTGATGTTGTTGCACTCGATCCCACACACAAATATTCCTCTAATTAAAAAAAAAAGTGGAAATTAATAAAAGAAAATTAGCACTTCGGGAATATTCGGAACGGCGTACTATCTTTCGTTTCGTTCCGTTCGATTTCGTAGAATTCCTTTTTCAAACGTCACGCAAACGTCACGACTGTGGTTACGTTTGCTTGGGTCCTAATCTATAGAAACGCTGAAATTTAAACTGTCGCAAGATCCATTATTTTGTTTTTTTTCTGATGTTGTTGCACTCGATCCCACACACAAATATTCCTCTAATTAAAAAAAAAAGTGGAAATTAATAAAAGAAAATTAGAACTTCGGGAATATTCGGAACGGCGTACTATCTTTCGTTTCGTTCCGTTCGATTTCGTAGAATTCCTTTTACAAACGTCACGACAGAGGTACCGTTTGCTCAGCTCCTAATCTATAGAAACACTGAAATTTACAAGTGTCGCAAGCTCCAGTATTTTGTTTTTTTTCTGATGTTGTTGCACTCGATCCCACACACAAATATTCCTCTAATTAAAAAAAAAAGTGGAAATTAATAAAAGAAAATTAGCACTTCGGGAATATTCGGAACGGCGTACTATCTTTCGTTTCGTTCCGTTCGATTTCGTAGAATTCCTTTTACAAACGTCACGACAGAGGTACCGTTTGCTCAGCTCCTAATCTATAGAAACACTGAAATTTACAAGTGTCGCAAGCTCCAGTATTTTGTTTTTTTTCTGATGTTGTTGCACTCGATCCCACACACAAATATTCCTCTAATTAAAAAAAAAAGTGGAAATTAATAAAAGAAAATTAGCACTTCGGGAATATTCGGAACGGCGTATATCTTTCGTTTCGTTCCGTTCGATTTCGTAGAATTCCTTTTTAAAACGTCATGCAAACGTCACGACTGTGGTTACGTTTGCTTGGGTCCTAATCTATAGAAACGCTGAAATTTACAAGTGTCGCAAGCTCCAGTATTTTGTTTTTTTTCTGATGTTGTTGCACTCGATCCCACACACAAATATTCCTCTAATTAAAAAAAAAAGTGGAAATTAATAAAAGAAAATTAGCACTTCGGGAATATTCGGAACGGCGTACTATCTTTCGTTTCGTTCCGTTCGATTTCGTAGAATTCCTTTTACAAACGTCACGACAGAGGTACCGTTTGCTCAGCTCCTAATCTATAGAAACACTGAAATTTACAAGTGTCGCAAGCTCCAGTATTTTGTTTTTTTTCTGATGTTGTTGCACTCGATCCCACACACAAATATTCCTCTAATTAAAAAAAAAGTGGAAATTAATAAAAGAAAATTAGAACTTCGGGAATATTCGGAACGGCGTACTATCTTTCGTTTCGTTCCGTTCGATTTCGTAGAATTCCTTTTACAAACGTCACGACAGAGGTACCGTTTGCTCAGCTCCTAATCTATAGAAACACTGAAATTTACAAGTGTCGCAAGCTCCAGTATTTTGTTTTTTTTCTGATGTTGTTGCACTCGATCCCACACACAAATATTCCTCTAATTAAAAAAAAAAGTGGAAATTAATAAAAGAAAATTAGCACTTCGGGAATATTCGGAACGGCGTACTATCTTTCGTTTCGTTCCGTTCGATTTCGTAGAATTCCTTTTACAAACGTCACGACAGAGGTACCGTTTGCTCAGCTCCTAATCTATAGAAACACTGAAATTTACAAGTGTCGCAAGCTCCAGTATTTTGTTTTTTTTCTGATGTTGTTGCACTCGATCCCACACACAAATATTCCTCTAATTAATAAAAAAAGTGGAAATTAATAAAAGAAAATTAGCACTTCGGGAATATTCGGAACGGCGTATATCTTTCGTTTCGTTCCGTTCGATTTCGTAGAATTCCTTTTTAAAACGTCATGCAAACGTCACGACTGTGGTTACGTTTGCTTGGGTCCTAATCTATAGAAACGCTGAAATTTACAAGTGTCGCAAGCTCCAGTATTTTGTTTTTTTTCTGATGTTGTTGCACTCGATCCCACACACAAATATTCCTCTAATTAAAAAAAAAAGTGGAAATTAATAAAAGAAAATTAGCACTTCGGGAATATTCGGAACGGCGTATATCTTTCGTTTCGTTCCGTTCGATTTCGTAGAATTCCTTTTTAAAACGTCATGCAAACGTCACGACTGTGGTTACGTTTGCTTGGGTCCTAATCTATAGAAACGCTGAAATTTACAAGTGTCGCAAGCTCCAGTATTTTGTTTTTTTTCTGATGTTGTTGCACTCGATCCCACACACAAATATTCCTCTAATTAAAAAAAAAAGTGGAAATTAATAAAAGAAAATTAGCACTTCGGGAATATTCGGAACGGCGTACTATCTTTCGTTTCGTTCCGTTCGATTTCGTAGAATTCCTTTTTCAAACGTCACGCAAACGTCACGACTGTGGTTACGTTTGCTTGGGTCCTAATCTATAGAAACGCTGAAATTTAAACTGTCGCAAGATCCATTATTTTGTTTTTTTTCTGATGTTGTTGCACTCGATCCCACACACAAATATTCCTATAATTAAAAAAAAAAGTGGAAATTAATAAAAGAAAATTAGCATTCGGGAATATTCGGAACGGCGTACTATCTTTCGTTTCGTTCCGTTCGATTTCGTAGAATTCCTTTTTCAAACGTCATGCAAACATCACGACTGTGGTTACGTTTGCTTGGGTCCTAATCTATCGAAACGCTTAAATTTAAACTGTCGCAAGCTCCATTATTTTGTTTTTGTTCGATGTTGTTGAACTCGATCCCACACACAAATATTCCTCTAATTAAAAAAAAAAGTGGAAATTTATAAAAGAAAATTAGCACTTCTGGAATATTCGGAACGGCGTACTATCTTTCGTTTCGTTCCGTTCGATTTCGTAGAATTCCTTTTTCAAACGTCATGCAAACGTCACGACTGTGGTTACGTTTGCTTGGGTCCTAATCTATAGAAACACTGAAATTTACAAGTGTCGCAAGCTCCATTATTTTGTTTTTTTTTCTGATGTTGTTGCACTCGATCCCACACACAAATATTCCTCTAATTAAAAAAAAAAGTTGAAATAAATAAAGTAAAATATGCACTTCGGGAATATTCGGAACGGCGTACCATCTTTCGTTTAGTTTCGTTCGATTTCGTAGAATTCCTTTTACAAACGTCATGCAAACATCACGACTGTGGTTACGTTTGCTTGGGTCCTAATCTATAGAAACGCTGAAATTTACAAGTGTCGTAACCTCTATTATTTTGTTATTTTCTGATGTTGTTGAACTCGATCCCACACACAAATATTCCTCTAATTAAAAAAAAAAGTGGAAATTAATAAAAGAAAATTAGCACTTCGGGAATATTCGGAACGGCGTACTATCTTTCGTTTCGTTCCGTTCGATTTCGTAGAATTCCTTTTTCAAACGTCATGCAAACATCACGACTGTGGTTACGTTTGCTTGGGTCCTTATCTATCGAAACGCTGAAATTTAAACTGTCGCAAGCTCCATTATTTTGTTTTTTTTCTGATGTTGTTGCACTCGATCCCACACACAAATATTCCTCTAATTAAAAAAAAAAGTGGAAATTAATAAAAGAAAATTAGAACTTCGGGAATATTCGGAACGGCGTACTATCTTTCGTTTCGTTCCGTTCGATTTCGTAGAATTCCTTTTACAAACGTCACGACAGAGGTACCGTTTGCTCAGCTCCTAATCTATAGAAACACTGAAATTTACAAGTGTCGCAAGCTCCAGTATTTTGTTTTTTTTCTGATGTTGTTGCACTCGATCCCACACACAAATATTCCTCTAATTAAAAAAAAAAGTGGAAATTAATAAAAGAAAATTAGCACTTCGGGAATATTCGGAACGGCGTACTATCTTTCGTTTCGTTCCGTTCGATTTCGTAGAATTCCTTTTACAAACGTCACGACAGAGGTACCGTTTGCTCAGCTCCTAATCTATAGAAACACTGAAATTTACAAGTGTCGCAAGCTCCAGTATTTTGTTTTTTTTCTGATGTTGTTGCACTCGATCCCACACACAAATATTCCTCTAATTAAAAAAAAAAGTGGAAATTAATAAAAGAAAATTAGCACTTCGGGAATATTCGGAACGGCGTATATCTTTCGTTTCGTTCCGTTCGATTTCGTAGAATTCCTTTTTAAAACGTCATGCAAACGTCACGACTGTGGTTACGTTTGCTTGGGTCCTAATCTATAGAAACGCTGAAATTTACAAGTGTCGCAAGCTCCAGTATTTTGTTTTTTTTCTGATGTTGTTGCACTCGATCCCACACACAAATATTCCTCTAATTAAAAAAAAAAGTGGAAATTAATAAAAGAAAATTAGCACTTCGGGAATATTCGGAACGGCGTACTATCTTTCGTTTCGTTCCGTTCGATTTCGTAGAATTCCTTTTACAAACGTCACGACAGAGGTACCGTTTGCTCAGCTCCTAATCTATAGAAACACTGAAATTTACAAGTGTCGCAAGCTCCAGTATTTTGTTTTTTTTCTGATGTTGTTGCACTCGATCCCACACACAAATATTCCTCTAATTAAAAAAAAAAGTGGAAATTAATAAAAGAAAATTAGAACTTCGGGAATATTCGGAACGGCGTACTATCTTTCGTTTCGTTCCGTTCGATTTCGTAGAATTCCTTTTACAAACGTCACGACAGAGGTACCGTTTGCTCAGCTCCTAATCTATAGAAACACTGAAATTTACAAGTGTCGCAAGCTCCAGTATTTTGTTTTTTTTCTGATGTTGTTGCACTCGATCCCACACACAAATATTCCTCTAATTAAAAAAAAAAGTGGAAATTAATAAAAGAAAATTAGCACTTCGGGAATATTCGGAACGGCGTACTATCTTTCGTTTCGTTCCGTTCGATTTCGTAGAATTCCTTTTACAAACGTCACGACAGAGGTACCGTTTGCTCAGCTCCTAATCTATAGAAACACTGAAATTTACAAGTGTCGCAAGCTCCAGTATTTTGTTTTTTTTCTGATGTTGTTGCACTCGATCCCACACACAAATATTCCTCTAATTAAAAAAAAAAGTGGAAATTAATAAAAGAAAATTAGCACTTCGGGAATATTCGGAACGGCGTATATCTTTCGTTTCGTTCCGTTCGATTTCGTAGAATTCCTTTTTAAAACGTCATGCAAACGTCACGACTGTGGTTACGTTTGCTTGGGTCCTAATCTATAGAAACGCTGAAATTTACAAGTGTCGCAAGCTCCAGTATTTTGTTTTTTTTCTGATGTTGTTGCACTCGATCCCACACACAAATATTCCTCTAATTAAAAAAAAAAGTGGAAATTAATAAAAGAAAATTAGCACTTCGGGAATATTCGGAACGGCGTACTATCTTTCGTTTCGTTCCGTTCGATTTCGTAGAATTCCTTTTTCAAACGTCACGCAAACGTCACGACTGTGGTTACGTTTGCTTGGGTCCTAATCTATAGAAACGCTGAAATTTAAACTGTCGCAAGATCCATTATTTTGTTTTTTTTCTGATGTTGTTGCACTCGATCCCACACACAAATATTCCTCTAATTAAAAAAAAAAGTGGAAATTAATAAAAGAAAATTAGAACTTCGGGAATATTCGGAACGGCGTACTATCTTTCGTTTCGTTCCGTTCGATTTCGTAGAATTCCTTTTACAAACGTCACGACAGAGGTACCGTTTGCTCAGCTCCTAATCTATAGAAACACTGAAATTTACAAGTGTCGCAAGCTCCAGTATTTTGTTTTTTTTCTGATGTTGTTGCACTCGATCCCACACACAAATATTCCTCTAATTAAAAAAAAAAGTGGAAATTAATAAAAGAAAATTAGCACTTCGGGAATATTCGGAACGGCGTACTATCTTTCGTTTCGTTCCGTTCGATTTCGTAGAATTCCTTTTACAAACGTCACGACAGAGGTACCGTTTGCTCAGCTCCTAATCTATAGAAACACTGAAATTTACAAGTGTCGCAAGCTCCAGTATTTTGTTTTTTTTCTGATGTTGTTGCACTCGATCCCACACACAAATATTCCTCTAATTAAAAAAAAAAGTGGAAATTAATAAAAGAAAATTAGCACTTCGGGAATATTCGGAACGGCGTATATCTTTCGTTTCGTTCCGTTCGATTTCGTAGAATTCCTTTTTAAAACGTCATGCAAACGTCACGACTGTGGTTACGTTTGCTTGGGTCCTAATCTATAGAAACGCTGAAATTTACAAGTGTCGCAAGCTCCAGTATTTTGTTTTTTTTCTGATGTTGTTGCACTCGATCCCACACACAAATATTCCTCTAATTAAAAAAAAAAGTGGAAATTAATAAAAGAAAATTAGCACTTCGGGAATATTCGGAACGGCGTACTATCTTTCGTTTCGTTCCGTTCGATTTCGTAGAATTCCTTTTACAAACGTCACGACAGAGGTACCGTTTGCTCAGCTCCTAATCTATAGAAACACTGAAATTTACAAGTGTCGCAAGCTCCAGTATTTTGTTTTTTTTCTGATGTTGTTGCACTCGATCCCACACACAAATATTCCTCTAATTAAAAAAAAAAGTGGAAATTAATAAAAGAAAATTAGAACTTCGGGAATATTCGGAACGGCGTACTATCTTTCGTTTCGTTCCGTTCGATTTCGTAGAATTCCTTTTACAAACGTCACGACAGAGGTACCGTTTGCTCAGCTCCTAATCTATAGAAACACTGAAATTTACAAGTGTCGCAAGCTCCAGTATTTTGTTTTTTTTCTGATGTTGTTGCACTCGATCCCACACACAAATATTCCTCTAATTAAAAAAAAAAGTGGAAATTAATAAAAGAAAATTAGCACTTCGGGAATATTCGGAACGGCGTACTATCTTTCGTTTCGTTCCGTTCGATTTCGTAGAATTCCTTTTACAAACGTCACGACAGAGGTACCGTTTGCTCAGCTCCTAATCTATAGAAACACTGAAATTTACAAGTGTCGCAAGCTCCAGTATTTTGTTTTTTTTCTGATGTTGTTGCACTCGATCCCACACACAAATATTCCTCTAATTAAAAAAAAAAGTGGAAATTAATAAAAGAAAATTAGCACTTCGGGAATATTCGGAACGGCGTATATCTTTCGTTTCGTTCCGTTCGATTTCGTAGAATTCCTTTTTAAAACGTCATGCAAACGTCACGACTGTGGTTACGTTTGCTTGGGTCCTAATCTATAGAAACGCTGAAATTTACAAGTGTCGCAAGCTCCAGTATTTTGTTTTTTTTCTGATGTTGTTGCACTCGATCCCACACACAAATATTCCTCTAATTAAAAAAAAAAGTGGAAATAAATAAAGTAAAATTAGCACTTCGGGAAAATTCGGAACGGCCTACTATCTTTCGTTTCGTTCCGTTTGATTTCGTAGAATTCCTTTTACAAACGTCATGCAAACATCACGACTGTGGTTACGTTTGCTGGGGTCCTAATCTATCGAAACGCTGAAATTTAAACTGTCGCAAGCTCCATTATTTTGTTTTTTTTCTGATGTTGTTGAACTCGATCCCACACACAAATATTCCTCTAATTAAAAAAAAAAGTGGAAATTAATAAAAGAAAATTAGCACTTCGGGAATATTCGGAACGGCGTACTATCTTTCGTTTCGTTCCGTTCGATTTCGTAGAATTCCTTTTACAAACGTCACGACAGAGGTACCGTTTGCTCAGCTCCTAATCTATAGAAACACTGAAATTTACAAGTGTCGCAAGCTCCATTATTTTGGTTTTTTTCTGATGTTGTTGAACTCGATCCCACACACAAATATTCCTCTAATTAAAAAAAAAAGTTGAAATAAATAAAGTAAAATTAGCACTTCGGGAATATTCGGAACGGCCTACTATCTTTCGTTTCGTTCCGTTCGATTTCGTAGAATTCCTTTTTCAAACGTCATGCAAACATCACGACTGTGGTTACGTTTGCTTGGGTCCTAATCTATCGAAACGCTAAAATTTAAACTGTCGCAAGATCCATTGTTATTTTTTTTTTTCTGATGTTGTTGAACTCGATCCCACACACAAATATTCCTCTAATTAAAAAAAAAAGTTGAAATAAATAAAGTAAAATTAGCACTTCGGGAAAATTCGGAACGGCCTACTATCTTTCGTTTCGTTCCGTTTGATTTCGTAGAATTCCTTTTACAAACGTCATGCAAACATCACGACTGTGGTTACGTTTGCTGGGGTCCTAATCTATCGAAACGCTGAAATTTAAACTGTCGCAAGCTCCATTATTTTGTTTTTTTTCTGATGTTGTTGAACTCGATCCCACACACAAATATTCCTCTAATTAAAAAAAAAAGTGGAAATTAATAAAAGAAAATTAGCACTTCGGGAATATTCGGAACGGCGTACTATCTTTCGTTTCGTTCCGTTCGATTTCGTAGAATTCCTTTTACAAACGTCACGACAGAGGTACCGTTTGCTCAGCTCCTAATCTATAGAAACACTGAAATTTACAAGTGTCGCAAGCTCCATTATTTTGGTTTTTTTCTGATGTTGTTGAACTCGATCCCACACACAAATATTCCTCTAATTAAAAAAAAAAGTTGAAATAAATAAAGTAAAATTAGCACTTCGGGAATATTCGGAACGGCCTACTATCTTTCGTTTCGTTCCGTTTGATTTCGTAGAATTCCTTTTACAAACGTCATGCAAACATCACGACTGTGGTTACGTTTGCTGGGGTCCTAATCTATCGAAACGCTGAAATTTAAACTGTCGCAAGCTCCATTATTTTGTTTTTTTTCTGATGTTGTTGAACTCGATCCCACACACAAATATTCCTCTAATTAAAAAAAAAAGTGGAAATTAATAAAAGAAAATTAGCACTTCGGGAATATTCGGAACGGCCTACTATCTGTCGTTTCGTTCCGTTCGATTTCGTAGAATTTCTTTTTACAAACGTCATGCAAACATCACGACTGTGGTTACGTTTGCTTGGGTCCTAATCTATCGAAACGCTGAAATTTAAACTGTCGCAAGCTCCATTATTTTGTTTTTTTTCTGATTTTGTTGAACTCGATCCCACACACAAATATTCCTCTAATTAAAAAAAAAAGTGGAAATTAATAAAAGAAAATTAGCACTTCGGGAATATTCGGAACGGCGTATATCTTTCGTTTCGTTCCGTTCGATTTCGTAGAATTCCTTTTTCAAACGTCATGCAAACATCACGACTGTGGTTACGTTTGCTTGGGTCCTAATCTATCGAAACGCTTAAATTTAAACTGTCGCAAGCTCCATTATTTTGGTTTTTTTCTGATGTTGTTGAACTCGATCCCACACACAAATATTCCTCTAATTAAAAAAAAAAGTGGAAATTAATAAAAGAAAATTAGCACTTCGGGAATATTCGGAACGGCGTACTATCTTTCGTTTCGTTCCGTTCGATTTCGTAGAATTCCTTTTACAAACGTCACGACAGAGGTACCGTTTGCTCAGCTCCTAATCTATAGAAACACTGAAATTTACAAGTGTCGCAAGCTCCATTATTTTGGTTTTTTTCTGATGTTGTTGAACTCGATCCCACACACAAATATTCCTCTAATTAAAAAAAAAAGTGGAAATTAATAAAAGAAAATTAGCACTTCGGGAATATTCGGAACGGCGTACTATCTTTCGTTTCGTTCCGTTCGATTTCGTAGAATTCCTTTTACAAACGTCACGACAGAGGTACCGTTTGCTCAGCTCCTAATCTATAGAAACACTGAAATTTACAAGTGTCGCAAGCTCCATTATTTTGGTTTTTTTCTGATGTTGTTGAACTCGATCCCACACACAAATATTCCTCTAATTAAAAAAAAAAGTTGAAATAAATAAAGTAAAATTAGCACTTCGGGAATATTCGGAACGGCCTACTATCTTTCGTTTCGTTCCGTTTGATTTCGTAGAATTCCTTTTACAAACGTCATGCAAACATCACGACTGTGGTTACGTTTGCTGGGGTCCTAATCTATCGAAACGCTGAAATTTAAACTGTCGCAAGATCCATTATTTTGTTTTTTTTTCTGATGTTGTTGAACTCGATCCCACACACAAATATTCCTCTAATTAAAAAAAAAAGTGGAAATTAATAAAAGAAAATTAGCACTTCGGGAATATTCGGAACGGCCTACTATCTTTCGTTTCGTTCCGTTCGATTTCGTAGAATTTCTTTTTACAAACGTCATGCAAACATCACGACTGTGGTTACGTTTGCTTGGGTCCTAATCTATCGAAACGCTGAAATTTAAACTGTCGCAAGCTCCATTATTTTGTTTTTTTTCTGATTTTGTTGAACTCGATCCCACACACAAATATTCCTCTAATTAAAAAAAAAAGTGGAAATTAATAAAAGAAAATTAGCACTTCGGGAATATTCGGAACGGCGTATATCTTTCGTTTCGTTCCGTTCGATTTCGTAGAATTCCTTTTTCAAACGTCATGCAAACATCACGACTGTGGTTACGTTTGCTTGGGTCCTAATCTATCGAAACGCTTAAATTTAAACTGTCGCAAGCTCCATTATTTTTTTTTTTTCTGATGTTGTTGAACTCGATCCCACACACAAATATTCCTCTAATTAAAAAAAAAAGTGGAAATTAATAAAAGAAAATTAGCACTTCGGGAATATTCGGAACGGCGTACTATCTTTCGTTTCGTTCCGTTCGAGTTCGTAGAATTCCTTTTACAAACGTCACGACAGAGGTACCGTTTGCTCAGCTCCTAATCTATAGAAACACTGAAATTTACAAGTGTCGCAAGCTCCATTATTTTGGTTTTTTTCTGATGTTGTTGAACTCGATCCCACACACAAATATTCCTCTAATTAAAAAAAAAAGTGGAAATTAATAAAAGAAAATTAGCACTTCGGGAATATTCGGAACGGCGTACTATCTTTCGTTTCGTTCCGTTCGATTTCGTAGAATTCCTTTTACAAACGTCACGACAGAGGTACCGTTTGCTCAGCTCCTAATCTATAGAAACACTGAAATTTACAAGTGTCGCAAGCTCCATTATTTTGGTTTTTTTCTGATGTTGTTGAACTCGATCCCACACACAAATATTCCTCTAATTAAAAAAAAAAGTTGAAATAAATAAAGTAAAATTAGCACTTCGGGAATATTCGGAACGGCCTACTATCTTTCGTTTCGTTCCGTTTGATTTCGTAGAATTCCTTTTACAAACGTCATGCAAACATCACGACTGTGGTTACGTTTGCTGGGGTCCTAATCTATCGAAACGCTGAAATTTAAACTGTCGCAAGATCCATTATTTTGTTTTTTTTCTGATGTTGTTGAACTCGATCCCACACACAAATATTCCTCTAATTAAAAAAAAAAGTGGAAATTAATAAAAGAAAATTAGCACTTCGGGAATATTCGGAACGGCCTACTATCTTTCGTTTCGTTCCGTTCGATTTCGTAGAATTTCTTTTTACAAACGTCATGCAAACATCACGACTGTGGTTACGTTTGCTTGGGTCCTAATCTATCGAAACGCTGAAATTTAAACTGTCGCAAGCTCCATTATTTTGTTTTTTTTCTGATTTTGTTGAACTCGATCCCACACACAAATATTCCTCTAATTAAAAAAAAAAGTGGAAATTAATAAAAGAAAATTAGCACTTCGGGAATATTCGGAACGGCGTATATCTTTCGTTTCGTTCCGTTCGATTTCGTAGAATTCCTTTTTCAAACGTCATGCAAACATCACGACTGTGGTTACGTTTGCTTGGGTCCTAATCTATCGAAACGCTTAAATTTAAACTGTCGCAAGCTCCATTATTTTGGTTTTTTTCTGATGTTGTTGAACTCGATCCCACACACAAATATTCCTCTAATTAAAAAAAAAAGTGGAAATTAATAAAAGAAAATTAGCACTTCGGGAATATTCGGAACGGCGTACTATCTTTCGTTTCGTTCCGTTCGATTTCGTAGAATTCCTTTTACAAACGTCACGACAGAGGTACCGTTTGCTCAGCTCCTAATCTATAGAAACACTGAAATTTACAAGTGTCGCAAGCTCCATTATTTTGGTTTTTTTCTGATGTTGTTAGAACTCGATCCCACACACAAATATTCCTCTAATTAAAAAAAAAAGTTGAAATAAATAAAATAAAATTAGCACTTCGGGAATATTCGGAACGGCGTACCATCTTTCGTTTAGTTCCGTTCGATTTCGTAGAATTCCTTTTACAAACGTCACGACAGAGGTACCGTTTGCTCAGCTCCTAATCTATAGAAACACTGAAATTTACAAGTGTCGCAAGCTCCATTATTTTGGTTTTTTTCTGATGTTGTTGAACTCGATCCCACACACAAATATTCCTCTAATTAAAAAAAAAAGTGGAAATTAATAAAAGAAAATTAGCACTTCGGGAATATTCGGAACGGCGTACTATCTTTCGTTTCGTTCCGTTCGATTTCGTAGAATTCCTTTTACAAACGTCACGACAGAGGTACCGTTTGCTCAGCTCCTAATCTATAGAAACACTGAAATTTACAAGTGTCGCAAGCTCCATTATTTTGGTTTTTTTCTGATGTTGTTAGAACTCGATCCCACACACAAATATTCCTCTAATTAAAAAAAAAAGTTGAAATAAATAAAATAAAATTAGCACTTCGGGAATATTCGGAACGGCGTACCATCTTTCGTTTAGTTCCGTTCGATTTCGTAGAATTCCTTTTACAAACGTCACGATAGAGGTACCGTTTGCTCAGCTCCTAATCTATAGAAACACTGAAATTTACAAGTGTCGCAAGCTCCATTATTTTGGTTTTTTACTGATGTTGTTAGAACTCGATCCCACACACAAATATTCCTCTAATTAAAAAAAAAAGTTGAAATAAATAAAGTAAAATTAGCACTTCGGGAATATTCGGAACGGCCTACTATCTTTCGTTTCGTTCCGTTTGATTTCGTAGAATTCTTTTTACAAACGTCATGCAAACATCACGACTGTGGCGTGGCCACCGAGAGTTACTACAGGCCAAGCAACTAACTTCCTGCCCCCCTCTGACGTCACTGACTTCCGTGTCAAAACAAGGACCGTAGTAATAACAATAAGAAGGCATTTCGACTTCTCCATTCACTAAATAATCCATCAAAATTCAGGAAATCAACCAATTTTAATGAAATTTTCAGGATTTATTAATTAATTATCACGGAATATAATAAATCCATTACTTTATTATAAAGCTTGGTGCAAATGTATTATTTCTTGTAAACAAAAACACCTTTACTAAAGTTATTCAAAATATCAAAACATGTTGACCATACGATATTGTAAATATTTAAAACAAAGCATTAGAAAACTTTAAAAATTGCATGTAAAAAAGAAAAGAAAAGAACACGATTCGATTCATCTTGAAACTGATTTTTATTCAATATAAATTTAAAGAAAATAATAATTCACGATCAAATACTGCAAAAAACTGAATTATGAATTACCATTATTTAAACTTCTAACCCAATCAACCGTAAGTAATTCAGACTTTGAAATTTGTTTAAAAATTATACAAAAAAAAAGTTCAATGTTAACTGTCTGTTTAATAATGGAATCAAAATTCAGGAAATCAACCAATTTTAAAATAATTTCGCGCTTTTAAAAATTTCATTTCATAATTCACAAAGTTAAAATGCCTACTGTATATGTTTGGATTTCCAAAAGAGAAATAATTACTGCAAATATGGATACACGTAATATTGTTTACACCGACTAAATATAGTGTAGTAAGTTTGAATTTTGTTTTAATTATATAAAAAATCAAGTCTGAATTACTTATTCATTATTTGATAAAAAAGTAGTGTTCCATTTTTTTTTATTACTTTTTTTCGATGTCTTAAGTGTAGCATAGTTTATCTTTTCTCTACTTTTGTAGATTAAATAAATGAAATAATAACATCATATTTAATCAAAATTTTCACAAAAAATATTAATTAAACAATGCTTTATTCAATGATAATATCGTTAATTCTTCGAGTTATACTGATTTTATTAACAAGAGTGTAGGGGCATTTTCCGTAATATATACGAAATAGTTTTAAAAAAAAAATATTTTAAACATATACAGATCTTATTTTCATTTTAAAAAAATCATGGATTTTTTTTATATATATAAAAATATACGTTTAGTAAAGGTGTATTTTGTTTTAAAAAAAATAATACATTTTCACTAAGATTTTAAAAAAATGTTTCACTATATCTCCTGTGCTTGTTTATTAATAAATATTGAAAATTTCATTAAAATTGGTTGATTTCCTGAATTTTGGTGAATTTTTAAGTGAAGGGAGGGTCAAAATGTTTTTATATTTTGGGGATCGGCCTTTGATTTTGCACGTACCTATCTCTTAATAGCAAGATAGGAGTTGGTGATTCCATTATTAAACAGACAGTTAACATTGAACTTTTTTTTGTATAATTTGTAAACAAATTTCAAAGTCTGAATTACTTACGGTTGATTGGGTTAGAAGTTTAAATAATGGTAATTCATAATTCAGTTTTTTGCAGTATTTGATCGTGAATTATTATTTTCTTTAAATTTATATTGGATAAAGATCAGTTTCAAGATGAATCGAATCGGGTTCTTTTCTTTTCTTTTTTTACATGCAATTTTTAAAGTTTTCTAATGTTTTGTTTTAAATATTTACAATATCGTATGGTCAACATGTTTTCATATTTTTAATAACTTTAGTAAAGATCTTTTTTGTTTACAAGAAATAATACATTTGCACCAAGCTTTATAATAAAGTAATGGATTTATTATATTCCGTGATAATTAATTAATAAATCCTGAAAATTTCATTAAAATTGGTTGATTTCCTGAATTTTGATGGATTATTTAGTGAATGGAGAAGTCGAAATGCCTTCTTATTGTTATTACTACGGTCCTTGTTTTGACACGGAAGTCAGTGACGTCATTTTCTAGCCAACCGGCCTGTAGTAACTCTCGGTGGCCACGACTGTGGTTACGTTTGCTGGGGTCCTAATCTATCGAAACGCTGAAATTTAAACTGTCGCAAGCTCCATTATTTTGTTTTTTTTCTGATGTTGTTGAACTCGATCCCACACACAAATATTCCTCTAATTAAAAAAAAAAGTGGAAATTAATAAAAGAAAATTAGCACTTCGGGAATATTCGGAACGGCCTACTATCTTTCGTTTCGTTCCGTTCGATTTCGTAGAATTTCTTTTTACAAACGTCATGCAAACATCACGACTGTGGTTACGTTTGCTTGGGTCCTAATCTATCGAAACGCTGAAATTGCAACTGTCGCAAGCTCCATTATTTTGTTTTTTTTCTGATTTTGTTGAACTCGATCCCACACACAAATATTCCTCTAATTAAAAAAAAAAGTGGAAATTAATAAAAGAAAATTAGCACTTCGGGAATATTCGGAACGGCGTATATCTTTCGTTTCGTTCCGTTCGATTTCGTAGAATTCCTTTTTCAAACGTCATGCAAACATCACGACTGTGGTTACGTTTGCTTGGGTCCTAATCTATCGAAACGCTTAAATTTAAACTGTCGCAAGCTCCATTATTTATTTTTTTTTCTGATGTTGTTGAACTCGATCCCACACACAAATATTCCTCTAATTAAAAAAAAAAGTGGAAATTAATAAAAGAAAATTAGCACTTCGGGAATATTCGGAACGGCGTACTATCTTTCGTTTCGTTCCGTTCGTCTTCGTAGAATTCCTTTTACAAACGTCACGACAGAGGTACCGTTTGCTCAGCTCCTAATCTATAGAAACACTGAAATTTACAAGTGTCGCAAGCTCCATTATTTTGGTTTTTTTCTGATGTTGTTAGAACTCGATCCCACACACAAATATTCCTCTAATTAAAAAAAAAAGTTGAAATAAATAAAGTAAAATTAGCACTTCCGGAATATTCGGAACGGCCTACTATCTTTCGTTTCGTTCCGTTTGATTTCGTAGAATTCCTTTTACAAACGTCATGCAAACATCACGACTGTGGTTACGTTTGCTGGGGTCCTAATCTATCGAAACGCTGAAATTTAAACTGTCGCAAGCTCCATTATTTTGTTTTTTTTCTGATGTTGTTGAACTCGATCCCACACACAAATATTCCTCTAATTAAAAAAAAAAGTGGAAATTAATAAAAGAAAATTAGCACTTCGGGAATATTCGGAACGGCCTACTATCTTTCGTTTCGTTCCGTTCGATTTCGTAGAATTTCTTTTTACAAACGTCATGCAAACATCACGACTGTGGTTACGTTTGCTTGGGTCCTAATCTATCGAAACGCTGAAATTTAAACTGTCGCAAGCTCCATTATTTTGTTTTTTTTTCTGATTTTGTTGAACTCGATCCCACACACAAATATTCCTCTAATTAAAAAAAAAAGTGGAAATTAATAAAAGAAAATTAGCACTTCGGGAATATTCGGAACGGCGTATATCTTTCGTTTCGTTCCGTTCGATTTCGTAGAATTTCTTTTTTCAAACGTCATGCAAACATCACGACTGTGGTTACGTTTGCTTGGGTCCTAATCTATCGAAACGCTTAAATTTAAACTGTCGCAAGCTCCATTATTTTTTTTTTTTTTCTGATGTTGTTGAACTCGATCCCACACACAAATATTCCTCTAATTAAAAAAAAAAAGTGGAAATTAATAAAAGAAAATTAGCACTTCGGGAATATTCGGAACGGCGTACTATCTTTCGTTTCGTTCCGTTCGATTTCGTAGAATTCCTTTTACAAACGTCACGACAGAGGTACCGTTTGCTCAGCTCCTAATCTATAGAAACACTGAAATTTACAAGTGTCGCAAGCTCCATTATTTTGGTTTTTTTCTGATGTTGTTAGAACTCGATCCCACACACAAATATTCCTCTAATTAAAAAAAAAAGTTGAAATAAATAAAAAAAAATTAGCACTTCGGGAATATTCGGAACGGCGTACCATCTTTCGTTTAGTTCCGTTCGATTTCGTAGAATTCCTTTTACAAACGTCACGACAGAGGTACGGTTTGCTCAGCTCCTAATCTATAGAAACACTGAAATTTAAACTGTCGCAAGATCCATTATTTTGTTTTTTTTCTGATGTTGTTGAACTCGATCCCACACACAAATATTCCTCTAATTAAAAAAAAAAGTTGAAATAAATAAAGTAAAATTAGCACTTCGGGAATATTCGGAACGGCCTACTATCTTTCGTTTCGTTCCGTTTGATTTCGTAGAATTCCTTTTACAAACGTCATGCAAACATCACGACTGTGGTTACGTTTGCTGGGGTCCTAATCTATCGAAACGCTGAAATTTAAACTGTCGCAAGCTCCATTATTTTGTTTTTTTTCTGATTTTGTTGAACTCGATCCCACACACAAATATTCCTCTAATTAAAAAAAAAAGTGGAAATCAATAAAAGAAAATTAGCACTTCGGGAATATTCGGAACGGCGTATATCTTTCGTTTCGTTCCGTTCGATTTCGTAGAATTCCTTTTTCAAACGTCATGCAAACATCACGACTGTGGTTACGTTTGCTTGGGTCCTAATCTATCGAAACGCTTAAATTTAAACTGTCGCAAGCTCCATTATTTTGTTTTTTTTTCTGATGTTGTTGAACTCGATCCCACACACAAATATTCCTCTAATTAAAAAAAAAAGTGGAAATTAATAAAAGAAAATTAGCACTTCGGGAATATTCGGAACGGCGTATATCTTTCGTTTCGTTCCGTTCGATTTCGTAGAATTCCTTTTTCAAACGTCATGCAAACATCACGACTGTGGTTACGTTTGCTTGGGTCCTAATCTATCGAAATGCTGAAATTTAAACTGTCGCAAGCTCCATTATTTTGTTTTTTTTCTGATGTTGTTGAACTCGATCCCACACACAAATATTCCTCTAATTAAAAAAAAAAGTGGAAATTAATAAAAGAAAATTAGCACTTCGGGAATATTCGGAACGGCGTACTATCTTTCGTTTCGTTCCGTTCGATTTCGTAGAATTCCTTTTACAAACGTTACGACAGAGGTACCGTTTGCTCAGCTCCTAATCTATAGAAACACTGAAATTTACAAGTGTCGCAAGCTCCATTATTTTGGTTTTTTTCTGATGTTGTTAGAACTCGATCCCACACACAAATATTCCTCTAATTAAAAAAAAAAGTTGAAATAAATAAAATAAAATTAGCACTTCGGGAATATTCGGAACGGCGTACCATCTTTCGTTTAGTTCCGTTCGATTTCGTAGAATTCCTTTTACAAACATCACGACTGTGGTTACGTTTGCTTGGGTCCTAATCTATCGAAACGCTTAAATTTAAACTGTCGCAAGCTCCATTATTTTGTTTTTTTTTCTGATGTTGTTGAACTCGATCCCACACACAAATATTCCTCTAATTAAAAAAAAAAAGTGGAAATTAATAAAAGAAAATTAGCACTTCGGGAATATTCGGAACGGCGTACTATCTTTCGTTTCGTTCCGTTCGATTTCGTAGAATTCCTTTTACAAACGTCACGACAGAGGTACCGTTTGCTCAGCTCCTAATCTATAGAAACACTGAAATTTACAAGTGTCGCAAGCTCCATTATTTTGGTTTTTTTCTGATGTTGTTAGAACTCGATCCCACACACAAATATTCCTCTAATTAAAAAAAAAAGTTGAAATAAATAAAATAAAATTAGCACTTCGGGAATATTCGGAACGGCGTACCATCTTTCGTTTAGTTCCGTTCGATTTCGTAGAATTCCTTTTACAAACGTCATGCAAACATCACGACTGTGGTTACGTTTGCTGGGGTCCTAATCTATCGAAACGCTGAAATTTAAACTGTCGCAAGCTCCATTATTTTGTTTTTTTTCTGATTTTGTTGAACTCGATCCCACACACAAATATTCCTCTAATTAAAAAAAAAAGTTGAAATAAATAAAGTAAAATTAGCACTTCGGGAATATTCGGAACGGCCTACTATCTTTCGTTTCGTTCCGTTTGATTTCGTAGAATTCCTTTTACAAACGTCATGCAAACATCACGACTGTGGTTACGTTTGCTGGGGTCCTAATCTATCGAAACGCTGAAATTTAAACTGTCGCAAGCTCCATTATTTTGTTTTTTTTCTGATTTTGTTGAACTCGATCCCACACACAAATATTCCTCTAATTAAAAAAAAAAGTGGAAATCAATAAAAGAAAATTAGCACTTCGGGAATATTCGGAACGGCGTATATCTTTCGTTTCGTTCCGTTCGATTTCGTAGAATTCCTTTTTCAAACGTCATGCAAACATCACGACTGTGGTTACGTTTGCTTGGGTCCTAATCTATCGAAACGCTTAAATTTAAACTGTCGCAAGCTCCATTATTTTGTTTTTTTTTCTGATGTTGTTGAACTCGATCCCACACACAAATATTCCTCTAATTAAAAAAAAAAGTGGAAATTAATAAAAGAAAATTAGCACTTCGGGAATATTCGGAACGGCGTATATCTTTCGTTTCGTTCCGTTCGATTTCGTAGAATTCCTTTTTCAAACGTCATGAAAACATCACGACTGTGGTTACGTTTGCTTGGGTCCTAATCTATCGAAATGCTGAAATTTAAACTGTCGCAAGCTCCATTATTTTGTTTTTTTTCTGATGTTGTTGAACTCGATCCCACACACAAATATTCCTCTAATTAAAAAAAAAAGTGGAAATTAATAAAAGAAAATTAGCACTTCGGGAATATTCGGAACGGCGTACTATCTTTCGTTTCGTTCCGTTCGATTTCGTAGAATTCCTTTTACAAACGTTACGACAGAGGTACCGTTTGCTCAGCTCCTAATCTATAGAAACACTGAAATTTACAAGTGTCGCAAGCTCCATTATTTTGGTTTTTTTCTGATGTTGTTAGAACTCGATCCCACACACAAATATTCCTCTAATTAAAAAAAAAAGTTGAAATAAATAAAATAAAATTAGCACTTCGGGAATATTCGGAACGGCGTACCATCTTTCGTTTAGTTCCGTTCGATTTCGTAGAATTCCTTTTACAAACGTCACGACAGAGGTACGGTTTGCTCAGCTCCTAATCTATAGAAACACTGAAATTTAAACTGTCGCAAGATCCATTATTTTGTTTTTTTTCTGATGTTGTTGAACTCGATCCCACAAACAAATATTCCTCTAATTAAAAACAAAAGTGGAAATTAATAAAAGAAAATTAGCACTTCGGAAATATTCGGAACGGCGTACTATCTTTCGTTTCGTTCCGTTCGATTTCGTAGAATTCCTTTTACAAACGTCACGACAGAGGTACCGTTTGCTCAGCTCCTAATCTATAGAAACACTGAAATTTACAAGTGTCGCAAGATCCATTATTTTGGTTTTTTTCTGATGTTGTTAGAACTCGATCCCACACACAAATATTCCTCTAATTAAAAAAGAAAGTTGAAATAAATAAAGTAAAATTAGCACTTCGGGAATATTCGGAACGGCCTACTATCTTTCGTTTCGTTCCGTTTGATTTCGTAGAATTCCTTTTACAAACGTCATGCAAACATCACGACTGTGGTTACGTTTGCTGGGGTCCTAATCTATCGAAACGCTGAAATTTAAACTGTCGCAAGCTCCATTATTTTGTTTTTTTTCTGATGTTGTTGAACTCGATCCCACACACAAATATTCCTCTAATTAAAAAAAAAAGTGGAAATTAATAAAAGAAAATTAGCACTTCGGGAATATTCAGAACGGCCTACTATCTTTCGTTTCGTTCCGTTCGATTTCGTAGAATTTCTTTTTACAAACGTCATGCAAACATCACGACTGTGGTTACGTTTGCTTGGGTCCTAATCTATCGAAACGCTGAAATTTAAACTGTCGCAAGCTCCATTATTTTGTTTTTTTTCTGATTTTGTTGAACTCGATCCCACACACAAATATTCCTCTAATTAAAAAAAAAAGTGGAAATTAATAAAAGAAAATTAGCACTTCGGGAATATTCGGAACGGCGTATATCTTTCGTTTCGTTCCGTTCGATTTCGTAGAATTTCTTTTTTCAAACGTCATGCAAACATCACGACTGTGGTTACGTTTGCTTGGGTCCTAATCTATCGAAACGCTTAAATTTAAACTGTCGCAAGCTCCATTATTTTGTTTTTTTTTCTGATGTTGTTGAACTCGATCCCACACACAAATATTCCTCTAATTAAAAAAAAAAAGTGAAAATAAATAAAAGAAAATTAGCACTTCGGGAATATTCGGAACGGCGTACTATCTTTCGTTTCGTTCCGTTCGATTTCGTAGAATTCCTTTTACAAACGTCACGACAGAGGTACCGTTTGCTCAGCTCCTAATCTATAGAAACACTGAAATTTACAAGTGTCGCAAGCTCCATTATTTTGTTTTTTTTCTGATGTTGTTGAACTCGATCCCACAAACAAATATTCCTCTAATTAAAAAAAAAAGTGGAAATTAATAAAAGAAAATTAGCACTTCGGAAATATACGGAACGGCGTACTATCTTTCGTTTCGTTCCGTTCGATTTCGTAGAATTCCTTTTACAAACGTCACGACAGAGGTACCGTTTGCTCAGCTCCTAATCTATAGAAACACTGAAATTTACAAGTGTCGCAAGATCCATTATTTTGGTTTTTTTCTGATGTTGTTAGAACTCGATCCCACACACAAATATTCCTCTAATTAAAAAAAAAAGTTGAAATAAATAAAGTAAAATTAGCACTTCGGGAATATTCGGAACGGCCTACTATCTTTCGTTTCGTTCCGTTTGATTTCGTAGAATTCCTTTTACAAACGTCATGCAAACATCACGACTGTGGTTACGTTTGCTGGGGTCCTAATCTATCGAAACGCTGAAATTTAAACTGTCGCAAGCTCCATTATTTTGTTTTTTTTCTGATGTTGTTGAACTCGATCCCACACACAAATATTCCTCTAATTAAAAAAAAAAGTGGAAATTAATAAAAGAAAATTAGCACTTCGGGAATATTCAGAACGGCCTACTATCTTTCGTTTCGTTCCGTTCGATTTCGTAGAATTTCTTTTTACAAACGTCATGCAAACATCACGACTGTGGTTACGTTTGCTTGGGTCCTAATCTATCGAAACGCTGAAATTTAAACTGTCGCAAGCTCCATTATTTTGTTTTTTTTCTGATTTTGTTGAACTCGATCCCACACACAAATATTCCTCTAATTAAAAAAAAAAGTGGAAATTAATAAAAGAAAATTAGCACTTCGGGAATATTCGGAACGGCGTATATCTTTCGTTTCGTTCCGTTCGATTTCGTAGAATTTCTTTTTTCAAACGTCATGCAAACATCACGACTGTGGTTACGTTTGCTTGGGTCCTAATCTATCGAAACGCTTAAATTTAAACTGTCGCAAGCTCCATTATTTTGTTTTTTTTTCTGATGTTGTTGAACTCGATCCCACACACAAATATTCCTCTAATTAAAAAAAAAAAGTGGAAATTAATAAAAGAAAATTAGCACTTCGGGAATATTCGGAACGGCGTACTATCTTTCGTTTCGTTCCGTTCGATTTCGTAGAATTCCTTTTACAAACGTCACGACAGAGGTACCGTTTGCTCAGCTCCTAATCTATAGAAACACTGAAATTTACAAGTGTCGCAAGCTCCATTATTTTGGTTTTTTTCTGATGTTGTTAGAACTCGATCCCACACACAAATATTCCTCTAATTAAAAAAAAAAGTTGAAATAAATAAAATAAAATTAGCACTTCGGGAATATTCGGAACGGCGTACCATCTTTCGTTTAGTTCCGTTCGATTTCGTAGAATTCCTTTTACAAACGTCACGACAGAGGTACGGTTTGCTCAGCTCCTAATCTATAGAAACACTGAAATTTAAACTGTCGCAAGATCCATTATTTTGTTTTTTTTCTGATGTTGTTGAACTCGATCCCACACACAAATATTCCTCTAATTAAAAAAAAAAGTGGAAATTAATAAAAGAAAATTAGCACTTCTGGAATATTCGGAACGGCGTACTATCTTTCGTTTCGTTCCGTTCGATTTCGTAGAATTCCTTTTTCAAACGTCATGCAAACGTCACGACTGTGGTTACGTTTGCTTGGGTCCTAATCTATAGAAACACTGAAATTTACAAGTGTCGCAAGCTCCATTATTTTGTTTTTTTTTCTGATGTTGTTGCACTCGATCCCACACACAAATATTCCTCTAATTAAAAAAAAAAGTTGAAATAAATAAAGTAAAATATGCACTTCGGGAATATTCGGAACGGCGTACCATCTTTCGTTTAGTTTCGTTCGATTTCGTAGAATTCCTTTTACAAACGTCATGCAAACATCACGACTGTGGTTACGTTTGCTTGGGTCCTAATCTATAGAAACGCTGAAATTTACAAGTGTCGTAACCTCTATTATTTTGTTATTTTCTGATGTTGTTGAACTCGATCCCACACACAAATATTCCTCTAATTAAAAAAAAAAGTGGAAATTAATAAAAGAAAATTAGCACTTCGGGAATATTCGGAACGGCGTACTATCTTTCGTTTCGTTCCGTTCGATTTCGTAGAATTCCTTTTTCAAACGTCATGCAAACATCACGACTGTGGTTACGTTTGCTTGGGTCCTTATCTATCGAAACGCTGAAATTTAAACTGTCGCAAGCTCCATTATTTTGTTTTTTTTTCTGATGTTGTTGAACTCGATCCCACACACAAATATTCCTCTAATTAAAAAAAAAAGTGGAAATTAATAAAAGAAAATTAGCACTTCGGGAATATTCGGAACGGCGTACTATCTTTCGTTTCGTTCCGTTCGATTTCGTAGAATTCCTTTTACAAACGTCACGACAGAGGTACCGTTTGCTCAGCTCCTAATCTATAGAAACACTGAAATTTACAAGTGTCGCAAGCTCCATTATTTTGGTTTTTTTCTGATGTTGTTAGAACTCGATCCCACACACAAATATTCCTCTAATTAAAAAAAAAAGTTGAAATAAATAAAGTAAAATTAGCACTTCGGGAATATTCGGAACGGCCTACTATCTTTCGTTTCGTTCCGTTTGATTTCGTAGAATTCCTTTTACAAACGTCATGCAAACATCACGACTGTGGTTACGTTTGCTGGGGTCCTAATCTATCGAAACGCTGAAATTTAAACTGTCGCAAGCTCCATTATTTTGTTTTTTTTCTGATGTTGTTGAACTCGATCCCACACACAAATATTCCTCTAATTAAAAAAAAAAGTGGAAATTAATAAAAGAAAATTAGCACTTCGGGAATATTCGGAACGGCCTACTATCTTTCGTTTCGTTCCGTTCGATTTCGTAGAATTTCTTTTTACAAACGTCATGCAAACATCACGACTGTGGTTACGTTTGCTTGGGTCCTAATCTATCGAAACGCTGAAATTTAAACTGTCGCAAGCTCCATTATTTTGTTTTTTTTCTGATTTTGTTGAACTCGATCCCACACACAAATATTCCTCTAATTAAAAAAAAAAGTGGAAATTAATAAAAGAAAATTAGCACTTCGGGAATATTCGGAACGGCGTATATCTTTCGTTTCGTTCCGTTCGATTTCGTAGAATTTCTTTTTTCAAACGTCATGCAAACATCACGACTGTGGTTACGTTTGCTTGGGTCCTAATCTATCGAAACGCTTAAATTTAAACTGTCGCAAGCTCCATTATTTTGTTTTTTTTTCTGATGTTGTTGAACTCGATCCCACACACAAATATTCCTCTAATTAAAAACAAAAAGTGGAAATTAATAAAAGAAAATTAGCACTTCGGGAATATTCGGAACGGCGTACTATCTTTCGTTTCGTTCCGTTCGATTTCGTAGAATTCCTTTTACAAACGTCACGACAGAGGTACCGTTTGCTCAGCTCCTAATCTATAGAAACACTGAAATTTACAAGTGTCGCAAGCTCCATTATTTTGGTTTTTTTCTGATGTTGTTAGAACTCGATCCCACACACAAATATTCCTCTAATTAAAAAAAAAAGTTGAAATAAATAAAATAAAATTAGCACTTCGGGAATATTCGGAACGGCGTACCATCTTTCGTTTAGTTCCGTTCGATTTCGTAGAATTCCTTTTACAAACGTCACGACAGAGGTACGGTTTGCTCAGCTCCTAATCTATAGAAACACTGAAATTTAAACTGTCGCAAGATCCATTATTTTGTTTTTTTTCTGATGTTGTTGAACTCGATCCCACACACAAATATTCCTCTAATTAAAAAAAAAAGTTGAAATAAATAAAGTAAAATTAGCACTTCGGGAATATTCGGAACGGCCTACTATCTTTCGTTTCGTTCCGTTTGATTTCGTAGAATTCCTTTTACAAACGTCATGCAAACATCACGACTGTGGTTACGTTTGCTGGGGTCCTAATCTATCGAAACGCTGAAATTTAAACTGTCGCAAGCTCCATTATTTTGTTTTTTTTCTGATTTTGTTGAACTCGATCCCACACACAAATATTCCTCTAATTAAAAAAAAAAGTGGAAATCAATAAAAGAAAATTAGCACTTCGGGAATATTCGGAACGGCGTATATCTTTCGTTTCGTTCCGTTCGATTTCGTAGAATTCCTTTTTCAAACGTCATGCAAACATCACGACTGTGGTTACGTTTGCTTGGGTCCTAATCTATCGAAACGCTTAAATTTAAACTGTCGCAAGCTCCATTATTTTGTTTTTTTTTCTGATGTTGTTGAACTCGATCCCACACACAAATATTCCTCTAATTAAAAAAAAAAGTGGAAATTAATAAAATAAAATTAGCACTTCGGGAATATTCGGAACGGCGTATATCTTTCGTTTCGTTCCGTTCGATTTCGTAGAATTCCTTTTTCAAACGTCATGCAAACATCACGACTGTGGTTACGTTTGCTTGGGTCCTAATCTATCGAAATGCTGAAATTTAAACTGTCGCAAGCTCCATTATTTTGTTTTTTTTCTGATGTTGTTGAACTCGATCCCACACACAAATATTCCTCTAATTAAAAAAAAAAGTGGAAATTAATAAAAGAAAATTAGCACTTCGGGAATATTCGGAACGGCGTACTATCTTTCGTTTCGTTCCGTTCGATTTCGTAGAATTCCTTTTACAAACGTTTCGACAGAGGTACCGTTTGCTCAGCTCCTAATCTATAGAAACACTGAAATTTACAAGTGTCGCAAGCTCCATTATTTTGGTTTTTTTCTGATGTTGTTAGAACTCGATCCCACACACAAATATTCCTCTAATTAAAAAAAAAAGTTGAAATAAATAAAATAAATATAGCACTTCGGGAATATTCGGAACGGCGTACCATCTTTCGTTTAGTTCCGTTCGATTTCGTAGAATTCCTTTTACAAACGTCACGACAGAGGTACGGTTTGCTCAGCTCCTAATCTATAGAAACACTGAAATTTAAACTGTCGCAAGATCCATTATTTTGTTTTTTTTCTGATGTTGTTGAACTCGATCCCACAAACAAATATTCCTCTAATTAAAAAAAAAAAGTGGAAATTAATAAAAGAAAATTAGCACTTCGGGAATATTCGGAACGGCGTACTATCTTTCGTTTCGTTCCGTTCGATTTCGTAGAATTCCTTTTACAAACGTCACGACAGAGGTACCGTTTGCTCAGCTCCTAATCTATAGAAACACTGAAATTTACAAGTGTCGCAAGCTCCATTATTTTGGTTTTTTTCTGATGTTGTTAGAACTCGATCCCACACACAAATATTCCTCTAATTAAAAAAAAAAGTTGAAATAAATAAAATAAAATTAGCACTTCGGGAATATTCGGAACGGCGTACCATCTTTCGTTTAGTTCCGTTCGATTTCGTAGAATTCCTTTTACAAACGTCACGACAGAGGTACGGTTTGCTCAGCTCCTAATCTATAGAAACACTGAAATTTAAACTGTCGCAAGATCCATTATTTTGTTTTTTTTCTGATGTTGTTGAACTCGATCCCACACACAAATATTCCTCTAATTAAAAAAAAAAGTTGAAATAAATAAAGTAAAATTAGCACTTCGGGAATATTCGGAACGGCCTACTATCTTTCGTTTCGTTCCGTTTGATTTCGTAGAATTCCTTTTACAAACGTCATGCAAACATCACGACTGTGGTTACGTTTGCTGGGGTCCTAATCTATCGAAACGCTGAAATTTAAACTGTCGCAAGCTCCATTATTTTGTTTTTTTTCTGATTTTGTTGAACTCGATCCCACACACAAATATTCCTCTAATTAAAAAAAAAAGTGGAAATCAATAAAAGAAAATTAGCACTTCGGGAATATTCGGAACGGCGTATATCTTTCGTTTCGTTCCGTTCGATTTCGTAGAATTCCTTTTTCAAACGTCATGCAAACATCACGACTGTGGTTACGTTTGCTTGGGTCCTAATCTATCGAAACGCTTAAATTTAAACTGTCGCAAGCTCCATTATTTTGTTTTTTTTTCTGATGTTGTTGAACTCGATCCCACACACAAATATTCCTCTAATTAAAAAAAAAAGTGGAAATTAATAAAATAAAATTAGCACTTCGGGAATATTCGGAACGGCGTATATCTTTCGTTTCGTTCCGTTCGATTTCGTAGAATTCCTTTTTCAAACGTCATGCAAACATCACGACTGTGGTTACGTTTGCTTGGGTCCTAATCTATCGAAATGCTGAAATTTAAACTGTCGCAAGCTCCATTATTTTGTTTTTTTTCTGATGTTGTTGAACTCGATCCCACACACAAATATTCCTCTAATTAAAAAAAAAAGTGGAAATTAATAAAAGAAAATTAGCACTTCGGGAATATTCGGAACGGCGTACTATCTTTCGTTTCGTTCCGTTCGATTTCGTAGAATTCCTTTTACAAACGTTTCGACAGAGGTACCGTTTGCTCAGCTCCTAATCTATAGAAACACTGAAATTTACAAGTGTCGCAAGCTCCATTATTTTGGTTTTTTTCTGATGTTGTTAGAACTCGATCCCACACACAAATATTCCTCTAATTAAAAAAAAAAGTTGAAATAAATAAAATAAATATAGCACTTCGGGAATATTCGGAACGGCGTACCATCTTTCGTTTAGTTCCGTTCGATTTCGTAGAATTCCTTTTACAAACGTCACGACAGAGGTACGGTTTGCTCAGCTCCTAATCTATAGAAACACTGAAATTTAAACTGTCGCAAGATCCATTATTTTGTTTTTTTTCTGATGTTGTTGAACTCGATCCCACAAACAAATATTCCTCTAATTAAAAAAAAAAGTGGAAATTAATAAAAGAAAATTAGCACTTCGGAAATATTCGGAACGGCGTACTATCTTTCGTTTCGTTCCGTTCGATTTCGTAGAATTCCTTTTACAAACGTCACGACAGAGGTACCGTTTGCTCAGCTCCTAATCTATAGAAACACTGAAATTTAAACTGTCGCAAGATCCATTATTTTGTTTTTTTTCTGATGTTGTTGAACTCGATCCCACACACAAATATTCCTCTAATTAAAAAAAAAAGTTGAAATAAATAAAGTAAAATTAGCACTTCGGGAATATTCGGAACGGCCTACTATCTTTCGTTTCGTTCCGTTTGATTTCGTAGAATTCCTTTTACAAACGTCATGCAAACATCACGACTGTGGTTACGTTTGCTGGGGTCCTAATCTATCGAAACGCTGAAATTTAAACTGTCGCAAGCTCCATTATTTTGTTTTTTTTCTGATTTTGTTGAACTCGATCCCACACACAAATATTCCTCTAATTAAAAAAAAAAGTGGAAATCAATAAAAGAAAATTAGCACTTCGGGAATATTCGGAACGGCGTATATCTTTCGTTTCGTTCCGTTCGATTTCGTAGAATTCCTTTTTCAAACGTCATGCAAACATCACGACTGTGGTTACGTTTGCTTGGGTCCTAATCTATCGAAACGCTTAAATTTAAACTGTCGCAAGCTCCATTATTTTGTTTTTTTTTCTGATGTTGTTGAACTCGATCCCACACACAAATATTCCTCTAATTAAAAAAAAAAGTGGAAATTAATAAAATAAAATTAGCACTTCGGGAATATTCGGAACGGCGTATATCTTTCGTTTCGTTCCGTTCGATTTCGTAGAATTCCTTTTTCAAACGTCATGCAAACATCACGACTGTGGTTACGTTTGCTTGGGTCCTAATCTATCGAAATGCTGAAATTTAAACTGTCGCAAGCTCCATTATT
This sequence comes from Sepiola atlantica, assembly GCA_963556195.1. Classification (NCBI taxonomy): domain Eukaryota; kingdom Metazoa; phylum Mollusca; class Cephalopoda; order Sepiida; family Sepiolidae; genus Sepiola; species Sepiola atlantica. The sequence continues at coordinate 19,955,734 of OY744550.1, read as the reverse complement.
TTGTTTTTTTTCTGATGTTGTTGAACTCGATCCCACACACAAATATTCCTCTAATTAAAAAAAAAAGTGGAAATTAATAAAAGAAAATTAGCACTTCGGGAATATTCGGAACGGCGTACTATCTTTCGTTTCGTTCCGTTCGATTTCGTAGAATTCCTTTTACAAACGTTTCGACAGAGGTACCGTTTGCTCAGCTCCTAATCTATAGAAACACTGAAATTTACAAGTGTCGCAAGCTCCATTATTTTGGTTTTTTTCTGATGTTGTTAGAACTCGATCCCACACACAAATATTCCTCTAATTAAAAAAAAAAGTTGAAATAAATAAAATAAATATAGCACTTCGGGAATATTCGGAACGGCGTACCATCTTTCGTTTAGTTCCGTTCGATTTCGTAGAATTCCTTTTACAAACGTCACGACAGAGGTACGGTTTGCTCAGCTCCTAATCTATAGAAACACTGAAATTTAAACTGTCGCAAGATCCATTATTTTGTTTTTTTTCTGATGTTGTTGAACTCGATCCCACAAACAAATATTCCTCTAATTAAAAAAAAAAGTGGAAATTAATAAAAGAAAATTAGCACTTCGGAAATATTCGGAACGGCGTACTATCTTTCGTTTCGTTCCGTTCGATTTCGTAGAATTCCTTTTACAAACGTCACGACAGAGGTACCGTTTGCTAAGCTCCTAATCTATAGAAACACTGAAATTTAAACTGTCGCAAGATCCATTATTTTGTTTTTTTTCTGATGTTGTTGAACTCGATCCCACACACAAATATTCCTCTAATTAAAAAAAAAAGTTGAAATAAATAAAGTAAAATTAGCACTTCGGGAATATTCGGAACGGCCTACTATCTTTCGTTTCGTTCCGTTTGATTTCGTAGAATTCCTTTTACAAACGTCATGCAAACATCACGACTGTGGTTACGTTTGCTGGGGTCCTAATCTATCGAAACGCTGAAATTTAAACTGTCGCAAGCTCCATTATTTTGTTTTTTTTCTGATTTTGTTGAACTCGATCCCACACACAAATATTCCTCTAATTAAAAAAAAAAGTGGAAATCAATAAAAGAAAATTAGCACTTCGGGAATATTCGGAACGGCGTATATCTTTCGTTTCGTTCCGTGGGATTTCGTAGAATTCCTTTTTCAAACGTCATGCAAACATCACGACTGTGGTTACGTTTGCTTGGGTCCTAATCTATCGAAACGCTTAAATTTAAACTGTCGCAAGCTCCATTATTTTTTTTTTTTTTCTGATGTTGTTGAACTCGATCCCACACACAAATATTCCTCTAATTAAAAAAAAAAGTGGAAATTAATAAAAGAAAATTAGCACTTCGGGAATATTCGGAACGGCGTATATCTTTCGTTTCGTTCCGTTCGATTTCGTAGAATTCCTTTTTCAAACGTCATGCAAACATCACGACTGTGGTTACGTTTGCTTGGGTCCTAATCTATCGAAATGCTGAAATTTAAACTGTCGCAAGCTCCATTATTTTGTTTTTTTTCTGATGTTGTTGAACTCGATCCCACACACAAATATTCCTCTAATTAAAAAAAAAAGTGGAAATTAATAAAAGAAAATTAGCACTTCGGGAATATTCGGAACGGCGTACTATCTTTCGTTTCGTTCCGTTCGATTTCGTAGAATTCCTTTTACAAACGTCACGACAGAGGTACCGTTTGCTCAGCTCCTAATCTATAGAAACACTGAAATTTACAAGTGTCGCAAGCTCCATTATTTTGGTTTTTTTCTGATGTTGTTAGAACTCGATCCCACACACAAATATTCCTCTAATTAAAAAAAAAAGTTGAAATAAATAAAATAAAATTAGCACTTCGGGAATATTCGGAACGGCGTACCATCTTTCGTTTAGTTCCGTTCGATTTCGTAGAATTCCTTTTACAAACGTCACGACAGAGGTACGGTTTGCTCAGCTCCTAATCTATAGAAACACTGAAATTTAAACTGTCGCAAGATCCATTATTTTGTTTTTTTTCTGATGTTGTTGAACTCGATCCCACAAACAAATATTCCTCTAATTAAAAAAAAAAGTGGAAATTAATAAAAGAAAATTAGCACTTCGGAAATATTCGGAACGGCGTACTATCTTTCGTTTCGTTCCGTTCGATTTCGTAGAATTCCTTTTACAAACGTCACGACAGAGGTACCGTTTGCTAAGCTCCTAATCTATAGAAACACTGAAATTTAAACTGTCGCAAGATCCATTATTTTGTTTTTTTTCTGATGTTGTTGAACTCGATCCCACACACAAATATTCCTCTAATTAAAAAAAAAAGTGGAAATTAATAAAAGAAAATTAGCACTTCGGGAATATTCGGAACGGCCTACTATCTTTCGTTTCGTTCCGTTCGATTTCGTAGAATTTCTTTTTACAAACGTCATGCAAACATCACGACTGTGGTTACGTTTGCTTGGGTCCTAATCTATCGAAACGCTGAAATTTAAACTGTCGCAAGCTCCATTATTTTGTTTTTTTTCTGATTTTGTTGAACTCGATCCCACACACAAATATTCCTCTAATTAAAAAAAAAAAGTGGAAATCAATAAAAGAAAATTAGCACTTCGGGAATATTCGGAACGGCGTATATCTTTCGTTTCGTTCCGTTCGATTTCGTAGAATTCCTTTTTCAAACGTCATGCAAACATCACGACTGTGGTTACGTTTGCTTGGGTCCTAATCTATCGAAACGCTTAAATTTAAACTGTCGCAAGCTCCATTATTTTGTTTTTTTTTCTGATGTTGTTGAACTCGATCCCACACACAAATATTCCTCTAATTAAAAAAAAAAGTGGAAATTAATAAAAGAAAATTAGCACTTCGGGAATATTCGGAACGGCGTATATCTTTCGTTTCGTTCCGTTCGATTTCGTAGAATTCCTTCTTCAAACGTCATGCAAACATCACGACTGTGGTTACGTTTGCTTGGGTCCTAATCTATCGAAATGCTGAAATTTAAACTGTCGCAAGCTCCATTATTTTGTTTTTTTTCTGATGTTGTTGAACTCGATCCCACACACAAATATTCCTCTAATTAAAAAAAAAAGTGGAAATTAATAAAAGAAAATTAGCACTTCGGGAATATTCGGAACGGCGTACTATCTTTCGTTTCGTTCCATTCGATTTCGTAGAATTCCTTTTACAAACGTTACGACAGAGGTACCGTTTGCTCAGCTCCTAATCTATAGAAACACTGAAATTTACAAGTGTCGCAAGCTCCATTATTTTGTTTTTTTTCTGATGTTGGTGAACTCGATCCCACACACAAATATACCTCTAATTAAAAAAAAAAGTTGAAATAAATAAAATAAAATTAGCACTTCGGGAATATTCGGAACGGCGTACCATCTTTCGTTTAGTTCCGTTCGATTTCGTAGAATTCCTTTTACAAACGTCACGACAGAGGTACCGTTTGATCAGCTCCTAATCTATAGAAACACTGAAATTTAAACTGTCGCAAGATCCATTATTTTGTTTTTTTTCTGATGTTGTTGAACTCGATCCCACACACAAATATTCCTCTAATTAAAAAAAAAAGTTGAAATAAATAAAGTAAAATTAGCACTTCGGGAATATTCGGAACGGCCTACTATCTTTCGTTTCGTTCCGTTTGATTTCGTAGAATTCCTTTTACAAACGTCATGCAAACATCACGACTGTGGTTACGTTTGCTGGGGTCCTAATCTATCGAAACGCTGAAATTTAAACTGTCGCAAGCTCCATTATTTTGTTTTTTTTCTGATTTTGTTGAACTCGATCCCACACACAAATATTCCTCTAATTAAAAAAAAAAGTGGAAATCAATAAAAGAAAATTAGCACTTCGGGAATATTCGGAACGGCGTATATCTTTCGTTTCGTTCCGTTCGATTTCGTAGAATTCCTTTTTCAAACGTCATGCAAACATCACGACTGTGGTTACGTTTGCTTGGGTCCTAATCTATCGAAACGCTTAAATTTAAACTGTCGCAAGCTCCATTATTTTGTTTTTTTTTCTGATGTTGTTGAACTCGATCCCACACACAAATATTCCTCTAATTAAAAAAAAAAGTGGAAATTAATAAAAGAAAATTAGCACTTCGGGAATATTCGGAACGGCGTATATCTTTCGTTTCGTTCCGTTCGATTTCGTAGAATTCCTTTTTCAAACGTCATGCAAACATCACGACTGTGGTTACGTTTGCTTGGGTCCTAATCTATCGAAATGCTGAAATTTAAACTGTCGCAAGCTCCATTATTTTGTTTTTTTTCTGATGTTGTTGAACTCGATCCCACACACAAATATTCCTCTAATTAAAAAAAAAAGTGGAAATTAATAAAAGAAAATTAGCACTTCGGGAATATTCGGAACGGCGTACTATCTTTCGTTTCGTTCCGTTCGATTTCGTAGAATTCCTTTTACAAACGTTTCGACAGAGGTACCGTTTGCTCAGCTCCTAATCTATAGAAACACTGAAATTTACAAGTGTCGCAAGCTCCATTATTTTGGTTTTTTTCTGATGTTGTTAGAACTCGATCCCACACACAAATATTCCTCTAATTAAAAAAAAAAGTTGAAATAAATAAAATAAATATAGCACTTCGGGAATATTCGGAACGGCGTACCATCTTTCGTTTAGTTCCGTTCGATTTCGTAGAATTCCTTTTACAAACGTCACGACAGAGGTACGGTTTGCTCAGCTCCTAATCTATAGAAACACTGAAATTTAAACTGTCGCAAGATCCATTATTTTGTTTTTTTTCTGATGTTGTTGAACTCGATCCCACAAACAAATATTCCTCTAATTAAAAAAAAAAGTGGAAATTAATAAAAGAAAATTAGCACTTCGGAAATATTCGGAACGGCGTACTATCTTTCGTTTCGTTCCGTTCGATTTCGTAGAATTCCTTTTACAAACGTCACGACAGAGGTACCGTTTGCTAAGCTCCTAATCTATAGAAACACTGAAATTTAAACTGTCGCAAGATCCATTATTTTGTTTTTTTTCTGATGTTGTTGAACTCGATCCCACACACAAATATTCCTCTAATTAAAAAAAAAAGTTGAAATAAATAAAGTAAAATTAGCACTTCGGGAATATTCGGAACGGCCTACTATCTTTCGTTTCGTTCCGTTTGATTTCGTAGAATTCCTTTTACAAACGTCATGCAAACATCACGACTGTGGTTACGTTTGCTGGGGTCCTAATCTATCGAAACGCTGAAATTTAAACTGTCGCAAGCTCCATTATTTTGTTTTTTTTCTGATTTTGTTGAACTCGATCCCACACACAAATATTCCTCTAATTAAAAAAAAAAGTGGAAATCAATAAAAGAAAATTAGCACTTCGGGAATATTCGGAACGGCGTATATCTTTCGTTTCGTTCCGTGGGATTTCGTAGAATTCCTTTTTCAAACGTCATGCAAACATCACGACTGTGGTTACGTTTGCTTGGGTCCTAATCTATCGAAACGCTTAAATTTAAACTGTCGCAAGCTCCATTATTTTTTTTTATTTTTCTGATGTTGTTGAACTCGATCCCACACACAAATATTCCTCTAATTAAAAAAAAAAGTGGAAATTAATAAAAGAAAATTAGCACTTCGGGAATATTCGGAACGGCGTATATCTTTCGTTTCGTTCCGTTCGATTTCGTAGAATTCCTTTTTCAAACGTCATGCAAACATCACGACTGTGGTTACGTTTGCTTGGGTCCTAATCTATCGAAATGCTGAAATTTAAACTGTCGCAAGCTCCATTATTTTGTTTTTTTTCTGATGTTGTTGAACTCGATCCCACACACAAATATTCCTCTAATTAAAAAAAAAAGTGGAAATTAATAAAAGAAAATTAGCACTTCGGGAATATTCGGAACGGCGTACTATCTTTCGTTTCGTTCCGTTCGATTTCGTAGAATTCCTTTTACAAACGTTACGACAGAGGTACCGTTTGCTCAGCTCCTAATCTATAGAAACACTGAAATTTACAAGTGTCGCAAGCTCCATTATTTTGGTTTTTTTCTGATGTTGTTAGAACTCGATCCCACACACAAATATTCCTCTAATTAAAAAAAAAAGTTGAAATAAATAAAATAAAATTAGCACTTCGGGAATATTCGGAACGGCGTACCATCTTTCGTTTAGTGCCGTTCGATTTCGTAGAATTCCTTTTACAAACGTCACGACAGAGGTACGGTTTGCTCAGCTCCTAATCTATAGAAACACTGAAATTTAAACTGTCGCAAGATCCATTATTTTGTTTTTTTTCTGATGTTGTTGAACTCGATCCCACAAACAAATATTCCTCTAATTAAAAAAAAAAGTGGAAATTAATAAAAGAAAATTAGCACTTCGGAAATATTCGGAACGGCGTACTATCTTTCGTTTCGTTCCGTTCGATTTCGTAGAATTCCTTTTACAAACGTCACGACAGAGGTACCGTTTGCTAAGCTCCTAATCTATAGAAACACTGAAATTTAAACTGTCGCAAGATCCATTATTTTGTTTTTTTTCTGATGTTGTTGAACTCGATCCCACACACAAATATTCCTCTAATTAAAAAAAAAAGTTGAAATAAATAAAGTAAAATTAGCACTTCGGGAATATTCGGAACGGCCTACTATCTTTCGTTTCGTTCCGTTTGATTTCGTAGAATTCCTTTTACAAACGTCATGCAAACATCACGACTGTGGTTACGTTTGCTGGGGTCCTAATCTATCGAAACGCTGAAATTTAAACTGTCGCAAGCTCCATTATTTTGTTTTTTTTCTGATTTTGTTGAACTCGATCCCACACACAAATATTCCTCTAATTAAAAAAAAAAGTGGAAATCAATAAAAGAAAATTAGCACTTCGGGAATATTCGGAACGGCGTATATCTTTCGTTTCGTTCCGTTCGATTTCGTAGAATTCCTTTTTCAAACGTCATGCAAACATCACGACTGTGGTTACGTTTGCTTGGGTCCTAATCTATCGAAACGCTTAAATTTAAACTGTCGCAAGCTCCATTATTTTGTTTTTTTTTCTGATGTTGTTGAACTCGATCCCACACACAAATATTCCTCTAATTAAAAAAAAAAGTGGAAATTAATAAAAGAAAATTAGCACTTCGGGAATATTCGGAACGGCGTATATCTTTCGTTTCGTTCCGTTCGATTTCGTAGAATTCCTTTTTCAAACGTCATGCAAACATCACGACTGTGGTTACGTTTGCTTGGGTCCTAATCTATCGAAATGCTGAAATTTAAACTGTCGCAAGCTCCATTATTTTGTTTTTTTTCTGATGTTGTTGAACTCGATCCCACACACAAATATTCCTCTAATTAAAAAAAAAAGTGGAAATTAATAAAAGAACATTAGCACTTCGGGAATATTCGGAACGGCGTACTATCTTTCGTTTCGTTCCGTTCGATTTCGTAGAATTCCTTTTACAAACGTTACGACAGAGGTACCGTTTGCTCAGCTCCTAATCTATAGAAACACTGAAATTTACAAGTGTCGCAAGCTCCATTATTTTGGTTTTTTTCTGATGTTGTTAGAACTCGATCCCACACACAAATATTCCTCTAATTAAAAAAAAAAGTTGAAATAAATAAAATAAAATTAGCACTTCGGGAATATTCGGAACGGCGTACCATCTTTCGTTTAGTTCCGTTCGATTTCGTAGAATTCCTTTTACAAACGTCACGACAGAGGTACGGTTTGCTCAGCTCCTAATCTATAGAAACACTGAAATTTAAACTGTCGCAAGATCCATTATTTTGTTTTTTTTCTGATGTTGTTGAACTCGATCCCACAAACAAATATTCCTCTAATTAAAAAAAAAAGTGGAAATTAATAAAAGAAAATTAGCACTTCGGAAATATTCGGAACGGCGTACTATCTTTCGTTTCGTTCCGTTCGATTTCGTAGAATTCCTTTTACAAACGTCACGACAGAGGTACCGTTTGCTAAGCTCCTAATCTATAGAAACACTGAAATTTAAACTGTCGCAAGATCCATTATTTTGTTTTTTTTCTGATGTTGTTGAACTCGATCCCACACACAAATATTCCTCTAATTAAAAAAAAAAGTTGAAATAAATAAAGTAAAATTAGCACTTCGGGAATATTCGGAACGGCCTACTATCTTTCGTTTCGTTCCGTTTGATTTCGTAGAATTCCTTTTACAAACGTCATGCAAACATCACGACTGTGGTTACGTTTGCTGGGGTCCTAATCTATCGAAACGCTGAAATTTAAACTGTCGCAAGCTCCATTATTTTGTTTTTTTTCTGATTTTGTTGAACTCGATCCCACACACAAATATTCCTCTAATTAAAAAAAAAAGTGGAAATCAATAAAAGAAAATTAGCACTTCGGGAATATTCGGAACGGCGTATATCTTTCGTTTCGTTCCGTGGGATTTCGTAGAATTCCTTTTTCAAACGTCATGCAAACATCACGACTGTGGTTACGTTTGCTTGGGTCCTAATCTATCGAAACGCTTAAATTTAAACTGTCGCAAGCTCCATTATTTTTTTTTATTTTTCTGATGTTGTTGAACTCGATCCCACACACAAATATTCCTCTAATTAAAAAAAAAAGTGGAAATTAATAAAAGAAAATTAGCACTTCGGGAATATTCGGAACGGCGTATATCTTTCGTTTCGTTCCGTTCGATTTCGTAGAATTCCTTTTTCAAACGTCATGCAAACATCACGACTGTGGTTACGTTTGCTTGGGTCCTAATCTATCGAAATGCTGAAATTTAAACTGTCGCAAGCTCCATTATTTTGTTTTTTTTCTGATGTTGTTGAACTCGATCCCACACACAAATATTCCTCTAATTAAAAAAAAAAGTGGAAATTAATAAAAGAAAATTAGCACTTCGGGAATATTCGGAACGGCGTACTATCTTTCGTTTCGTTCCGTTCGATTTCGTAGAATTCCTTTTACAAACGTTACGACAGAGGTACCGTTTGCTCAGCTCCTAATCTATAGAAACACTGAAATTTACAAGTGTCGCAAGCTCCATTATTTTGGTTTTTTTCTGATGTTGTTAGAACTCGATCCCACACACAAATATTCCTCTAATTAAAAAAAAAAGTTGAAATAAATAAAATAAAATTAGCACTTCGGGAATATTCGGAACGGCGTACCATCTTTCGTTTAGTTCCGTTCGATTTCGTAGAATTCCTTTTACAAACGTCACGACAGAGGTACGGTTTGCTCAGCTCCTAATCTATAGAAACACTGAAATTTAAACTGTCGCAAGATCCATTATTTTGTTTTTGTTCTGATGTTGTTGAACTCGATCCCACAAACAAATATTCCTCTAATTAAAAAAAAAAGTGGAAATTAATAAAAGAAAATTAGCACTTCGGAAATATTCGGAACGGCGTACTATCTTTCGTTTCGTTCCGTTCGATTTCGTAGAATTCCTTTTACAAACGTCACGACAGAGGTACCGTTTGCTAAGCTCCTAATCTATAGAAACACTGAAATTTAAACTGTCGCAAGATCCATTATTTTGTTTTTTTTCTGATGTTGTTGAACTCGATCCCACACACAAATATTCCTCTAATTAAAAAAAAAAGTTGAAATAAATAAAGTAAAATTAGCACTTCGGGAATATTCGGAACGGCCTACTATCTTTCGTTTCGTTCCGTTTGATTTCGTAGAATTCCTTTTACAAACGTCATGCAAACATCACGACTGTGGTTACGTTTGCTGGGGTCCTAATCTATCGAAACGCTGAAATTTAAACTGTCGCAAGCTCCATTATTTTGTTTTTTTTCTGATTTTGTTGAACTCGATCCCACACACAAATATTCCTCTAATTAAAAAAAAAAGTGGAAATCAATAAAAGAAAATTAGCACTTCGGGAATATTCGGAACGGCGTATATCTTTCGTTTCGTTCCGTTCGATTTCGTAGAATTCCTTTTTCAAACGTCATGCAAACATCACGACTGTGGTTACGTTTGCTTGGGTCCTAATCTATCGAAACGCTTAAATTTAAACTGTCGCAAGCTCCATTATTTTGTTTTTTTTTCTGATGTTGTTGAACTCGATCCCACACACAAATATTCCTCTAATTAAAAAAAAAAGTGGAAATTAATAAAAGAAAATTAGCACTTCGGGAATATTCGGAACGGCGTATATCTTTCGTTTCGTTCCGTTCGATTTCGTAGAATTCCTTTTTCAAACGTCATGCAAACATCACGACTGTGGTTACGTTTGCTTGGGTCCTAATCTATCGAAATGCTGAAATTTAAACTGTCGCAAGCTCCATTATTTTGTTTTTTTTCTGATGTTGTTGAACTCGATCCCACACACAAATATTCCTCTAATTAAAAAAAAAAGTGGAAATTAATAAAAGAACATTAGCACTTCGGGAATATTCGGAACGGCGTACTATCTTTCGTTTCGTTCCGTTCGATTTCGTAGAATTCCTTTTACAAACGTTACGACAGAGGTACCGTTTGCTCAGCTCCTAATCTATAGAAACACTGAAATTTACAAGTGTCGCAAGCTCCATTATTTTGGTTTTTTTCTGATGTTGTTAGAACTCGATCCCACACACAAATATTCCTCTAATTAAAAAAAAAAGTTGAAATAAATAAAATAAAATTAGCACTTCGGGAATATTCGGAACGGCGTACCATCTTTCGTTTAGTTCCGTTCGATTTCGTAGAATTCCTTTTACAAACGTCACGACAGAGGTACGGTTTGCTCAGCTCCTAATCTATAGAAACACTGAAATTTAAACTGTCGCAAGATCCATTATTTTGTTTTTTTTCTGATGTTGTTGAACTCGATCCCACAAACAAATATTCCTCTAATTAAAAAAAAAAGTGGAAATTAATAAAAGAAAATTAGCACTTCGGAAATATTCGGAACGGCGTACTATCTTTCGTTTCGTTCCGTTCGATTTCGTAGAATTCCTTTTACAAACGTCACGACAGAGGTACCGTTTGCTAAGCTCCTAATCTATAGAAACACTGAAATTTAAACTGTCGCAAGATCCATTATTTTGTTTTTTTTCTGATGTTGTTGAACTCGATCCCACACACAAATATTCCTCTAATTAAAAAAAAAAGTGGAAATTAATAAAAGAAAATTAGCACTTCGGGAATATTCGGAACGGCCTACTATCTTTCGTTTCGTTCCGTTCGATTTCGTAGAATTTCTTTTTACAAACGTCATGCAAACATCACGACTGTGGTTACGTTTGCTTGGGTCCTAATCTATCGAAACGCTGAAATTTAAACTGTCGCAAGCTCCATTATTTTGTTTTTTTTCTGATTTTGTTGAACTCGATCCCACACACAAATATTCCTCTAATTAAAAAAAAAAAGTGGAAATCAATAAAAGAAAATTAGCACTTCGGGAATATTCGGAACGGCGTATATCTTTCGTTTCGTTCCGTTCGATTTCGTAGAATTCCTTTTTCAAACGTCATGCAAACATCACGACTGTGGTTACGTTTGCTTGGGTCCTAATCTATCGAAACGCTTAAATTTAAACTGTCGCAAGCTCCATTATTTTGTTTTTTTTTCTGATGTTGTTGAACTCGATCCCACACACAAATATTCCTCTAATTAAAAAAAAAAGTGGAAATTAATAAAAGAAAATTAGCACTTCGGGAATATTCGGAACGGCGTATATCTTTCGTTTCGTTCCGTTCGATTTCGTAGAATTCCTTCTTCAAACGTCATGCAAACATCACGACTGTGGTTACGTTTGCTTGGGTCCTAATCTATCGAAATGCTGAAATTTAAACTGTCGCAAGCTCCATTATTTTGTTTTTTTTCTGATGTTGTTGAACTCGATCCCACACACAAATATTCCTCTAATTAAAAAAAAAAGTGGAAATTAATAAAAGAAAATTAGCACTTCGGGAATATTCGGAACGGCGTACTATCTTTCGTTTCGTTCCGTTCGATTTCGTAGAATTCCTTTTACAAACGTTACGACAGAGGTACCGTTTGCTCAGCTCCTAATCTATAGAAACACTGAAATTTACAAGTGTCGCAAGCTCCATTATTTTGTTTTTTTTCTGATGTTGGTGAACTCGATCCCACACACAAATATTCCTCTAATTAAAAAAAAAAGTTGAAATAAATAAAATAAAATTAGCACTTCGGGAATATTCGGAACGGCGTACTATCTTTCGTTTCGTTCCGTTCGATTTCGTAGAATTCCTTTTACAAACGTCACGACAGAGGTACCGTTTGCTAAGCTCCTAATCTATAGAAACACTGAAATTTAAACTGTCGCAAGATCCATTATTTTGTTTTTTTTCTGATGTTGTTGAACTCGATCCCACACACAAATATTCCTCTAATTAAAAAAAAAAGTGGAAATTAATAAAAGAAAATTAGCACTTCGGGAATATTCGGAACGGCCTACTATCTTTCGTTTCGTTCCGTTCGATTTCGTAGAATTTCTTTTTACAAACGTCATGCAAACATCACGACTGTGGTTACGTTTGCTTGGGTCCTAATCTATCGAAACGCTGAAATTTAAACTGTCGCAAGCTCCATTATTTTGTTTTTTTTCTGATTTTGTTGAACTCGATCCCACACACAAATATTCCTCTAATTAAAAAAAAAAGTGGAAATCAATAAAAGAAAATTAGCACTTCGGGAATATTCGGAACGGCGTATATCTTTCGTTTCGTTCCGTTCGATTTCGTAGAATTCCTTTTTCAAACGTCATGCAAACATCACGACTGTGGTTACGTTTGCTTGGGTCCTAATCTATCGAAACGCTTAAATTTAAACTGTCGCAAGCTCCATTATTTTGTTTTTTTTTCTGATGTTGTTGAACTCGATCCCACACACAAATATTCCTCTAATTAAAAAAAAAAGTGGAAATTAATAAAAGAAAATTAGCACTTCGGGAATATTCGGAACGGCGTATATCTTTCGTTTCGTTCCGTTCGATTTCGTAGAATTCCTTTTTCAAACGTCATGCAAACATCACGACTGTGGTTACGTTTGCTTGGGTCCTAATCTATCGAAATGCTGAAATTTAAACTGTCGCAAGCTCCATTATTTTGTTTTTTTTCTGATGTTGTTGAACTCGATCCCACACACAAATATTCCTCTAATTAAAAAAAAAAGTGGAAATTAATAAAAGAAAATTAGCACTTCGGGAATATTCGGAACGGCGTACTATCTTTCGTTTCGTTCCGTTCGATTTCGTAGAATTCCTTTTACAAACGTTTCGACAGAGGTACCGTTTGCTCAGCTCCTAATCTATAGAAACACTGAAATTTACAAGTGTCGCAAGCTCCATTATTTTGGTTTTTTTCTGATGTTGTTAGAACTCGATCCCACACACAAATATTCCTCTAATTAAAAAAAAAAGTTGAAATAAATAAAATAAATATAGCACTTCGGGAATATTCGGAACGGCGTACCATCTTTCGTTTAGTTCCGTTCGATTTCGTAGAATTCCTTTTACAAACGTCACGACAGAGGTACGGTTTGCTCAGCTCCTAATCTATAGAAACACTGAAATTTAAACTGTCGCAAGATCCATTATTTTGTTTTTTTTCTGATGTTGTTGAACTCGATCCCACAAACAAATATTCCTCTAATTAAAAAAAAAAGTGGAAATTAATAAAAGAAAATTAGCACTTCGGAAATATTCGGAACGGCGTACTATCTTTCGTTTCGTTCCGTTCGATTTCGTAGAATTCCTTTTACAAACGTCACGACAGAGGTACCGTTTGCTAAGCTCCTAATCTATAGAAACACTGAAATTTAAACTGTCGCAAGATCCATTATTTTGTTTTTTTTCTGATGTTGTTGAACTCGATCCCACACACAAATATTCCTCTAATTAAAAAAAAAGTTGAAATAAATAAAGTAAAATTAGCACTTCGGGAATATTCGGAACGGCCTACTATCTTTCGTTTCGTTCCGTTTGATTTCGTAGAATTCCTTTTACAAACGTCATGCAAACATCACGACTGTGGTTACGTTTGCTGGGGTCCTAATCTATCGAAACGCTGAAATTTAAACTGTCGCAAGCTCCATTATTTTGTTTTTTTTCTGATTTTGTTGAACTCGATCCCACACACAAATATTCCTCTAATTAAAAAAAAAAGTGGAAATCAATAAAAGAAAATTAGCACTTCGGGAATATTCGGAACGGCGTATATCTTTCGTTTCGTTCCGTGGGATTTCGTAGAATTCCTTTTTCAAACGTCATGCAAACATCACGACTGTGGTTACGTTTGCTTGGGTCCTAATCTATCGAAACGCTTAAATTTAAACTGTCGCAAGCTCCATTATTTTTTTTTATTTTTCTGATGTTGTTGAACTCGATCCCACACACAAATATTCCTCTAATTAAAAAAAAAAGTGGAAATTAATAAAAGAAAATTAGCACTTCGGGAATATTCGGAACGGCGTATATCTTTCGTTTCGTTCCGTTCGATTTCGTAGAATTCCTTTTTCAAACGTCATGCAAACATCACGACTGTGGTTACGTTTGCTTGGGTCCTAATCTATCGAAATGCTGAAATTTAAACTGTCGCAAGCTCCATTATTTTGTTTTTTTTCTGATGTTGTTGAACTCGATCCCACACACAAATATTCCTCTAATTAAAAAAAAAAGTGGAAATTAATAAAAGAAAATTAGCACTTCGGGAATATTCGGAACGGCGTACTATCTTTCGTTTCGTTCCGTTCGATTTCGTAGAATTCCTTTTACAAACGTTACGACAGAGGTACCGTTTGCTCAGCTCCTAATCTATAGAAACACTGAAATTTACAAGTGTCGCAAGCTCCATTATTTTGGTTTTTTTCTGATGTTGTTAGAACTCGATCCCACACACAAATATTCCTCTAATTAAAAAAAAAAGTTGAAATAAATAAAATAAAATTAGCACTTCGGGAATATTCGGAACGGCGTACCATCTTTCGTTTAGTTCCGTTCGATTTCGTAGAATTCCTTTTACAAACGTCACGACAGAGGTACGGTTTGCTCAGCTCCTAATCTATAGAAACACTGAAATTTAAACTGTCGCAAGATCCATTATTTTGTTTTTTTTCTGATGTTGTTGAACTCGATCCCACAAACAAATATTCCTCTAATTAAAAAAAAAAGTGGAAATTAATAAAAGAAAATTAGCACTTCGGAAATATTCGGAACGGCGTACTATCTTTCGTTTCGTTCCGTTCGATTTCGTAGAATTCCTTTTACAAACGTCACGACAGAGGTACCGTTTGCTAAGCTCCTAATCTATAGAAACACTGAAATTTAAACTGTCGCAAGATCCATTATTTTGTTTTTTTTCTGATGTTGTTGAACTCGATCCCACACACAAATATTCCTCTAATTAAAAAAAAAAGTGGAAATTAATAAAAGAAAATTAGCACTTCGGGAATATTCGGAACGGCCTACTATCTTTCGTTTCGTTCCGTTCGATTTCGTAGAATTTCTTTTTACAAACGTCATGCAAACATCACGACTGTGGTTACGTTTGCTTGGGTCCTAATCTATCGAAACGCTGAAATTTAAACTGTCGCAAGCTCCATTATTTTGTTTTTTTTCTGATTTTGTTGAACTCGATCCCACACACAAATATTCCTCTAATTAAAAAAAAAAAGTGGAAATCAATAAAAGAAAATTAGCACTTCGGGAATATTCGGAACGGCGTATATCTTTCGTTTCGTTCCGTTCGATTTCGTAGAATTCCTTTTTCAAACGTCATGCAAACATCACGACTGTGGTTACGTTTGCTTGGGTCCTAATCTATCGAAACGCTTAAATTTAAACTGTCGCAAGCTCCATTATTTTGTTTTTTTTTCTGATGTTGTTGAACTCGATCCCACACACAAATATTCCTCTAATTAAAAAAAAAAGTGGAAATTAATAAAAGAAAATTAGCACTTCGGGAATATTCGGAACGGCGTATATCTTTCGTTTCGTTCCGTTCGATTTCGTAGAATTCCTTCTTCAAACGTCATGCAAACATCACGACTGTGGTTACGTTTGCTTGGGTCCTAATCTATCGAAATGCTGAAATTTAAACTGTCGCAAGCTCCATTATTTTGTTTTTTTTCTGATGTTGTTGAACTCGATCCCACACACAAATATTCCTCTAATTAAAAAAAAAAGTGGAAATTAATAAAAGAAAATTAGCACTTCGGGAATATTCGGAACGGCGTACTATCTTTCGTTTCGTTCCGTTCGATTTCGTAGAATTCCTTTTACAAACGTTTCGACAGAGGTACCGTTTGCTCAGCTCCTAATCTATAGAAACACTGAAATTTACAAGTGTCGCAAGCTCCATTATTTTGGTTTTTTTCTGATGTTGTTAGAACTCGATCCCACACACAAATATTCCTCTAATTAAAAAAAAAAGTTGAAATAAATAAAATAAATATAGCACTTCGGGAATATTCGGAACGGCGTACCATCTTTCGTTTAGTTCCGTTCGATTTCGTAGAATTCCTTTTACAAACGTCACGACAGAGGTACGGTTTGCTCAGCTCCTAATCTATAGAAACACTGAAATTTAAACTGTCGCAAGATCCATTATTTTGTTTTTTTTCTGATGTTGTTGAACTCGATCCCACAAACAAATATTCCTCTAATTAAAAAAAAAAGTGGAAATTAATAAAAGAAAATTAGCACTTCGGGAATATTCGGAACGGCGTACTATCTTTCGTTTCGTTCCGTTCGATTTCGTAGAATTCCTTTTACAAACGTTACGACAGAGGTACCGTTTGCTCAGCTCCTAATCTATAGAAACACTGAAATTTACAAGTGTCGCAAGCTCCATTATTTTGGTTTTTTTCTGATGTTGTTAGAACTCGATCCCACACACAAATATTCCTCTAATTAAAAAAAAAAGTTGAAATAAATAAAATAAAATTAGCACTTCGGGAATATTCGGAACGGCGTACTATCTTTCGTTTCGTTCCGTTCGATTTCGTAGAATTCCTTTTACAAACGTCACGACAGAGGTACCGTTTGCTAAGCTCCTAATCTATAGAAACACTGAAATTTAAACTGTCGCAAGATCCATTATTTTGTTTTTTTTCTGATGTTGTTGAACTCGATCCCACACACAAATATTCCTCTAATTAAAAAAAAAAGTGGAAATTAATAAAAGAAAATTAGCACTTCGGGAATATTCGGAACGGCCTACTATCTTTCGTTTCGTTCCGTTCGATTTCGTAGAATTTCTTTTTACAAACGTCATGCAAACATCACGACTGTGGTTACGTTTGCTTGGGTCCTAATCTATCGAAACGCTGAAATTTAAACTGTCGCAAGCTCCATTATTTTGTTTTTTTTCTGATTTTGTTGAACTCGATCCCACACACAAATATTCCTCTAATTAAAAAAAAAAGTGGAAATCAATAAAAGAAAATTAGCACTTCGGGAATATTCGGAACGGCGTATATCTTTCGTTTCGTTCCGTTCGATTTCGTAGAATTCCTTTTTCAAACGTCATGCAAACATCACGACTGTGGTTACGTTTGCTTGGGTCCTAATCTATCGAAACGCTTAAATTTAAACTGTCGCAAGCTCCATTATTTTGTTTTTTTTTCTGATGTTGTTGAACTCGATCCCACACACAAATATTCCTCTAATTAAAAAAAAAAGTGGAAATTAATAAAAGAAAATTAGCACTTCGGGAATATTCGGAACGGCGTATATCTTTCGTTTCGTTCCGTTCGATTTCGTAGAATTCCTTTTTCAAACGTCATGCAAACATCACGACTGTGGTTACGTTTGCTTGGGTCCTAATCTATCGAAATGCTGAAATTTAAACTGTCGCAAGCTCCATTATTTTGTTTTTTTTCTGATGTTGTTGAACTCGATCCCACACACAAATATTCCTCTAATTAAAAAAAAAAGTGGAAATTAATAAAAGAAAATTAGCACTTCGGGAATATTCGGAACGGCGTACTATCTTTCGTTTCGTTCCGTTCGATTTCGTAGAATTCCTTTTACAAACGTTTCGACAGAGGTACCGTTTGCTCAGCTCCTAATCTATAGAAACACTGAAATTTACAAGTGTCGCAAGCTCCATTATTTTGGTTTTTTTCTGATGTTGTTAGAACTCGATCCCACACACAAATATTCCTCTAATTAAAAAAAAAAGTTGAAATAAATAAAATAAATATAGCACTTCGGGAATATTCGGAACGGCGTACCATCTTTCGTTTAGTTCCGTTCGATTTCGTAGAATTCCTTTTACAAACGTCACGACAGAGGTACGGTTTGCTCAGCTCCTAATCTATAGAAACACTGAAATTTAAACTGTCGCAAGATCCATTATTTTGTTTTTTTTCTGATGTTGTTGAACTCGATCCCACAAACAAATATTCCTCTAATTAAAAAAAAAAGTGGAAATTAATAAAAGAAAATTAGCACTTCGGAAATATTCGGAACGGCGTACTATCTTTCGTTTCGTTCCGTTCGATTTCGTAGAATTCCTTTTACAAACGTCACGACAGAGGTACCGTTTGCTAAGCTCCTAATCTATAGAAACACTGAAATTTAAACTGTCGCAAGATCCATTATTTTGTTTTTTTTCTGATGTTGTTGAACTCGATCCCACACACAAATATTCCTCTAATTAAAAAAAAAGTTGAAATAAATAAAGTAAAATTAGCACTTCGGGAATATTCGGAACGGCCTACTATCTTTCGTTTCGTTCCGTTTGATTTCGTAGAATTCCTTTTACAAACGTCATGCAAACATCACGACTGTGGTTACGTTTGCTGGGGTCCTAATCTATCGAAACGCTGAAATTTAAACTGTCGCAAGCTCCATTATTTTGTTTTTTTTTCTGATTTTGTTGAACTCGATCCCACACACAAATATTCCTCTAATTAAAAAAAAAAGTGGAAATCAATAAAAGAAAATTAGCACTTCGGGAATATTCGGAACGGCGTATATCTTTCGTTTCGTTCCGTGGGATTTCGTAGAATTCCTTTTTCAAACGTCATGCAAACATCACGACTGTGGTTACGTTTGCTTGGGTCCTAATCTATCGAAACGCTTAAATTTAAACTGTCGCAAGCTCCATTATTTTTTTTTATTTTTCTGATGTTGTTGAACTCGATCCCACACACAAATATTCCTCTAATTAAAAAAAAAAGTGGAAATTAATAAAAGAAAATTAGCACTTCGGGAATATTCGGAACGGCGTATATCTTTCGTTTCGTTCCGTTCGATTTCGTAGAATTCCTTTTTCAAACGTCATGCAAACATCACGACTGTGGTTACGTTTGCTTGGGTCCTAATCTATCGAAATGCTGAAATTTAAACTGTCGCAAGCTCCATTATTTTGTTTTTTTTCTGATGTTGTTGAACTCGATCCCACACACAAATATTCCTCTAATTAAAAAAAAAAGTGGAAATTAATAAAAGAAAATTAGCACTTCGGGAATATTCGGAACGGCGTACTATCTTTCGTTTCGTTCCGTTCGATTTCGTAGAATTCCTTTTACAAACGTTACGACAGAGGTACCGTTTGCTCAGCTCCTAATCTATAGAAACACTGAAATTTACAAGTGTCGCAAGCTCCATTATTTTGGTTTTTTTCTGATGTTGTTAGAACTCGATCCCACACACAAATATTCCTCTAATTAAAAAAAAAAGTTGAAATAAATAAAATAAAATTAGCACTTCGGGAATATTCGGAACGGCGTACCATCTTTCGTTTAGTTCCGTTCGATTTCGTAGAATTCCTTTTACAAACGTCACGACAGAGGTACGGTTTGCTCAGCTCCTAATCTATAGAAACACTGAAATTTAAACTGTCGCAAGATCCATTATTTTGTTTTTTTTCTGATGTTGTTGAACTCGATCCCACAAACAAATATTCCTCTAATTAAAAAAAAAAGTGGAAATTAATAAAAGAAAATTAGCACTTCGGAAATATTCGGAACGGCGTACTATCTTTCGTTTCGTTCCGTTCGATTTCGTAGAATTCCTTTTACAAACGTCACGACAGAGGTACCGTTTGCTAAGCTCCTAATCTATAGAAACACTGAAATTTAAACTGTCGCAAGATCCATTATTTTGTTTTTTTTCTGATGTTGTTGAACTCGATCCCACACACAAATATTCCTCTAATTAAAAAAAAAAGTGGAAATTAATAAAAGAAAATTAGCACTTCGGGAATATTCGGAACGGCCTACTATCTTTCGTTTCGTTCCGTTCGATTTCGTAGAATTTCTTTTTACAAACGTCATGCAAACATCACGACTGTGGTTACGTTTGCTTGGGTCCTAATCTATCGAAACGCTGAAATTTAAACTGTCGCAAGCTCCATTATTTTGTTTTTTTTCTGATTTTGTTGAACTCGATCCCACACACAAATATTCCTCTAATTAAAAAAAAAAAGTGGAAATCAATAAAAGAAAATTAGCACTTCGGGAATATTCGGAACGGCGTATATCTTTCGTTTCGTTCCGTTCGATTTCGTAGAATTCCTTTTTCAAACGTCATGCAAACATCACGACTGTGGTTACGTTTGCTTGGGTCCTAATCTATCGAAACGCTTAAATTTAAACTGTCGCAAGCTCCATTATTTTGTTTTTTTTTCTGATGTTGTTGAACTCGATCCCACACACAAATATTCCTCTAATTAAAAAAAAAAGTGGAAATTAATAAAAGAAAATTAGCACTTCGGGAATATTCGGAACGGCGTATATCTTTCGTTTCGTTCCGTTCGATTTCGTAGAATTCCTTCTTCAAACGTCATGCAAACATCACGACTGTGGTTACGTTTGCTTGGGTCCTAATCTATCGAAATGCTGAAATTTAAACTGTCGCAAGCTCCATTATTTTGTTTTTTTTCTGATGTTGTTGAACTCGATCCCACACACAAATATTCCTCTAATTAAAAAAAAAAGTGGAAATTAATAAAAGAAAATTAGCACTTCGGGAATATTCGGAACGGCGTACTATCTTTCGTTTCGTTCCATTCGATTTCGTAGAATTCCTTTTACAAACGTTACGACAGAGGTACCGTTTGCTCAGCTCCTAATCTATAGAAACACTGAAATTTACAAGTGTCGCAAGCTCCATTATTTTGTTTTTTTTCTGATGTTGGTGAACTCGATCCCACACACAAATATACCTCTAATTAAAAAAAAAAGTTGAAATAAATAAAATAAAATTAGCACTTCGGGAATATTCGGAACGGCGTACCATCTTTCGTTTAGTTCCGTTCGATTTCGTAGAATTCCTTTTACAAACGTCACGACAGAGGTACCGTTTGCTCAGCTCCTAATCTATAGAAACACTGAAATTTAAACTGTCGCAAGATCCATTATTTTGTTTTTTTTCTGATGTTGTTGAACTCGATCCCACAAACAAATATTCCTCTAATTAAAAAAAAAAGTGGAAATTAATAAAAGAAAATTAGCACTTCGGAAATATTCGGAACGGCGTACTATCTTTCGTTTCGTTCCGTTCGATTTCGTAGAATTCCTTTTACAAACGTCACGACAGAGGTACCGTTTGCTAAGCTCCTAATCTATAGAAACACTGAAATTTAAACTGTCGCAAGATCCATTATTTTGTTTTTTTTCTGATGTTGTTGAACTCGATCCCACACACAAATATTCCTCTAATTAAAAAAAAAAGTGGAAATTAATAAAAGAAAATTAGCACTTCGGGAATATTCGGAACGGCCTACTATCTTTCGTTTCGTTCCGTTCGATTTCGTAGAATTTCTTTTTACAAACGTCATGCAAACATCACGACTGTGGTTACGTTTGCTTGGGTCCTAATCTATCGAAACGCTGAAATTTAAACTGTCGCAAGCTCCATTATTTTGTTTTTTTTCTGATTTTGTTGAACTCGATCCCACACACAAATATTCCTCTAATTAAAAAAAAAAAGTGGAAATCAATAAAAGAAAATTAGCACTTCGGGAATATTCGGAACGGCGTATATCTTTCGTTTCGTTCCGTTCGATTTCGTAGAATTCCTTTTTCAAACGTCATGCAAACATCACGACTGTGGTTACGTTTGCTTGGGTCCTAATCTATCGAAACGCTTAAATTTAAACTGTCGCAAGCTCCATTATTTTGTTTTTTTTTCTGATGTTGTTGAACTCGATCCCACACACAAATATTCCTCTAATTAAAAAAAAAAGTGGAAATTAATAAAAGAAAATTAGCACTTCGGGAATATTCGGAACGGCGTATATCTTTCGTTTCGTTCCGTTCGATTTCGTAGAATTCCTTCTTCAAACGTCATGCAAACATCACGACTGTGGTTACGTTTGCTTGGGTCCTAATCTATCGAAATGCTGAAATTTAAACTGTCGCAAGCTCCATTATTTTGTTTTTTTTCTGATGTTGTTGAACTCGATCCCACACACAAATATTCCTCTAATTAAAAAAAAAAGTGGAAATTAATAAAAGAAAATTAGCACTTCGGGAATATTCGGAACGGCGTACTATCTTTCGTTTCGTTCCATTCGATTTCGTAGAATTCCTTTTACAAACGTTACGACAGAGGTACCGTTTGCTCAGCTCCTAATCTATAGAAACACTGAAATTTACAAGTGTCGCAAGCTCCATTATTTTGTTTTTTTTCTGATGTTGGTGAACTCGATCCCACACACAAATATACCTCTAATTAAAAAAAAAAGTTGAAATAAATAAAATAAAATTAGCACTTCGGGAATATTCGGAACGGCGTACCATCTTTCGTTTAGTTCCGTTCGATTTCGTAGAATTCCTTTTACAAACGTCACGACAGAGGTACCGTTTGATCAGCTCCTAATCTATAGAAACACTGAAATTTAAACTGTCGCAAGATCCATTATTTTGTTTTTTTTCTGATGTTGTTGAACTCGATCCCACACACAAATATTCCTCTAATTAAAAAAAAAAGTTGAAATAAATAAAGTAAAATTAGCACTTCGGGAATATTCGGAACGGCCTACTATCTTTCGTTTCGTTCCGTTTGATTTCGTAGAATTCCTTTTACAAACGTCATGCAAACATCACGACTGTGGTTACGTTTGCTGGGGTCCTAATCTATCGAAACGCTGAAATTTAAACTGTCGCAAGCTCCATTATTTTGTTTTTTTTCTGATTTTGTTGAACTCGATCCCACACACAAATATTCCTCTAATTAAAAAAAAAAGTGGAAATCAATAAAAGAAAATTAGCACTTCGGGAATATTCGGAACGGCGTATATCTTTCGTTTCGTTCCGTTCGATTTCGTAGAATTCCTTTTTCAAACGTCATGCAAACATCACGACTGTGGTTACGTTTGCTTGGGTCCTAATCTATCGAAACGCTTAAATTTAAACTGTCGCAAGCTCCATTATTTTGTTTTTTTTTCTGATGTTGTTGAACTCGATCCCACACACAAATATTCCTCTAATTAAAAAAAAAAGTGGAAATTAATAAAAGAAAATTAGCACTTCGGGAATATTCGGAACGGCGTATATCTTTCGTTTCGTTCCGTTCGATTTCGTAGAATTCCTTTTTCAAACGTCATGCAAACATCACGACTGTGGTTACGTTTGCTTGGGTCCTAATCTATCGAAATGCTGAAATTTAAACTGTCGCAAGCTCCATTATTTTGTTTTTTTTCTGATGTTGTTGAACTCGATCCCACACACAAATATTCCTCTAATTAAAAAAAAAAGTGGAAATTAATAAAAGAACATTAGCACTTCGGGAATATTCGGAACGGCGTACTATCTTTCGTTTCGTTCCGTTCGATTTCGTAGAATTCCTTTTACAAACGTTACGACAGAGGTACCGTTTGCTCAGCTCCTAATCTATAGAAACACTGAAATTTACAAGTGTCGCAAGCTCCATTATTTTGTTTTTTTTCTGATGTTGGTGAACTCGATCCCACACACAAATATACCTCTAATTAAAAAAAAAAGTTGAAATAAATAAAATAAAATTAGCACTTCGGGAATATTCGGAACGGCGTACCATCTTTCGTTTAGTTCCGTTCGATTTCGTAGAATTCCTTTTACAAACGTCACGACAGAGGTACCGTTTGCTAAGCTCCTAATCTATAGAAACACTGAAATTTAAACTGTCGCAAGATCCATTATTTTGTTTTTTTTCTGATGTTGTTGAACTCGATCCCACACACAAATATTCCTCTAATTAAAAAAAAAAGTGGAAATTAATAAAAGAAAATTAGCACTTCGGGAATATTCGGAACGGCCTACTATCTTTCGTTTCGTTCCGTTCGATTTCGTAGAATTTCTTTTTACAAACGTCATGCAAACATCACGACTGTGGTTACGTTTGCTTGGGTCCTAATCTATCGAAACGCTGAAATTTAAACTGTCGCAAGCTCCATTATTTTGTTTTTTTTCTGATTTTGTTGAACTCGATCCCACACACAAATATTCCTCTAATTAAAAAAAAAAAGTGGAAATCAATAAAAGAAAATTAGCACTTCGGGAATATTCGGAACGGCGTATATCTTTCGTTTCGTTCCGTTCGATTTCGTAGAATTCCTTTTTCAAACGTCATGCAAACATCACGACTGTGGTTACGTTTGCTTGGGTCCTAATCTATCGAAACGCTTAAATTTAAACTGTCGCAAGCTCCATTATTTTGTTTTTTTTTCTGATGTTGTTGAACTCGATCCCACACACAAATATTCCTCTAATTAAAAAAAAAAGTGGAAATTAATAAAAGAAAATTAGCACTTCGGGAATATTCGGAACGGCGTATATCTTTCGTTTCGTTCCGTTCGATTTCGTAGAATTCCTTCTTCAAACGTCATGCAAACATCACGACTGTGGTTACGTTTGCTTGGGTCCTAATCTATCGAAATGCTGAAATTTAAACTGTCGCAAGCTCCATTATTTTGTTTTTTTTCTGATGTTGTTGAACTCGATCCCACACACAAATATTCCTCTAATTAAAAAAAAAAGTGGAAATTAATAAAAGAAAATTAGCACTTCGGGAATATTCGGAACGGCGTACTATCTTTCGTTTCGTTCCATTCGATTTCGTAGAATTCCTTTTACAAACGTTACGACAGAGGTACCGTTTGCTCAGCTCCTAATCTATAGAAACACTGAAATTTACAAGTGTCGCAAGCTCCATTATTTTGTTTTTTTTCTGATGTTGGTGAACTCGATCCCACACACAAATATACCTCTAATTAAAAAAAAAAGTTGAAATAAATAAAATAAAATTAGCACTTCGGGAATATTCGGAACGGCGTACCATCTTTCGTTTAGTTCCGTTCGATTTCGTAGAATTCCTTTTACAAACGTCACGACAGAGGTACCGTTTGATCAGCTCCTAATCTATAGAAACACTGAAATTTAAACTGTCGCAAGATCCATTATTTTGTTTTTTTTCTGATGTTGTTGAACTCGATCCCACACACAAATATTCCTCTAATTAAAAAAAAAAGTTGAAATAAATAAAGTAAAATTAGCACTTCGGGAATATTCGGAACGGCCTACTATCTTTCGTTTCGTTCCGTTTGATTTCGTAGAATTCCTTTTACAAACGTCATGCAAACATCACGACTGTGGTTACGTTTGCTGGGGTCCTAATCTATCGAAACGCTGAAATTTAAACTGTCGCAAGCTCCATTATTTTGTTTTTTTTCTGATTTTGTTGAACTCGATCCCACACACAAATATTCCTCTAATTAAAAAAAAAAGTGGAAATCAATAAAAGAAAATTAGCACTTCGGGAATATTCGGAACGGCGTATATCTTTCGTTTCGTTCCGTTCGATTTCGTAGAATTCCTTTTTCAAACGTCATGCAAACATCACGACTGTGGTTACGTTTGCTTGGGTCCTAATCTATCGAAACGCTTAAATTTAAACTGTCGCAAGCTCCATTATTTTGTTTTTTTTTCTGATGTTGTTGAACTCGATCCCACACACAAATATTCCTCTAATTAAAAAAAAAAGTGGAAATTAATAAAAGAAAATTAGCACTTCGGGAATATTCGGAACGGCGTATATCTTTCGTTTCGTTCCGTTCGATTTCGTAGAATTCCTTTTTCAAACGTCATGCAAACATCACGACTGTGGTTACGTTTGCTTGGGTCCTAATCTATCGAAATGCTGAAATTTAAACTGTCGCAAGCTCCATTATTTTGTTTTTTTTCTGATGTTGTTGAACTCGATCCCACACACAAATATTCCTCTAATTAAAAAAAAAAGTGGAAATTAATAAAAGAACATTAGCACTTCGGGAATATTCGGAACGGCGTACTATCTTTCGTTTCGTTCCGTTCGATTTCGTAGAATTCCTTTTACAAACGTTACGACAGAGGTACCGTTTGCTCAGCTCCTAATCTATAGAAACACTGAAATTTACAAGTGTCGCAAGCTCCATTATTTTGGTTTTTTTCTGATGTTGTTAGAACTCGATCCCACACACAAATATTCCTCTAATTAAAAAAAAAAGTTGAAATAAATAAAATAAAATTAGCACTTCGGGAATATTCGGAACGGCGTACCATCTTTCGTTTAGTTCCGTTCGATTTCGTAGAATTCCTTTTACAAACGTCACGACAGAGGTACGGTTTGCTCAGCTCCTAATCTATAGAAACACTGAAATTTAAACTGTCGCAAGATCCATTATTTTGTTTTTTTTCTGATGTTGTTGAACTCGATCCCACAAACAAATATTCCTCTAATTAAAAAAAAAAGTGGAAATTAATAAAAGAAAATTAGCACTTCGGAAATATTCGGAACGGCGTACTATCTTTCGTTTCGTTCCGTTCGATTTCGTAGAATTCCTTTTACAAACGTCACGACAGAGGTACCGTTTGCTAAGCTCCTAATCTATAGAAACACTGAAATTTAAACTGTCGCAAGATCCATTATTTTGTTTTTTTTCTGATGTTGTTGAACTCGATCCCACACACAAATATTCCTCTAATTAAAAAAAAAAGTGGAAATTAATAAAAGAAAATTAGCACTTCGGGAATATTCGGAACGGCCTACTATCTTTCGTTTCGTTCCGTTCGATTTCGTAGAATTTCTTTTTACAAACGTCATGCAAACATCACGACTGTGGTTACGTTTGCTTGGGTCCTAATCTATCGAAACGCTGAAATTTAAACTGTCGCAAGCTCCATTATTTTGTTTTTTTTCTGATTTTGTTGAACTCGATCCCACACACAAATATTCCTCTAATTAAAAAAAAAAAGTGGAAATCAATAAAAGAAAATTAGCACTTCGGGAATATTCGGAACGGCGTATATCTTTCGTTTCGTTCCGTTCGATTTCGTAGAATTCCTTTTTCAAACGTCATGCAAACATCACGACTGTGGTTACGTTTGCTTGGGTCCTAATCTATCGAAACGCTTAAATTTAAACTGTCGCAAGCTCCATTATTTTGTTTTTTTTTCTGATGTTGTTGAACTCGATCCCACACACAAATATTCCTCTAATTAAAAAAAAAAGTGGAAATTAATAAAAGAAAATTAGCACTTCGGGAATATTCGGAACGGCGTATATCTTTCGTTTCGTTCCGTTCGATTTCGTAGAATTCCTTCTTCAAACGTCATGCAAACATCACGACTGTGGTTACGTTTGCTTGGGTCCTAATCTATCGAAATGCTGAAATTTAAACTGTCGCAAGCTCCATTATTTTGTTTTTTTTCTGATGTTGTTGAACTCGATCCCACACACAAATATTCCTCTAATTAAAAAAAAAAGTGGAAATTAATAAAAGAAAATTAGCACTTCGGGAATATTCGGAACGGCGTACTATCTTTCGTTTCGTTCCATTCGATTTCGTAGAATTCCTTTTACAAACGTTACGACAGAGGTACCGTTTGCTCAGCTCCTAATCTATAGAAACACTGAAATTTACAAGTGTCGCAAGCTCCATTATTTTGTTTTTTTTCTGATGTTGGTGAACTCGATCCCACACACAAATATACCTCTAATTAAAAAAAAAAGTTGAAATAAATAAAATAAAATTAGCACTTCGGGAATATTCGGAACGGCGTACCATCTTTCGTTTAGTTCCGTTCGATTTCGTAGAATTCCTTTTACAAACGTCACGACAGAGGTACCGTTTGATCAGCTCCTAATCTATAGAAACACTGAAATTTAAACTGTCGCAAGATCCATTATTTTGTTTTTTTTCTGATGTTGTTGAACTCGATCCCACACACAAATATTCCTCTAATTAAAAAAAAAAGTGGAAATTAATAAAAGAAAATTAGCACTTCGGGAATATTCGGAACGGCGTATATCTTTCGTTTCGTTCCGTTCGATTTCGTAGAATTCCTTCTTCAAACGTCATGCAAACATCACGACTGTGGTTACGTTTGCTTGGGTCCTAATCTATCGAAATGCTGAAATTTAAACTGTCGCAAGCTCCATTATTTTGTTTTTTTTCTGATGTTGTTGAACTCGATCCCACACACAAATATTCCTCTAATTAAAAAAAAAAGTGGAAATTAATAAAAGAACATTAGCACTTCGGGAATATTCGGAACGGCGTACTATCTTTCGTTTCGTTCCGTTCGATTTCGTAGAATTCCTTTTACAAACGTTACGACAGAGGTACCGTTTGCTCAGCTCCTAATCTATAGAAACACTGAAATTTACAAGTGTCGCAAGCTCCATTATTTTGGTTTTTTTCTGATGTTGTTAGAACTCGATCCCACACACAAATATTCCTCTAATTAAAAAAAAAAGTTGAAATAAATAAAATAAAATTAGCACTTCGGGAATATTCGGAACGGCGTACTATCTTTCGTTTCGTTCCGTTCGATTTCGTAGAATTCCTTTTACAAACGTCACGACAGAGGTACCGTTTGCTAAGCTCCTAATCTATAGAAACACTGAAATTTAAACTGTCGCAAGATCCATTATTTTGTTTTTTTTCTGATGTTGTTGAACTCGATCCCACACACAAATATTCCTCTAATTAAAAAAAAAAGTGGAAATTAATAAAAGAAAATTAGCACTTCGGGAATATTCGGAACGGCCTACTATCTTTCGTTTCGTTCCGTTCGATTTCGTAGAATTTCTTTTTACAAACGTCATGCAAACATCACGACTGTGGTTACGTTTGCTTGGGTCCTAATCTATCGAAACGCTGAAATTTAAACTGTCGCAAGCTCCATTATTTTGTTTTTTTTCTGATTTTGTTGAACTCGATCCCACACACAAATATTCCTCTAATTAAAAAAAAAAGTGGAAATCAATAAAAGAAAATTAGCACTTCGGGAATATTCGGAACGGCGTATATCTTTCGTTTCGTTCCGTTCGATTTCGTAGAATTCCTTTTTCAAACGTCATGCAAACATCACGACTGTGGTTACGTTTGCTTGGGTCCTAATCTATCGAAACGCTTAAATTTAAACTGTCGCAAGCTCCATTATTTTGTTTTTTTTTCTGATGTTGTTGAACTCGATCCCACACACAAATATTCCTCTAATTAAAAAAAAAAGTGGAAATTAATAAAAGAAAATTAGCACTTCGGGAATATTCGGAACGGCGTATATCTTTCGTTTCGTTCCGTTCGATTTCGTAGAATTCCTTTTTCAAACGTCATGCAAACATCACGACTGTGGTTACGTTTGCTTGGGTCCTAATCTATCGAAATGCTGAAATTTAAACTGTCGCAAGCTCCATTATTTTGTTTTTTTTCTGATGTTGTTGAACTCGATCCCACACACAAATATTCCTCTAATTAAAAAAAAAAGTGGAAATTAATAAAAGAAAATTAGCACTTCGGGAATATTCGGAACGGCGTACTATCTTTCGTTTCGTTCCGTTCGATTTCGTAGAATTCCTTTTACAAACGTTTCGACAGAGGTACCGTTTGCTCAGCTCCTAATCTATAGAAACACTGAAATTTACAAGTGTCGCAAGCTCCATTATTTTGGTTTTTTTCTGATGTTGTTAGAACTCGATCCCACACACAAATATTCCTCTAATTAAAAAAAAAAGTTGAAATAAATAAAATAAATATAGCACTTCGGGAATATTCGGAACGGCGTACCATCTTTCGTTTAGTTCCGTTCGATTTCGTAGAATTCCTTTTACAAACGTCACGACAGAGGTACGGTTTGCTCAGCTCCTAATCTATAGAAACACTGAAATTTAAACTGTCGCAAGATCCATTATTTTGTTTTTTTTCTGATGTTGTTGAACTCGATCCCACAAACAAATATTCCTCTAATTAAAAAAAAAAGTGGAAATTAATAAAAGAAAATTAGCACTTCGGAAATATTCGGAACGGCGTACTATCTTTCGTTTCGTTCCGTTCGATTTCGTAGAATTCCTTTTACAAACGTCACGACAGAGGTACCGTTTGCTAAGCTCCTAATCTATAGAAACACTGAAATTTAAACTGTCGCAAGCTCCATTATTTTGTTTTTTTTCTGATGTTGTTGAACTCGATCCCACACACAAATATTCCTCTAATTAAAAAAAAAAGTGGAAATCAATAAAAGAAAATTAGCACTTCGGGAATATTCGGAACGGCGTATATCTTTCGTTTCGTTCCGTGGGATTTCGTAGAATTCCTTTTTCAAACGTCATGCAAACATCACGACTGTGGTTACGTTTGCTTGGGTCCTAATCTATCGAAACGCTTAAATTTAAACTGTCGCAAGCTCCATTATTTTGTTTTTTTTCTGATTTTGTTGAACTCGATCCCACACACAAATATTCCTCTAATTAAAAAAAAAAGTGGAAATCAATAAAAGAAAATTAGCACTTCGGGAATATTCGGAACGGCGTATATCTTTCGTTTCGTTCCGTGGGATTTCGTAGAATTCCTTTTTCAAACGTCATGCAAACATCACGACTGTGGTTACGTTTGCTTGGGTCCTAATCTATCGAAACGCTTAAATTTAAACTGTCGCAAGCTCCATTATTTTTTTTTATTTTTCTGATGTTGTTGAACTCGATCCCACACACAAATATTCCTCTAATTAAAAAAAAAAGTGGAAATTAATAAAAGAAAATTAGCACTTCGGGAATATTCGGAACGGCGTATATCTTTCGTTTCGTTCCGTTCGATTTCGTAGAATTCCTTTTTCAAACGTCATGCAAACATCACGACTGTGGTTACGTTTGCTTGGGTCCTAATCTATCGAAATGCTGAAATTTAAACTGTCGCAAGCTCCATTATTTTGTTTTTTTTCTGATGTTGTTGAACTCGATCCCACACACAAATATTCCTCTAATTAAAAAAAAAAGTGGAAATTAATAAAAGAAAATTAGCACTTCGGGAATATTCGGAACGGCGTACTATCTTTCGTTTCGTTCCGTTCGATTTCGTAGAATTCCTTTTACAAACGTTACGACAGAGGTACCGTTTGCTCAGCTCCTAATCTATAGAAACACTGAAATTTACAAGTGTCGCAAGCTCCATTATTTTGGTTTTTTTCTGATGTTGTTAGAACTCGATCCCACACACAAATATTCCTCTAATTAAAAAAAAAAGTTGAAATAAATAAAATAAAATTAGCACTGCGGGAATATTCGGAACGGCGTACCATCTTTCGTTTAGTTCCGTTCGATTTCGTAGAATTCCTTTTACAAACGTCACGACAGAGGTACGGTTTGCTCAGCTCCTAATCTATAGAAACACTGAAATTTAAACTGTCGCAAGATCCATTATTTTGTTTTTTTTCTGATGTTGTTGAACTCGATCCCACAAACAAATATTCCTCTAATTAAAAAAAAAAGTGGAAATTAATAAAAGAAAATTAGCACTTCGGAAATATTCGGAACGGCGTACTATCTTTCGTTTCGTTCCGTTCGATTTCGTAGAATTCCTTTTACAAACGTCACGACAGAGGTACCGTTTGCTAAGCTCCTAATCTATAGAAACACTGAAATTTAAACTGTCGCAAGATCCATTATTTTGTTTTTTTTCTGATGTTGTTGAACTCGATCCCACACACAAATATTCCTCTAATTAAAAAAAAAAGTGGAAATTAATAAAAGAAAATTAGCACTTCGGGAATATTCGGAACGGCCTACTATCTTTCGTTTCGTTCCGTTCGATTTCGTAGAATTTCTTTTTACAAACGTCATGCAAACATCACGACTGTGGTTACGTTTGCTTGGGTCCTAATCTATCGAAACGCTGAAATTTAAACTGTCGCAAGCTCCATTATTTTGTTTTTTTTCTGATTTTGTTGAACTCGATCCCACACACAAATATTCCTCTAATTAAAAAAAAAAAGTGGAAATCAATAAAAGAAAATTAGCACTTCGGGAATATTCGGAACGGCGTATATCTTTCGTTTCGTTCCGTTCGATTTCGTAGAATTCCTTTTTCAAACGTCATGCAAACATCACGACTGTGGTTACGTTTGCTTGGGTCCTAATCTATCGAAACGCTTAAATTTAAACTGTCGCAAGCTCCATTATTTTGTTTTTTTTTTCTGATGTTGTTGAACTCGATCCCACACACAAATATTCCTCTAATTAAAAAAAAAAGTGGAAATTAATAAAAGAAAATTAGCACTTCGGGAATATTCGGAACGGCGTATATCTTTCGTTTCGTTCCGTTCGATTTCGTAGAATTCCTTCTTCAAACGTCATGCAAACATCACGACTGTGGTTACGTTTGCTTGGGTCCTAATCTATCGAAATGCTGAAATTTAAACTGTCGCAAGCTCCATTATTTTGTTTTTTTTCTGATGTTGTTGAACTCGATCCCACACACAAATATTCCTCTAATTAAAAAAAAAAGTGGAAATTAATAAAAGAAAATTAGCACTTCGGGAATATTCGGAACGGCGTACTATCTTTCGTTTCGTTCCATTCGATTTCGTAGAATTCCTTTTACAAACGTTACGACAGAGGTACCGTTTGCTCAGCTCCTAATCTATAGAAACACTGAAATTTACAAGTGTCGCAAGCTCCATTATTTTGTTTTTTTTCTGATGTTGGTGAACTCGATCCCACACACAAATATACCTCTAATTAAAAAAAAAAGTTGAAATAAATAAAATAAAATTAGCACTTCGGGAATATTCGGAACGGCGTACCATCTTTCGTTTAGTTCCGTTCGATTTCGTAGAATTCCTTTTACAAACGTCACGACAGAGGTACCGTTTGCTCAGCTCCTAATCTATAGAAACACTGAAATTTAAACTGTCGCAAGATCCATTATTTTGTTTTTTTTCTGATGTTGTTGAACTCGATCCCACAAACAAATATTCCTCTAATTAAAAAAAAAAGTGGAAATTAATAAAAGAAAATTAGCACTTCGGAAATATTCGGAACGGCGTACTATCTTTCGTTTCGTTCCGTTCGATTTCGTAGAATTCCTTTTACAAACGTCACGACAGAGGTACCGTTTGCTAAGCTCCTAATCTATAGAAACACTGAAATTTAAACTGTCGCAAGATCCATTATTTTGTTTTTTTTCTGATGTTGTTGAACTCGATCCCACACACAAATATTCCTCTAATTAAAAAAAAAAGTGGAAATTAATAAAAGAAAATTAGCACTTCGGGAATATTCGGAACGGCCTACTATCTTTCGTTTCGTTCCGTTCGATTTCGTAGAATTTCTTTTTACAAACGTCATGCAAACATCACGACTGTGGTTACGTTTGCTTGGGTCCTAATCTATCGAAACGCTGAAATTTAAACTGTCGCAAGCTCCATTATTTTGTTTTTTTTCTGATTTTGTTGAACTCGATCCCACACACAAATATTCCTCTAATTAAAAAAAAAAAGTGGAAATCAATAAAAGAAAATTAGCACTTCGGGAATATTCGGAACGGCGTATATCTTTCGTTTCGTTCCGTTCGATTTCGTAGAATTCCTTTTTCAAACGTCATGCAAACATCACGACTGTGGTTACGTTTGCTTGGGTCCTAATCTATCGAAACGCTTAAATTTAAACTGTCGCAAGCTCCATTATTTTGTTTTTTTTTCTGATGTTGTTGAACTCGATCCCACACACAAATATTCCTCTAATTAAAAAAAAAAGTGGAAATTAATAAAAGAAAATTAGCACTTCGGGAATATTCGGAACGGCGTATATCTTTCGTTTCGTTCCGTTCGATTTCGTAGAATTCCTTCTTCAAACGTCATGCAAACATCACGACTGTGGTTACGTTTGCTTGGGTCCTAATCTATCGAAATGCTGAAATTTAAACTGTCGCAAGCTCCATTATTTTGTTTTTTTTCTGATGTTGTTGAACTCGATCCCACACACAAATATTCCTCTAATTAAAAAAAAAAGTGGAAATTAATAAAAGAAAATTAGCACTTCGGGAATATTCGGAACGGCGTACTATCTTTCGTTTCGTTCCATTCGATTTCGTAGAATTCCTTTTACAAACGTTACGACAGAGGTACCGTTTGCTCAGCTCCTAATCTATAGAAACACTGAAATTTACAAGTGTCGCAAGCTCCATTATTTTGTTTTTTTTCTGATGTTGGTGAACTCGATCCCACACACAAATATACCTCTAATTAAAAAAAAAAGTTGAAATAAATAAAATAAAATTAGCACTTCGGGAATATTCGGAACGGCGTACCATCTTTCGTTTAGTTCCGTTCGATTTCGTAGAATTCCTTTTACAAACGTCACGACAGAGGTACCGTTTGATCAGCTCCTAATCTATAGAAACACTGAAATTTAAACTGTCGCAAGATCCATTATTTTGTTTTTTTTCTGATGTTGTTGAACTCGATCCCACACACAAATATTCCTCTAATTAAAAAAAAAAGTTGAAATAAATAAAGTAAAATTAGCACTTCGGGAATATTCGGAACGGCCTACTATCTTTCGTTTCGTTCCGTTTGATTTCGTAGAATTCCTTTTACAAACGTCATGCAAACATCACGACTGTGGTTACGTTTGCTGGGGTCCTAATCTATCGAAACGCTGAAATTTAAACTGTCGCAAGCTCCATTATTTTGTTTTTTTTCTGATTTTGTTGAACTCGATCCCACACACAAATATTCCTCTAATTAAAAAAAAAAGTGGAAATCAATAAAAGAAAATTAGCACTTCGGGAATATTCGGAACGGCGTATATCTTTCGTTTCGTTCCGTTCGATTTCGTAGAATTCCTTTTTCAAACGTCATGCAAACATCACGACTGTGGTTACGTTTGCTTGGGTCCTAATCTATCGAAACGCTTAAATTTAAACTGTCGCAAGCTCCATTATTTTGTTTTTTTTTCTGATGTTGTTGAACTCGATCCCACACACAAATATTCCTCTAATTAAAAAAAAAAGTGGAAATTAATAAAAGAAAATTAGCACTTCGGGAATATTCGGAACGGCGTATATCTTTCGTTTCGTTCCGTTCGATTTCGTAGAATTCCTTTTTCAAACGTCATGCAAACATCACGACTGTGGTTACGTTTGCTTGGGTCCTAATCTATCGAAATGCTGAAATTTAAACTGTCGCAAGCTCCATTATTTTGTTTTTTTTCTGATGTTGTTGAACTCGATCCCACACACAAATATTCCTCTAATTAAAAAAAAAAGTGGAAATTAATAAAAGAACATTAGCACTTCGGGAATATTCGGAACGGCGTACTATCTTTCGTTTCGTTCCGTTCGATTTCGTAGAATTCCTTTTACAAACGTTACGACAGAGGTACCGTTTGCTCAGCTCCTAATCTATAGAAACACTGAAATTTACAAGTGTCGCAAGCTCCATTATTTTGGTTTTTTTCTGATGTTGTTAGAACTCGATCCCACACACAAATATTCCTCTAATTAAAAAAAAAAGTTGAAATAAATAAAATAAAATTAGCACTTCGGGAATATTCGGAACGGCGTACCATCTTTCGTTTAGTTCCGTTCGATTTCGTAGAATTCCTTTTACAAACGTCACGACAGAGGTACGGTTTGCTCAGCTCCTAATCTATAGAAACACTGAAATTTAAACTGTCGCAAGATCCATTATTTTGTTTTTTTTCTGATGTTGTTGAACTCGATCCCACAAACAAATATTCCTCTAATTAAAAAAAAAAGTGGAAATTAATAAAAGAAAATTAGCACTTCGGAAATATTCGGAACGGCGTACTATCTTTCGTTTCGTTCCGTTCGATTTCGTAGAATTCCTTTTACAAACGTCACGACAGAGGTACCGTTTGCTAAGCTCCTAATCTATAGAAACACTGAAATTTAAACTGTCGCAAGATCCATTATTTTGTTTTTTTTCTGATGTTGTTGAACTCGATCCCACACACAAATATTCCTCTAATTAAAAAAAAAAGTGGAAATTAATAAAAGAAAATTAGCACTTCGGGAATATTCGGAACGGCCTACTATCTTTCGTTTCGTTCCGTTCGATTTCGTAGAATTTCTTTTTACAAACGTCATGCAAACATCACGACTGTGGTTACGTTTGCTTGGGTCCTAATCTATCGAAACGCTGAAATTTAAACTGTCGCAAGCTCCATTATTTTGTTTTTTTTCTGATTTTGTTGAACTCGATCCCACACACAAATATTCCTCTAATTAAAAAAAAAAAGTGGAAATCAATAAAAGAAAATTAGCACTTCGGGAATATTCGGAACGGCGTATATCTTTCGTTTCGTTCCGTTCGATTTCGTAGAATTCCTTTTTCAAACGTCATGCAAACATCACGACTGTGGTTACGTTTGCTTGGGTCCTAATCTATCGAAACGCTTAAATTTAAACTGTCGCAAGCTCCATTATTTTGTTTTTTTTTCTGATGTTGTTGAACTCGATCCCACACACAAATATTCCTCTAATTAAAAAAAAAAGTGGAAATTAATAAAAGAAAATTAGCACTTCGGGAATATTCGGAACGGCGTATATCTTTCGTTTCGTTCCGTTCGATTTCGTAGAATTCCTTCTTCAAACGTCATGCAAACATCACGACTGTGGTTACGTTTGCTTGGGTCCTAATCTATCGAAATGCTGAAATTTAAACTGTCGCAAGCTCCATTATTTTGTTTTTTTTCTGATGTTGTTGAACTCGATCCCACACACAAATATTCCTCTAATTAAAAAAAAAAGTGGAAATTAATAAAAGAAAATTAGCACTTCGGGAATATTCGGAACGGCGTACTATCTTTCGTTTCGTTCCATTCGATTTCGTAGAATTCCTTTTACAAACGTTACGACAGAGGTACCGTTTGCTCAGCTCCTAATCTATAGAAACACTGAAATTTACAAGTGTCGCAAGCTCCATTATTTTGTTTTTTTTCTGATGTTGGTGAACTCGATCCCACACACAAATATACCTCTAATTAAAAAAAAAAGTTGAAATAAATAAAATAAAATTAGCACTTCGGGAATATTCGGAACGGCGTACCATCTTTCGTTTAGTTCCGTTCGATTTCGTAGAATTCCTTTTACAAACGTCACGACAGAGGTACCGTTTGATCAGCTCCTAATCTATAGAAACACTGAAATTTAAACTGTCGCAAGATCCATTATTTTGTTTTTTTTCTGATGTTGTTGAACTCGATCCCACACACAAATATTCCTCTAATTAAAAAAAAAAGTGGAAATTAATAAAAGAAAATTAGCACTTCGGGAATATTCGGAACGGCGTACTATCTTTCGTTTCGTTCCGTTCGATTTCGTAGAATTCCTTTTACAAACGTCATGCAAACATCACGACTGTGGTTACGTTTGCTTGGGTCCTAATCTATCGAAATGCTGAAATTTAAACTGTCGCAAGCTCCATTATTTTGTTTTTTTTCTGATGTTGTTGAACTCGATCCCACACACAAATATTCCTCTAATTAAAAAAAAAAGTGGAAATTAATAAAAGAAAATTAGCACTTCGGGAATATTCGGAACGGCGTACTATCTTTCGTTTCGTTCCGTTCGATTTCGTAGAATTCCTTTTACAAACGTTACGACAGAGGTACCGTTTGCTCAGCTCCTAATCTATAGAAACACTGAAATTTACAAGTGTCGCAAGCTCCATTATTTTGTTTTTTTTCTGATGTTGGTGAACTCGATCCCACACACAAATATTCCTCTAATTAAACAAAAAAGTTGAAATAAATAAAATAAAATTAGCACTTCGGGAATATTCGGAACGGCGTACTATCTTTCGTTTCGTTCCGTTCGATTTCGTAGAATTCCTTTTACAAACGTCACGACAGAGGTACCGTTTGCTAAGCTCCTAATCTATAGAAACACTGAAATTTAAACTGTCGCAAGATCCATTATTTTGTTTTTTTTCTGATGTTGTTGAACTCGATCCCACACACAAATATTCCTCTAATTAAAAAAAAAAGTGGAAATTAATAAAAGAAAATTAGCACTTCGGGAATATTCGGAACGGCCTACTATCTTTCGTTTCGTTCCGTTCGATTTCGTAGAATTTCTTTTTACAAACGTCATGCAAACATCACGACTGTGGTTACGTTTGCTTGGGTCCTAATCTATCGAAACGCTGAAATTTAAACTGTCGCAAGCTCCATTATTTTGTTTTTTTTCTGATTTTGTTGAACTCGATCCCACACACAAATATTCCTCTAATTAAAAAAAAAAAGTGGAAATCAATAAAAGAAAATTAGCACTTCGGGAATATTCGGAACGGCGTATATCTTTCGTTTCGTTCCGTTCGATTTCGTAGAATTCCTTTTTCAAACGTCATGCAAACATCACGACTGTGGTTACGTTTGCTTGGGTCCTAATCTATCGAAACGCTTAAATTTAAACTGTCGCAAGCTCCATTATTTTGTTTTTTTTTCTGATGTTGTTGAACTCGATCCCACACACAAATATTCCTCTAATTAAAAAAAAAAGTGGAAATTAATAAAAGAAAATTAGCACTTCGGGAATATTCGGAACGGCGTATATCTTTCGTTTCGTTCCGTTCGATTTCGTAGAATTCCTTCTTCAAACGTCATGCAAACATCACGACTGTGGTTACGTTTGCTTGGGTCCTAATCTATCGAAATGCTGAAATTTAAACTGTCGCAAGCTCCATTATTTTGTTTTTTTTCTGATGTTGTTGAACTCGATCCCACACACAAATATTCCTCTAATTAAAAAAAAAAGTGGAAATTAATAAAAGAAAATTAGCACTTCGGGAATATTCGGAACGGCGTACTATCTTTCGTTTCGTTCCATTCGATTTCGTAGAATTCCTTTTACAAACGTTACGACAGAGGTACCGTTTGCTCAGCTCCTAATCTATAGAAACACTGAAATTTACAAGTGTCGCAAGCTCCATTATTTTGTTTTTTTTCTGATGTTGGTGAACTCGATCCCACACACAAATATACCTCTAATTAAAAAAAAAAGTTGAAATAAATAAAATAAAATTAGCACTTCGGGAATATTCGGAACGGCGTACCATCTTTCGTTTAGTTCCGTTCGATTTCGTAGAATTCCTTTTACAAACGTCACGACAGAGGTACCGTTTGATCAGCTCCTAATCTATAGAAACACTGAAATTTAAACTGTCGCAAGATCCATTATTTTGTTTTTTTTCTGATGTTGTTGAACTCGATCCCACACACAAATATTCCTCTAATTAAAAAAAAAAGTGGAAATTAATAAAAGAAAATTAGCACTTCGGGAATATTCGGAACGGCGTACTATCTTTCGTTTCGTTCCGTTCGATTTCGTAGAATTCCTTTTACAAACGTCATGCAAACATCACGACTGTGGTTACGTTTGCTTGGGTCCTAATCTATCGAAATGCTGAAATTTAAACTGTCGCAAGCTCCATTATTTTGTTTTTTTTTCTGATGTTGTTGAACTCGATCCCACACACAAATATTCCTCTAATTAAAAAAAAAAGTGGAAATTAATAAAAGAAAATTAGCACTTCGGGAATATTCGGAACGGCGTACTATCTTTCGTTTCGTTCCGTTCGATTTCGTAGAATTCCTTTTACAAACGTTACGACAGAGGTACCGTTTGCTCAGCTCCTAATCTATAGAAACACTGAAATTTACAAGTGTCGCAAGCTCCATTATTTTGTTTTTTTTCTGATGTTGGTGAACTCGATCCCACACACAAATATTCCTCTAATTAAAAAAAAAAGTTGAAATAAATAAAATAAAATTAGCACTTCGGGAATATTCGGAACGGCGTACTATCTTTCGTTTCGTTCCGTTCGATTTCGTAGAATTCCTTTTACAAACGTCATGCAAACATCACGACTGTGGTTACGTTTGCTGGGGTCCTAATCTATCGAAACGCTTAAATTTAAACTGTCGCAAGCTCCATTATTTTGTTTTTTTTCTGATTTTGTTGAACTCGATCCCACACACAAATATTCCTCTAATTAAAAAAAAAAGTGGAAATCAATAAAAGAAAATTAGCACTTCGGGAATATTCGGAACGGCGTATATCTTTCGTTTCGTTCCGTTCGATTTCGTAGAATTCCTTTTTCAAACGTCATGCAAACATCACGACTGTGGTTACGTTTGCTTGGGTCCTAATCTATCGAAACGCTTAAATTTAAACTGTCGCAAGCTCCATTATTTTGTTTTTTTTTCTGATGTTGTTGAACTCGATCCCACACACAAATATTCCTCTAATTAAAAAAAAAAGTGGAAATTAATAAAAGAAAATTAGCACTTCGGGAATATTCGGAACGGCGTATATCTTTCGTTTCGTTCCGTTCGATTTCGTAGAATTCCTTTTTCAAACGTCATGCAAACATCACGACTGTGGTTACGTTTGCTTGGGTCCTAATCTATCGAAATGCTGAAATTTAAACTGTCGCAAGCTCCATTATTTTGTTTTTTTTCTGATGTTGTTGAACTCGATCCCACACACAAATATTCCTCTAATTAAAAAAAAAAGTGGAAATTAATAAAAGAAAATTAGCACTTCGGGAATATTCGGAACGGCGTACTATCTTTCGTTTCGTTCCGTTCGATTTCGTAGAATTCCTTTTACAAACGTTACGACAGAGGTACCGTTTGCTCAGCTCCTAATCTATAGAAACACTGAAATTTACAAGTGTCGCAAGCTCCATTATTTTGTTTTTTTTCTGATGTTGTTAGAACTCGATCCCACACACAAATATTCCTCTAATTAAAAAAAAAAGTTGAAATAAATAAAATAAAATTAGCACTTCGGGAATATTCGGAACGGCGTACCATCTTTCGTTTAGTTCCGTTCGATTTCGTAGAATTCCTTTTACAAACGTCACGACAGAGGTACGGTTTGCTCAGCTCCTAATCTATAGAAACACTGAAATTTAAACTGTCGCAAGATCCATTATTTTGTTTTTTTTCTGATGTTGTTGAACTCGATCCCACAAACAAATATTCCTCTAATTAAAAAAAAAAGTGGAAATTAATAAAAGAAAATTAGCACTTCGGAAATATTCGGAACGGCGTACTATCTTTCGTTTCGTTCCGTTCGATTTCGTAGAATTCCTTTTACAAACGTCACGACAGAGGTACCGTTTGCTAAGCTCCTAATCTATAGAAACACTGAAATTTAAACTGTCGCAAGATCCATTATTTTGTTTTTTTTCTGATGTTGTTGAACTCGATCCCACACACAAATATTCCTCTAATTAAAAAAAAAAGTGGAAATTAATAAAAGAAAATTAGCACTTCGGGAATATTCGGAACGGCCTACTATCTTTCGTTTCGTTCCGTTCGATTTCGTAGAATTTCTTTTTACAAACGTCATGCAAACATCACGACTGTGGTTACGTTTGCTTGGGTCCTAATCTATCGAAACGCTGAAATTTAAACTGTCGCAAGCTCCATTATTTTGTTTTTTTTCTGATTTTGTTGAACTCGATCCCACACACAAATATTCCTCTAATTAAAAAAAAAAAGTGGAAATCAATAAAAGAAAATTAGCACTTCGGGAATATTCGGAACGGCGTATATCTTTCGTTTCGTTCCGTTCGATTTCGTAGAATTCCTTTTTCAAACGTCATGCAAACATCACGACTGTGGTTACGTTTGCTTGGGTCCTAATCTATCGAAACGCTTAAATTTAAACTGTCGCAAGCTCCATTATTTTGTTTTTTTTTCTGATGTTGTTGAACTCGATCCCACACACAAATATTCCTCTAATTAAAAAAAAAAGTGGAAATTAATAAAAGAAAATTAGCACTTCGGGAATATTCGGAACGGCGTATATCTTTCGTTTCGTTCCGTTCGATTTCGTAGAATTCCTTCTTCAAACGTCATGCAAACATCACGACTGTGGTTACGTTTGCTTGGGTCCTAATCTATCGAAATGCTGAAATTTAAACTGTCGCAAGCTCCATTATTTTGTTTTTTTTCTGATGTTGTTGAACTCGATCCCACACACAAATATTCCTCTAATTAAAAAAAAAAGTGGAAATTAATAAAAGAAAATTAGCACTTCGGGAATATTCGGAACGGCGTACTATCTTTCGTTTCGTTCCATTCGATTTCGTAGAATTCCTTTTACAAACGTTACGACAGAGGTACCGTTTGCTCAGCTCCTAATCTATAGAAACACTGAAATTTACAAGTGTCGCAAGCTCCATTATTTTGTTTTTTTTCTGATGTTGGTGAACTCGATCCCACACACAAATATACCTCTAATTAAAAAAAAAAGTTGAAATAAATAAAATAAAATTAGCACTTCGGGAATATTCGGAACGGCGTACCATCTTTCGTTTAGTTCCGTTCGATTTCGTAGAATTCCTTTTACAAACGTCACGACAGAGGTACCGTTTGATCAGCTCCTAATTTATAGAAACACTGAAATTTAAACTGTCGCAAGATCCATTATTTTTTTTTTTTTCTGATGTTGTTGAACTCGATCCCACACACAAATATTCCTCTAATTAAAAAAAAAAGTTGAAATAAATAAAGTAAAATTAGCACTTCGGGAATATTCGGAACGGCCTACTATCTTTCGTTTCGTTCCGTTTGATTTCGTAGAATTCCTTTTACAAACGTCATGCAAACATCACGACTGTGGTTACGTTTGCTGGGGTCCTTATCTATCGAAACGCTGAAATTTAAACTGTCGCAAGCTCCATTATTTTGTTTTTTTTCTGATTTTGTTGAACTCGATCCCACACACAAATATTCCTCTAATTCAAAAAAAAAGTGGAAATCAATAAAAGAAAATTAGCACTTCGGGAATATTCGGAACGGCGTATATCTTTCGTTTCGTTCCGTTCGATTTCGTAGAATTCCTTTTTCAAACGTCATGCAAACATCACGACTGTGGTTACGTTTGCTTGGGTCCTAATCTATCGAAACGCTTAAATTTAAACTGTCGCAAGCTCCATTATTTTGTTTTTTTTTCTGATGTTGTTGAACTCGATCCCACACACAAATATTCCTCTAATTAAAAAAAAAAGTGGAAATTAATAAAAGAAAATTAG
Source organism: Sepiola atlantica (assembly GCA_963556195.1). Taxonomy (NCBI): domain Eukaryota; kingdom Metazoa; phylum Mollusca; class Cephalopoda; order Sepiida; family Sepiolidae; genus Sepiola; species Sepiola atlantica. Next base: position 19,912,469 of record OY744550.1, on the reverse strand, counting down.
CACTTCGGGAATATTCGGAACGGCGTATATCTTTCGTTTCGTTCCGTTCGATTTCGTAGAATTCCTTTTTCAAACGTCATGCAAACATCACGACTGTGGTTACGTTTGCTTGGGTCCTAATCTATCGAAATGCTGAAATTTAAACTGTCGCAAGCTCCATTATTTTGTTTTTTTTCTGATGTTGTTGAACTCGATCCCACACACAAATATTCCTCTAATTAAAAAAAAAAGTGGAAATTAATAAAAGAAAATTAGCACTTCGGGAATATTCGGAACGGCGTACTATCTTTCGTTTCGTTCCGTTCGATTTCGTAGAATTCCTTTTACAAACGTTACGACAGAGGTACCGTTTGCTCAGCTCCTAATCTATAGAAACACTGAAATTTACAAGTGTCGCAAGCTCCATTATTTTGGTTTTTTTCTGATGTTGTTAGAACTCGATCCCACACACAAATATTCCTCTAATTAAAAAAAAAAGTTGAAATAAATAAAATAAAATTAGCACTTCGGGAATATTCGGAACGGCGTACCATCTTTCGTTTAGTTCCGTTCGATTTCGTAGAATTCCTTTTACAAACGTCACGACAGAGGTACGGTTTGCTCAGCTCCTAATCTATAGAAACACTGAAATTTAAACTGTCGCAAGATCCATTATTTTGTTTTTTTTCTGATGTTGTTGAACTCGATCCCACAAACAAATATTCCTCTAATTAAAAAAAAAAGTGGAAATTAATAAAAGAAAATTAGCACTTCGGAAATATTCGGAACGGCGTACTATCTTTCGTTTCGTTCCGTTCGATTTCGTAGAATTCCTTTTACAAACGTCATGCAAACATCACGACTGTGGTTACGTTTGCTGGGGTCCTTATCTATCGAAACGCTGAAATTTAAACTGTCGCAAGCTCCATTATTTTGTTTTTTTTCTGATTTTGTTGAACTCGATCCCACACACAAATATTCCTCTAATTAAAAAAAAAAGTGGAAATCAATAAAAGAAAATTAGCACTTCGGGAATATTCGGAACGGCGTATATCTTTCGTTTCGTTCCGTTCGATTTCGTAGAATTCCTTTTTCAAACGTCATGCAAACATCACGACTGTGGTTACGTTTGCTTGGGTCCTAATCTATCGAAACGCTTAAATTTAAACTGTCGCAAGCTCCATTATTTTGTTTTTTTTTCTGATGTTGTTGAACTCGATCCCACACACAAATATTCCTCTAATTAAAAAAAAAAGTGGAAATTAATAAAAGAAAATTAGCACTTCGGGAATATTCGGAACGGCGTATATCTTTCGTTTCGTTCCGTTCGATTTCGTAGAATTCCTTTTTCAAACGTCATGCAAACATCACGACTGTGGTTACGTTTGCTTGGGTCCTAATCTATCGAAATGCTGAAATTTAAACTGTCGCAAGCTCCATTATTTTGTTTTTTTTCTGATGTTGTTGAACTCGATCCCACACACAAATATTCCTCTAATTAAAAAAAAAAGTGGAAATTAATAAAAGAAAATTAGCACTTCGGGAATATTCGGAACGGCGTACTATCTTTCGTTTCGTTCCGTTCGATTTCGTAGAATTCCTTTTACAAACGTTACGACAGAGGTACCGTTTGCTCAGCTCCTAATCTATAGAAACACTGAAATTTACAAGTGTCGCAAGCTCCATTATTTTGGTTTTTTTCTGATGTTGTTAGAACTCGATCCCACACACAAATATTCCTCTAATTAAAAAAAAAAGTTGAAATAAATAAAATAAAATTAGCACTTCGGGAATATTCGGAACGGCGTACCATCTTTCGTTTAGTTCCGTTCGATTTCGTAGAATTCCTTTTACAAACGTCACGACAGAGGTACGGTTTGCTCAGCTCCTAATCTATAGAAACACTGAAATTTAAACTGTCGCAAGATCCATTATTTTGTTTTTTTTCTGATGTTGTTGAACTCGATCCCACAAACAAATATTCCTCTAATTAAAAAAAAAAGTGGAAATTAATAAAAGAAAATTAGCACTTCGGGAATATTCGGAACGGCCTACTATCTTTCGTTTCGTTCCGTTTGATTTCGTAGAATTCCTTTTACAAACGTCATGCAAACATCACGACTGTGGTTACGTTTGCTGGGGTCCTAATCTATCGAAACGCTGAAATTTAAACTGTCGCAAGCTCCATTATTTTGTTTTTTTTCTGATTTTGTTGAACTCGATCCCACACACAAATATTCCTCTAATTAAAAAAAAAAGTGGAAATCAATAAAAGAAAATTAGCACTTCGGGAATATTCGGAACGGCGTATATCTTTCGTTTCGTTCCGTTCGATTTCGTAGAATTCCTTTTTCAAACGTCATGCAAACATCACGACTGTGGTTACGTTTGCTTGGGTCCTAATCTATCGAAACGCTTAAATTTAAACTGTCGCAAGCTCCATTATTTTGTTTTTTTTTCTGATGTTGTTGAACTCGATCCCACACACAAATATTCCTCTAATTAAAAAAAAAAGTGGAAATTAATAAAAGAAAATTAGCACTTCGGGAATATTCGGAACGGCGTATATCTTTCGTTTCGTTCCGTTCGATTTCGTAGAATTCCTTTTTCAAACGTCATGCAAACATCACGACTGTGGTTACGTTTGCTTGGGTCCTAATCTATCGAAATGCTGAAATTTAAACTGTCGCAAGCTCCATTATTTTGTTTTTTTTCTGATTTTGTTGAACTCGATCCCACACACAAATATTCCTCTAATTAAAAAAAAAAGTGGAAATCAATAAAAGAAAATTAGCACTTCGGGAATATTCGGAACGGCGTATATCTTTCGTTTCGTTCCGTTCGATTTCGTAGAATTCCTTTTTCAAACGTCATGCAAACATCACGACTGTGGTTACGTTTGCTTGGGTCCTAATCTATCGAAACGCTTAAATTTAAACTGTCGCAAGCTCCATTATTTTGTTTTTTTTTCTGATGTTGTTGAACTCGATCCCACACACAAATATTCCTCTAATTAAAAAAAAAAGTGGAAATTAATAAAAGAAAATTAGCACTTCGGGAATATTCGGAACGGCGTATATCTTTCGTTTCGTTCCGTTCGATTTCGTAGAATTCCTTTTTCAAACGTCATGCAAACATCACGACTGTGGTTACGTTTGCTTGGGTCCTAATCTATCGAAATGCTGAAATTTAAACTGTCGCAAGCTCCATTATTTTGTTTTTTTTCTGATGTTGTTGAACTCGATCCCACACACAAATATTCCTCTAATTAAAAAAAAAAGTGGAAATTAATAAAAGAAAATTAGCACTTCGGGAATATTCGGAACGGCGTACTATCTTTCGTTTCGTTCCGTTCGATTTCGTAGAATTCCTTTTACAAACGTTACGACAGAGGTACCGTTTGCTCAGCTCCTAATCTATAGAAACACTGAAATTTACAAGTGTCGCAAGCTCCATTATTTTGGTTTTTTTCTGATGTTGTTAGAACTCGATCCCACACACAAATATTCCTCTAATTAAAAAAAAAAGTTGAAATAAATAAAATAAAATTAGCACTTCGGGAATATTCGGAACGGCGTACCATCTTTCGTTTAGTTCCGTTCGATTTCGTAGAATTCCTTTTACAAACGTCACGACAGAGGTACGGTTTGCTCAGCTCCTAATCTATAGAAACACTGAAATTTAAACTGTCGCAAGATCCATTATTTTGTTTTTTTTCTGATGTTGTTGAACTCGATCCCACAAACAAATATTCCTCTAATTAAAAAAAAAAGTGGAAATTAATAAAAGAAAATTAGCACTTCGGAAATATTCGGAACGGCGTACTATCTTTCGTTTCGTTCCGTTCGATTTCGTAGAATTCCTTTTACAAACGTCACGACAGAGGTACCGTTTGCTAAGCTCCTAATCTATAGAAACACTGAAATTTAAACTGTCGCAAGATCCATTATTTTGTTTTTTTTCTGATGTTGTTGAACTCGATCCCACACACAAATATTCCTCTAATTAAAAAAAAAAGTGGAAATTAATAAAAGAAAATTAGCACTTCGGGAATATTCGGAACGGCCTACTATCTTTCGTTTCGTTCCGTTCGATTTCGTAGAATTTCTTTTTACAAACGTCATGCAAACATCACGACTGTGGTTACGTTTGCTTGGGTCCTAATCTATTGAAACGCTGAAATTTAAACTGTCGCAAGCTCCATTATTTTGTTTTTTTTTCTGATTTTGTTGAACTCGATCCCACACACAAATATTCCTCTAATTAAAAAAAAAAAGTGGAAATCAATAAAAGAAAATTAGCACTTCGGGAATATTCGGAACGGCGTATATCTTTCGTTTCGTTCCGTTCGATTTCGTAGAATTCCTTTTTCAAACGTCATGCAAACATCACGACTGTGGTTACGTTTGCTTGGGTCCTAATCTATCGAAACGCTTAAATTTAAACTGTCGCAAGCTCCATTATTTTGTTTTTTTTTCTGATGTTGTTGAACTCGATCCCACACACAAATATTCCTCTAATTAAAAAAAAAAGTGGAAATTAATAAAAGAAAATTAGCACTTCGGGAATATTCGGAACGGGTATATCTTTCGTTTCGTTCCGTTCGATTTCGTAGAATTCCTTCTTCAAACGTCATGCAAACATCACGACTGTGGTTACGTTTGCTTGGGTCCTAATCTATCGAAATGCTGAAATTTAAACTGTCGCAAGCTCCATTATTTTGTTTTTTTTCTGATGTTGTTGAACTCGATCCCACACACAAATATTCCTCTAATTAAAAAAAAAAGTGGAAATTAATAAAAGAAAATTAGCACTTCGGGAATATTCGGAACGGCGTACTATCTTTCGTTTCGTTCCATTCGATTTCGTAGAATTCCTTTTACAAACGTTACGACAGAGGTACCGTTTGCTCAGCTCCTAATCTATAGAAACACTGAAATTTACAAGTGTCGCAAGCTCCATTATTTTGTTTTTTTTCTGATGTTGGTGAACTCGATCCCACACACAAATATACCTCTAATTAAAAAAAAAAGTTGAAATAAATAAAATAAAATTAGCACTTCGGGAATATTCGGAACGGCGTACCATCTTTCGTTTAGTTCCGTTCGATTTCGTAGAATTCCTTTTACAAACGTCACGACAGAGGTACCGTTTGATCAGCTCCTAATCTATAGAAACACTGAAATTTAAACTGTCGCAAGATCCATTATTTTGTTTTTTTTCTGATGTTGTTGAACTCGATCCCACACACAAATATTCCTCTAATTAAAAAAAAAAGTTGAAATAAATAAAGTAAAATTAGCACTTCGGGAATATTCGGAACGGCCTACTATCTTTCGTTTCGTTCCGTTTGATTTCGTAGAATTCCTTTTACAAACGTCATGCAAACATCACGACTGTGGTTACGTTTGCTGGGGTCCTAATCTATCGAAACGCTGAAATTTAAACTGTCGCAAGCTCCATTATTTTGTTTTTTTTCTGATTTTGTTGAACTCGATCCCACACACAAATATTCCTCTAATTAAAAAAAAAAGTGGAAATCAATAAAAGAAAATTAGCACTTCGGGAATATTCGGAACGGCGTATATCTTTCGTTTCGTTCCGTTCGATTTCGTAGAATTCCTTTTTCAAACGTCATGCAAACATCACGACTGTGGTTACGTTTGCTTGGGTCCTAATCTATCGAAACGCTTAAATTTAAACTGTCGCAAGCTCCATTATTTTGTTTTTTTTTCTGATGTTGTTGAACTCGATCCCACACACAAATATTCCTCTAATTAAAAAAAAAAGTGGAAATTAATAAAAGAAAATTAGCACTTCGGGAATATTCGGAACGGCGTATATCTTTCGTTTCGTTCCGTTCGATTTCGTAGAATTCCTTTTTCAAACGTCATGCAAACATCACGACTGTGGTTACGTTTGCTTGGGTCCTAATCTATCGAAATGCTGAAATTTAAACTGTCGCAAGCTCCATTATTTTGTTTTTTTTCTGATGTTGTTGAACTCGATCCCACACACAAATATTCCTCTAATTAAAAAAAAAAGTGGAAATTAATAAAAGAAAATTAGCACTTCGGGAATATTCGGAACGGCGTACTATCTTTCGTTTCGTTCCGTTCGATTTCGTAGAATTCCTTTTACAAACGTTACGACAGAGGTACCGTTTGCTCAGCTCCTAATCTATAGAAACACTGAAATTTACAAGTGTCGCAAGCTCCATTATTTTGGTTTTTTTCTGATGTTGTTAGAACTCGATCCCACACACAAATATTCCTCTAATTAAAAAAAAAAGTTGAAATAAATAAAATAAAATTAGCACTTCGGGAATATTCGGAACGGCGTACCATCTTTCGTTTAGTTCCGTTCGATTTCGTAGAATTCCTTTTACAAACGTCACGACAGAGGTACGGTTTGCTCAGCTCCTAATCTATAGAAACACTGAAATTTAAACTGTCGCAAGATCCATTATTTTGTTTTTTTTCTGATGTTGTTGAACTCGATCCCACAAACAAATATTCCTCTAATTAAAAAAAAAAGTGGAAATTAATAAAAGAAAATTAGCACTTCGGAAATATTCGGAACGGCGTACTATCTTTCGTTTCGTTCCGTTCGATTTCGTAGAATTCCTTTTACAAACGTCACGACAGAGGTACCGTTTGCTAAGCTCCTAATCTATAGAAACACTGAAATTTAAACTGTCGCAAGATCCATTATTTTGTTTTTTTTCTGATGTTGTTGAACTCGATCCCACACACAAATATTCCTCTAATTAAAAAAAAAAGTGGAAATTAATAAAAGAAAATTAGCACTTCGGGAATATTCGGAACGGCCTACTATCTTTCGTTTCGTTCCGTTCGATTTCGTAGAATTTCTTTTTACAAACGTCATGCAAACATCACGACTGTGGTTACGTTTGCTTGGGTCCTAATCTATCGAAACGCTGAAATTTAAACTGTCGCAAGCTCCATTATTTTGTTTTTTTTCTGATTTTGTTGAACTCGATCCCACACACAAATATTCCTCTAATTAAAAAAAAAAAGTGGAAATCAATAAAAGAAAATTAGCACTTCGGGAATATTCGGAACGGCGTATATCTTTCGTTTCGTTCCGTTCGATTTCGTAGAATTCCTTTTTCAAACGTCATGCAAACATCACGACTGTGGTTACGTTTGCTTGGGTCCTAATCTATCGAAACGCTTAAATTTAAACTGTCGCAAGCTCCATTATTTTGTTTTTTTTTCTGATGTTGTTGAACTCGATCCCACACACAAATATTCCTCTAATTAAAAAAAAAAGTGGAAATTAATAAAAGAAAATTAGCACTTCGGGAATATTCGGAACGGCGTATATCTTTCGTTTCGTTCCGTTCGATTTCGTAGAATTCCTTCTTCAAACGTCATGCAAACATCACGACTGTGGTTACGTTTGCTTGGGTCCTAATCTATCGAAATGCTGAAATTTAAACTGTCGCAAGCTCCATTATTTTGTTTTTTTTCTGATGTTGTTGAACTCGATCCCACACACAAATATTCCTCTAATTAAAAAAAAAAGTGGAAATTAATAAAAGAAAATTAGCACTTCGGGAATATTCGGAACGGCGTACTATCTTTCGTTTCGTTCCATTCGATTTCGTAGAATTCCTTTTACAAACGTTACGACAGAGGTACCGTTTGCTCAGCTCCTAATCTATAGAAACACTGAAATTTACAAGTGTCGCAAGCTCCATTATTTTGTTTTTTTTCTGATGTTGGTGAACTCGATCCCACACACAAATATACCTCTAATTAAAAAAAAAAGTTGAAATAAATAAAATAAAATTAGCACTTCGGGAATATTCGGAACGGCGTACCATCTTTCGTTTAGTTCCGTTCGATTTCGTAGAATTCCTTTTACAAACGTCACGACAGAGGTACCGTTTGATCAGCTCCTAATCTATAGAAACACTGAAATTTAAACTGTCGCAAGATCCATTATTTTGTTTTTTTTCTGATGTTGTTGAACTCGATCCCACAAACAAATATTCCTCTAATTAAAAAAAAAAGTGGAAATTAATAAAAGAAAATTAGCACTTCGGAAATATTCGGAACGGCGTACTATCTTTCGTTTCGTTCCGTTCGATTTCGTAGAATTCCTTTTACAAACGTCACGACAGAGGTACCGTTTGCTAAGCTCCTAATCTATAGAAACACTGAAATTTAAACTGTCGCAAGATCCATTATTTTGTTTTTTTTCTGATGTTGTTGAACTCGATCCCACACACAAATATTCCTCTAATTAAAAAAAAAAGTGGAAATTAATAAAAGAAAATTAGCACTTCGGGAATATTCGGAACGGCCTACTATCTTTCGTTTCGTTCCGTTCGATTTCGTAGAATTTCTTTTTACAAACGTCATGCAAACATCACGACTGTGGTTACGTTTGCTTGGGTCCTAATCTATCGAAACGCTGAAATTTAAACTGTCGCAAGCTCCATTATTTTGTTTTTTTTCTGATTTTGTTGAACTCGATCCCACACACAAATATTCCTCTAATTAAAAAAAAAAAGTGGAAATCAATAAAAGAAAATTAGCACTTCGGGAATATTCGGAACGGCGTATATCTTTCGTTTCGTTCCGTTCGATTTCGTAGAATTCCTTTTTCAAACGTCATGCAAACATCACGACTGTGGTTACGTTTGCTTGGGTCCTAATCTATCGAAACGCTTAAATTTAAACTGTCGCAAGCTCCATTATTTTGTTTTTTTTTCTGATGTTGTTGAACTCGATCCCACACACAAATATTCCTCTAATTAAAAAAAAAAGTGGAAATTAATAAAAGAAAATTAGCACTTCGGGAATATTCGGAACGGCGTATATCTTTCGTTTCGTTCCGTTCGATTTCGTAGAATTCCTTCTTCAAACGTCATGCAAACATCACGACTGTGGTTACGTTTGCTTGGGTCCTAATCTATCGAAATGCTGAAATTTAAACTGTCGCAAGCTCCATTATTTTGTTTTTTTTCTGATGTTGTTGAACTCGATCCCACACACAAATATTCCTCTAATTAAAAAAAAAAGTGGAAATTAATAAAAGAAAATTAGCACTTCGGGAATATTCGGAACGGCGTACTATCTTTCGTTTCGTTCCATTCGATTTCGTAGAATTCCTTTTACAAACGTTACGACAGAGGTACCGTTTGCTCAGCTCCTAATCTATAGAAACACTGAAATTTACAAGTGTCGCAAGCTCCATTATTTTGTTTTTTTTCTGATGTTGGTGAACTCGATCCCACACACAAATATACCTCTAATTAAAAAAAAAAGTTGAAATAAATAAAATAAAATTAGCACTTCGGGAATATTCGGAACGGCGTACCATCTTTCGTTTAGTTCCGTTCGATTTCGTAGAATTCCTTTTACAAACGTCACGACAGAGGTACCGTTTGATCAGCTCCTAATCTATAGAAACACTGAAATTTAAACTGTCGCAAGATCCATTATTTTGTTTTTTTTCTGATGTTGTTGAACTCGATCCCACACACAAATATTCCTCTAATTAAAAAAAAAAGTGGAAATTAATAAAAGAAAATTAGCACTTCGGGAATATTCGGAACGGCGTACTATCTTTCGTTTCGTTCCGTTCGATTTCGTAGAATTCCTTTTACAAACGTCATGCAAACATCACGACTGTGGTTACGTTTGCTTGGGTCCTAATCTATCGAAATGCTGAAATTTAAACTGTCGCAAGCTCCATTATTTTGTTTTTTTTCTGATGTTGTTGAACTCGATCCCACACACAAATATTCCTCTAATTAAAAAAAAAAGTGGAAATTAATAAAAGAAAATTAGCACTTCGGGAATATTCGGAACGGCGTACTATCTTTCGTTTCGTTCCGTTCGATTTCGTAGAATTCCTTTTACAAACGTTACGACAGAGGTACCGTTTGCTCAGCTCCTAATCTATAGAAACACTGAAATTTACAAGTGTCGCAAGCTCCATTATTTTGTTTTTTTTCTGATGTTGGTGAACTCGATCCCACACACAAATATTCCTCTAATTAAAAAAAAAAGTTGAAATAAATAAAATAAAATTAGCACTTCGGGAATATTCGGAACGGCGTACTATCTTTCGTTTCGTTCCGTTCGATTTCGTAGAATTCCTTTTACAAACGTCACGACAGTGGTACCGTTTGCTAAGCTCCTAATCTATAGAAACACTGAAATTTAAACTGTCGCAAGATCCATTATTTTGTTTTTTTTCTGATTTTGTTGAACTCGATCCCACACACAAATATTCCTCTAATTAAAAAAAAAAGTGGAAATCAATAAAAGAAAATTAGCACTTCGGGAATATTCGGAACGGCGTATATCTTTCGTTTCGTTCCGTTCGATTTCGTAGAATTCCTTTTACAAACGTTACGACAGAGGTACCGTTTGCTCAGCTCCTAATCTATAGAAACACTGAAATTTACAAGTGTCGCAAGCTCCATTATTTTGTTTTTTTTCTGATGTTGGTGAACTCGATCCCACACACAAATATTCCTCTAATTAAAAAAAAAAGTTGAAATAAATAAAATAAAATTAGCACTTCGGGAATATTCGGAACGGCGTACTATCTTTCGTTTCGTTCCGTTCGATTTCGTAGAATTCCTTTTACAAACGTCACGACAGTGGTACCGTTTGCTAAGCTCCTAATCTATAGAAACACTGAAATTTAAACTGTCGCAAGATCCATTATTTTGTTTTTTTTCTGATTTTGTTGAACTCGATCCCACACACAAATATTCCTCTAATTAAAAAAAAAAAGTGGAAATCAATAAAAGAAAATTAGCACTTCGGGAATATTCGGAACGGCGTATATCTTTCGTTTCGTTCCGTTCGATTTCGTAGAATTCCTTTTTCAAACGTCATGCAAACATCACGACTGTGGTTACGTTTGCTTGGGTCCTAATCTATCGAAACGCTTAAATTTAAACTGTCGCAAGCTCCATTATTTTGTTTTTTTTTCTGATGTTGTTGAACTCGATCCCACACACAAATATTCCTCTAATTAAAAAAAAAAGTGGAAATTAATAAAAGAAAATTAGCACTTCGGGAATATTCGGAACGGCGTATATCTTTCGTTTCGTTCCGTTCGATTTCGTAGAATTCCTTCTTCAAACGTCATGCAAACATCACGACTGTGGTTACGTTTGCTTGGGTCCTAATCTATCGAAATGCTGAAATTTAAACTGTCGCAAGCTCCATTATTTTGTTTTTTTTCTGATGTTGTTGAACTCGATCCCACACACAAATATTCCTCTAATTAAAAAAAAAAGTGGAAATTAATAAAAGAAAATTAGCACTTCGGGAATATTCGGAACGGCGTACTATCTTTCGTTTCGTTCCATTCGATTTCGTAGAATTCCTTTTACAAACGTTACGACAGAGGTACCGTTTGCTCAGCTCCTAATCTATAGAAACACTGAAATTTACAAGTGTCGCAAGCTCCATTATTTTGTTTTTTTTCTGATGTTGGTGAACTCGATCCCACACACAAATATACCTCTAATTAAAAAAAAAAGTTGAAATAAATAAAATAAAATTAGCACTTCGGGAATATTCGGAACGGCGTACCATCTTTCGTTTAGTTCCGTTCGATTTCGTAGAATTCCTTTTACAAACGTCACGACAGAGGTACCGTTTGATCAGCTCCTAATCTATAGAAACACTGAAATTTAAACTGTCGCAAGATCCATTATTTTGTTTTTTTTCTGATGTTGTTGAACTCGATCCCACACACAAATATTCCTCTAATTAAAAAAAAAAGTGGAAATTAATAAAAGAAAATTAGCACTTCGGGAATATTCGGAACGGCGTACTATCTTTCGTTTCGTTCCGTTCGATTTCGTAGAATTCCTTTTACAAACGTCATGCAAACATCACGACTGTGGTTACGTTTGCTTGGGTCCTAATCTATCGAAATGCTGAAATTTAAACTGTCGCAAGCTCCATTATTTTGTTTTTTTTCTGATGTTGTTGAACTCGATCCCACACACAAATATTCCTCTAATTAAAAAAAAAAGTGGAAATTAATAAAAGAAAATTAGCACTTCGGGAATATTCGGAACGGCGTACTATCTTTCGTTTCGTTCCGTTCGATTTCGTAGAATTCCTTTTACAAACGTTACGACAGAGGTACCGTTTGCTCAGCTCCTAATCTATAGAAACACTGAAATTTACAAGTGTCGCAAGCTCCATTATTTTGTTTTTTTTCTGATGTTGGTGAACTCGATCCCACACACAAATATTCCTCTAATTAAAAAAAAAAGTTGAAATAAATAAAATAAAATTAGCACTTCGGGAATATTCGGAACGGCGTACTATCTTTCGTTTCGTTCCGTTCGATTTCGTAGAATTCCTTTTACAAACGTCACGACAGTGGTACCGTTTGCTAAGCTCCTAATCTATAGAAACACTGAAATTTAAACTGTCGCAAGATCCATTATTTTGTTTTTTTTCTGATTTTGTTGAACTCGATCCCACACACAAATATTCCTCTAATTAAAAAAAAAAGTGGAAATCAATAAAAGAAAATTAGCACTTCGGGAATATTCGGAACGGCGTATATCTTTCGTTTCGTTCCGTTCGATTTCGTAGAATTCCTTTTACAAACGTTACGACAGAGGTACCGTTTGCTCAGCTCCTAATCTATAGAAACACTGAAATTTACAAGTGTCGCAAGCTCCATTATTTTGTTTTTTTTCTGATGTTGGTGAACTCGATCCCACACACAAATATTCCTCTAATTAAAAAAAAAAGTTGAAATAAATAAAATAAAATTAGCACTTCGGGAATATTCGGAACGGCGTACTATCTTTCGTTTCGTTCCGTTCGATTTCGTAGAATTCCTTTTACAAACGTCACGACAGTGGTACCGTTTGCTAAGCTCCTAATCTATAGAAACACTGAAATTTAAACTGTCGCAAGATCCATTATTTTGTTTTTTTTCTGATTTTGTTGAACTCGATCCCACACACAAATATTCCTCTAATTAAAAAAAAAAGTGGAAATCAATAAAAGAAAATTAGCACTTCGGGAATATTCGGAACGGCGTATATCTTTCGTTTCGTTCCGTTCGATTTCGTAGAATTCCTTTTTCAAACGTCATGCAAACATCACGACTGTGGTTACGTTTGCTTGGGTCCTAATCTATCGAAACGCTTAAATTTAAACTGTCGCAAGCTCCATTATTTTGTTTTTTTTTCTGATGTTGTTGAACTCGATCCCACACACAAATATTCCTCTAATTAAAAAAAAAAGTGGAAATTAATAAAAGAAAATTAGCACTTCGGGAATATTCGGAACGGCGTATATCTTTCGTTTCGTTCCGTTCGATTTCGTAGAATTCCTTTTTCAAACGTCATGCAAACATCACGACTGTGGTTACGTTTGCTTGGGTCCTAATCTATCGAAATGCTGAAATTTAAACTGTCGCAAGCTCCATTATTTTGTTTTTTTTCTGATGTTGTTGAACTCGATCCCACACACAAATATTCCTCTAATTAAAAAAAAAAGTGGAAATTAATAAAAGAAAATTAGCACTTCGGGAATATTCGGAACGGCGTACTATCTTTCGTTTCGTTCCGTTCGATTTCGTAGAATTCCTTTTACAAACGTTACGACAGAGGTACCGTTTGCTCAGCTCCTAATCTATAGAAACACTGAAATTTACAAGTGTCGCAAGCTCCATTATTTTGGGTTTTTTCTGATGTTGTTAGAACTCGATCCCACACACAAATATTCCTCTAATTAAAAAAAAAAGTTGAAATAAATAAAATAAAATTAGCACTTCGGGAATATTCGGAACGGCGTACCATCTTTCGTTTAGTTCCGTTCGATTTCGTAGAATTCCTTTTACAAACGTCACGACAGAGGTACGGTTTGCTCAGCTCCTAATCTATAGAAACACTGAAATTTAAACTGTCGCAAGATCCATTATTTTGTTTTTTTTCTGATGTTGTTGAACTCGATCCCACAAACAAATATTCCTCTAATTAAAAAAAAAAGTGGAAATTAATAAAAGAAAATTAGCACTTCGGAAATATTCGGAACGGCGTACTATCTTTCGTTTCGTTCCGTTCGATTTCGTAGAATTCCTTTTACAAACGTCACGACAGAGGTACCGTTTGCTAAGCTCCTAATCTATAGAAACACTGAAATTTAAACTGTCGCAAGATCCATTATTTTGTTTTTTTTCTGATGTTGTTGAACTCGATCCCACACACAAATATTCCTCTAATTAAAAAAAAAAGTTGAAATAAATAAAGTAAAATTAGCACTTCGGGAATATTCGGAACGGCGTACTATCTTTCGTTTCGTTCCGTTTGATTTCGTAGAATTCCTTTTACAAACGTCATGCAAACATCACGACTGTGGTTACGTTTGCTGGGGTCCTAATCTATCGAAACGCTTAAATTTAAACTGTCGCAAGCTCCATTATTTTGTTTTTTTTCTGATTTTGTTGAACTCGATCCCACACACAAATATTCCTCTAATTAAAAAAAAAAGTGGAAATCAATAAAAGAAAATTAGCACTTCGGGAATATTCGGAACGGCGTATATCTTTCGTTTCGTTCCGTTCGATTTCGTAGAATTCCTTTTTCAAACGTCATGCAAACATCACGACTGTGGTTACGTTTGCTTGGGTCCTAATCTATCGAAACGCTTAAATTTAAACTGTCGCAAGCTCCATTATTTTTTTTTTTTTTCTGATGTTGTTGAACTCGATCCCACACACAAATATTCCTCTAATTAAAAAAAAAAGTGGAAATTAATAAAAGAAAATTAGCACTTCGGGAATATTCGGAACGGCGTATATCTTTCGTTTCGTTCCGTTCGATTTCGTAGAATTCCTTTTTCAAACGTCATGCAAACATCACGACTGTGGTTACGTTTGCTTGGGTCCTAATCTATCGAAATGCTGAAATTTAAACTGTCGCAAGCTCCATTATTTTGTTTTTTTTCTGATGTTGTTGAACTCGATCCCACACACAAATATTCCTCTAATTAAAAAAAAAAGTGGAAATTAATAAAAGAAAATTAGCACTTCGGGAATATTCGGAACGGCGTACTATCTTTCGTTTCGTTCCGTTCGATTTCGTAGAATTCCTTTTACAAACGTTACGACAGAGGTACCGTTTGCTCAGCTCCTAATCTATAGAAACACTGAAATTTACAAGTGTCGCAAGCTCCATTATTTTGGTTTTTTTCTGATGTTGTTAGAACTCGATCCCACACACAAATATTCCTCTAATTAAAAAAAAAAGTTGAAATAAATAAAATAAAATTAGCACTTCGGGAATATTCGGAACGGCGTACCATCTTTCGTTTAGTTCCGTTCGATTTCGTAGAATTCCTTTTACAAACGTCACGACAGAGGTACGGTTTGCTCAGCTCCTAATCTATAGAAACACTGAAATTTAAACTGTCGCAAGATCCATTATTTTGTTTTTTTTCTGATGTTGTTGAACTCGATCCCACAAACAAATATTCCTCTAATTAAAAAAAAAAGTGGAAATTAATAAAAGAAAATTAGCACTTCGGAAATATTCGGAACGGCGTACTATCTTTCGTTTCGTTCCGTTCGATTTCGTAGAATTCCTTTTACAAACGTCACGACAGAGGTACCGTTTGCTAAGCTCCTAATCTATAGAAACACTGAAATTTAAACTGTCGCAAGATCCATTATTTTGTTTTTTTTCTGATGTTGTTGAACTCGATCCCACACACAAATATTCCTCTAATTAAAAAAAAAAGTGGAAATTAATAAAAGAAAATTAGCACTTCGGGAATATTCGGAACGGCCTACTATCTTTCGTTTCGTTCCGTTCGATTTCGTAGAATTTCTTTTTACAAACGTCATGCAAACATCACGACTGTGGTTACGTTTGCTTGGGTCCTAATCTATCGAAACGCTGAAATTTAAACTGTCGCAAGCTCCATTATTTTGTTTTTTTTCTGATTTTGTTGAACTCGATCCCACACACAAATATTCCTCTAATTAAAAAAAAAAAGTGGAAATCAATAAAAGAAAATTAGCACTTCGGGAATATTCGGAACGGCGTATATCTTTCGTTTCGTTCCGTTCGATTTCGTAGAATTCCTTTTTCAAACGTCATGCAAACATCACGACTGTGGTTACGTTTGCTTGGGTCCTAATCTATCGAAACGCTTAAATTTAAACTGTCGCAAGCTCCATTATTTTGTTTTTTTTTCTGATGTTGTTGAACTCGATCCCACACACAAATATTCCTCTAATTAAAAAAAAAAGTGGAAATTAATAAAAGAAAATTAGCACTTCGGGAATATTCGGAACGGCGTATATCTTTCGTTTCGTTCCGTTCGATTTCGTAGAATTCCTTCTTCAAACGTCATGCAAACATCACGACTGTGGTTACGTTTGCTTGGGTCCTAATCTATCGAAATGCTGAAATTTAAACTGTCGCAAGCTCCATTATTTTGTTTTTTTTCTGATGTTGTTGAACTCGATCCCACACACAAATATTCCTCTAATTAAAAAAAAAAGTGGAAATTAATAAAAGAAAATTAGCACTTCGGGAATATTCGGAACGGCGTACTATCTTTCGTTTCGTTCCGTTCGATTTCGTAGAATTCCTTTTACAAACGTTACGACAGAGGTACCGTTTGCTCAGCTCCTAATCTATAGAAACACTGAAATTTACAAGTGTCGCAAGCTCCATTATTTTGTTTTTTTTCTGATGTTGGTGAACTCGATCCCACACACAAATATACCTCTAATTAAAAAAAAAAGTTGAAATAAATAAAATAAAATTAGCACTTCGGGAATATTCGGAACGGCGTACCATCTTTCGTTTAGTTCCGTTCGATTTCGTAGAATTCCTTTTACAAACGTCACGACAGAGGTACCGTTTGATCAGCTCCTAATCTATAGAAACACTGAAATTTAAACTGTCGCAAGATCCATTATTTTGTTTTTTTTCTGATTTTGTTGAACTCGATCCCACACACAAATATTCCTCTAATTAAAAAAAAAAGTGGAAATCAATAAAAGAAAATTAGCACTTCGGGAATATTCGGAACGGCGTATATCTTTCGTTTCGTTCCGTTCGATTTCGTAGAATTCCTTTTTCAAACGTCATGCAAACATCACGACTGTGGTTACGTTTGCTTGGGTCCTAATCTATCGAAATGCTGAAATTTAAACTGTCGCAAGCTCCATTATTTTGTTTTTTTTCTGATGTTGTTGAACTCGATCCCACACACAAATATTCCTCTAATTAAAAAAAAAAGTTGAAATTAATAAAAGAAAATTAGCACTTCGGGAATATTCGGAACGGCGTACTATCTTTCGTTTCGTTCCGTTCGATTTCGTAGAATTCCTTTTACAAACGTTACGACAGAGGTACCGTTTGCTCAGCTCCTAATCTATAGAAACACTGAAATTTACAAGTGTCGCAAGCTCCATTATTTTGTTTTTTTTCTGATGTTGGTGAACTCGATCCCACACACAAATATACCTCTAATTAAAAAAAAAAGTTGAAATAAATAAAATAAAATTAGCACTTCGGGAATATTCGGAACGGCGTACCATCTTTCGTTTAGTTCCGTTCGATTTCGTAGAATTCCTTTTACAAACGTCACGACAGAGGTACCGTTTGATCAGCTCCTAATCTATAGAAACACTGAAATTTAAACTGTCGCAAGATCCATTATTTTGTTTTTTTTCTGATGTTGTTGAACTCGATCCCACAAACAAATATTCCTCTAATTAAAAAAAAAAGTGGAAATTAATAAAAGAAAATTAGCACTTCGGAAATATTCGGAACGGCGTACTATCTTTCGTTTCGTTCCGTTCGATTTCGTAGAATTCCTTTTACAAACGTCACGACAGAGGTACCGTTTGCTAAGCTCCTAATCTATAGAAACACTGAAATTTAAACTGTCGCAAGATCCATTATTTTGTTTTTTTTCTGATGTTGTTGAACTCGATCCCACACACAAATATTCCTCTAATTAAAAAAAAAAGTGGAAATTAATAAAAGAAAATTAGCACTTCGGGAATATTCGGAACGGCCTACTATCTTTCGTTTCGTTCCGTTCGATTTCGTAGAATTTCTTTTTACAAACGTCATGCAAACATCACGACTGTGGTTACGTTTGCTTGGGTCCTAATCTATCGAAACGCTGAAATTTAAACTGTCGCAAGCTCCATTATTTTGTTTTTTTTCTGATTTTGTTGAACTCGATCCCACACACAAATATTCCTCTAATTAAAAAAAAAAAGTGGAAATCAATAAAAGAAAATTAGCACTTCGGGAATATTCGGAACGGCGTATATCTTTCGTTTCGTTCCGTTCGATTTCGTAGAATTCCTTTTTCAAACGTCATGCAAACATCACGACTGTGGTTACGTTTGCTTGGGTCCTAATCTATCGAAATGCTGAAATTTAAACTGTCGCAAGCTCCATTATTTTGTTTTTTTTCTGATGTTGTTGAACTCGATCCCACACACAAATATTCCTCTAATTAAAAAAAAAAGTTGAAATTAATAAAAGAAAATT
This sequence comes from Sepiola atlantica, assembly GCA_963556195.1. Classification (NCBI taxonomy): domain Eukaryota; kingdom Metazoa; phylum Mollusca; class Cephalopoda; order Sepiida; family Sepiolidae; genus Sepiola; species Sepiola atlantica. The sequence continues at coordinate 19,893,928 of OY744550.1, read as the reverse complement.
AGCACTTCGGGAATATTCGGAACGGCGTACTATCTTTCGTTTCGTTCCGTTCGATTTCGTAGAATTCCTTTTACAAACGTTACGACAGAGGTACCGTTTGCTCAGCTCCTAATCTATAGAAACACTGAAATTTACAAGTGTCGCAAGCTCCATTATTTTGTTTTTTTTCTGATGTTGGTGAACTCGATCCCACACACAAATATACCTCTAATTAAAAAAAAAAGTTGAAATAAATAAAATAAAATTAGCACTTCGGGAATATTCGGAACGGCGTACCATCTTTCGTTTAGTTCCGTTCGATTTCGTAGAATTCCTTTTACAAACGTCACGACAGAGGTACCGTTTGATCAGCTCCTAATCTATAGAAACACTGAAATTTAAACTGTCGCAAGATCCATTATTTTGTTTTTTTTCTGATGTTGTTGAACTCGATCCCACAAACAAATATTCCTCTAATTAAAAAAAAAAGTGGAAATTAATAAAAGAAAATTAGCACTTCGGAAATATTCGGAACGGCGTACTATCTTTCGTTTCGTTCCGTTCGATTTCGTAGAATTCCTTTTACAAACGTCACGACAGAGGTACCGTTTGCTAAGCTCCTAATCTATAGAAACACTGAAATTTAAACTGTCGCAAGATCCATTATTTTGTTTTTTTTCTGATGTTGTTGAACTCGATCCCACACACAAATATTCCTCTAATTAAAAAAAAAAGTGGAAATTAATAAAAGAAAATTAGCACTTCGGGAATATTCGGAACGGCCTACTATCTTTCGTTTCGTTCCGTTCGATTTCGTAGAATTTCTTTTTACAAACGTCATGCAAACATCACGACTGTGGTTACGTTTGCTTGGGTCCTAATCTATCGAAACGCTGAAATTTAAACTGTCGCAAGCTCCATTATTTTGTTTTTTTTCTGATTTTGTTGAACTCGATCCCACACACAAATATTCCTCTAATTAAAAAAAAAAAGTGGAAATCAATAAAAGAAAATTAGCACTTCGGGAATATTCGGAACGGCGTATATCTTTCGTTTCGTTCCGTTCGATTTCGTAGAATTCCTTTTTCAAACGTCATGCAAACATCACGACTGTGGTTACGTTTGCTTGGGTCCTAATCTATCGAAACGCTTAAATTTAAACTGTCGCAAGCTCCATTATTTTGTTTTTTTTTCTGATGTTGTTGAACTCGATCCCACACACAAATATTCCTCTAATTAAAAAAAAAAGTGGAAATTAATAAAAGAAAATTAGCACTTCGGGAATATTCGGAACGGCGTATATCTTTCGTTTCGTTCCGTTCGATTTCGTAGAATTCCTTCTTCAAACGTCATGCAAACATCACGACTGTGGTTACGTTTGCTTGGGTCCTAATCTATCGAAATGCTGAAATTTAAACTGTCGCAAGCTCCATTATTTTGTTTTTTTTCTGATGTTGTTGAACTCGATCCCACACACAAATATTCCTCTAATTAAAAAAAAAAGTGGAAATTAATAAAAGAAAATTAGCACTTCGGGAATATTCGGAACGGCGTACTATCTTTCGTTTCGTTCCGTTCGATTTCGTAGAATTCCTTTTACAAACGTTACGACAGAGGTACCGTTTGCTCAGCTCCTAATCTATAGAAACACTGAAATTTACAAGTGTCGCAAGCTCCATTATTTTGTTTTTTTTCTGATGTTGGTGAACTCGATCCCACACACAAATATACCTCTAATTAAAAAAAAAAGTTGAAATAAATAAAATAAAATTAGCACTTCGGGAATATTCGGAACGGCGTACCATCTTTCGTTTAGTTCCGTTCGATTTCGTAGAATTCCTTTTACAAACGTCACGACAGAGGTACCGTTTGATCAGCTCCTAATCTATAGAAACACTGAAATTTAAACTGTCGCAAGATCCATTATTTTGTTTTTTTTCTGATTTTGTTGAACTCGATCCCACACACAAATATTCCTCTAATTAAAAAAAAAAGTGGAAATCAATAAAAGAAAATTAGCACTTCGGGAATATTCGGAACGGCGTATATCTTTCGTTTCGTTCCGTTCGATTTCGTAGAATTCCTTTTTCAAACGTCATGCAAACATCACGACTGTGGTTACGTTTGCTTGGGTCCTAATCTATCGAAATGCTGAAATTTAAACTGTCGCAAGCTCCATTATTTTGTTTTTTTTCTGATGTTGTTGAACTCGATCCCACACACAAATATTCCTCTAATTAAAAAAAAAAGTTGAAATTAATAAAAGAAAATTAGCACTTCGGGAATATTCGGAACGGCGTACTATCTTTCGTTTCGTTCCGTTCGATTTCGTAGAATTCCTTTTACAAACGTTACGACAGAGGTACCGTTTGCTCAGCTCCTAATCTATAGAAACACTGAAATTTACAAGTGTCGCAAGCTCCATTATTTTGTTTTTTTTCTGATGTTGGTGAACTCGATCCCACACACAAATATACCTCTAATTAAAAAAAAAAGTTGAAATAAATAAAATAAAATTAGCACTTCGGGAATATTCGGAACGGCGTACCATCTTTCGTTTAGTTCCGTTCGATTTCGTAGAATTCCTTTTACAAACGTCACGACAGAGGTACCGTTTGATCAGCTCCTAATCTATAGAAACACTGAAATTTAAACTGTCGCAAGATCCATTATTTTGTTTTTTTTCTGATGTTGTTGAACTCGATCCCACAAACAAATATTCCTCTAATTAAAAAAAAAAGTGGAAATTAATAAAAGAAAATTAGCACTTCGGAAATATTCGGAACGGCGTACTATCTTTCGTTTCGTTCCGTTCGATTTCGTAGAATTCCTTTTACAAACGTCACGACAGAGGTACCGTTTGCTAAGCTCCTAATCTATAGAAACACTGAAATTTAAACTGTCGCAAGATCCATTATTTTGTTTTTTTTCTGATGTTGTTGAACTCGATCCCACACACAAATATTCCTCTAATTAAAAAAAAAAGTGGAAATTAATAAAAGAAAATTAGCACTTCGGGAATATTCGGAACGGCCTACTATCTTTCGTTTCGTTCCGTTCGATTTCGTAGAATTTCTTTTTACAAACGTCATGCAAACATCACGACTGTGGTTACGTTTGCTTGGGTCCTAATCTATCGAAACGCTGAAATTTAAACTGTCGCAAGCTCCATTATTTTGTTTTTTTTCTGATTTTGTTGAACTCGATCCCACACACAAATATTCCTCTAATTAAAAAAAAAAAGTGGAAATCAATAAAAGAAAATTAGCACTTCGGGAATATTCGGAACGGCGTATATCTTTCGTTTCGTTCCGTTCGATTTCGTAGAATTCCTTTTTCAAACGTCATGCAAACATCACGACTGTGGTTACGTTTGCTTGGGTCCTAATCTATCGAAACGCTTAAATTTAAACTGTCGCAAGCTCCATTATTTTGTTTTTTTTTCTGATGTTGTTGAACTCGATCCCACACACAAATATTCCTCTAATTAAAAAAAAAAGTGGAAATTAATAAAAGAAAATTAGCACTTCGGGAATATTCGGAACGGCGTATATCTTTCGTTTCGTTCCGTTCGATTTCGTAGAATTCCTTCTTCAAACGTCATGCAAACATCACGACTGTGGTTACGTTTGCTTGGGTCCTAATCTATCGAAATGCTGAAATTTAAACTGTCGCAAGCTCCATTATTTTGTTTTTTTTCTGATGTTGTTGAACTCGATCCCACACACAAATATTCCTCTAATTAAAAAAAAAAGTGGAAATTAATAAAAGAAAATTAGCACTTCGGGAATATTCGGAACGGCGTACTATCTTTCGTTTCGTTCCGTTCGATTTCGTAGAATTCCTTTTACAAACGTTACGACAGAGGTACCGTTTGCTCAGCTCCTAATCTATAGAAACACTGAAATTTACAAGTGTCGCAAGCTCCATTATTTTGTTTTTTTTCTGATGTTGGTGAACTCGATCCCACACACAAATATACCTCTAATTAAAAAAAAAAGTTGAAATAAATAAAATAAAATTAGCACTTCGGGAATATTCGGAACGGCGTACCATCTTTCGTTTAGTTCCGTTCGATTTCGTAGAATTCCTTTTACAAACGTCACGACAGAGGTACCGTTTGATCAGCTCCTAATCTATAGAAACACTGAAATTTAAACTGTCGCAAGATCCATTATTTTGTTTTTTTTCTGATTTTGTTGAACTCGATCCCACACACAAATATTCCTCTAATTAAAAAAAAAAGTGGAAATCAATAAAAGAAAATTAGCACTTCGGGAATATTCGGAACGGCGTATATCTTTCGTTTCGTTCCGTTCGATTTCGTAGAATTCCTTTTTCAAACGTCATGCAAACATCACGACTGTGGTTACGTTTGCTTGGGTCCTAATCTATCGAAACGCTTAAATTTAAACTGTCGCAAGCTCCATTATTTTGTTTTTTTTTCTGATGTTGTTGAACTCGATCCCACACACAAATATTCCTCTAATTAAAAAAAAAAGTGGAAATTATTAAAAGAAAATTAGCACTTCGGGAATATTCGGAACGGCGTACTATCTTTCGTTTCGTTCCGTTCGATTTCGTAGAATTCCTTTTACAAACGTTACGACAGAGGTACCGTTTGCTCAGCTCCTAATCTATAGAAACACTGAAATTTACAAGTGTCGCAAGCTCCATTATTTTGGTTTTTTTCTGATGTTGTTAGAACTCGATCCCACACACAAATATTCCTCTAATTAAAAAAAAAAGTTGAAATAAATAAAATAAAATTAGCACTTCGGGAATATTCGGAACGGCGTACCATCTTTCGTTTAGTTCCGTTCGATTTCGTAGAATTCCTTTTACAAACGTCACGACAGAGGTACGGTTTGCTCAGCTCCTAATCTATAGAAACACTGAAATTTAAACTGTCGCAAGATCCATTATTTTGTTTTTTTTCTGATGTTGTTGAACTCGATCCCACAAACAAATATTCCTCTAATTAAAAAAAAAAGTGGAAATTAATAAAAGAAAATTAGCACTTCGGAAATATTCGGAACGGCGTACTATCTTTCGTTTCGTTCCGTTCGATTTCGTAGAATTCCTTTTACAAACGTCATGCAAACATCACGACTGTGGTTACGTTTGCTGGGGTCCTAATCTATCGAAACGCTTAAATTTAAACTGTCGCAAGCTCCATTATTTTGTTTTTTTTCTGATTTTGTTGAACTCGATCCCACACACAAATATTCCTCTAATTAAAAAAAAAAGTGGAAATCAATAAAAGAAAATTAGCACTTCGGGAATATTCGGAACGGCGTATATCTTTCGTTTCGTTCCGTTCGATTTCGTAGAATTCCTTTTTCAAACGTCATGCAAACATCACGACTGTGGTTACGTTTGCTTGGGTCCTAATCTATCGAAACGCTTAAATTTAAACTGTCGCAAGCTCCATTATTTTGTTTTTTTTTCTGATGTTGTTGAACTCGATCCCACACACAAATATTCCTCTAATTAAAAAAAAAAGTGGAAATTAATAAAAGAAAATTAGCACTTCGGGAATATTCGGAACGGCGTACTATCTTTCGTTTCGTTCCGTTCGATTTCGTAGAATTCCTTTTACAAACGTTACGACAGAGGTACCGTTTGCTCAGCTCCTAATCTATAGAAACACTGAAATTTACAAGTGTCGCAAGCTCCATTATTTTGGTTTTTTTCTGATGTTGTTAGAACTCGATCCCACACACAAATATTCCTCTAATTAAAAAAAAAAGTTGAAATAAATAAAATAAAATTAGCACTTCGGGAATATTCGGAACGGCGTACCATCTTTCGTTTAGTTCCGTTCGATTTCGTAGAATTCCTTTTACAAACGTCACGACAGAGGTACGGTTTGCTCAGCTCCTAATCTATAGAAACACTGAAATTTAAACTGTCGCAAGATCCATTATTTTGTTTTTTTTCTGATGTTGTTGAACTCGATCCCACAAACAAATATTCCTCTAATTAAAAAAAAAAGTGGAAATTAATAAAAGAAAATTAGCACTTCGGAAATATTCGGAACGGCGTACTATCTTTCGTTTCGTTCCGTTCGATTTCGTAGAATTCCTTTTACAAACGTCACGACAGAGGTACCGTTTGCTAAGCTCCTAATCTATAGAAACACTGAAATTTAAACTGTCGCAAGATCCATTATTTTGTTTTTTTTCTGATGTTGTTGAACTCGATCCCACACACAAATATTCCTCTAATTAAAAAAAAAAGTGGAAATTAATAAAAGAAAATTAGCACTTCGGGAATATTCGGAACGGCCTACTATCTTTCGTTTCGTTCCGTTCGATTTCGTAGAATTTCTTTTTACAAACGTCATGCAAACATCACGACTGTGGTTACGTTGCTTGGGTCCTAATCTATCGAAACGCTGAAATTTAAACTGTCGCAAGCTCCATTATTTTGTTTTTTTTCTGATTTTGTTGAACTCGATCCCACACACAAATATTCCTCTAATTAAAAAAAAAAAGTGGAAATCAATAAAAGAAAATTAGCACTTCGGGAATATTCGGAACGGCGTATATCTTTCGTTTCGTTCCGTTCGATTTCGTAGAATTCCTTTTTCAAACGTCATGCAAACATCACGACTGTGGTTACGTTTGCTTGGGTCCTAATCTATCGAAACGCTTAAATTTAAACTGTCGCAAGCTCCATTATTTTGTTTTTTTTTCTGATGTTGTTGAACTCGATCCCACACACAAATATTCCTCTAATTAAAAAAAAAAGTGGAAATTAATAAAAGAAAATTAGCACTTCGGGAATATTCGGAACGGCGTATATCTTTCGTTTCGTTCCGTTCGATTTCGTAGAATTCCTTCTTCAAACGTCATGCAAACATCACGACTGTGGCTACGTTTGCTTGGGTCCTAATCTATCGAAATGCTGAAATTTAAACTGTCGCAAGCTCCATTATTTTGTTTTTTTTCTGATGTTGTTGAACTCGATCCCACACACAAATATTCCTCTAATTAAAAAAAAAAGTGGAAATTAATAAAAGAAAATTAGCACTTCGGGAATATTCGGAACGGCGTACTATCTTTCGTTTCGTTCCGTTCGATTTCGTAGAATTCCTTTTACAAACGTTACGACAGAGGTACCGTTTGCTCAGCTCCTAATCTATAGAAACACTGAAATTTACAAGTGTCGCAAGCTCCATTATTTTGTTTTTTTTCTGATGTTGGTGAACTCGATCCCACACACAAATATACCTCTAATTAAAAAAAAAAGTTGAAATAAATAAAATAAAATTAGCACTTCGGGAATATTCGGAACGGCGTACCATCTTTCGTTTAGTTCCGTTCGATTTCGTAGAATTCCTTTTACAAACGTCACGACAGAGGTACCGTTTGATCAGCTCCTAATCTATAGAAACACTGAAATTTAAACTGTCGCAAGATCCATTATTTTGTTTTTTTTCTGATGTTGTTGAACTCGATCTCACACACAAATATTCCTCTAATTAAAAAAAAAAGTGGAAATTAATAAAAGAAAATTAGCACTTCGGGAATATTCGGAACGGCGTACTATCTTTCGTTTCGTTCCGTTCGATTTCGTAGAATTCCTTTTACAAACGTCATGCAAACATCACGACTGTGGTTACGTTTGCTTGGGTCCTAATCTATCGAAATGCTGAAATTTAAACTGTCGCAAGCTCCATTATTTTGTTTTTTTTCTGATGTTGTTGAACTCGATCCCACACACAAATATTCCTCTAATTAAAAAAAAAAGTGGAAATTAATAAAAGAAAATTAGCACTTCGGGAATATTCGGAACGGCGTACTATCTTTCGTTTCGTTCCGTTCGATTTCGTAGAATTCCTTTTACAAACGTTACGACAGAGGTACCGTTTGCTCAGCTCCTAATCTATAGAAACACTGAAATTTACAAGTGTCGCAAGCTCCATTATTTTGTTTTTTTTCTGATGTTGGTGAACTCGATCCCACACACAAATATTCCTCTAATTAAAAAAAAAAGTTGAAATAAATAAAATAAAATTAGCACTTCGGGAATATTCGGAACGGCGTACTATCTTTCGTTTCGTTCCGTTCGATTTCGTAGAATTCCTTTTACAAACGTCACGACAGAGGTACCGTTTGCTAAGCTCCTAATCTATAGAAACACTGAAATTTAAACTGTCGCAAGATCCATTATTTTGTTTTTTTTCTGATGTTGTTGAACTCGATCCCACACACAAATATTCCTCTAATTAAAAAAAAAAGTTGAAATAAATAAAGTAAAATTAGCACTTCGGGAATATTCGGAACGGCCTACTATCTTTCGTTTCGTTCCGTTTGATTTCGTAGAATTCCTTTTACAAACGTCATGCAAACATCACGACTGTGGTTACGTTTGCTGGGGTCCTAATCTATCGAAACGCTTAAATTTAAACTGTCGCAAGCTCCATTATTTTGTTTTTTTTCTGATTTTGTTGAACTCGATCCCACACACAAATATTCCTCTAATTAAAAAAAAAAGTGGAAATCAATAAAAGAAAATTAGCACTTCGGGAATATTCGGAACGGCGTATATCTTTCGTTTCGTTCCGTTCGATTTCGTAGAATTCCTTTTTCAAACGTCATGCAAACATCACGACTGTGGTTACGTTTGCTTGGGTCCTAATCTATCGAAACGCTTAAATTTAAACTGTCGCAAGCTCCATTATTTTTTTTTTTTTTCTGATGTTGTTGAACTCGATCCCACACACAAATATTCCTCTAATTAAAAAAAAAAGTGGAAATTAATAAAAGAAAATTAGCACTTCGGGAATATTCGGAACGGCGTATATCTTTCGTTTCGTTCCGTTCGATTTCGTAGAATTCCTTTTTCAAACGTCATGCAAACATCACGACTGTGGTTACGTTTGCTTGGGTCCTAATCTATCGAAATGCTGAAATTTAAACTGTCGCAAGCTCCATTATTTTGTTTTTTTTCTGATGTTGTTGAACTCGATCCCACACACAAATATTCCTCTAATTAAAAAAAAAAGTGGAAATTAATAAAAGAAAATTAGCACTTCGGGAATATTCGGAACGGCGTACTATCTTTCGTTTCGTTCCGTTCGATTTCGTAGAATTCCTTTTACAAACGTTACGACAGAGGTACCGTTTGCTCAGCTCCTAATCTATAGAAACACTGAAATTTACAAGTGTCGCAAGCTCCATTATTTTGGTTTTTTTCTGATGTTGTTAGAACTCGATCCCACACACAAATATTCCTCTAATTAAAAAAAAAAGTTGAAATAAATAAAATAAAATTAGCACTTCGGGAATATTCGGAACGGCGTACCATCTTTCGTTTAGTTCCGTTCGATTTCGTAGAATTCCTTTTACAAACGTCACGACAGAGGTACGGTTTGCTCAGCTCCTAATCTATAGAAACACTGAAATTTAAACTGTCGCAAGATCCATTATTTTGTTTTTTTTCTGATGTTGTTGAACTCGATCCCACAAACAAATATTCCTCTAATTAAAAAAAAAAGTGGAAATTAATAAAAGAAAATTAGCACTTCGGAAATATTCGGAACGGCGTACTATCTTTCGTTTCGTTCCGTTCGATTTCGTAGAATTCCTTTTACAAACGTCACGACAGAGGTACCGTTTGCTAAGCTCCTAATCTATAGAAACACTGAAATTTAAACTGTCGCAAGCTCCATTATTTTGTTTTTTTTCTGATGTTGTTGAACTCGATCCCACACACAAATATTCCTCTAATTAAAAAAAAAAGTGGAAATTAATAAAAGAAAATTAGCACTTCGGGAATATTCGGAACGGCGTACTATCTTTCGTTTCGTTCCGTTCGATTTCGTAGAATTCCTTTTACAAACGTTACGACAGAGGTACCGTTTGCTCAGCTCCTAATCTATAGAAACACTGAAATTTACAAGTGTCGCAAGCTCCATTATTTTGTTTTTTTTCTGATGTTGGTGAACTCGATCCCACACACAAATATTCCTCTAATTAAAAAAAAAAGTTGAAATAAATAAAATAAAATTAGCACTTCGGGAATATTCGGAACGGCGTACTATCTTTCGTTTCGTTCCGTTCGATTTCGTAGAATTCCTTTTACAAACGTCACGACAGAGGTACCGTTTGCTAAGCTCCTAATCTATAGAAACACTGAAATTTAAACTGTCGCAAGATCCATTATTTTGTTTTTTTTCTGATGTTGTTGAACTCGATCCCACACACAAATATTCCTCTAATTAAAAAAAAAAGTGGAAATAAATAAAGTAAAATTAGCACTTCGGGAATATTCGGAACGGCCTACTATCTTTCGTTTCGTTCCGTTTGATTTCGTAGAATTCCTTTTACAAACGTCATGCAAACATCACGACTGTGGTTACGTTTGCTGGGGTCCTAATCTATCGAAACGCTGAAATTTAAACTGTCGCAAGCTCCATTATTTTGTTTTTTTTCTGATTTTGTTGAACTCGATCCCACACACAAATATTCCTCTAATTAAAAAAAAAAGTGGAAATCAATAAAAGAAAATTAGCACTTCGGGAATATTCGGAACGGCGTATATCTTTCGTTTCGTTCCGTTCGATTTCGTAGAATTCCTTTTTCAAACGTCATGCAAACATCACGACTGTGGTTACGTTTGCTTGGGTCCTAATCTATCGAAACGCTTAAATTTAAACTGTCGCAAGCTCCATTATTTTGTTTTTTTTTCTGATGTTGTTGAACTCGATCCCACACACAAATATTCCTCTAATTAAAAAAAAAAGTGGAAATTAATAAAAGAAAATTAGCACTTCGGGAATATTCGGAACGGCGTATATCTTTCGTTTCGTTCCGTTCGATTTCGTAGAATTCCTTTTTCAAACGTCATGCAAACATCACGACTGTGGTTACGTTTGCTTGGGTCCTAATCTATCGAAATGCTGAAATTTAAACTGTCGCAAGCTCCATTATTTTGTTTTTTTTCTGATGTTGTTGAACTCGATCCCACACACAAATATTCCTCTAATTAAAAAAAAAAGTGGAAATTAATAAAAGAAAATTAGCACTTCGGGAATATTCGGAACGGCGTACTATCTTTCGTTTCGTTCCGTTCGATTTCGTAGAATTCCTTTTACAAACGTTACGACAGAGGTACCGTTTGCTCAGCTCCTAATCTATAGAAACACTGAAATTTACAAGTGTCGCAAGCTCCATTATTTTGGTTTTTTTCTGATGTTGTTAGAACTCGATCCCACACACAAATATTCCTCTAATTAAAAAAAAAAGTTGAAATAAATAAAATAAAATTAGCACTTCGGGAATATTCGGAACGGCGTACCATCTTTCGTTTAGTTCCGTTCGATTTCGTAGAATTCCTTTTACAAACGTCACGACAGAGGTACGGTTTGCTCAGCTCCTAATCTATAGAAACACTGAAATTTAAACTGTCGCAAGATCCATTATTTTGTTTTTTTTCTGATGTTGTTGAACTCGATCCCACAAACAAATATTCCTCTAATTAAAAAAAAAAGTGGAAATTAATAAAAGAAAATTAGCACTTCGGAAATATTCGGAACGGCGTACTATCTTTCGTTTCGTTCCGTTCGATTTCGTAGAATTCCTTTTACAAACGTCACGACAGAGGTACCGTTTGCTAAGCTCCTAATCTATAGAAACACTGAAATTTAAACTGTCGCAAGATCCATTATTTTGTTTTTTTTCTGATGTTGTTGAACTCGATCCCACACACAAATATTCCTCTAATTAAAAAAAAAAGTGGAAATTAATAAAAGAAAATTAGCACTTCGGGAATATTCGGAACGGCCTACTATCTTTCGTTTCGTTCCGTTCGATTTCGTAGAATTTCTTTTTACAAACGTCATGCAAACATCACGACTGTGGTTACGTTTGCTTGGGTCCTAATCTATCGAAACGCTGAAATTTAAACTGTCGCAAGCTCCATTATTTTGTTTTTTTTCTGATTTTGTTGAACTCGATCCCACACACAAATATTCCTCTAATTAAAAAAAAAAAGTGGAAATCAATAAAAGAAAATTAGCACTTCGGGAATATTCGGAACGGCGTATATCTTTCGTTTCGTTCCGTTCGATTTCGTAGAATTCCTTTTTCAAACGTCATGCAAACATCACGACTGTGGTTACGTTTGCTTGGGTCCTAATCTATCGAAACGCTTAAATTTAAACTGTCGCAAGCTCCATTATTTTGTTTTTTTTTCTGATGTTGTTGAACTCGATCCCACACACAAATATTCCTCTAATTAAAAAAAAAAAGTGGAAATTAATAAAAGAAAATTAGCACTTCGGGAATATTCGGAACGGCGTATATCTTTCGTTTCGTTCCGTTCGATTTCGTAGAATTCCTTCTTCAAACGTCATGCAAACATCACGACTGTGGTTACGTTTGCTTGGGTCCTAATCTATCGAAATGCTGAAATTTAAACTGTCGCAAGCTCCATTATTTTGTTTTTTTTCTGATGTTGTTGAACTCGATCCCACACACAAATATTCCTCTAATTAAAAAAAAAAGTGGAAATTAATAAAAGAAAATTAGCACTTCGGGAATATTCGGAACGGCGTACTATCTTTCGTTTCGTTCCGTTCGATTTCGTAGAATTCCTTTTACAAACGTTACGACAGAGGTACCGTTTGCTCAGCTCCTAATCTATAGAAACACTGAAATTTACAAGTGTCGCAAGCTCCATTATTTTGTTTTTTTTCTGATGTTGGTGAACTCGATCTCACACACAAATATTCCTCTAATTAAAAAAAAAAGTTGAAATAAATAAAATAAAATTAGCACTTCGGGAATATTCGGAACGGCGTACCATCTTTCGTTTAGTTCCGTTCGATTTCGTAGAATTCCTTTTACAAACGTCACGACAGAGGTACCGTTTGATCAGCTCCTAATCTATAGAAACACTGAAATTTAAACTGTCGCAAGATCCATTATTTTGTTTTTTTTCTGATGTTGTTGAACTCGATCCCACACACAAATATTCCTCTAATTAAAAAAAAAAGTGGAAATTAATAAAAGAAAATTAGCACTTCGGGAATATTCGGAACGGCGTACTATCTTTCGTTTCGTTCCGTTCGATTTCGTAGAATTCCTTTTACAAACGTCATGCAAACATCACGACTGTGGTTACGTTTGCTTGGGTCCTAATCTATCGAAATGCTGAAATTTAAACTGTCGCAAGCTCCATTATTTTGTTTTTTTTCTGATGTTGTTGAACTCGATCCCACACACAAATATTCCTCTAATTAAAAAAAAAAGTGGAAATTAATAAAAGAAAATTAGCACTTCGGGAATATTCGGAACGGCGTACTATCTTTCGTTTCGTTCCGTTCGATTTCGTAGAATTCCTTTTACAAACGTTACGACAGAGGTACCGTTTGCTCAGCTCCTAATCTATAGAAACACTGAAATTTACAAGTGTCGCAAGCTCCATTATTTTGTTTTTTTTCTGATGTTGGTGAACTCGATCCCACACACAAATATTCCTCTAATTAAAAAAAAAAGTTGAAATAAATAAAATAAAATTAGCACTTCGGGAATATTCGGAACGGCGTACCATCTTTCGTTTAGTTCCGTTCGATTTCGTAGAATTCCTTTTACAAACGTCACGACAGAGGTACCGTTTGATCAGCTCCTAATCTATAGAAACACTGAAATTTAAACTGTCGCAAGATCCATTATTTTGTTTTTTTTCTGATGTTGTTGAACTCGATCCCACACACAAATATTCCTCTAATTAAAAAAAAAAGTGGAAATTAATAAAAGAAAATTAGCACTTCGGGAATATTCGGAACGGCGTACTATCTTTCGTTTCGTTCCGTTCGATTTCGTAGAATTCCTTTTACAAACGTTACGACAGAGGTACCGTTTGCTCAGCTCCTAATCTATAGAAACACTGAAATTTACAAGTGTCGCAAGCTCCATTATTTTGTTTTTTTTCTGATGTTGGTGAACTCGATCCCACACACAAATATTCCTCTAATTAAAAAAAAAAGTTGAAATAAATAAAATAAAATTAGCACTTCGGGAATATTCGGAACGGCGTACCATCTTTCGTTTAGTTCCGTTCGATTTCGTAGAATTCCTTTTACAAACGTCACGACAGAGGTACCGTTTGATCAGCTCCTAATCTATAGAAACACTGAAATTTAAACTGTCGCAAGATCCATTATTTTGTTTTTTTTCTGATGTTGGTGAACTCGATCCCACACACAAATATTCCTCTAATTAAAAAAAAAAGTTGAAATAAATAAAATAAAATTAGCACTTCGGGAATATTCGGAACGGCGTACCATCTTTCGTTTCGTTCCGTTCGATTTCGTAGAATTCCTTTTACAAACGTCATGCAAACATCACGACTGTGGTTACGTTTGCTTGGGTCCTAATCTATCGAAATGCTGAAATTTAAACTGTCGCAAGCTCCATTATTTTGTTTTTTTTCTGATGTTGTTGAACTCGATCCCACACACAAATATTCCTCTAATTAAAAAAAAAAGTGGAAATTAATAAAAGAAAATTAGCACTTCGGGAATATTCGGAACGGCGTACTATCTTTCGTTTCGTTCCGTTCGATTTCGTAGAATTCCTTTTACAAACGTTACGACAGAGGTACCGTTTGCTCAGCTCCTAATCTATAGAAACACTGAAATTTACAAGTGTCGCAAGCTCCATTATTTTGTTTTTTTTCTGATGTTGGTGAACTCGATCCCACACACAAATATTCCTCTAATTAAAAAAAAAAGTTGAAATAAATAAAATAAAATTAGCACTTCGGGAATATTCGGAACGGCGTACCATCTTTCGTTTAGTTCCGTTCGATTTCGTAGAATTCCTTTTACAAACGTCACGACAGAGGTACCGTTTGATCAGCTCCTAATCTATAGAAACACTGAAATTTAAACTGTCGCAAGATCCATTATTTTGTTTTTTTTCTGATGTTGTTGAACTCGATCCCACACACAAATATTCCTCTAATTAAAAAAAAAAGTGGAAATTAATAAAAGAAAATTAGCACTTCGGGAATATTCGGAACGGCGTACTATCTTTCGTTTCGTTCCGTTCGATTTCGTAGAATTCCTTTTACAAACGTTACGACAGAGGTACCGTTTGCTCAGCTCCTAATCTATAGAAACACTGAAATTTACAAGTGTCGCAAGCTCCATTATTTTGTTTTTTTTCTGATGTTGGTGAACTCGATCCCACACACAAATATTCCTCTAATTAAAAAAAAAAGTTGAAATAAATAAAATAAAATTAGCACTTCGGGAATATTCGGAACGGCGTACCATCTTTCGTTTAGTTCCGTTCGATTTCGTAGAATTCCTTTTACAAACGTCACGACAGAGGTACCGTTTGATCAGCTCCTAATCTATAGAAACACTGAAATTTAAACTGTCGCAAGATCCATTATTTTGTTTTTTTTCTGATGTTGGTGAACTCGATCCCACACACAAATATTCCTCTAATTAAAAAAAAAAGTTGAAATAAATAAAATAAAATTAGCACTTCGGGAATATTCGGAACGGCGTACCATCTTTCGTTTAGTTCCGTTCGATTTCGTAGAATTCCTTTTACAAACGTCACGACAGAGGTACCGTTTGCTCAGCTCCTAATCTATAGAAACACTGAAATTTAAACTGTCGCAAGAACCATTATTTTGTTTTTTTTCTGATGTTGTTGAACTCGATCCCACAAACAAATATTCCTCTAATTAAAAAAAAAAGTGGAAATTAATAAAAGAAAATTAGCACTTCGGAAATATTCGGAACGGCGTACTATCTTTCGTTTCGTTCCGTTCGATTTCGTAGAATTCCTTTTACAAACGTTACGACAGAGGTACCGTTTGCTCAGCTCCTAATCTATAGAAACACTGAAATTTACAAGTGTCGCAAGCTCCATTATTTTGGTTTTTTTCTGATGTTGTTAGAACTCGATCCCACACACAAATATTCCTCTAATTAAAAAAAAAAGTTGAAATAAATAAAATAAAATTAGCACTTCGGGAATATTCGGAACGGCGTACCATCTTTCGTTTAGTTCCGTTCGATTTCGTAGAATTCCTTTTACAAACGTCACGACAGAGGTACCGTTTGATCAGCTCCTAATCTATAGAAACACTAAAATTTAAACTGTCGCAAGATCCATTATTTTGTTTTTTTTCTGATGTTGTTGAACTCGATCCCACAAACAAATATTCCTCTAATTAAAAAAAAAAGTGGAAATTAATAAAAGAAAATTAGCACTTCGGAAATATTCGGAACGGCGTACTATCTTGCGTTTCGTTCCGTTCGATTTCGTAGAATTCCTTTTACAAACGTTACGACAGAGGTACCGTTTGCTCAGCTCCTAATCTATAGAAACACTGAAATTTACAAGTGTCGCAAGCTCCATTATTTTGTTTTTTTTCTGATGTTGGTGAACTCGATCCCACACACTAATATTCCTCTAATTAAAAAAAAAAGTTGAAATAAATAAAATAAAATTAGCACTTCGGGAATATTCGGAACGGCGTACCCTCTTTCGTTTAGTTCCGTTCGATTTCGTAGAATTCCTTTTACAAACGTCACGACAGAGGTACCGTTTGCTCAGCTCCTAATCTATAGAAACACTGAAATTTAAACTGTCGCAAGATCCATTATTTTGTTTTTTTTCTGATGTTGTTGAACTCGATCCCACAAACAAATATTCCTCTAATTAAAAAAAAAAGTGGAAATTAATAAAAGAAAATTAGCACTTCGGAAATATTCGGAACGGCGTACTATCTTTCGTTTCGTTCCGTTCGATTTCGTAGAATTCCTTTTACAAACGTTACGACAGAGGTACCGTTTGCTCAGCTCCTAATCTATAGAAACACTGAAATTTACAAGTGTCGCAAGCTCCATTATTTTGGTTTTTTTCTGATGTTGTTAGAACTCGATCCCACACACAAATATTCCTCTAATTAAAAAAAAAAGTTGAAATAAATAAAATAAAATTAGCACTTCGGGAATATTCGGAACGGCGTACCATCTTTCGTTTAGTTCCGTTCGATTTCGTAGAATTCCTTTTACAAACGTTACGACAGAGGTACCGTTTGCTCAGCTCCTAATCTATAGAAACACTGAAATTTACAAGTGTCGCAAGCTCCATTATTTTGTTTTTTTTCTGATGTTGTTGAACTCGATCCCACACACAAATATTCCTCTAATTAAAAAAAAAAGTGGAAATTAATAAAAGAAAATTAGCACTTCGGGAATATTCGGAACGGCGTACTATCTTTCGTTTCGTTCCGTTCGATTTCGTAGAATTCCTTTTACAAACGTCATGCAAACATCACGACTGTGGTTACGTTTGCTTGGGTCCTAATCTATCGAAATGCTGAAATTTAAACTGTCGCAAGCTCCATTATTTTGTTTTTTTTCTGATGTTGTTGAACTCGATCCCACACACAAATATTCCTCTAATTAAAAAAAAAAGTGGAAATTAATAAAAGAAAATTAGCACTTCGGGAATATTCGGAACGGCGTACTATCTTTCGTTTCGTTCCGTTCGATTTCGTAGAATTCCTTTTACAAACGTTACGACAGAGGTACCGTTTGCTCAGCTCCTAATCTATAGAAACACTGAAATTTACAAGTGTCGCAAGCTCCATTATTTTGTTTTTTTTCTGATGTTGGTGAACTCGATCCCACACACAAATATTCCTCTAATTAAAAAAAAAAGTTGAAATAAATAAAATAAAATTAGCACTTCGGGAATATTCGGAACGGCGTACCATCTTTCGTTTAGTTCCGTTCGATTTCGTAGAATTCCTTTTACAAACGTCACGACAGAGGTACCGTTTGATCAGCTCCTAATCTATAGAAACACTGAAATTTAAACTGTCGCAAGATCCATTATTTTGTTTTTTTTCTGATGTTGTTGAACTCGATCCCACACACAAATATTCCTCTAATTAAAAAAAAAAGTTGAAATAAATAAAATAAAATTAGCACTTCGGGAATATTCGGAACGGCGTACCCTCTTTCGTTTAGTTCCGTTCGATTTCGTAGAATTCCTTTTACAAACGTCACGACAGAGGTACCGTTTGCTCAGCTCCTAATCTATAGAAACACTGAAATTTAAACTGTCGCAAGATCCATTATTTTGTTTTTTTTCTGATGTTGTTGAACTCGATCCCACAAACAAATATTCCTCTAATTAAAAAAAAAAGTGGAAATTAATAAAAGAAAATTAGCACTTCGGAAATATTCGGAACGGCGTACTATCTTTCGTTTCGTTCCGTTCGATTTCGTAGAATTCCTTTTACAAACGTTACGACAGAGGTACCGTTTGCTCAGCTCCTAATCTATAGAAACACTGAAATTTACAAGTGTCGCAAGCTCCATTATTTTGTTTTTTTTCTGATGTTGGTGAACTCGATCCCACACACAAATATTCCTCTAATTAAAAAAAAAAGTTGAAATAAATAAAATAAAATTAGCACTTCGGGAATATTCGGAACGGCGTACCATCTTTCGTTTAGTTCCGTTCGATTTCGTAGAATTCCTTTTACAAACGTCACGACAGAGGTACCGTTTGATCAGCTCCTAATCTATAGAAACACTGAAATTTAAACTGTCGCAAGATCCATTATTTTGTTTTTTTTCTGATGTTGTTGAACTCGATCCCACACACAAATATTCCTCTAATTAAAAAAAAAAGTGGAAATTAATAAAAGAAAATTAGCACTTCGGGAATATTCGGAACGGCGTACTATCTTTCGTTTCGTTCCGTTCGATTTCGTAGAATTCCTTTTACAAACGTTACGACAGAGGTACCGTTTGCTCAGCTCCTAATCTATAGAAACACTGAAATTTACAAGTGTCGCAAGCTCCATTATTTTGTTTTTTTTCTGATGTTGGTGAACTCGATCCCACACACAAATATTCCTCTAATTAAAAAAAAAAGTTGAAATAAATAAAATAAAATTAGCACTTCGGGAATATTCGGAACGGCGTACCATCTTTCGTTTAGTTCCGTTCGATTTCGTAGAATTCCTTTTACAAACGTCACGACAGAGGTACCGTTTGATCAGCTCCTAATCTATAGAAACACTGAAATTTAAACTGTCGCAAGATCCATTATTTTGTTTTTTTTCTGATGTTGGTGAACTCGATCCCACACACAAATATTCCTCTAATTAAAAAAAAAAGTTGAAATAAATAAAATAAAATTAGCACTTCGGGAATATTCGGAACGGCGTACCATCTTTCGTTTCGTTCCGTTCGATTTCGTAGAATTCCTTTTACAAACGTCATGCAAACATCACGACTGTGGTTACGTTTGCTTGGGTCCTAATCTATCGAAATGCTGAAATTTAAACTGTCGCAAGCTCCATTATTTTGTTTTTTTTCTGATGTTGTTGAACTCGATCCCACACACAAATATTCCTCTAATTAAAAAAAAAAGTGGAAATTAATAAAAGAAAATTAGCACTTCGGGAATATTCGGAACGGCGTACTATCTTTCGTTTCGTTCCGTTCGATTTCGTAGAATTCCTTTTACAAACGTTACGACAGAGGTACCGTTTGCTCAGCTCCTAATCTATAGAAACACTGAAATTTACAAGTGTCGCAAGCTCCATTATTTTGTTTTTTTTCTGATGTTGGTGAACTCGATCCCACACACAAATATTCCTCTAATTAAAAAAAAAAGTTGAAATAAATAAAATAAAATTAGCACTTCGGGAATATTCGGAACGGCGTACCATCTTTCGTTTAGTTCCGTTCGATTTCGTAGAATTCCTTTTACAAACGTCACGACAGAGGTACCGTTTGATCAGCTCCTAATCTATAGAAACACTGAAATTTAAACTGTCGCAAGATCCATTATTTTGTTTTTTTTCTGATGTTGTTGAACTCGATCCCACACACAAATATTCCTCTAATTAAAAAAAAAAGTGGAAATTAATAAAAGAAAATTAGCACTTCGGGAATATTCGGAACGGCGTACTATCTTTCGTTTCGTTCCGTTCGATTTCGTAGAATTCCTTTTACAAACGTTACGACAGAGGTACCGTTTGCTCAGCTCCTAATCTATAGAAACACTGAAATTTACAAGTGTCGCAAGCTCCATTATTTTGTTTTTTTTCTGATGTTGGTGAACTCGATCCCACACACAAATATTCCTCTAATTAAAAAAAAAAGTTGAAATAAATAAAATAAAATTAGCACTTCGGGAATATTCGGAACGGCGTACCATCTTTCGTTTAGTTCCGTTCGATTTCGTAGAATTCCTTTTACAAACGTCACGACAGAGGTACCGTTTGATCAGCTCCTAATCTATAGAAACACTGAAATTTAAACTGTCGCAAGATCCATTATTTTGTTTTTTTTCTGATGTTGGTGAACTCGATCCCACACACAAATATTCCTCTAATTAAAAAAAAAAGTTGAAATAAATAAAATAAAATTAGCACTTCGGGAATATTCGGAACGGCGTACCATCTTTCGTTTAGTTCCGTTCGATTTCGTAGAATTCCTTTTACAAACGTCACGACAGAGGTACCGTTTGCTCAGCTCCTAATCTATAGAAACACTGAAATTTAAACTGTCGCAAGAACCATTATTTTGTTTTTTTTCTGATGTTGTTGAACTCGATCCCACAAACAAATATTCCTCTAATTAAAAAAAAAAGTGGAAATTAATAAAAGAAAATTAGCACTTCGGAAATATTCGGAACGGCGTACTATCTTTCGTTTCGTTCCGTTCGATTTCGTAGAATTCCTTTTACAAACGTTACGACAGAGGTACCGTTTGCTCAGCTCCTAATCTATAGAAACACTGAAATTTACAAGTGTCGCAAGCTCCATTATTTTGGTTTTTTTCTGATGTTGTTAGAACTCGATCCCACACACAAATATTCCTCTAATTAAAAAAAAAAGTTGAAATAAATAAAATAAAATTAGCACTTCGGGAATATTCGGAACGGCGTACCATCTTTCGTTTAGTTCCGTTCGATTTCGTAGAATTCCTTTTACAAACGTCACGACAGAGGTACCGTTTGATCAGCTCCTAATCTATAGAAACACTAAAATTTAAACTGTCGCAAGATCCATTATTTTGTTTTTTTTCTGATGTTGTTGAACTCGATCCCACAAACAAATATTCCTCTAATTAAAAAAAAAAGTGGAAATTAATAAAAGAAAATTAGCACTTCGGAAATATTCGGAACGGCGTACTATCTTGCGTTTCGTTCCGTTCGATTTCGTAGAATTCCTTTTACAAACGTTACGACAGAGGTACCGTTTGCTCAGCTCCTAATCTATAGAAACACTGAAATTTACAAGTGTCGCAAGCTCCATTATTTTGTTTTTTTTCTGATGTTGGTGAACTCGATCCCACACACTAATATTCCTCTAATTAAAAAAAAAAGTTGAAATAAATAAAATAAAATTAGCACTTCGGGAATATTCGGAACGGCGTACCCTCTTTCGTTTAGTTCCGTTCGATTTCGTAGAATTCCTTTTACAAACGTCACGACAGAGGTACCGTTTGCTCAGCTCCTAATCTATAGAAACACTGAAATTTAAACTGTCGCAAGATCCATTATTTTGTTTTTTTTCTGATGTTGTTGAACTCGATCCCACAAACAAATATTCCTCTAATTAAAAAAAAAAGTGGAAATTAATAAAAGAAAATTAGCACTTCGGAAATATTCGGAACGGCGTACTATCTTTCGTTTCGTTCCGTTCGATTTCGTAGAATTCCTTTTACAAACGTTACGACAGAGGTACCGTTTGCTCAGCTCCTAATCTATAGAAACACTGAAATTTACAAGTGTCGCAAGCTCCATTATTTTGGTTTTTTTCTGATGTTGTTAGAACTCGATCCCACACACAAATATTCCTCTAATTAAAAAAAAAAGTTGAAATAAATAAAATAAAATTAGCACTTCGGGAATATTCGGAACGGCGTACCATCTTTCGTTTAGTTCCGTTCGATTTCGTAGAATTCCTTTTACAAACGTTACGACAGAGGTACCGTTTGCTCAGCTCCTAATCTATAGAAACACTGAAATTTACAAGTGTCGCAAGCTCCATTATTTTGTTTTTTTTCTGATGTTGTTGAACTCGATCCCACACACAAATATTCCTCTAATTAAAAAAAAAAGTGGAAATTAATAAAAGAAAATTAGCACTTCGGGAATATTCGGAACGGCGTACTATCTTTCGTTTCGTTCCGTTCGATTTCGTAGAATTCCTTTTACAAACGTCATGCAAACATCACGACTGTGGTTACGTTTGCTTGGGTCCTAATCTATCGAAATGCTGAAATTTAAACTGTCGCAAGCTCCATTATTTTGTTTTTTTTCTGATGTTGTTGAACTCGATCCCACACACAAATATTCCTCTAATTAAAAAAAAAAGTGGAAATTAATAAAAGAAAATTAGCACTTCGGGAATATTCGGAACGGCGTACTATCTTTCGTTTCGTTCCGTTCGATTTCGTAGAATTCCTTTTACAAACGTTACGACAGAGGTACCGTTTGCTCAGCTCCTAATCTATAGAAACACTGAAATTTACAAGTGTCGCAAGCTCCATTATTTTGTTTTTTTTCTGATGTTGGTGAACTCGATCCCACACACAAATATTCCTCTAATTAAAAAAAAAAGTTGAAATAAATAAAATAAAATTAGCACTTCGGGAATATTCGGAACGGCGTACCATCTTTCGTTTAGTTCCGTTCGATTTCGTAGAATTCCTTTTACAAACGTCACGACAGAGGTACCGTTTGATCAGCTCCTAATCTATAGAAACACTGAAATTTAAACTGTCGCAAGATCCATTATTTTGTTTTTTTTCTGATGTTGTTGAACTCGATCCCACACACAAATATTCCTCTAATTAAAAAAAAAAGTTGAAATAAATAAAATAAAATTAGCACTTCGGGAATATTCGGAACGGCGTACCCTCTTTCGTTTAGTTCCGTTCGATTTCGTAGAATTCCTTTTACAAACGTCACGACAGAGGTACCGTTTGCTCAGCTCCTAATCTATAGAAACACTGAAATTTAAACTGTCGCAAGATCCATTATTTTGTTTTTTTTCTGATGTTGTTGAACTCGATCCCACAAACAAATATTCCTCTAATTAAAAAAAAAAGTGGAAATTAATAAAAGAAAATTAGCACTTCGGAAATATTCGGAACGGCGTACTATCTTTCGTTTCGTTCCGTTCGATTTCGTAGAATTCCTTTTACAAACGTTACGACAGAGGTACCGTTTGCTCAGCTCCTAATCTATAGAAACACTGAAATTTACAAGTGTCGCAAGCTCCATTATTTTGGTTTTTTTCTGATGTTGTTAGAACTCGATCCCACACACAAATATTCCTCTAATTAAAAAAAAAAGTTGAAATAAATAAAATAAAATTAGCACTTCGGGAATATTCGGAACGGCGTACCATCTTTCGTTTAGTTCCGTTCGATTTCGTAGAATTCCTTTTACAAACGTTACGACAGAGGTACCGTTTGCTCAGCTCCTAATCTATAGAAACACTGAAATTTACAAGTGTCGCAAGCTCCATTATTTTGTTTTTTTTCTGATGTTGTTGAACTCGATCCCACACACAAATATTCCTCTAATTAAAAAAAAAAGTGGAAATTAATAAAAGAAAATTAGCACTTCGGGAATATTCGGAACGGCGTACTATCTTTCGTTTCGTTCCGTTCGATTTCGTAGAATTCCTTTTACAAACGTCATGCAAACATCACGACTGTGGTTACGTTTGCTTGGGTCCTAATCTATCGAAATGCTGAAATTTAAACTGTCGCAAGCTCCATTATTTTGTTTTTTTTCTGATGTTGTTGAACTCGATCCCACACACAAATATTCCTCTAATTAAAAAAAAAAGTGGAAATTAATAAAAGAAAATTAGCACTTCGGGAATATTCGGAACGGCGTACTATCTTTCGTTTCGTTCCGTTCGATTTCGTAGAATTCCTTTTACAAACGTTACGACAGAGGTACCGTTTGCTCAGCTCCTAATCTATAGAAACACTGAAATTTACAAGTGTCGCAAGCTCCATTATTTTGTTTTTTTTCTGATGTTGGTGAACTCGATCCCACACACAAATATTCCTCTAATTAAAAAAAAAAGTTGAAATAAATAAAATAAAATTAGCACTTCGGGAATATTCGGAACGGCGTACCATCTTTCGTTTAGTTCCGTTCGATTTCGTAGAATTCCTTTTACAAACGTCACGACAGAGGTACCGTTTGATCAGCTCCTAATCTATAGAAACACTGAAATTTACAAGTGTCGCAAGCTCCATTATTTTGTTTTTTTTCTGATGTTGGTGAACTCGATCCCACACACAAATATTCCTCTAATTAAAAAAAAAAGTTGAAATAAATAAAATAAAATTAGCACTTCGGGAATATTCGGAACGGCGTACCATCTTTCGTTTAGTTCCGTTCGATTTCGTAGAATTCCTTTTACAAACGTCACGACAGAGGTACCGTTTGCTCAGCTCCTAATCTATAGAAACACTGAAATTTACAAGTGTCGCAAGCTCCATTATTTTGTTTTTTTTCTGATGTTGGTGAACTCGATCCCACACACAAATATTCCTCTAATTAAAAAAAAAAGTTGAAATAAATAAAATAAAATTAGCACTTCGGGAATATTCGGAACGGCGTACCCTCTTTCGTTTAGTTCCGTTCGATTTCGTAGAATTCCTTTTACAAACGTCACGACAGAGGTACCGTTTGCTCAGCTCCTAATCTATAGAAACACTGAAATTTAAACTGTCGCAAGATCCATTATTTTGTTTTTTTTCTGATGTTGTTGAACTCGATCCCACAAACAAATATTCCTCTAATTAAAAAAAAAAGTGGAAATTAATAAAAGAAAATTAGCACTTCGGAAATATTCGGAACGGCGTACTATCTTTCGTTTCGTTCCGTTCGATTTCGTAGAATTCCTTTTACAAACGTTACGACAGAGGTACCGTTTGCTCAGCTCCTAATCTATAGAAACACTGAAATTTACAAGTGTCGCAAGCTCCATTATTTTGGTTTTTTTCTGATGTTGTTAGAACTCGATCCCACACACAAATATTCCTCTAATTAAAAAAAAAAGTTGAAATAAATAAAATAAAATTAGCACTTCGGGAATATTCGGAACGGCGTACCATCTTTCGTTTAGTTCCGTTCGATTTCGTAGAATTCCTTTTACAAACGTTACGACAGAGGTACCGTTTGCTCAGCTCCTAATCTATAGAAACACTGAAATTTACAAGTGTCGCAAGCTCCATTATTTTGTTTTTTTTCTGATGTTGGTGAACTCGATCCCACACACAAATATTCCTCTAATTAAAAAAAAAAGTTGAAATAAATAAAATAAAATTAGCACTTCGGGAATATTCGGAACGGCGTACCATCTTTCGTTTAGTTCCGTTCGATTTCGTAGAATTCCTTTTACAAACGTCACGACAGAGGTACCGTTTGCTCAGCTCCTAATCTATAGAAACACTGAAATTTACAAGTGTCGCAAGCTCCATTATTTTGTTTTTTTTCTGATGTTGGTGAACTCGATCCCACACACAAATATTCCTCTAATTAAAAAAAAAAGTTGAAATAAATAAAATAAAATTAGCACTTCGGGAATATTCGGAACGGCGTACCATCTTTCGTTTAGTTCCGTTCGATTTCGTAGAATTCCTTTTACAAACGTTACGACAGAGGTACCGTTTGCTCAGCTCCTAATCTATAGAAACACTGAAATTTACAAGTGTCGCAAGCTCCATTATTTTGTTTTTTTTCTGATGTTGTTGAACTCGATCCCACACACAAATATTCCTCTAATTAAAAAAAAAAGTGGAAATTAATAAAAGAAAATTAGCACTTCGGGAATATTCGGAACGGCGTACTATCTTTCGTTTCGTTCCGTTCGATTTCGTAGAATTCCTTTTACAAACGTCATGCAAACATCACGACTGTGGTTACGTTTGCTTGGGTCCTAATCTATCGAAATGCTGAAATTTAAACTGTCGCAAGCTCCATTATTTTGTTTTTTTTCTGATGTTGTTGAACTCGATCCCACACACAAATATTCCTCTAATTAAAAAAAAAAGTGGAAATTAATAAAAGAAAATTAGCACTTCGGGAATATTCGGAACGGCGTACTATCTTTCGTTTCGTTCCGTTCGATTTCGTAGAATTCCTTTTACAAACGTTACGACAGAGGTACCGTTTGCTCAGCTCCTAATCTATAGAAACACTGAAATTTACAAGTGTCGCAAGCTCCATTATTTTGTTTTTTTTCTGATGTTGGTGAACTCGATCCCACACACAAATATTCCTCTAATTAAAAAAAAAAGTTGAAATAAATAAAATAAAATTAGCACTTCGGGAATATTCGGAACGGCGTACCATCTTTCGTTTAGTTCCGTTCGATTTCGTAGAATTCCTTTTACAAACGTCACGACAGAGGTACCGTTTGATCAGCTCCTAATCTATAGAAACACTGAAATTTACAAGTGTCGCAAGCTCCATTATTTTGTTTTTTTTCTGATGTTGGTGAACTCGATCCCACACACAAATATTCCTCTAATTAAAAAAAAAAGTTGAAATAAATAAAATAAAATTAGCACTTCGGGAATATTCGGAACGGCGTACCATCTTTCGTTTAGTTCCGTTCGATTTCGTAGAATTCCTTTTACAAACGTCACGACAGAGGTACCGTTTGCTCAGCTCCTAATCTATAGAAACACTGAAATTTACAAGTGTCGCAAGCTCCATTATTTTGTTTTTTTTCTGATGTTGGTGAACTCGATCCCACACACAAATATTCCTCTAATTAAAAAAAAAAGTTGAAATAAATAAAATAAAATTAGCACTTCGGGAATATTCGGAACGGCGTACCCTCTTTCGTTTAGTTCCGTTCGATTTCGTAGAATTCCTTTTACAAACGTCACGACAGAGGTACCGTTTGCTCAGCTCCTAATCTATAGAAACACTGAAATTTAAACTGTCGCAAGATCCATTATTTTGTTTTTTTTCTGATGTTGTTGAACTCGATCCCACAAACAAATATTCCTCTAATTAAAAAAAAAAGTGGAAATTAATAAAAGAAAATTAGCACTTCGGAAATATTCGGAACGGCGTACTATCTTTCGTTTCGTTCCGTTCGATTTCGTAGAATTCCTTTTACAAACGTTACGACAGAGGTACCGTTTGCTCAGCTCCTAATCTATAGAAACACTGAAATTTACAAGTGTCGCAAGCTCCATTATTTTGGTTTTTTTCTGATGTTGTTAGAACTCGATCCCACACACAAATATTCCTCTAATTAAAAAAAAAAGTTGAAATAAATAAAATAAAATTAGCACTTCGGGAATATTCGGAACGGCGTACCATCTTTCGTTTAGTTCCGTTCGATTTCGTAGAATTCCTTTTACAAACGTTACGACAGAGGTACCGTTTGCTCAGCTCCTAATCTATAGAAACACTGAAATTTACAAGTGTCGCAAGCTCCATTATTTTGTTTTTTTTCTGATGTTGGTGAACTCGATCCCACACACAAATATTCCTCTAATTAAAAAAAAAAGTTGAAATAAATAAAATAAAATTAGCACTTCGGGAATATTCGGAACGGCGTACCATCTTTCGTTTAGTTCCGTTCGATTTCGTAGAATTCCTTTTACAAACGTCACGACAGAGGTACCGTTTGCTCAGCTCCTAATCTATAGAAACACTGAAATTTACAAGTGTCGCAAGCTCCATTATTTTGTTTTTTTTCTGATGTTGGTGAACTCGATCCCACACACAAATATTCCTCTAATTAAAAAAAAAAGTTGAAATAAATAAAATAAAATTAGCACTTCGGGAATATTCGGAACGGCGTACCATCTTTCGTTTAGTTCCGTTCGATTTCGTAGAATTCCTTTTACAAACGTCACGACAGAGGTACCGTTTGCTCAGCTCCTAATCTATAGAAACACTGAAATTTAAACTGTCGCAAGATCCATTATTTTGTTTTTTTTCTGATGTTGTTGAACTCGATCCCACAAACAAATATTCCTCTAATTAAAAAAAAAAGTGGAAATTAATAAAAGAAAATTAGCACTTCGGAAATATTCGGAACGGCGTACTATCTTTCGTTTCGTTCCGTTCGATTTCGTAGAATTCCTTTTACAAACGTTACGACAGAGGTACCGTTTGCTCAGCTCCTAATCTATAGAAACACTGAAATTTACAAGTGTCGCAAGCTCCATTATTTTGGTTTTTTTCTGATGTTGTTAGAACTCGATCCCACACACAAATATTCCTCTAATTAAAAAAAAAAGTTGAAATAAATAAAATAAAATTAGCACTTCGGGAATATTCGGAACGGCGTACCATCTTTCGTTTAGTTCCGTTCGATTTCGTAGAATTCCTTTTACAAACGTCACGACAGAGGTACCGTTTGATCAGCTCCTAATCTATAGAAACACTGAAATTTAAACTGTCGCAAGAACCATTATTTTGTTTTTTTTCTGATGTTGTTGAACTCGATCCCACAAACAAATATTCCTCTAATTAAAAAAAAAAGTGGAAATTAATAAAAGAAAATTAGCACTTCGGAAATATTCGGAACGGCGTACTATCTTGCGTTTCGTTCCGTTCGATTTCGTAGAATTCCTTTTACAAACGTTACGACAGAGGTACCGTTTGCTCAGCTCCTAATCTATAGAAACACTGAAATTTACAAGTGTCGCAAGCTCCATTATTTTGTTTTTTTTCTGATGTTGGTGAACTCGATCCCACACACAAATATTCCTCTAATTAAAAAAAAAAGTTGAAATAAATAAAATAAAATTAGCACTTCGGGAATATTCGGAACGGCGTACCATCTTTCGTTTAGTTCCGTTCGATTTCGTAGAATTCCTTTTACAAACGTCACGACAGAGGTACCGTTTGCTCAGCTCCTAATCTATAGAAACACTGAAATTTAAACTGTCGCAAGATCCATTATTTTGTTTTTTTTCTGATGTTGTTGAACTCGATCCCACAAACAAATATTCCTCTAATTAAAAAAAAAAGTGGAAATTAATAAAAGAAAATTAGCACTTCGGAAATATTCGGAACGGCGTACTATCTTGCGTTTCGTTCCGTTCGATTTCGTAGAATTCCTTTTACAAACGTTACGACAGAGGTACCGTTTGCTCAGCTCCTAATCTATAGAAACACTGAAATTTACAAGTGTCGCAAGCTCCATTATTTTGTTTTTTTTCTGATGTTGGTGAACTCGATCCCACACACAAATATTCCTCTAATTAAAAAAAAAAGTTGAAATAAATAAAATAAAATTAGCACTTCGGGAATATTCGGAACGGCGTACCCTCTTTCGTTTAGTTCCGTTCGATTTCGTAGAATTCCTTTTACAAACGTCACGACAGAGGTACCGTTTGCTCAGCTCCTAATCTATAGAAACACTGAAATTTAAACTGTCGCAAGATCCATTATTTTGTTTTTTTTCTGATGTTGTTGAACTCGATCCCACAAACAAATATTCCTCTAATTAAAAAAAAAAGTGGAAATTAATAAAAGAAAATTAGCACTTCGGAAATATTCGGAACGGCGTACTATCTTTC
Source organism: Sepiola atlantica (assembly GCA_963556195.1). Classification (NCBI taxonomy): domain Eukaryota; kingdom Metazoa; phylum Mollusca; class Cephalopoda; order Sepiida; family Sepiolidae; genus Sepiola; species Sepiola atlantica. Next base: position 19,864,344 of record OY744550.1, on the reverse strand, counting down.
GTTTCGTTCCGTTCGATTTCGTAGAATTCCTTTTACAAACGTTACGACAGAGGTACCGTTTGCTCAGCTCCTAATCTATAGAAACACTGAAATTTACAAGTGTCGCAAGCTCCATTATTTTGGTTTTTTTCTGATGTTGTTAGAACTCGATCCCACACACAAATATTCCTCTAATTAAAAAAAAAAGTGGAAATTAATAAAAGAAAATTAGCACTTCGGAAATATTCGGAACGGCGTACTATCTTTCGTTTCGTTCCGTTCGATTTCGTAGAATTCCTTTTACAAACGTTACGACAGAGGTACCGTTTGCTCAGCTCCTAATCTATAGAAACACTGAAATTTACAAGTGTCGCAAGCTCCATTATTTTGGTTTTTTTCTGATGTTGTTAGAACTCGATCCCACACACAAATATTCCTCTAATTAAAAAAAAAAGTGGAAATTAATAAAAGAAAATTAGCACTTCGGAAATATTCGGAACGGCGTACTATCTTTCGTTTCGTTCCGTTCGATTTCGTAGAATTCCTTTTACAAACGTTACGACAGAGGTACCGTTTGCTCAGCTCCTAATCTATAGAAACACTGAAATTTACAAGTGTCGCAAGCTCCATTATTTTGGTTTTTTTCTGATGTTGTTAGAACTCGATCCCACACACAAATATTCCTCTAATTAAAAAAAAAAGTTGAAATAAATAAAATAAAATTAGCACTTCGGGAATATTCGGAACGGCGTACCCTCTTTCGTTTAGTTCCGTTCGATTTCGTAGAATTCCTTTTACAAACGTCACGACAGAGGTACCGTTTGCTCAGCTCCTAATCTATAGAAACACTGAAATTTAAACTGTCGCAAGATCCATTATTTTGTTTTTTTTCTGATGTTGTTGAACTCGATCCCACAAACAAATATTCCTCTAATTAAAAAAAAAAGTGGAAATTAATAAAAGAAAATTAGCACTTCGGAAATATTCGGAACGGCGTACTATCTTTCGTTTCGTTCCGTTCGATTTCGTAGAATTCCTTTTACAAACGTTACGACAGAGGTACCGTTTGCTCAGCTCCTAATCTATAGAAACACTGAAATTTACAAGTGTCGCAAGCTCCATTATTTTGGTTTTTTTCTGATGTTGTTAGAACTCGATCCCACACACAAATATTCCTCTAATTAAAAAAAAAAGTGGAAATTAATAAAAGAAAATTAGCACTTCGGAAATATTCGGAACGGCGTACTATCTTTCGTTTCGTTCCATTCGATTTCGTAGAATTCCTTTTACAAACGTTACGACAGAGGTACCGTTTGCTCAGCTCCTAATCTATAGAAACACTGAAATTTACAAGTGTCGCAAGCTCCATTATTTTGGTTTTTTTCTGATGTTGTTAGAACTCGATCCCACACACAAATATTCCTCTAATTAAAAAAAAAAGTGGAAATTAATAAAAGAAAATTAGCACTTCGGAAATATTCGGAACGGCGTACTATCTTTCGTTTCGTTCCGTTCGATTTCGTAGAATTCCTTTTACAAACGTTACGACAGAGGTACCGTTTGCTCAGCTCCTAATCTATAGAAACACTGAAATTTACAAGTGTCGCAAGCTCCATTATTTCGGTTTTTTTCTGATGTTGTTAGAACTCGATCCCACACACAAATATTCCTCTAATTAAAAAAAAAAGTTGAAATAAATAAAATAAAATTAGCACTTCGGGAATATTCGGAACGGCGTACCCTCTTTCGTTTAGTTCCGTTCGATTTCGTAGAATTCCTTTTACAAACGTCACGACAGAGGTACCGTTTGCTCAGCTCCTAATCTATAGAAACACTGAAATTTAAACTGTCGCAAGATCCATTATTTTGTTTTTTTTCTGATGTTGTTGAACTCGATCCCACAAACAAATATTCCTCTAATTAAAAAAAAAAGTGGAAATTAATAAAAGAAAATTAGCACTTCGGAAATATTCGGAACGGCGTACTATCTTTCGTTTCGTTCCGTTCGATTTCGTAGAATTCCTTTTACAAACGTTACGACAGAGGTACCGTTTGCTCAGCTCCTAATCTATAGAAACACTGAAATTTACAAGTGTCGCAAGCTCCATTATTTTGGTTTTTTTCTGATGTTGTTAGAACTCGATCCCACACACAAATATTCCTCTAATTAAAAAAAAAAGTTGAAATAAATAAAATAAAATTAGCACTTCGGGAATATTCGGAACGGCGTACCATCTTTCGTTTAGTTCCGTTCGATTTCGTAGAATTCCTTTTACAAACGTTACGACAGAGGTACCGTTTGCTCAGCTCCTAATCTATAGAAACACTGAAATTTACAAGTGTCGCAAGCTCCATTATTTTGTTTTTTTTCTGATGTTGGTGAACTCGATCCCACACACAAATATTCCTCTAATTAAAAAAAAAAGTTGAAATAAATAAAATAAAATTAGCACTTCGGGAATATTCGGAACGGCGTACCATCTTTCGTTTAGTTCCGTTCGATTTCGTAGAATTCCTTTTACAAACGTCACGACAGAGGTACCGTTTGCTCAGCTCCTAATCTATAGAAACACTGAAATTTACAAGTGTCGCAAGCTCCATTATTTTGTTTTTTTTCTGATGTTGGTGAACTCGATCCCACACACAAATATTCCTCTAATTAAAAAAAAAAGTTGAAATAAATAAAATAAAATTAGCACTTCGGGAATATTCGGAACGGCGTACCATCTTTCGTTTAGTTCCGTTCGATTTCGTAGAATTCCTTTTACAAACGTCACGACAGAGGTACCGTTTGCTCAGCTCCTAATCTATAGAAACACTGAAATTTACAAGTGTCGCAAGCTCCATTATTTTGTTTTTTTTCTGATGTTGGTGAACTCGATCCCACACACAAATATTCCTCTAATTAAAAAAAAAAGTTGAAATAAATAAAATAAAATTAGCACTTCGGGAATATTCGGAACGGCGTACCCTCTTTCGTTTAGTTCCGTTCGATTTCGTAGAATTCCTTTTACAAACGTCACGACAGAGGTACCGTTTGCTCAGCTCCTAATCTATAGAAACACTGAAATTTACAAGTGTCGCAAGCTCCATTATTTTGTTTTTTTTCTGATGTTGGTGAACTCGATCCCACACACAAATATTCCTCTAATTAAAAAAAAAAGTTGAAATAAATAAAATAAAATTAGCACTTCGGGAATATTCGGAACGGCGTACCCTCTTTCGTTTAGTTCCGTTCGATTTCGTAGAATTCCTTTTACAAACGTCACGACAGAGGTACCGTTTGCTCAGCTCCTAATCTATAGAAACACTGAAATTTAAACTGTCGCAAGATCCATTATTTTGTTTTTTTTCTGATGTTGTTGAACTCGATCCCACAAACAAATATTCCTCTAATTAAAAAAAAAAGTGGAAATTAATAAAAGAAAATTAGCACTTCGGAAATATTCGGAACGGCGTACTATCTTTCGTTTCGTTCCGTTCGATTTCGTAGAATTCCTTTTACAAACGTTACGACAGAGGTACCGTTTGCTCAGCTCCTAATCTATAGAAACACTGAAATTTACAAGTGTCGCAAGCTCCATTATTTTGGTTTTTTTCTGATGTTGTTAGAACTCGATCCCACACACAAATATTCCTCTAATTAAAAAAAAAAGTTGAAATAAATAAAATAAAATTAGCACTTCGGGAATATTCGGAACGGCGTACCATCTTTCGTTTAGTTCCGTTCGATTTCGTAGAATTCCTTTTACAAACGTTACGACAGAGGTACCGTTTGCTCAGCTCCTAATCTATAGAAACACTGAAATTTACAAGTGTCGCAAGCTCCATTATTTTGTTTTTTTTCTGATGTTGGTGAACTCGATCCCACACACAAATATTCCTCTAATTAAAAAAAAAAGTTGAAATAAATAAAATAAAATTAGCACTTCGGGAATATTCGGAACGGCGTACCATCTTTCGTTTAGTTCCGTTCGATTTCGTAGAATTCCTTTTACAAACGTCACGACAGAGGTACCGTTTGCTCAGCTCCTAATCTATAGAAACACTGAAATTTACAAGTGTCGCAAGCTCCATTATTTTGTTTTTTTTCTGATGTTGGTGAACTCGATCCCACACACAAATATTCCTCTAATTAAAAAAAAAAGTTGAAATAAATAAAATAAAATTAGCACTTCGGGAATATTCGGAACGGCGTACCATCTTTCGTTTAGTTCCGTTCGATTTCGTAGAATTCCTTTTACAAACGTCACGACAGAGGTACCGTTTGCTCAGCTCCTAATCTATAGAAACACTGAAATTTAAACTGTCGCAAGATCCATTATTTTGTTTTTTTTCTGATGTTGTTGAACTCGATCCCACAAACAAATATTCCTCTAATTAAAAAAAAAAGTGGAAATTAATAAAAGAAAATTAGCACTTCGGAAATATTCGGAACGGCGTACTATCTTTCGTTTCGTTCCGTTCGATTTCGTAGAATTCCTTTTACAAACGTTACGACAGAGGTACCGTTTGCTCAGCTCCTAATCTATAGAAACACTGAAATTTACAAGTGTCGCAAGCTCCATTATTTTGGTTTTTTTCTGATGTTGTTAGAACTCGATCCCACACACAAATATTCCTCTAATTAAAAAAAAAAGTTGAAATAAATAAAATAAAATTAGCACTTCGGGAATATTCGGAACGGCGTACCATCTTTCGTTTAGTTCCGTTCGATTTCGTAGAATTCCTTTTACAAACGTCACGACAGAGGTACCGTTTGATCAGCTCCTAATCTATAGAAACACTGAAATTTAAACTGTCGCAAGATCCATTATTTTGTTTTTTTTCTGATGTTGTTGAACTCGATCCCACAAACAAATATTCCTCTAATTAAAAAAAAAAGTGGAAATTAATAAAAGAAAATTAGCACTTCGGAAATATTCGGAACGGCGTACTATCTTGCGTTTCGTTCCGTTCGATTTCGTAGAATTCCTTTTACAAACGTTACGACAGAGGTACCGTTTGCTCAGCTCCTAATCTATAGAAACACTGAAATTTACAAGTGTCGCAAGCTCCATTATTTTGGTTTTTTTCTGATGTTGTTAGAACTCGATCCCACACACAAATATTCCTCTAATTAAAAAAAAAAGTTGAAATAAATAAAATAAAATTAGCACTTCGGGAATATTCGGAACGGCGTACCATCTTTCGTTTAGTTCCGTTCGATTTCGTAGAATTCCTTTTACAAACGTCACGACAGAGGTACCGTTTGATCAGCTCCTAATCTATAGAAACACTGAAATTTAACTGTCGCAAGATCCATTATTTTGTTTTTTTTCTGATGTTGTTGAACTCGATCCCACAAACAAATATTCCTCTAATTAAAAAAAAAAGTGGAAATTAATAAAAGAAAATTAGCACTTCGGAAATATTCGGAACGGCGTACTATCTTTCGTTTCGTTCCGTTCGATTTCGTAGAATTCCTTTTACAAACGTTACGACAGAGGTACCGTTTGCTCAGCTCCTAATCTATAGAAACACTGAAATTTACAAGTGTCGCAAGCTCCATTATTTTGTTTTTTTTCTGATGTTGGTGAACTCGATCCCACACACAAATATTCCTCTAATTAAAAAAAAAAGTTGAAATAAATAAAATAAAATTAGCACTTCGGGAATATTCGGAACGGCGTACCCTCTTTCGTTTAGTTCCGTTCGATTTCGTAGAATTCCTTTTACAAACGTCACGACAGAGGTACCGTTTGCTCAGCTCCTAATCTATAGAAACACTGAAATTTAAACTGTCGCAAGATCCATTATTTTGGTTTTTTTCTGATGTTGTTGAACTCGATCCCACAAACAAATATTCCTCTAATTAAAAAAAAAAGTGGAAATTAATAAAAGAAAATTAGCACTTCGGAAATATTCGGAACGGCGTACTATCTTTCGTTTCGTTCCGTTCGATTTCGTAGAATTCCTTTTACAAACGTTACGACAGAGGTACCGTTTGCTCAGCTCCTAATCTATAGAAACACTGAAATTTACAAGTGTCGCAAGCTCCATTATTTTGGTTTTTTTCTGATGTTGTTAGAACTCGATCCCACACACAAATATTCCTCTAATTAAAAAAAAAAGTTGAAATAAATAAAATAAAATTAGCACTTCGGGAATATTCGGAACGGCGTACCATCTTTCGTTTAGTTCCGTTCGATTTCGTAGAATTCCTTTTACAAACGTTACGACAGAGGTACCGTTTGCTCAGCTCCTAATCTATAGAAACACTGAAATTTACAAGTGTCGCAAGCTCCATTATTTTGTTTTTTTTCTGATGTTGGTGAACTCGATCCCACACACAAATATTCCTCTAATTAAAAAAAAAAGTTGAAATAAATAAAATAAAATTAGCACTTCGGGAATATTCGGAACGGCGTACCATCTTTCGTTTAGTTCCGTTCGATTTCGTAGAATTCCTTTTACAAACGTCACGACAGAGGTACCGTTTGCTCAGCTCCTAATCTATAGAAACACTGAAATTTACAAGTGTCGCAAGCTCCATTATTTTGTTTTTTTTCTGATGTTGGTGAACTCGATCCCACACACAAATATTCCTCTAATTAAAAAAAAAAGTTGAAATAAATAAAATAAAATTAGCACTTCGGGAATATTCGGAACGGCGTACTATCTTTCGTTTCGTTCCGTTCGATTTCGTAGAATTCCTTTTACAAACGTTACGACAGAGGTACCGTTTGCTCAGCTCCTAATCTATAGAAACACTGAAATTTACAAGTGTCGCAAGCTCCATTATTTTGTTTTTTTTCTGATGTTGGTGAACTCGATCCCACACACAAATATTCCTCTAATTAAAAAAAAAAGTTGAAATAAATAAAATAAAATTAGCACTTCGGGAATATTCGGAACGGCGTACCATCTTTCGTTTAGTTCCGTTCGATTTCGTAGAATTCCTTTTACAAACGTCACGACAGAGGTACCGTTTGCTCAGCTCCTAATCTATAGAAACACTGAAATTTAAACTGTCGCAAGATCCATTATTTTGGTTTTTTTCTGATGTTGTTGAACTCGATCCCACAAACAAATATTCCTCTAATTAAAAAAAAAAGTGGAAATTAATAAAAGAAAATTAGCACTTCGGAAATATTCGGAACGGCGTACTATCTTTCGTTTCGTTCCGTTCGATTTCGTAGAATTCCTTTTACAAACGTTACGACAGAGGTACCGTTTGCTCAGCTCCTAATCTATAGAAACACTGAAATTTACAAGTGTCGCAAGCTCCATTATTTTGGTTTTTTTCTGATGTTGTTAGAACTCGATCCCACACACAAATATTCCTCTAATTAAAAAAAAAAGTTGAAATAAATAAAATAAAATTAGCACTTCGGGAATATTCGGAACGGCGTACCATCTTTCGTTTAGTTCCGTTCGATTTCGTAGAATTCCTTTTACAAACGTCACGACAGAGGTACCGTTTGATCAGCTCCTAATCTATAGAAACACTGAAATTTAACTGTCGCAAGATCCATTATTTTGTTTTTTTTCTGATGTTGTTGAACTCGATCCCACAAACAAATATTCCTCTAATTAAAAAAAAAAGTGGAAATTAATAAAAGAAAATTAGCACTTCGGAAATATTCGGAACGGCGTACTATCTTTCGTTTCGTTCCGTTCGATTTCGTAGAATTCCTTTTACAAACGTTACGACAGAGGTACCGTTTGCTCAGCTCCTAATCTATAGAAACACTGAAATTTACAAGTGTCGCAAGCTCCATTATTTTGGTTTTTTTCTGATGTTGTTAGAACTCGATCCCACACACAAATATTCCTCTAATTAAAAAAAAAAGTTGAAATAAATAAAATAAAATTAGCACTTCGGGAATATTCGGAACGGCGTACCATCTTTCGTTTAGTTCCGTTCGATTTCGTAGAATTCCTTTTACAAACGTTACGACAGAGGTACCGTTTGCTCAGCTCCTAATCTATAGAAACACTGAAATTTACAAGTGTCGCAAGCTCCATTATTTTGTTTTTTTTCTGATGTTGGTGAACTCGATCCCACACACAAATATTCCTCTAATTAAAAAAAAAAGTTGAAATAAATAAAATAAAATTAGCACTTCGGGAATATTCGGAACGGCGTACCATCTTTCGTTTAGTTCCGTTCGATTTCGTAGAATTCCTTTTACAAACGTCACGACAGAGGTACCGTTTGCTCAGCTCCTAATCTATAGAAACACTGAAATTTACAAGTGTCGCAAGCTCCATTATTTTGTTTTTTTTCTGATGTTGGTGAACTCGATCCCACACACAAATATTCCTCTAATTAAAAAAAAAAGTTGAAATAAATAAAATAAAATTAGCACTTCGGGAATATTCGGAACGGCGTACTATCTTTCGTTTCGTTCCGTTCGATTTCGTAGAATTCCTTTTACAAACGTTACGACAGAGGTACCGTTTGCTCAGCTCCTAATCTATAGAAACACTGAAATTTACAAGTGTCGCAAGCTCCATTATTTTGTTTTTTTTCTGATGTTGGTGAACTCGATCCCACACACAAATATTCCTCTAATTAAAAAAAAAAGTTGAAATAAATAAAATAAAATTAGCACTTCGGGAATATTCGGAACGGCGTACCATCTTTCGTTTAGTTCCGTTCGATTTCGTAGAATTCCTTTTACAAACGTCACGACAGAGGTACCGTTTGCTCAGCTCCTAATCTATAGAAACACTGAAATTTAAACTGTCGCAAGATCCATTATTTTGGTTTTTTTCTGATGTTGTTGAACTCGATCCCACAAACAAATATTCCTCTAATTAAAAAAAAAAGTGGAAATTAATAAAAGAAAATTAGCACTTCGGAAATATTCGGAACGGCGTACTATCTTTCGTTTCGTTCCGTTCGATTTCGTAGAATTCCTTTTACAAACGTTACGACAGAGGTACCGTTTGCTCAGCTCCTAATCTATAGAAACACTGAAATTTACAAGTGTCGCAAGCTCCATTATTTTGGTTTTTTTCTGATGTTGTTAGAACTCGATCCCACACACAAATATTCCTCTAATTAAAAAAAAAAGTTGAAATAAATAAAATAAAATTAGCACTTCGGGAATATTCGGAACGGCGTACCATCTTTCGTTTAGTTCCGTTCGATTTCGTAGAATTCCTTTTACAAACGTCACGACAGAGGTACCGTTTGATCAGCTCCTAATCTATAGAAACACTGAAATTTAACTGTCGCAAGATCCATTATTTTGTTTTTTTTCTGATGTTGTTGAACTCGATCCCACAAACAAATATTCCTCTAATTAAAAAAAAAAGTGGAAATTAATAAAAGAAAATTAGCACTTCGGAAATATTCGGAACGGCGTACTATCTTTCGTTTCGTTCCGTTCGATTTCGTAGAATTCCTTTTACAAACGTTACGACAGAGGTACCGTTTGCTCAGCTCCTAATCTATAGAAACACTGAAATTTACAAGTGTCGCAAGCTCCATTATTTTGTTTTTTTTCTGATGTTGGTGAACTCGATCCCACACACAAATATTCCTCTAATTAAAAAAAAAAGTTGAAATAAATAAAATAAAATTAGCACTTCGGGAATATTCGGAACGGCGTACCCTCTTTCGTTTAGTTCCGTTCGATTTCGTAGAATTCCTTTTACAAACGTCACGACAGAGGTACCGTTTGCTCAGCTCCTAATCTATAGAAACACTGAAATTTAAACTGTCGCAAGATCCATTATTTTGGTTTTTTTCTGATGTTGTTGAACTCGATCCCACAAACAAATATTCCTCTAATTAAAAAAAAAAGTGGAAATTAATAAAAGAAAATTAGCACTTCGGAAATATTCGGAACGGCGTACTATCTTTCGTTTCGTTCCGTTCGATTTCGTAGAATTCCTTTTACAAACGTTACGACAGAGGTACCGTTTGCTCAGCTCCTAATCTATAGAAACACTGAAATTTACAAGTGTCGCAAGCTCCATTATTTTGGTTTTTTTCTGATGTTGTTAGAACTCGATCCCACACACAAATATTCCTCTAATTAAAAAAAAAAGTTGAAATAAATAAAATAAAATTAGCACTTCGGGAATATTCGGAACGGCGTACCATCTTTCGTTTAGTTCCGTTCGATTTCGTAGAATTCCTTTTACAAACGTTACGACAGAGGTACCGTTTGCTCAGCTCCTAATCTATAGAAACACTGAAATTTACAAGTGTCGCAAGCTCCATTATTTTGTTTTTTTTCTGATGTTGGTGAACTCGATCCCACACACAAATATTCCTCTAATTAAAAAAAAAAGTTGAAATAAATAAAATAAAATTAGCACTTCGGGAATATTCGGAACGGCGTACCATCTTTCGTTTAGTTCCGTTCGATTTCGTAGAATTCCTTTTACAAACGTCACGACAGAGGTACCGTTTGCTCAGCTCCTAATCTATAGAAACACTGAAATTTACAAGTGTCGCAAGCTCCATTATTTTGTTTTTTTTCTGATGTTGGTGAACTCGATCCCACACACAAATATTCCTCTAATTAAAAAAAAAAGTTGAAATAAATAAAATAAAATTAGCACTTCGGGAATATTCGGAACGGCGTACCATCTTTCGTTTAGTTCCGTTCGATTTCGTAGAATTCCTTTTACAAACGTCACGACAGAGGTACCGTTTGCTCAGCTCCTAATCTATAGAAACACTGAAATTTAAACTGTCGCAAGATCCATTATTTTGGTTTTTTTCTGATGTTGTTGAACTCGATCCCACAAACAAATATTCCTCTAATTAAAAAAAAAAGTGGAAATTAATAAAAGAAAATTAGCACTTCGGAAATATTCGGAACGGCGTACTATCTTTCGTTTCGTTCCGTTCGATTTCGTAGAATTCCTTTTACAAACGTTACGACAGAGGTACCGTTTGCTCAGCTCCTAATCTATAGAAACACTGAAATTTACAAGTGTCGCAAGCTCCATTATTTTGGTTTTTTTCTGATGTTGTTAGAACTCGATCCCACACACAAATATTCCTCTAATTAAAAAAAAAAGTTGAAATAAATAAAATAAAATTAGCACTTCGGGAATATTCGGAACGGCGTACCATCTTTCGTTTAGTTCCGTTCGATTTCGTAGAATTCCTTTTACAAACGTTACGACAGAGGTACCGTTTGCTCAGCTCCTAATCTATAGAAACACTGAAATTTACAAGTGTCGCAAGCTCCATTATTTTGTTTTTTTTCTGATGTTGGTGAACTCGATCCCACACACAAATATTCCTCTAATTAAAAAAAAAAGTTGAAATAAATAAAATAAAATTAGCACTTCGGGAATATTCGGAACGGCGTACCATCTTTCGTTTAGTTCCGTTCGATTTCGTAGAATTCCTTTTACAAACGTCACGACAGAGGTACCGTTTGCTCAGCTCCTAATCTATAGAAACACTGAAATTTACAAGTGTCGCAAGCTCCATTATTTTGTTTTTTTTCTGATGTTGGTGAACTCGATCCCACACACAAATATTCCTCTAATTAAAAAAAAAAGTTGAAATAAATAAAATAAAATTAGCACTTCGGGAATATTCGGAACGGCGTACCATCTTTCGTTTAGTTCCGTTCGATTTCGTAGAATTCCTTTTACAAACGTCACGACAGAGGTACCGTTTGCTCAGCTCCTAATCTATAGAAACACTGAAATTTAAACTGTCGCAAGATCCATTATTTTGTTTTTTTTCTGATGTTGTTGAACTCGATCCCACAAACAAATATTCCTCTAATTAAAAAAAAAAGTTGAAATAAATAAAATAAAATTAGCACTTCGGAAATATTCGGAACGGCGTACTATCTTTCGTTTCGTTCCGTTCGATTTCGTAGAATTCCTTTTACAAACGTTACGACAGAGGTACCGTTTGCTCAGCTCCTAATCTATAGAAACACTGAAATTTACAAGTGTCGCAAGCTCCATTATTTTGGTTTTTTTCTGATGTTGTTAGAACTCGATCCCACACACAAATATTCCTCTAATTAAAAAAAAAAGTTGAAATAAATAAAATAAAATTAGCACTTCGGGAATATTCGGAACGGCGTACCATCTTTCGTTTAGTTCCGTTCGATTTCGTAGAATTCCTTTTACAAACGTTACGACAGAGGTACCGTTTGCTCAGCTCCTAATCTATAGAAACACTGAAATTTACAAGTGTCGCAAGCTCCATTATTTTGTTTTTTTTCTGATGTTGGTGAACTCGATCCCACACACAAATATTCCTCTAATTAAAAAAAAAAGTTGAAATAAATAAAATAAAATTAGCACTTCGGGAATATTCGGAACGGCGTACCATCTTTCGTTTAGTTCCGTTCGATTTCGTAGAATTCCTTTTACAAACGTCACGACAGAGGTACCGTTTGCTCAGCTCCTAATCTATAGAAACACTGAAATTTACAAGTGTCGCAAGCTCCATTATTTTGTATTTTTTCTGATGTTGGTGAACTCGATCCCACACACAAATATTCCTCTAATTAAAAAAAAAAGTTGAAATAAATAAAATAAAATTAGCACTTCGGGAATATTCGGAACGGCGTACCATCTTTCGTTTAGTTCCGTTCGATTTCGTAGAATTCCTTTTACAAACGTCACGACAGAGGTACCGTTTGCTCAGCTCCTAATCTATAGAAACACTGAAATTTACAAGTGTCGCAAGCTCCATTATTTTGTTTTTTTTCTGATGTTGGTGAACTCGATCCCACACACAAATATTCCTCTAATTAAAAAAAAAAGTTGAAATAAATAAAATAAAATTAGCACTTCGGGAATATTCGGAACGGCGTACCATCTTTCGTTTAGTTCCGTTCGATTTCGTAGAATTCCTTTTACAAACGTCACGACAGAGGTACCGTTTGCTCAGCTCCTAATCTATAGAAACACTGAAATTTACAAGTGTCGCAAGCTCCATTATTTTTTTTTTTTTCTGATGTTGGTGAACTCGATCCCACACACAAATATTCCTCTAATTAAAAAAAAAAGTTGAAATAAATAAAATAAAATTAGCACTTCGGGAATATTCGGAACGGCGTACTATCTTTCGTTTCGTTCCGTTCGATTTCGTAGAATTCCTTTTACAAACGTTACGACAGAGGTACCGTTTGCTCAGCTCCTAATCTATAGAAACACTGAAATTTACAAGTGTCGCAAGCTCCATTATTTTGTTTTTTTTCTGATGTTGGTGAACTCGATCCCACACACAAATATTCCTCTAATTAAAAAAAAAAGTTGAAATAAATAAAATAAAATTAGCACTTCGGGAATATTCGGAACGGCGTACCATCTTTCGTTTAGTTCCGTTCGATTTCGTAGAATTCCTTTTACAAACGTCACGACAGAGTTACCGTTTGCTCAGCTCCTAATCTATAGAAACACTGAAATTTAAACTGTCGCAATATCCATTATTTTGGTTTTTTTCTGATGTTGTTGAACTCGATCCCACAAACATATATTCCTCTAATTAAAAAAAAAAGTGGAAATTAATAAAAGAAAATTAGCACTTCGGAAATATTCGGAACGGCGTACTATCTTTCGTTTCGTTCCGTTCGATTTCGTAGAATTCCTTTTACAAACGTTACGACAGAGGTACCGTTTGCTCAGCTCCTAATCTATAGAAACACTGAAATTTACAAGTGTCGCAAGCTCCATTATTTTGGTTTTTTTCTGATGTTGTTAGAACTCGATCCCACACACAAATATTCCTCTAATTAAAAAAAAAAGTTGAAATAAATAAAATAAAATTAGCACTTCGGGAATATTCGGAACGGCGTACCATCTTTCGTTTAGTTCCGTTCGATTTCGTAGAATTCCTTTTACAAACGTCACGACAGAGGTACCGTTTGATCAGCTCCTAATCTATAGAAACACTGAAATTTAACTGTCGCAAGATCCATTATTTTGTTTTTTTTCTGATGTTGTTGAACTCGATCCCACAAACAAATATTCCTCTAATTAAAAAAAAAAGTGGAAATTAATAAAAGAAAATTAGCACTTCGGAAATATTCGGAACGGCGTACTATCTTTCGTTTCGTTCCGTTCGATTTCGTAGAATTCCTTTTACAAACGTTACGACAGAGGTACCGTTTGCTCAGCTCCTAATCTATAGAAACACTGAAATTTACAAGTGTCGCAAGCTCCATTATTTTGTTTTTTTTCTGATGTTGGTGAACTCGATCCCACACACAAATATTCCTCTAATTAAAAAAAAAAGTTGAAATAAATAAAATAAAATTAGCACTTCGGGAATATTCGGAACGGCGTACCCTCTTTCGTTTAGTTCCGTTCGATTTCGTAGAATTCCTTTTACAAACGTCACGACAGAGGTACCGTTTGCTCAGCTCCTAATCTATAGAAACACTGAAATTTAAACTGTCGCAAGATCCATTATTTTGGTTTTTTTCTGATGTTGTTGAACTCGATCCCACAAACAAATATTCCTCTAATTAAAAAAAAAAGTGGAAATTAATAAAAGAAAATTAGCACTTCGGAAATATTCGGAACGGCGTACTATCTTTCGTTTCGTTCCGTTCGATTTCGTAGAATTCCTTTTACAAACGTTACGACAGAGGTACCGTTTGCTCAGCTCCTAATCTATAGAAACACTGAAATTTACAAGTGTCGCAAGCTCCATTATTTTGGTTTTTTTCTGATGTTGTTAGAACTCGATCCCACACACAAATATTCCTCTAATTAAAAAAAAAAGTTGAAATAAATAAAATAAAATTAGCACTTCGGGAATATTCGGAACGGCGTACCATCTTTCGTTTAGTTCCGTTCGATTTCGTAGAATTCCTTTTACAAACGTTACGACAGAGGTACCGTTTGCTCAGCTCCTAATCTATAGAAACACTGAAATTTACAAGTGTCGCAAGCTCCATTATTTTGTTTTTTTTCTGATGTTGGTGAACTCGATCCCACACACAAATATTCCTCTAATTAAAAAAAAAAGTTGAAATAAATAAAATAAAATTAGCACTTCGGGAATATTCGGAACGGCGTACCATCTTTCGTTTAGTTCCGTTCGATTTCGTAGAATTCCTTTTACAAACGTCACGACAGAGGTACCGTTTGCTCAGCTCCTAATCTATAGAAACACTGAAATTTACAAGTGTCGCAAGCTCCATTATTTTGTTTTTTTTCTGATGTTGGTGAACTCGATCCCACACACAAATATTCCTCTAATTAAAAAAAAAAGTTGAAATAAATAAAATAAAATTAGCACTTCGGGAATATTCGGAACGGCGTACCATCTTTCGTTTAGTTCCGTTCGATTTCGTAGAATTCCTTTTACAAACGTCACGACAGAGGTACCGTTTGCTCAGCTCCTAATCTATAGAAACACTGAAATTTAAACTGTCGCAAGCTCCATTATTTTGTTTTTTTTCTGATGTTGTTGAACTCGATCCCACAAACAAATATTCCTCTAATTAAAAAAAAAAGTTGAAATAAATAAAATAAAATTAGCACTTCGGAAATATTCGGAACGGCGTACTATCTTTCGTTTCGTTCCGTTCGATTTCGTAGAATTCCTTTTACAAACGTTACGACAGAGGTACCGTTTGCTCAGCTCCTAATCTATAGAAACACTGAAATTTACAAGTGTCGCAAGCTCCATTATTTTGGTTTTTTTCTGATGTTGTTAGAACTCGATCCCACACACAAATATTCCTCTAATTAAAAAAAAAAGTTGAAATAAATAAAATAAAATTAGCACTTCGGGAATATTCGGAACGGCGTACCATCTTTCGTTTAGTTCCGTTCGATTTCGTAGAATTCCTTTTACAAACGTTACGACAGAGGTACCGTTTGCTCAGCTCCTAATCTATAGAAACACTGAAATTTACAAGTGTCGCAAGCTCCATTATTTTGTTTTTTTTCTGATGTTGGTGAACTCGATCCCACACACAAATATTCCTCTAATTAAAAAAAAAAGTTGAAATAAATAAAATAAAATTAGCACTTCGGGAATATTCGGAACGGCGTACCATCTTTCGTTTAGTTCCGTTCGATTTCGTAGAATTCCTTTTACAAACGTCACGACAGAGGTACCGTTTGCTCAGCTCCTAATCTATAGAAACACTGAAATTTACAAGTGTCGCAAGCTCCATTATTTTGTATTTTTTCTGATGTTGGTGAACTCGATCCCACACACAAATATTCCTCTAATTAAAAAAAAAAGTTGAAATAAATAAAATAAAATTAGCACTTCGGGAATATTCGGAACGGCGTACCATCTTTCGTTTAGTTCCGTTCGATTTCGTAGAATTCCTTTTACAAACGTCACGACAGAGGTACCGTTTGCTCAGCTCCTAATCTATAGAAACACTGAAATTTAAACTGTCGCAAGATCCATTATTTTGTTTTTTTTCTGATGTTGTTGAACTCGATCCCACAAACAAATATTCCTCTAATTAAAAAAAAAAGTTGAAATAAATAAAATAAAATTAGCACTTCGGGAATATTCGGAACGGCGTACCATCTTTCGTTTAGTTCCGTTCGATTTCGTAGAATTCCTTTTACAAACGTCACGACAGAGGTACCGTTTGCTCAGCTCCTAATCTATAGAAACACTGAAATTTACAAGTGTCGCAAGCTCCATTATTTTGTTTTTTTTCTGATGTTGGTGAACTCGATCCCACACACAAATATTCCTCTAATTAAAAAAAAAAGTTGAAATAAATAAAATAAAATTAGCACTTCGGGAATATTCGGAACGGCGTACCATCTTTCGTTTAGTTCCGTTCGATTTCGTAGAATTCCTTTTACAAACGTCACGACAGAGGTACCGTTTGCTCAGCTCCTAATCTATAGAAACACTGAAATTTACAAGTGTCGCAAGCTCCATTATTTTGTTTTTTTTCTGATGTTGGTGAACTCGATCCCACACACAAATATTCCTCTAATTAAAAAAAAAAGTTGAAATAAATAAAATAAAATTAGCACTTCGGGAATATTCGGAACGGCGTACCATCTTTCGTTTAGTTCCGTTCGATTTCGTAGAATTCCTTTTACAAACGTCACGACAGAGGTACCGTTTGCTCAGCTCCTAATCTATAGAAACACTGAAATTTACAAGTGTCGCAAGCTCCATTATTTTGTTTTTTTTCTGATGTTGGTGAACTCGATCCCACACACAAATATTCCTCTAATTAAAAAAAAAAGTGGAAATTAATAAAAGAAAATTAGCACTTCGGAAATATTCGGAACGGCGTACTATCTTTCGTTTCGTTCCGTTCGATTTCGTAGAATTCCTTTTACAAACGTTACGACAGAGGTACCGTTTGCTCAGCTCCTAATCTATAGAAACACTGAAATTTACAAGTGTCGCAAGCTCCATTATTTTGGTTTTTTTCTGATGTTGTTAGAACTCGATCCCACACACAAATATTCCTCTAATTAAAAAAAAAAGTTGAAATAAATAAAATAAAATTAGCACTTCGGGAATATTCGGAACGGCGTACCATCTTTCGTTTAGTTCCGTTCGATTTCGTAGAATTCCTTTTACAAACGTTACGACAGAGGTACCGTTTGCTCAGCTCCTAATCTATAGAAACACTGAAATTTACAAGTGTCGCAAGCTCCATTATTTTGTTTTTTTTCTGATGTTGGTGAACTCGATCCCACACACAAATATTCCTCTAATTAAAAAAAAAAGTTGAAATAAATAAAATAAAATTAGCACTTCGGGAATATTCGGAACGGCGTACCATCTTTCGTTTAGTTCCGTTCGATTTCGTAGAATTCCTTTTACAAACGTCACGACAGAGGTACCGTTTGCTCAGCTCCTAATCTATAGAAACACTGAAATTTACAAGTGTCGCAAGCTCCATTATTTTGTTTTTTTTCTGATGTTGGTGAACTCGATCCCACACACAAATATTCCTCTAATTAAAAAAAAAAGTTGAAATAAATAAAATAAAATTAGCACTTCGGGAATATTCGGAACGGCGTACCATCTTTCGTTTAGTTCCGTTCGATTTCGTAGAATTCCTTTTACAAACGTCACGACAGAGGTACCGTTTGCTCAGCTCCTAATCTATAGAAACACTGAAATTTAAACTGTCGCAAGATCCATTATTTTGTTTTTTTTCTGATGTTGTTGAACTCGATCCCACAAACAAATATTCCTCTAATTAAAAAAAAAAGTTGAAATAAATAAAATAAAATTAGCACTTCGGAAATATTCGGAACGGCGTACTATCTTTCGTTTCGTTCCGTTCGATTTCGTAGAATTCCTTTTACAAACGTTACGACAGAGGTACCGTTTGCTCAGCTCCTAATCTATAGAAACACTGAAATTTACAAGTGTCGCAAGCTCCATTATTTTGGTTTTTTTCTGATGTTGTTAGAACTCGATCCCACACACAAATATTCCTCTAATTAAAAAAAAAAGTTGAAATAAATAAAATAAAATTAGCACTTCGGGAATATTCGGAACGGCGTACCATCTTTCGTTTAGTTCCGTTCGATTTCGTAGAATTCCTTTTACAAACGTTACGACAGAGGTACCGTTTGCTCAGCTCCTAATCTATAGAAACACTGAAATTTACAAGTGTCGCAAGCTCCATTATTTTGTTTTTTTTCTGATGTTGGTGAACTCGATCCCACACACAAATATTCCTCTAATTAAAAAAAAAAGTTGAAATAAATAAAATAAAATTAGCACTTCGGGAATATTCGGAACGGCGTACCATCTTTCGTTTAGTTCCGTTCGATTTCGTAGAATTCCTTTTACAAACGTCACGACAGAGGTACCGTTTGCTCAGCTCCTAATCTATAGAAACACTGAAATTTACAAGTGTCGCAAGCTCCATTATTTTGTATTTTTTCTGATGTTGGTGAACTCGATCCCACACACAAATATTCCTCTAATTAAAAAAAAAAGTTGAAATAAATAAAATAAAATTAGCACTTCGGGAATATTCGGAACGGCGTACCATCTTTCGTTTAGTTCCGTTCGATTTCGTAGAATTCCTTTTACAAACGTCACGACAGAGGTACCGTTTGCTCAGCTCCTAATCTATAGAAACACTGAAATTTACAAGTGTCGCAAGCTCCATTATTTTGTTTTTTTTCTGATGTTGGTGAACTCGATCCCACACACAAATATTCCTCTAATTAAAAAAAAAAGTTGAAATAAATAAAATAAAATTAGCACTTCGGGAATATTCGGAACGGCGTACCATCTTTCGTTTAGTTCCGTTCGATTTCGTAGAATTCCTTTTACAAACGTCACGACAGAGGTACCGTTTGCTCAGCTCCTAATCTATAGAAACACTGAAATTTACAAGTGTCGCAAGCTCCATTATTTTGTTTTTTTTCTGATGTTGGTGAACTCGATCCCACACACAAATATTCCTCTAATTAAAAAAAAAAGTTGAAATAAATAAAATAAAATTAGCACTTCGGGAATATTCGGAACGGCGTACCATCTTTCGTTTAGTTCCGTTCGATTTCGTAGAATTCCTTTTACAAACGTCACGACAGAGGTACCGTTTGCTCAGCTCCTAATCTATAGAAACACTGAAATTTACAAGTGTCGCAAGCTCCATTATTTTGTTTTTTTTCTGATGTTGGTGAACTCGATCCCACACACAAATATTCCTCTAATTAAAAATAAAAGTTGAAATAAATAAAATAAAATTAGCACTTCGGGAATATTCGGAACGGCGTACCATCTTTCGTTTAGTTCCGTTCGATTTCGTAGAATTCCTTTTACAAACGTCACGACAGAGGTACCGTTTGCTCAGCTCCTAATCTATAGAAACACTGAAATTTAAACTGTCGCAAGATCCATTATTTTGTTTTTTTTCTGATGTTGTTGAACTCGATCCCACAAACAAATATTCCTCTAATTAAAAAAAAAAGTGGAAATTAATAAAAGAAAATTAGCACTTCGGAAATATTCGGAACGGCGTACTATCTTTCGTTTCGTTCCGTTCGATTTCGTAGAATTCCTTTTACAAACGTTACGACAGAGGTACCGTTTGCTCAGCTCCTAATCTATAGAAACACTGAAATTTACAAGTGTCGCAAGCTCCATTATTTTGGTTTTTTTCTGATGTTGTTAGAACTCGATCCCACACACAAATATTCCTCTAATTAAAAAAAAAAGTTGAAATAAATAAAATAAAATTAGCACTTCGGGAATATTCGGAACGGCGTACCATCTTTCGTTTAGTTCCGTTCGATTTCGTAGAATTCCTTTTACAAACGTCACGACAGAGGTACCGTTTGATCAGCTCCTAATCTATAGAAACACTGAAATTTAAACTGTCGCAAGATCCATTATTTTGTTTTTTTTCTGATGTTGTTGAACTCGATCCCACAAACAAATATTCCTCTAATTAAAAAAAAAAGTGGAAATTAATAAAAGAAAATTAGCACTTCGGAAATATTCGGAACGGCGTACTATCTTGCGTTTCGTTCCGTTCGATTTCGTAGAATTCCTTTTACAAACGTTACGACAGAGGTACCGTTTGCTCAGCTCCTAATCTATAGAAACACTGAAATTTACAAGTGTCGCAAGCTCCATTATTTTGGTTTTTTTCTGATGTTGGTGAACTCGATCCCACACACAAATATTCCTCTAATTAAAAAAAAAAGTTGAAATAAATAAAATAAAATTAGCACTTCGGGAATATTCGGAACGGCGTACCATCTTTCGTTTAGTTCCGTTCGATTTCGTAGAATTCCTTTTACAAACGTCACGACAGAGGTACCGTTTGCTCAGCTCCTAATCTATAGAAACACTGAAATTTAAACTGTCGCAAGATCCATTATTTTGTTTTTTTTCTGATGTTGTTGAACTCGATCCCACAAACAAATATTCCTCTAATTAAAAAAAAAAGTGGAAATTAATAAAAGAAAATTAGCACTTCGGAAATATTCGGAACGGCGTACTATCTTTCGTTTCGTTCCGTTCGATTTCGTAGAATTCCTTTTACAAACGTTACGACAGAGGTACCGTTTGCTCAGCTCCTAATCTATAGAAACACTGAAATTTACAAGTGTCGCAAGCTCCATTATTTTGGTTTTTTTCTGATGTTGTTAGAACTCGATCCCACACACAAATATTCCTCTAATTAAAAAAAAAAGTTGAAATAAATAAAATAAAATTAGCACTTCGGGAATATTCGGAACGGCGTACCATCTTTCGTTTAGTTCCGTTCGATTTCGTAGAATTCCTTTTACAAACGTCACGACAGAGGTACCGTTTGATCAGCTCCTAATCTATAGAAACACTGAAATTTAACTGTCGCAAGATCCATTATTTTGTTTTTTTTCTGATGTTGTTGAACTCGATCCCACAAACAAATATTCCTCTAATTAAAAAAAAAAGTGGAAATTAATAAAAGAAAATTAGCACTTCGGAAATATTCGGAACGGCGTACTATCTTTCGTTTCGTTCCGTTCGATTTCGTAGAATTCCTTTTACAAACGTTACGACAGAGGTACCGTTTGCTCAGCTCCTAATCTATAGAAACACTGAAATTTACAAGTGTCGCAAGCTCCATTATTTTGTTTTTTTTCTGATGTTGGTGAACTCGATCCCACACACAAATATTCCTCTAATTAAAAAAAAAAGTTGAAATAAATAAAATAAAATTAGCACTTCGGGAATATTCGGAACGGCGTACCCTCTTTCGTTTAGTTCCGTTCGATTTCGTAGAATTCCTTTTACAAACGTCACGACAGAGGTACCGTTTGCTCAGCTCCTAATCTATAGAAACACTGAAATTTAAACTGTCGCAAGATCCATTATTTTGTTTTTTTTCTGATGTTGTTGAACTCGATCCCACAAACAAATATTCCTCTAATTAAAAAAAAAAGTTGAAATAAATAAAATAAAATTAGCACTTCGGGAATATTCGGAACGGCGTACCATCTTTCGTTTAATTCCGTTCGATTTCGTAGAATTCCTTTTACAAACGTCACGACAGAGGTACCGTTTGCTCAGCTCCTAATCTATAGAAACACTGAAATTTACAAGTGTCGCAAGCTCCATTATTTTGTTTTTTTTCTGATGTTGGTGAACTCGATCCCACACACAAATATTCCTCTAATTAAAAAAAAAAGTTGAAATAAATAAAATAAAATAAGCACTTCGGGAATATTCGGAACGGCGTACCCTCTTTCGTTTAGTTCCGTTCGATTTCGTAGAATTCCTTTTACAAACGTCACGACAGAGGTACCGTTTGCTCAGCTCCTAATCTATAGAAACACTGAAATTTAAACTGTCGCAAGATCCATTATTTTGTTTTTTTTCTGATGTTGTTGAACTCGATCCCACAAACAAATATTCCTCTAATTAAAAAAAAAAGTTGAAATAAATAAAATAAAATTAGCACTTCGGGAATATTCGGAACGGCGTACCATCTTTCGTTTAGTTCCGTTCGATTTCGTAGAATTCCTTTTACAAACGTCACGACAGAGGTACCGTTTGCTCAGCTCCTAATCTATAGAAACACTGAAATTTACAAGTGTCGCAAGCTCCATTATTTTGTTTTTTTTCTGATGTTGGTGAACTCGATCCCACACACAAATATTCCTCTAATTAAAAAAAAAAGTTGAAATAAATAAAATAAAATTAGCACTTCGGGAATATTCGGAACGGCGTACCATCTTTCGTTTAGTTCCGTTCGATTTCGTAGAATTCCTTTTACAAACGTCACGACAGAGGTACCGTTTGCTCAGCTCCTAATCTATAGAAACACTGAAATTTACAAGTGTCGCAAGCTCCATTATTTTGTTTTTTTTCTGATGTTGGTGAACTCGATCCCACACACAAATATTCCTCTAATTAAAAAAAAAAGTTGAAATAAATAAAATAAAATTAGCACTTCGGGAATATTCGGAACGGCGTACCATCTTTCGTTTAGTTCCGTTCGATTTCGTAGAATTCCTTTTACAAACGTCACGACAGAGGTACCGTTTGCTCAGCTCCTAATCTATAGAAACACTGAAATTTACAAGTGTCGCAAGCTCCATTATTTTGTTTTTTTTCTGATGTTGGTGAACTCGATCCCACACACAAATATTCCTCTAATTAAAAAAAAAAGTTGAAATAAATAAAATAAAATTAGCACTTCGGGAATATTCGGAACGGCGTACCATCTTTCGTTTAGTTCCGTTCGATTTCGTAGAATTCCTTTTACAAACGTCACGACAGAGGTACCGTTTGCTCAGCTCCTAATCTATAGAAACACTGAAATTTAAACTGTCGCAAGATCCATTATTTTGTTTTTTTTCTGATGTTGTTGAACTCGATCCCACAAACAAATATTCCTCTAATTAAAAAAAAAAGTGGAAATTAATAAAAGAAAATTAGCACTTCGGAAATATTCGGAACGGCGTACTATCTTTCGTTTCGTTCCGTTCGATTTCGTAGAATTCCTTTTACAAACGTTACGACAGAGGTACCGTTTGCTCAGCTCCTAATCTATAGAAACACTGAAATTTACAAGTGTCGCAAGCTCCATTATTTTGGTTTTTTTCTGATGTTGTTAGAACTCGATCCCACACACAAATATTCCTCTAATTAAAAAAAAAAGTTGAAATAAATAAAATAAAATTAGCACTTCGGGAATATTCGGAACGGCGTACCATCTTTCGTTTAGTTCCGTTCGATTTCGTAGAATTCCTTTTACAAACGTCACGACAGAGGTACCGTTTGATCAGCTCCTAATCTATAGAAACACTGAAATTTAAACTGTCGCAAGATCCATTATTTTGTTTTTTTTCTGATGTTGTTGAACTCGATCCCACAAACAAATATTCCTCTAATTAAAAAAAAAAGTGGAAATTAATAAAAGAAAATTAGCACTTCGGAAATATTCGGAACGGCGTACTATCTTGCGTTTCGTTCCGTTCGATTTCGTAGAATTCCTTTTACAAACGTTACGACAGAGGTACCGTTTGCTCAGCTCCTAATCTATAGAAACACTGAAATTTACAAGTGTCGCAAGCTCCATTATTTTGTATTTTTTCTGATGTTGGTGAACTCGATCCCACACACAAATATTCCTCTAATTAAAAAAAAAAGTGGAAATTAATAAAAGAAAATTAGCACTTCGGGAATATTCGGAACGGCGTACTATCTTTCGTTTCGTTCCGTTCGATTTCGTAGAATTCCTTTTACAAACGTTACGACAGAGGTACCGTTTGCTCAGCTCCTAATCTATAGAAACACTGAAATTTACAAGTGTCGCAAGCTCCATTATTTTGGTTTTTTTCTGATGTTGTTAGAACTCGATCCCACACACAAATATTCCTCTAATTAAAAAAAAAAGTTGAAATAAATAAAATAAAATTAGCACTTCGGGAATATTCGGAACGGCGTACCATCTTTCGTTTAGTTCCGTTCGATTTCGTAGAATTCCTTTTACAAACGTCACGACAGAGGTACCGTTTGCTCAGCTCCTAATCTATAGAAACACTGAAATTTACAAGTGTCGCAAGCTCCATTATTTTGGTTTTTTTCTGATGTTGTTAGAACTCGATCCCACACACAAATATTCCTCTAATTAAAAAAAAAAGTTGAAATAAATAAAATAAAATTAGCACTTCGGGAATATTCGGAACGGCGTACCATCTTTCGTTTAGTTCCGTTCGATTTCGTAGAATTCCTTTTACAAACGTCACGACAGAGGTACCGTTTGATCAGCTCCTAATCTATAGAAACACTGAAATTTAACTGTCGCAAGATCCATTATTTTGTTTTTTTTCTGATGTTGTTGAACTCGATCCCACAAACAAATATTCCTCTAATTAAAAAAAAAAGTGGAAATTAATAAAAGAAAATTAGCACTTCGGAAATATTCGGAACGGCGTACTATCTTTCGTTTCGTTCCGTTCGATTTCGTAGAATTCCTTTTACAAACGTTACGACAGAGGTACCGTTTGCTCAGCTCCTAATCTATAGAAACACTGAAATTTACAAGTGTCGCAAGCTCCATTATTTTGTTTTTTTTCTGATGTTGGTGAACTCGATCCCACACACAAATATTCCTCTAATTAAAAAAAAAAGTTGAAATAAATAAAATAAAATTAGCACTTCGGGAATATTCGGAACGGCGTACCCTCTTTCGTTTAGTTCCGTTCGATTTCGTAGAATTCCTTTTACAAACGTCACGACAGAGGTACCGTTTGCTCAGCTCCTAATCTATAGAAACACTGAAATTTAAACTGTCGCAAGATCCATTATTTTGTTTTTTTTCTGATGTTGTTGAACTCGATCCCACAAACAAATATTCCTCTAATTAAAAAAAAAAGTTGAAATAAATAAAATAAAATTAGCACTTCGGGAATATTCGGAACGGCGTACCATCTTTCGTTTAGTTCCGTTCGATTTCGTAGAATTCCTTTTACAAACGTCACGACAGAGGTACCGTTTGCTCAGCTCCTAATCTATAGAAACACTGAAATTTACAAGTGTCGCAAGCTCCATTATTTTGTTTTTTTTCTGATGTTGGTGAACTCGATCCCACACACAAATATTCCTCTAATTAAAAAAAAAAGTTGAAATAAATAAAATAAAATTAGCACTTCGGGAATATTCGGAACGGCGTACCCTCTTTCGTTTAGTTCCGTTCGATTTCGTAGAATTCCTTTTACAAACGTCACGACAGAGGTACCGTTTGCTCAGCTCCTAATCTATAGAAACACTGAAATTTAAACTGTCGCAAGATCCATTATTTTGTTTTTTTTCTGATGTTGTTGAACTCGATCCCACAAACAAATATTCCTCTAATTAAAAAAAAAAGTTGAAATAAATAAAATAAAATTAGCACTTCGGGAATATTCGGAACGGCGTACCATCTTTCGTTTAGTTCCGTTCGATTTCGTAGAATTCCTTTTACAAACGTCACGACAGAGGTACCGTTTGCTCAGCTCCTAATCTATAGAAACACTGAAATTTACAAGTGTCGCAAGCTCCATTATTTTGTTTTTTTTCTGATGTTGGTGAACTCGATCCCACACACAAATATTCCTCTAATTAAAAAAAAAAGTTGAAATAAATAAAATAAAATTAGCACTTCGGGAATATTCGGAACGGCGTACCATCTTTCGTTTAGTTCCGTTCGATTTCGTAGAATTCCTTTTACAAACGTCACGACAGAGGTACCGTTTGCTCAGCTCCTAATCTATAGAAACACTGAAATTTACAAGTGTCGCAAGCTCCATTATTTTGTTTTTTTTCTGATGTTGGTGAACTCGATCCCACACACAAATATTCCTCTAATTAAAAAAAAAAGTTGAAATAAATAAAATAAAATTAGCACTTCGGGAATATTCGGAACGGCGTACCATCTTTCGTTTAGTTCCGTTCGATTTCGTAGAATTCCTTTTACAAACGTCACGACAGAGGTACCGTTTGCTCAGCTCCTAATCTATAGAAACACTGAAATTTACAAGTGTCGCAAGCTCCATTATTTTGTTTTTTTTCTGATGTTGGTGAACTCGATCCCACACACAAATATTCCTCTAATTAAAAAAAAAAGTTGAAATAAATAAAATAAAATTAGCACTTCGGGAATATTCGGAACGGCGTACCATCTTTCGTTTAGTTCCGTTCGATTTCGTAGAATTCCTTTTACAAACGTCACGACAGAGGTACCGTTTGCTCAGCTCCTAATCTATAGAAACACTGAAATTTAAACTGTCGCAAGATCCATTATTTTGTTTTTTTTCTGATGTTGTTGAACTCGATCCCACAAACAAATATTCCTCTAATTAAAAAAAAAAGTGGAAATTAATAAAAGAAAATTAGCACTTCGGAAATATTCGGAACGGCGTACTATCTTTCGTTTCGTTCCGTTCGATTTCGTAGAATTCCTTTTACAAACGTTACGACAGAGGTACCGTTTGCTCAGCTCCTAATCTATAGAAACACTGAAATTTACAAGTGTCGCAAGCTCCATTATTTTGGTTTTTTTCTGATGTTGTTAGAACTCGATCCCACACACAAATATTCCTCTAATTAAAAAAAAAAGTTGAAATAAATAAAATAAAATTAGCACTTCGGGAATATTCGGAACGGCGTACCATCTTTCGTTTAGTTCCGTTCGATTTCGTAGAATTCCTTTTACAAACGTCACGACAGAGGTACCGTTTGATCAGCTCCTAATCTATAGAAACACTGAAATTTAAACTGTCGCAAGATCCATTATTTTGTTTTTTTTCTGATGTTGTTGAACTCGATCCCACAAACAAATATTCCTCTAATTAAAAAAAAAAGTGGAAATTAATAAAAGAAAATTAGCACTTCGGAAATATTCGGAACGGCGTACTATCTTGCGTTTCGTTCCGTTCGATTTCGTAGAATTCCTTTTACAAACGTTACGACAGAGGTACCGTTTGCTCAGCTCCTAATCTATAGAAACACTGAAATTTACAAGTGTCGCAAGCTCCATTATTTTGGTTTTTTTCTGATGTTGGTGAACTCGATCCCACACACAAATATTCCTCTAATTAAAAAAAAAAGTTGAAATAAATAAAATAAAATTAGCACTTCGGGAATATTCGGAACGGCGTACCATCTTTCGTTTAGTTCCGTTCGATTTCGTAGAATTCCTTTTACAAACGTCACGACAGAGGTACCGTTTGCTCAGCTCCTAATCTATAGAAACACTGAAATTTAAACTGTCGCAAGATCCATTATTTTGTTTTTTTTCTGATGTTGTTGAACTCGATCCCACAAACAAATATTCCTCTAATTAAAAAAAAAAGTGGAAATTAATAAAAGAAAATTAGCACTTCGGAAATATTCGGAACGGCGTACTATCTTTCGTTTCGTTCCGTTCGATTTCGTAGAATTCCTTTTACAAACGTTACGACAGAGGTACCGTTTGCTCAGCTCCTAATCTATAGAAACACTGAAATTTACAAGTGTCGCAAGCTCCATTATTTTGGTTTTTTTCTGATGTTGTTAGAACTCGATCCCACACACAAATATTCCTCTAATTAAAAAAAAAAGTTGAAATAAATAAAATAAAATTAGCACTTCGGGAATATTCGGAACGGCGTACCATCTTTCGTTTAGTTCCGTTCGATTTCGTAGAATTCCTTTTACAAACGTCACGACAGAGGTACCGTTTGATCAGCTCCTAATCTATAGAAACACTGAAATTTAACTGTCGCAAGATCCATTATTTTGTTTTTTTTCTGATGTTGTTGAACTCGATCCCACAAACAAATATTCCTCTAATTAAAAAAAAAAGTGGAAATTAATAAAAGAAAATTAGCACTTCGGGAATATTCGGAACGGCGTACTATCTTGCGTTTCGTTCCGTTCGATTTCGTAGAATTCCTTTTACAAACGTTACGACAGAGGTACCGTTTGCTCAGCTCCTAATCTATAGAAACACTGAAATTTACAAGTGTCGCAAGCTCCATTATTTTGTTTTTTTTCTGATGTTGGTGAACTCGATCCCACACACAAATATTCCTCTAATTAAAAAAAAAAGTTGAAATAAATAAAATAAAATTAGCACTTCGGGAATATTCGGAACGGCGTACCCTCTTTCGTTTAGTTCCGTTCGATTTCGTAGAATTCCTTTTACAAACGTCACGACAGAGGTACCGTTTGCTCAGCTCCTAATCTATAGAAACACTGAAATTTAAACTGTCGCAAGATCCATTATTTTGTTTTTTTTCTGATGTTGGTGAACTCGATCCCACACACAAATATTCCTCTAATTAAAAAAAAAAGTTGAAATAAATAAAATAAAATTAGCACTTCGGGAATATTCGGAACGGCGTACCATCTTTCGTTTAGTTCCGTTCGATTTCGTAGAATTCCTTTTACAAACGTCACGACAGAGGTACCGTTTGCTCAGCTCCTAATCTATAGAAACACTGAAATTTAAACTGTCGCAAGATCCATTATTTTGTTTTTTTTCTGATGTTGTTGAACTCGATCCCACAAACAAATATTCCTCTAATTAAAAAAAAAAGTTGAAATAAATAAAATAAAATTAGCACTTCGGGAATATTCGGAACGGCGTACCATCTTTCGTTTAGTTCCGTTCGATTTCGTAGAATTCCTTTTACAAACGTCACGACAGAGGTACCGTTTGCTCAGCTCCTAATCTATAGAAACACTGAAATTTACAAGTGTCGCAAGCTCCATTATTTTGTTTTTTTTCTGATGTTGGTGAACTCGATCCCACACACAAATATTCCTCTAATTAAAAAAAAAAGTTGAAATAAATAAAATAAAATTAGCACTTCGGGAATATTCGGAACGGCGTACCATCTTTCGTTTAGTTCCGTTCGATTTCGTAGAATTCCTTTTACAAACGTCACGACAGAGGTACCGTTTGCTCAGCTCCTAATCTATAGAAACACTGAAATTTACAAGTGTCGCAAGCTCCATTATTTTGTTTTTTTTCTGATGTTGGTGAACTCGATCCCACACACAAATATTCCTCTAATTAAAAAAAAAAGTTGAAATAAATAAAATAAAATTAGCACTTCGGGAATATTCGGAACGGCGTACCATCTTTCGTTTAGTTCCGTTCGATTTCGTAGAATTCCTTTTACAAACGTCACGACAGAGGTACCGTTTGCTCAGCTCCTAATCTATAGAAACACTGAAATTTAAACTGTCGCAAGATCCATTATTTTGTTTTTTTTCTGATGTTGTTGAACTCGATCCCACAAACAAATATTCCTCTAATTAAAAAAAAAAGTTGAAATAAATAAAATAAAATTAGCACTTCGGGAATATTCGGAACGGCGTACCATCTTTCGTTTAGTTCCGTTCGATTTCGTAGAATTCCTTTTACAAACGTCACGACAGAGGTACCGTTTGCTCAGCTCCTAATCTATAGAAACACTGAAATTTACAAGTGTCGCAAGCTCCATTATTTTGTTTTTTTTCTGATGTTGGTGAACTCGATCCCACACACAAATATTCCTCTAATTAAAAAAAAAAGATGAAATAAATAAAATAAAATTAGCACTTCGGGAATATTCGGAACGGCGTACCATCTTTCGTTTAGTTCCGTTCGATTTCGTAGAATTCCTTTTACAAACGTCACGACAGAGGTACCGTTTGCTCAGCTCCTAATCTATAGAAACACTGAAATTTAAACTGTCGCAAGATCCATTATTTTGTTTTTTTTCTGATGTTGTTGAACTCGATCCCACAAACAAATATTCCTCTAATTAAAAAAAAAAGTGGAAATTAATAAAAGAAAATTAGCACTTCGGAAATATTCGGAACGGCGTACTATCTTTCG
Source organism: Sepiola atlantica (assembly GCA_963556195.1). NCBI lineage: Eukaryota > Metazoa > Mollusca > Cephalopoda > Sepiida > Sepiolidae > Sepiola > Sepiola atlantica. Next base: position 19,834,102 of record OY744550.1, on the reverse strand, counting down.
TTTCGTTCCGTTCGATTTCGTAGAATTCCTTTTACAAACGTTACGACAGAGGTACCGTTTGCTCAGCTCCTAATCTATAGAAACACTGAAATTTACAAGTGTCGCAAGCTCCATTATTTTGGTTTTTTTCTGATGTTGTTAGAACTCGATCCCACACACAAATATTCCTCTAATTAAAAAAAAAAGTTGAAATAAATAAAATAAAATTAGCACTTCGGGAATATTCGGAACGGCGTACCATCTTTCGTTTAGTTCCGTTCGATTTCGTAGAATTCCTTTTACAAACGTCACGACAGAGGTACCGTTTGATCAGCTCCTAATCTATAGAAACACTGAAATTTAAACTGTCGCAAGATCCATTATTTTGTTTTTTTTCTGATGTTGTTGAACTCGATCCCACAAACAAATATTCCTCTAATTAAAAAAAAAAGTGGAAATTAATAAAAGAAAATTAGCACTTCGGAAATATTCGGAACGGCGTACTATCTTGCGTTTCGTTCCGTTCGATTTCGTAGAATTCCTTTTACAAACGTTACGACAGAGGTACCGTTTGCTCAGCTCCTAATCTATAGAAACACTGAAATTTACAAGTGTCGCAAGCTCCATTATTTTGTTTTTTTTCTGATGTTGGTGAACTCGATCCCACACACAAATATTCCTCTAATTAAAAAAAAAAGTTGAAATAAATAAAATAAAATTAGCACTTCGGGAATATTCGGAACGGCGTACCATCTTTCGTTTAGTTCCGTTCGATTTCGTAGAATTCCTTTTACAAACGTCACGACAGAGGTACCGTTTGCTCAGCTCCTAATCTATAGAAACACTGAAATTTAAACTGTCGCAAGATCCATTATTTTGTTTTTTTTCTGATGTTGTTGAACTCGATCCCACAAACAAATATTCCTCTAATTAAAAAAAAAAGTGGAAATTAATAAAAGAAAATTAGCACTTCGGAAATATTCGGAACGGCGTACTATCTTTCGTTTCGTTCCGTTCGATTTCGTAGAATTCCTTTTACAAACGTTACGACAGAGGTACCGTTTGCTCAGCTCCTAATCTATAGAAACACTGAAATTTACAAGTGTCGCAAGCTCCATTATTTTGGTTTTTTTCTGATGTTGTTAGAACTCGATCCCACACACAAATATTCCTCTAATTAAAAAAAAAAGTTGAAATAAATAAAATAAAATTAGCACTTCGGGAATATTCGGAACGGCGTACCATCTTTCGTTTAGTTCCGTTCGATTTCGTAGAATTCCTTTTACAAACGTCACGACAGAGGTACCGTTTGATCAGCTCCTAATCTATAGAAACACTGAAATTTAACTGTCGCAAGATCCATTATTTTGTTTTTTTTCTGATGTTGTTGAACTCGATCCCACAAACAAATATTCCTCTAATTAAAAAAAAAAGTGGAAATTAATAAAAGAAAATTAGCACTTCGGAAATATTCGGAACGGCGTACTATCTTTCGTTTCGTTCCGTTCGATTTCGTAGAATTCCTTTTACAAACGTTACGACAGAGGTACCGTTGGCTCAGCTCCTAATCTATAGAAACACTGAAATTTACAAGTGTCGCAAGCTCCATTATTTTGGTTTTTTTCTGATGTTGTTAGAACTCGATCCCACACACAAATATTCCTCTAATTAAAAAAAAAAGTTGAAATAAATAAAATAAAATTAGCACTTCGGGAATATTCGGAACGGCGTACCATCTTTCGTTTAGTTCCGTTCGATTTCGTAGAATTCCTTTTACAAACGTCACGACAGAGGTACCGTTTGATCAGCTCCTAATCTATAGAAACACTGAAATTTAAACTGTCGCAAGATCCATTATTTTGTTTTTTTTCTGATGTTGTTGAACTCGATCCCACAAACAAATATTCCTCTAATTAAAAAAAAAAGTGGAAATTAATAAAAGAAAATTAGCACTTCGGAAATATTCGGAACGGCGTACTATCTTGCATTTCGTTCCGTTCGATTTCGTAGAATTCCTTTTACAAACGTTACGACAGAGGTACCGTTTGCTCAGCTCCTAATCTATAGAAACACTGAAATTTACAAGTGTCGCAAGCTCCATTATTTTGTTTTTTTTCTGATGTTGGTGAACTCGATCCCACACACAAATATTCCTCTAATTAAAAAAAAAAGTTGAAATAAATAAAATAAAATTAGCACTTCGGGAATATTCGGAACGGCGTACCATCTTTCGTTTAGTTCCGTTCGATTTCGTAGAATTCCTTTTACAAACGTCACGACAGAGGTACCGTTTGCTCAGCTCCTAATCTATAGAAACACTGAAATTTAAACTGTCGCAAGATCCATTATTTTGTTTTTTTTCTGATGTTGTTGAACTCGATCCCACAAACAAATATTCCTCTAATTAAAAAAAAAAGTGGAAATTAATAAAAGAAAATTAGCACTTCGGAAATATTCGGAACGGCGTACTATCTTTCGTTTCGTTCCGTTCGATTTCGTAGAATTCCTTTTACAAACGTTACGACAGAGGTACCGTTTGCTCAGCTCCTAATCTATAGAAACACTGAAATTTACAAGTGTCGCAAGCTCCATTATTTTGGTTTTTTTCTGATGTTGTTAGAACTCGATCCCACACACAAATATTCCTCTAATTAAAAAAAAAAGTTGAAATAAATAAAATAAAATTAGCACTTCGGGAATATTCGGAACGGCGTACCATCTTTCGTTTAGTTCCGTTCGATTTCGTAGAATTCCTTTTACAAACGTCACGACAGAGGTACCGTTTGATCAGCTCCTAATCTATAGAAACACTGAAATTTAACTGTCGCAAGATCCATTATTTTGTTTTTTTTCTGATGTTGTTGAACTCGATCCCACAAACAAATATTCCTCTAATTAAAAAAAAAAGTGGAAATTAATAAAAGAAAATTAGCACTTCGGAAATATTCGGAACGGCGTACTATCTTTCGTTTCGTTCCGTTCGATTTCGTAGAATTCCTTTTACAAACGTTACGACAGAGGTACCGTTTGCTCAGCTCCTAATCTATAGAAACACTGAAATTTACAAGTGTCGCAAGCTCCATTATTTTGGTTTTTTTCTGATGTTGTTAGAACTCGATCCCACACACAAATATTCCTCTAATTAAAAAAAAAAGTTGAAATAAATAAAATAAAATTAGCACTTCGGGAATATTCGGAACGGCGTACCATCTTTCGTTTAGTTCCGTTCGATTTCGTAGAATTCCTTTTACAAACGTCACGACAGAGGTACCGTTTGATCAGCTCCTAATCTATAGAAACACTGAAATTTAAACTGTCGCAAGATCCATTATTTTGTTTTTTTTCTGATGTTGTTGAACTCGATCCCACAAACAAATATTCCTCTAATTAAAAAAAAAAGTGGAAATTAATAAAAGAAAATTAGCACTTCGGAAATATTCGGAACGGCGTACTATCTTGCGTTTCGTTCCGTTCGATTTCGTAGAATTCCTTTTACAAACGTTACGACAGAGGTACCGTTTGCTCAGCTCCTAATCTATAGAAACACTGAAATTTACAAGTGTCGCAAGCTCCATTATTTTGTTTTTTTTCTGATGTTGGTGAACTCGATCCCACACACAAATATTCCTCTAATTAAAAAAAAAAGTTGAAATAAATAAAATAAAATTAGCACTTCGGGAATATTCGGAACGGCGTACCATCTTTCGTTTAGTTCCGTTCGATTTCGTAGAATTCCTTTTACAAACGTCACGACAGAGGTACCGTTTGCTCAGCTCCTAATCTATAGAAACACTGAAATTTAAACTGTCGCAAGATCCATTATTTTGTTTTTTTTCTGATGTTGTTGAACTCGATCCCACAAACAAATATTCCTCTAATTAAAAAAAAAAGTGGAAATTAATAAAAGAAAATTAGCACTTCGGAAATATTCGGAACGGCGTACTATCTTTCGTTTCGTTCCGTTCGATTTCGTAGAATTCCTTTTACAAACGTTACGACAGAGGTACCGTTTGCTCAGCTCCTAATCTATAGAAACACTGAAATTTACAAGTGTCGCAAGCTCCATTATTTTGGTTTTTTTCTGATGTTGTTAGAACTCGATCCCACACACAAATATTCCTCTAATTAAAAAAAAAAGTTGAAATAAATAAAATAAAATTAGCACTTCAAGAATATTCGGAACGGCGTACCATCTTTCGTTTAGTTCCGTTCGATTTCGTAGAATTCCTTTTACAAACGTCACGACAGAGGTACCGTTTGATCAGCTCCTAATCTATAGAAACACTGAAATTTAACTGTCGCAAGATCCATTATTTTGTTTTTTTTCTGATGTTGTTGAACTCGATCCCACAAACAAATATTCCTCTAATTAAAAAAAAAAGTGGAAATTAATAAAAGAAAATTAGCACTTCGGAAATATTCGGAACGGCGTACTATCTTTCGTTTCGTTCCGTTCGATTTCGTAGAATTCCTTTTACAAACGTTACGACAGAGGTACCGTTTGCTCAGCTCCTAATCTATAGAAACACTGAAATTTACAAGTGTCGCAAGCTCCATTATTTTGGTTTTTTTCTGATGTTGTTAGAACTCGATCCCACACACAAATATTCCTCTAATTAAAAAAAAAAGTTGAAATAAATAAAATAAAATTAGCACTTCGGGAATATTCGGAACGGCGTACCCTCTTTCGTTTAGTTCCGTTCGATTTCGTAGAATTCCTTTTACAAACGTCACGACAGAGGTACCGTTTGCTAAGCTCCTAATCTATAGAAACACTGAAATTTAAACTGTCGCAAGATCCATTATTTTGTTTTTTTTCTGATGTTGTTGAACTCGATCCCACAAACAAATATTCCTCTAATTAAAAAAAAAAGTGGAAATTAATAAAAGAAAATTAGCACTTCGGAAATATTCGGAACGGCGTACTATCTTTCGTTTCGTTCCGTTCGATTTCGTAGAATTCCTTTTACAAACGTTACGACAGAGGTACCGTTTGCTCAGCTCCTAATCTATAGAAACACTGAAATTTACAAGTGTCGCAAGCTCCATTATTTTGGTTTTTTTCTGATGTTGTTAGAACTCGATCCCACACACAAATATTCCTCTAATTAAAAAAAAAAGTTGAAATAAATAAAATAAAATTAGCACTTCAAGAATATTCGGAACGGCGTACCATCTTTCGTTTAGTTCCGTTCGATTTCGTAGAATTCCTTTTACAAACGTCACGACAGAGGTACCGTTTGATCAGCTCCTAATCTATAGAAACACTGAAATTTAACTGTCGCAAGATCCATTATTTTGTTTTTTTTCTGATGTTGTTGAACTCGATCCCACAAACAAATATTCCTCTAATTAAAAAAAAAAGTGGAAATTAATAAAAGAAAATTAGCACTTCGGAAATATTCGGAACGGCGTACTATCTTTCGTTTCGTTCCGTTCGATTTCGTAGAATTCCTTTTACAAACGTTACGACAGAGGTACCGTTTGCTCAGCTCCTAATCTATAGAAACACTGAAATTTACAAGTGTCGCAAGCTCCATTATTTTGGTTTTTTTCTGATGTTGTTAGAACTCGATCCCACACACAAATATTCCTCTAATTAAAAAAAAAAGTTGAAATAAATAAAATAAAATTAGCACTTCGGGAATATTCGGAACGGCGTACCCTCTTTCGTTTAGTTCCGTTCGATTTCGTAGAATTCCTTTTACAAACGTCACGACAGAGGTACCGTTTGCTAAGCTCCTAATCTATAGAAACACTGAAATTTAAACTGTCGCAAGATCCATTATTTTGTTTTTTTTCTGATGTTGTTGAACTCGATCCCACAAACAAATATTCCTCTAATTAAAAAAAAAAGTTGAAATAAATAAAATAAAATTAGCACTTCGGGAATATTCGGAACGGCGTACCATCTTTCGTTTAGTTCCGTTCGATTTCGTAGAATTCCTTTTACAAACGTCACGACAGAGGTACCGTTTGCTCAGCTCCTAATCTATAGAAACACTGAAATTTACAAGTGTCGCAAGCTCCATTATTTTGTTTTTTTTCTGATGTTGGTGAACTCGATCCCACACACAAATATTCCTCTAATTAAAAAAAAAAGTTGAAATAAATAAAATAAAATTAGCACTTCGGGAATATTCGGAACGGCGTACCATCTTTCGTTTAGTTCCGTTCGATTTCGTAGAATTCCTTTTACAAACGTCACGACAGAGGTACCGTTTGCTCAGCTCCTAATCTATAGAAACACTGAAATTTAAACTGTCGCAAGATCCATTATTTTGTTTTTTTTCTGATGTTGTTGAACTCGATCCCACAAACAAATATTCCTCTAATTAAAAAAAAAAGTGGAAATTAATAAAAGAAAATTAGCACTTCGGAAATATTCGGAACGGCGTACTATCTTTCGTTTCGTTCCGTTCGATTTCGTAGAATTCCTTTTACAAACGTTACGACAGAGGTACCGTTTGCTCAGCTCCTAATCTATAGAAACACTGAAATTTACAAGTGTCGCAAGCTCCATTATTTTGGTTTTTTTCTGATGTTGTTAGAACTCGATCCCACACACAAATATTCCTCTAATTAAAAAAAAAAGTTGAAATAAATAAAATAAAATTAGCACTTCGGGAATATTCGGAACGGCGTACCCTCTTTCGTTTAGTTCCGTTCGATTTCGTAGAATTCCTTTTACAAACGTCACGACAGAGGTACCGTTTGCTCAGCTCCTAATCTATAGAAACACTGAAATTTAAACTGTCGCAAGATCCATTATTTTGTTTTTTTTCTGATGTTGTTGAACTCGATCCCACAAACAAATATTCCTCTAATTAAAAAAAAAAGTTGAAATAAATAAAATAAAATTAGCACTTCGGGAATATTCGGAACGGCGTACCATCTTTCGTTTAGTTCCGTTCGATTTCGTAGAATTCCTTTTACAAACGTCACGACAGAGGTACCGTTTGCTCAGCTCCTAATCTATAGAAACACTGAAATTTACAAGTGTCGCAAGCTCCATTATTTTGTTTTTTTTCTGATGTTGGTGAACTCGATCCCACACACAAATATTCCTCTAATTAAAAAAAAAAGTTGAAATAAATAAAATAAAATTAGCACTTCGGGAATATTCGGAACGGCGTACCATCTTTCGTTTAGTTCCGTTCGATTTCGTAGAATTCCTTTTACAAACGTCACGACAGAGGTACCGTTTGCTCAGCTCCTAATCTATAGAAACACTGAAATTTAAACTGTCGCAAGATCCATTATTTTGTTTTTTTTCTGATGTTGTTGAACTCGATCCCACAAACAAATATTCCTCTAATTAAAAAAAAAAGTTGAAATAAATAAAATAAAATTAGCACTTCGGGAATATTCGGAACGGCGTACCATCTTTCGTTTAGTTCCGTTCGATTTCGTAGAATTCCTTTTACAAACGTCACGACAGAGGTACCGTTTGCTCAGCTCCTAATCTATAGAAACACTGAAATTTACAAGTGTCGCAAGCTCCATTATTTTGTTTTTTTTCTGATGTTGGTGAACTCGATCCCACACACAAATATTCCTCTAATTAAAAAAAAAAGTTGAAATAAATAAAATAAAATTAGCACTTCGGGAATATTCGGAACGGCGTACCATCTTTCGTTTAGTTCCGTTCGATTTCGTAGAATTCCTTTTACAAACGTCACGACAGAGGTACCGTTTGCTCAGCTCCTAATCTATAGAAACACTGAAATTTACAAGTGTCGCAAGCTCCATTATTTTGTTTTTTTTCTGATGTTGGTGAACTCGATCCCACACACAAATATTCCTCTAATTAAAAAAAAAAGTTGAAATAAATAAAATAAAATTAGCACTTCGGGAATATTCGGAACGGCGTACCATCTTTCGTTTAGTTCCGTTCGATTTCGTAGAATTCCTTTTACAAACGTCACGACAGAGGTACCGTTTGCTCAGCTCCTAATCTATAGAAACACTGAAATTTAAACTGTCGCAAGATCCATTATTTTGTTTTTTTTCTGATGTTGTTGAACTCGATCCCACAAACAAATATTCCTCTAATTAAAAAAAAAAGTTGAAATAAATAAAATAAAATTAGCACTTCGGGAATATTCGGAACGGCGTACCATCTTTCGTTTAGTTCCGTTCGATTTCGTAGAATTCCTTTTACAAACGTCACGACAGAGGTACCGTTTGCTCAGCTCCTAATCTATAGAAACACTGAAATTTACAAGTGTCGCAAGCTCCATTATTTTGTTTTTTTTCTGATGTTGGTGAACTCGATCCCACACACAAATATTCCTCTAATTAAAAAAAAAAGTTGAAATAAATAAAATAAAATTAGCACTTCGGGAATATTCGGAACGGCGTACCATCTTTCGTTTAGTTCCGTTCGATTTCGTAGAATTCCTTTTACAAACGTCACGACAGAGGTACCGTTTGCTCAGCTCCTAATCTATAGAAACACTGAAATTTAAACTGTCGCAAGATCCATTATTTTGTTTTTTTTCTGATGTTGTTGAACTCGATCCCACAAACAAATATTCCTCTAATTAAAAAAAAAAGTTGAAATAAATAAAATAAAATTAGCACTTCGGGAATATTCGGAACGGCGTACCATCTTTCGTTTAGTTCCGTTCGATTTCGTAGAATTCCTTTTACAAACGTCACGACAGAGGTACCGTTTGCTCAGCTCCTAATCTATAGAAACACTGAAATTTACAAGTGTCGCAAGATCCATTATTTTGTTTTTTTTCTGATGTTGGTGAACTCGATCCCACACACAAATATTCCTCTAATTAAAAAAAAAAGTTGAAATAAATAAAATAAAATTAGCACTTCGGGAATATTCGGAACGGCGTACCATCTTTCGTTTAGTTCCGTTCGATTTCGTAGAATTCCTTTTACAAACGTCACGACAGAGGTACCGTTTGCTCAGCTCCTAATCTATAGAAACACTGAAATTTACAAGTGTCGCAAGCTCCATTATTTTTTTTTTTTTCTGATGTTGGTGAACTCGATCCCACACACAAATATTCCTCTAATTAAAAAAAAAAGTTGAAATAAATAAAATAAAATTAGCACTTCGGGAATATTCGGAACGGCGTACCATCTTTCGTTTAGTTCCGTTCGATTTCGTAGAATTCCTTTTACAAACGTCACGACAGAGGTACCGTTTGCTCAGCTCCTAATCTATAGAAACACTGAAATTTAAACTGTCGCAAGATCCATTATTTTGTTTTTTTTCTGATGTTGTTGAACTCGATCCCACAAACAAATATTCCTCTAATTAAAAAAAAAAGTGGAAATTAATAAAAGAAAATTAGCACTTCGGAAATATTCGGAACGGCGTACTATCTTTCGTTTCGTTCCGTTCGATTTCGTAGAATTCCTTTTACAAACGTCACGACAGAGGTACCGTTTGCTCAGCTCCTAATCTATAGAAACACTGAAATTTACAAGTGTCGCAAGCTCCATTATTTTGGTTTTTTTCTGATGTTGTTAGAACTCGATCCCACACACAAATATTCCTCTAATTAAAAAAAAAAGTTGAAATAAATAAAATAAAATTAGCACTTCGGGAATATTCGGAACGGCGTACCATCTTTCGTTTAGTTCCGTTCGATTTCGTAGAATTCCTTTTACAAACGTCACGACAGAGGTACCGTTTGCTCAGCTCCTAATCTATAGAAACACTGAAATTTAAACTGTCGCAAGATCCATTATTTTGTTTTTTTTCTGATGTTGTTGAACTCGATCCCACAAACAAATATTCCTCTAATTAAAAAAAAAAGTGGAAATTAATAAAAGAAAATTAGCACTTCGGAAATATTCGGAACGGCGTACTATCTTTCGTTTCGTTCCGTTCGATTTCGTAGAATTCCTTTTACAAACGTTACGACAGAGGTACCGTTTGCTCAGCTCCTAATCTATAGAAACACTGAAATTTACAAGTGTCGCAAGCTCCATTATTTTGGTTTTTTTCTGATGTTGTTAGAACTCGATCCCACACACAAATATTCCTCTAATTAAAAAAAAAAGTTGAAATAAATAAAATAAAATTAGCACTTCGGGAATATTCGGAACGGCGTACCATCTTTCGTTTAGTTCCGTTCGATTTCGTAGAATTCCTTTTACAAACGTCACGACAGAGGTACCGTTTGATCAGCTCCTAATCTATAGAAACACTGAAATTTAACTGTCGCAAGATCCATTATTTTGTTTTTTTTCTGATGTTGTTGAACTCGATCCCACAAACAAATATTCCTCTAATTAAAAAAAAAAGTGGAAATTAATAAAAGAAAATTAGCACTTCGGAAATATTCGGAACGGCGTACTATCTTTCGTTTCGTTCCGTTCGATTTCGTAGAATTCCTTTTACAAACGTTACGACAGAGGTACCGTTTGCTCAGCTCCTAATCTATAGAAACACTGAAATTTACAAGTGTCGCAAGCTCCATTATTTTGGTTTTTTTCTGATGTTGTTAGAACTCGATCCCACACACAAATATTCCTCTAATTAAAAAAAAAAGTTGAAATAAATAAAATAAAATTAGCACTTCGGGAATATTCGGAACGGCGTACCCTCTTTCGTTTAGTTCCGTTCGATTTCGTAGAATTCCTTTTACAAACGTCACGACAGAGGTACCGTTTGCTAAGCTCCTAATCTATAGAAACACTGAAATTTAAACTGTCGCAAGATCCATTATTTTGTTTTTTTTCTGATGTTGTTGAACTCGATCCCACAAACAAATATTCCTCTAATTAAAAAAAAAAGTTGAAATAAATAAAATAAAATTAGCACTTCGGGAATATTCGGAACGGCGTACCATCTTTCGTTTAGTTCCGTTCGATTTCGTAGAATTCCTTTTACAAACGTCACGACAGAGGTACCGTTTGCTCAGCTCCTAATCTATAGAAACACTGAAATTTACAAGTGTCGCAAGCTCCATTATTTTGTTTTTTTTCTGATGTTGGTGAACTCGATCCCACACACAAATATTCCTCTAATTAAAAAAAAAAGTTGAAATAAATAAAATAAAATTAGCACTTCGGGAATATTCGGAACGGCGTACCATCTTTCGTTTAGTTCCGTTCGATTTCGTAGAATTCCTTTTACAAACGTCACGACAGAGGTACCGTTTGCTCAGCTCCTAATCTATAGAAACACTGAAATTTAAACTGTCGCAAGATCCATTATTTTGTTTTTTTTCTGATGTTGTTGAACTCGATCCCACAAACAAATATTCCTCTAATTAAAAAAAAAAGTGGAAATTAATAAAAGAAAATTAGCACTTCGGAAATATTCGGAACGGCGTACTATCTTTCGTTTCGTTCCGTTCGATTTCGTAGAATTCCTTTTACAAACGTTACGACAGAGGTACCGTTTGCTCAGCTCCTAATCTATAGAAACACTGAAATTTACAAGTGTCGCAAGCTCCATTATTTTGGTTTTTTTCTGATGTTGTTAGAACTCGATCCCACACACAAATATTCCTCTAATTAAAAAAAAAAGTTGAAATAAATAAAATAAAATTAGCACTTCGGGAATATTCGGAACGGCGTACCCTCTTTCGTTTAGTTCCGTTCGATTTCGTAGAATTCCTTTTACAAACGTCACGACAGAGGTACCGTTTGCTCAGCTCCTAATCTATAGAAACACTGAAATTTAAACTGTCGCAAGATCCATTATTTTGTTTTTTTTCTGATGTTGTTGAACTCGATCCCACAAACAAATATTCCTCTAATTAAAAAAAAAAGTTGAAATAAATAAAATAAAATTAGCACTTCGGGAATATTCGGAACGGCGTACCATCTTTCGTTTAGTTCCGTTCGATTTCGTAGAATTCCTTTTACAAACGTCACGACAGAGGTACCGTTTGCTCAGCTCCTAATCTATAGAAACACTGAAATTTACAAGTGTCGCAAGCTCCATTATTTTGTTTTTTTTCTGATGTTGGTGAACTCGATCCCACACACAAATATTCCTCTAATTAAAAAAAAAAGTTGAAATAAATAAAATAAAATTAGCACTTCGGGAATATTCGGAACGGCGTACCATCTTTCGTTTAGTTCCGTTCGATTTCGTAGAATTCCTTTTACAAACGTCACGACAGAGGTACCGTTTGCTCAGCTCCTAATCTATAGAAACACTGAAATTTAAACTGTCGCAAGATCCATTATTTTGTTTTTTTTCTGATGTTGTTGAACTCGATCCCACAAACAAATATTCCTCTAATTAAAAAAAAAAGTTGAAATAAATAAAATAAAATTAGCACTTCGGGAATATTCGGAACGGCGTACCATCTTTCGTTTAGTTCCGTTCGATTTCGTAGAATTCCTTTTACAAACGTCACGACAGAGGTACCGTTTGCTCAGCTCCTAATCTATAGAAACACTGAAATTTACAAGTGTCGCAAGCTCCATTATTTTGTTTTTTTTCTGATGTTGGTGAACTCGATCCCACACACAAATATTCCTCTAATTAAAAAAAAAAGTTGAAATAAATAAAATAAAATTAGCACTTCGGGAATATTCGGAACGGCGTACCATCTTTCGTTTAGTTCCGTTCGATTTCGTAGAATTCCTTTTACAAACGTCACGACAGAGGTACCGTTTGCTCAGCTCCTAATCTATAGAAACACTGAAATTTACAAGTGTCGCAAGCTCCATTATTTTGTTTTTTTTCTGATGTTGGTGAACTCGATCCCACACACAAATATTCCTCTAATTAAAAAAAAAAGTTGAAATAAATAAAATAAAATTAGCACTTCGGGAATATTCGGAACGGCGTACCATCTTTCGTTTAGTTCCGTTCGATTTCGTAGAATTCCTTTTACAAACGTCACGACAGAGGTACCGTTTGCTCAGCTCCTAATCTATAGAAACACTGAAATTTAAACTGTCGCAAGATCCATTATTTTGTTTTTTTTCTGATGTTGTTGAACTCGATCCCACAAACAAATATTCCTCTAATTAAAAAAAAAAGTTGAAATAAATAAAATAAAATTAGCACTTCGGGAATATTCGGAACGGCGTACCATCTTTCGTTTAGTTCCGTTCGATTTCGTAGAATTCCTTTTACAAACGTCACGACAGAGGTACCGTTTGCTCAGCTCCTAATCTATAGAAACACTGAAATTTACAAGTGTCGCAAGCTCCATTATTTTGTTTTTTTTCTGATGTTGGTGAACTCGATCCCACACACAAATATTCCTCTAATTAAAAAAAAAAGTTGAAATAAATAAAATAAAATTAGCACTTCGGGAATATTCGGAACGGCGTACCATCTTTCGTTTAGTTCCGTTCGATTTCGTAGAATTCCTTTTACAAACGTCACGACAGAGGTACCGTTTGCTCAGCTCCTAATCTATAGAAACACTGAAATTTAAACTGTCGCAAGATCCATTATTTTGTTTTTTTTCTGATGTTGTTGAACTCGATCCCACAAACAAATATTCCTCTAATTAAAAAAAAAAGTTGAAATAAATAAAATAAAATTAGCACTTCGGGAATATTCGGAACGGCGTACCATCTTTCGTTTAGTTCCGTTCGATTTCGTAGAATTCCTTTTACAAACGTCACGACAGAGGTACCGTTTGCTCAGCTCCTAATCTATAGAAACACTGAAATTTACAAGTGTCGCAAGATCCATTATTTTGTTTTTTTTCTGATGTTGGTGAACTCGATCCCACACACAAATATTCCTCTAATTAAAAAAAAAAGTTGAAATAAATAAAATAAAATTAGCACTTCGGGAATATTCGGAACGGCGTACCATCTTTCGTTTAGTTCCGTTCGATTTCGTAGAATTCCTTTTACAAACGTCACGACAGAGGTACCGTTTGCTCAGCTCCTAATCTATAGAAACACTGAAATTTACAAGTGTCGCAAGCTCCATTATTTTTTTTTTTTTCTGATGTTGGTGAACTCGATCCCACACACAAATATTCCTCTAATTAAAAAAAAAAGTTGAAATAAATAAAATAAAATTAGCACTTCGGGAATATTCGGAACGGCGTACCATCTTTCGTTTAGTTCCGTTCGATTTCGTAGAATTCCTTTTACAAACGTCACGACAGAGGTACCGTTTGCTCAGCTCCTAATCTATAGAAACACTGAAATTTAAACTGTCGCAAGATCCATTATTTTGTTTTTTTTCTGATGTTGTTGAACTCGATCCCACAAACAAATATTCCTCTAATTAAAAAAAAAAGTGGAAATTAATAAAAGAAAATTAGCACTTCGGAAATATTCGGAACGGCGTACTATCTTTCGTTTCGTTCCGTTCGATTTCGTAGAATTCCTTTTACAAACGTCACGACAGAGGTACCGTTTGCTCAGCTCCTAATCTATAGAAACACTGAAATTTACAAGTGTCGCAAGCTCCATTATTTTGGTTTTTTTCTGATGTTGTTAGAACTCGATCCCACACACAAATATTCCTCTAATTAAAAAAAAAAGTTGAAATAAATAAAATAAAATTAGCACTTCGGGAATATTCGGAACGGCGTACCATCTTTCGTTTAGTTCCGTTCGATTTCGTAGAATTCCTTTTACAAACGTCACGACAGAGGTACCGTTTGCTCAGCTCCTAATCTATAGAAACACTGAAATTTAAACTGTCGCAAGATCCATTATTTTGTTTTTTTTCTGATGTTGTTGAACTCGATCCCACAAACAAATATTCCTCTAATTAAAAAAAAAAGTGGAAATTAATAAAAGAAAATTAGCACTTCGGAAATATTCGGAACGGCGTACTATCTTTCGTTTCGTTCCGTTCGATTTCGTAGAATTCCTTTTACAAACGTTACGACAGAGGTACCGTTTGCTCAGCTCCTAATCTATAGAAACACTGAAATTTACAAGTGTCGCAAGCTCCATTATTTTGGTTTTTTTCTGATGTTGTTAGAACTCGATCCCACACACAAATATTCCTCTAATTAAAAAAAAAAGTTGAAATAAATAAAATAAAATTAGCACTTCGGGAATATTCGGAACGGCGTACCATCTTTCGTTTAGTTCCGTTCGATTTCGTAGAATTCCTTTTACAAACGTCACGACAGAGGTACCGTTTGATCAGCTCCTAATCTATAGAAACACTGAAATTTAACTGTCGCAAGATCCATTATTTTGTTTTTTTTCTGATGTTGTTGAACTCGATCCCACAAACAAATATTCCTCTAATTAAAAAAAAAAGTGGAAATTAATAAAAGAAAATTAGCACTTCGGAAATATTCGGAACGGCGTACTATCTTTCGTTTCGTTCCGTTCGATTTCGTAGAATTCCTTTTACAAACGTTACGACAGAGGTACCGTTGGCTCAGCTCCTAATCTATAGAAACACTGAAATTTACAAGTGTCGCAAGCTCCATTATTTTGGTTTTTTTCTGATGTTGTTAGAACTCGATCCCACACACAAATATTCCTCTAATTAAAAAAAAAAGTTGAAATAAATAAAATAAAATTAGCACTTCGGGAATATTCGGAACGGCGTACCATCTTTCGTTTAGTTCCGTTCGATTTCGTAGAATTCCTTTTACAAACGTCACGACAGAGGTACCGTTTGCTCAGCTCCTAATCTATAGAAACACTGAAATTTACAAGTGTCGCAAGCTCCATTATTTTGTTTTTTTTCTGATGTTGGTGAACTCGATCCCACACACAAATATTCCTCTAATTAAAAAAAAAAGTTGAAATAAATAAAATAAAATTAGCACTTCGGGAATATTCGGAACGGCGTACCATCTTTCGTTTAGTTCCGTTCGATTTCGTAGAATTCCTTTTACAAACGTCACGACAGAGGTACCGTTTGCTCAGCTCCTAATCTATAGAAACACTGAAATTTAAACTGTCGCAAGATCCATTATTTTGTTTTTTTTCTGATGTTGTTGAACTCGATCCCACAAACAAATATTCCTCTAATTAAAAAAAAAAGTGGAAATTAATAAAAGAAAATTAGCACTTCGGAAATATTCGGAACGGCGTACTATCTTTCGTTTCGTTCCGTTCGATTTCGTAGAATTCCTTTTACAAACGTCACGACAGAGGTACCGTTTGCTCAGCTCCTAATCTATAGAAACACTGAAATTTACAAGTGTCGCAAGCTCCATTATTTTGGTTTTTTTCTGATGTTGTTAGAACTCGATCCCACACACAAATATTCCTCTAATTAAAAAAAAAAGTTGAAATAAATAAAATAAAATTAGCACTTCGGGAATATTCGGAACGGCGTACCATCTTTCGTTTAGTTCCGTTCGATTTCGTAGAATTCCTTTTACAAACGTCACGACAGAGGTACCGTTTGATCAGCTCCTAATCTATAGAAACACTGAAATTTAAACTGTCGCAAGATCCATTATTTTGTTTTTTTTCTGATGTTGTTGAACTCGATCCCACAAACAAATATTCCTCTAATTAAAAAAAAAAGTGGAAATTAATAAAAGAAAATTAGCACTTCGGAAATATTCGGAACGGCGTACTATCTTGCGTTTCGTTCCGTTCGATTTCGTAGAATTCCTTTTACAAACGTTACGACAGAGGTACCGTTTGCTCAGCTCCTAATCTATAGAAACACTGAAATTTACAAGTGTCGCAAGCTCCATTATTTTGTTTTTTTTCTGATGTTGGTGAACTCGATCCCACACACAAATATTCCTCTAATTAAAAAAAAAGTTGAAATAAATAAAATAAAATTAGCACTTCGGGAATATTCGGAACGGCGTACCATCTTTCGTTTAGTTCCGTTCGATTTCGTAGAATTCCTTTTACAAACGTCACGACAGAGGTACCGTTTGCTCAGCTCCTAATCTATAGAAACACTGAAATTTAAACTGTCGCAAGATCCATTATTTTGTTTTTTTTCTGATGTTGTTGAACTCGATCCCACAAACAAATATTCCTCTAATTAAAAAAAAAAGTGGAAATTAATAAAAGAAAATTAGCACTTCGGAAATATTCGGAACGGCGTACTATCTTTCGTTTCGTTCCGTTCGATTTCGTAGAATTCCTTTTACAAACGTTACGACAGAGGTACCGTTTGCTCAGCTCCTAATCTATAGAAACACTGAAATTTACAAGTGTCGCAAGCTCCATTATTTTGGTTTTTTTCTGATGTTGTTAGAACTCGATCCCACACACAAATATTCCTCTAATTAAAAAAAAAAGTTGAAATAAATAAAATAAAATTAGCACTTCGGGAATATTCGGAACGGCGTACCATCTTTCGTTTAGTTCCGTTCGATTTCGTAGAATTCCTTTTACAAACGTCACGACAGAGGTACCGTTTGCTCAGCTCCTAATCTATAGAAACACTGAAATTTAAACTGTCGCAAGATCCATTATTTTGTTTTTTTTCTGATGTTGTTGAACTCGATCCCACAAACAAATATTCCTCTAATTAAAAAAAAAAGTGGAAATTAATAAAAGAAAATTAGCACTTCGGAAATATTCGGAACGGCGTACTATCTTTCGTTTCGTTCCGTTCGATTTCGTAGAATTCCTTTTACAAACGTTACGACAGAGGTACCGTTTGCTCAGCTCCTAATCTATAGAAACACTGAAATTTACAAGTGTCGCAAGCTCCATTATTTTGGTTTTTTTCTGATGTTGTTAGAACTCGATCCCACACACAAATATTCCTCTAATTAAAAAAAAAAGTTGAAATAAATAAAATAAAATTAGCACTTCGGGAATATTCGGAACGGCGTACCATCTTTCGTTTAGTTCCGTTCGATTTCGTAGAATTCCTTTTACAAACGTCACGACAGAGGTACCGTTTGATCAGCTCCTAATCTATAGAAACACTGAAATTTAACTGTCGCAAGATCCATTATTTTGTTTTTTTTCTGATGTTGTTGAACTCGATCCCACAAACAAATATTCCTCTAATTAAAAAAAAAAGTGGAAATTAATAAAAGAAAATTAGCACTTCGGAAATATTCGGAACGGCGTACTATCTTTCGTTTCGTTCCGTTCGATTTCGTAGAATTCCTTTTACAAACGTTACGACAGAGGTACCGTTGGCTCAGCTCCTAATCTATAGAAACACTGAAATTTACAAGTGTCGCAAGCTCCATTATTTTGGTTTTTTTCTGATGTTGTTAGAACTCGATCCCACACACAAATATTCCTCTAATTAAAAAAAAAAGTTGAAATAAATAAAATAAAATTAGCACTTCGGGAATATTCGGAACGGCGTACCCTCTTTCGTTTAGTTCCGTTCGATTTCGTAGAATTCCTTTTACAAACGTCACGACAGAGGTACCGTTTGCTCAGCTCCTAATCTATAGAAACACTGAAATTTAAACTGTCGCAAGATCCATTATTTTGTTTTTTTTCTGATGTTGTTGAACTCGATCCCACAAACAAATATTCCTCTAATTAAAAAAAAAAGTTGAAATAAATAAAATAAAATTAGCACTTCGGGAATATTCGGAACGGCGTACCATCTTTCGTTTAGTTCCGTTCGATTTCGTAGAATTCCTTTTACAAACGTCACGACAGAGGTACCGTTTGCTCAGCTCCTAATCTATAGAAACACTGAAATTTACAAGTGTCGCAAGCTCCATTATTTTGTTTTTTTTCTGATGTTGGTGAACTCGATCCCACACACAAATATTCCTCTAATTAAAAAAAAAAGTTGAAATAAATAAAATAAAATTAGCACTTCGGGAATATTCGGAACGGCGTACCATCTTTCGTTTAGTTCCGTTCGATTTCGTAGAATTCCTTTTACAAACGTCACGACAGAGGTACCGTTTGCTCAGCTCCTAATCTATAGAAACACTGAAATTTAAACTGTCGCAAGATCCATTATTTTGTTTTTTTTCTGATGTTGTTGAACTCGATCCCACAAACAAATATTCCTCTAATTAAAAAAAAAAGTGGAAATTAATAAAAGAAAATTAGCACTTCGGAAATATTCGGAACGGCGTACTATCTTTCGTTTCGTTCCGTTCGATTTCGTAGAATTCCTTTTACAAACGTTACGACAGAGGTACCGTTTGCTCAGCTCCTAATCTATAGAAACACTGAAATTTACAAGTGTCGCAAGCTCCATTATTTTGGTTTTTTTCTGATGTTGTTAGAACTCGATCCCACACACAAATATTCCTCTAATTAAAAAAAAAAGTTGAAATAAATAAAATAAAATTAGCACTTCGGGAATATTCGGAACGGCGTACCATCTTTCGTTTAGTTCCGTTCGATT
Source organism: Sepiola atlantica (assembly GCA_963556195.1). Taxonomy (NCBI): domain Eukaryota; kingdom Metazoa; phylum Mollusca; class Cephalopoda; order Sepiida; family Sepiolidae; genus Sepiola; species Sepiola atlantica. Next base: position 19,814,919 of record OY744550.1, on the reverse strand, counting down.
TCGTAGAATTCCTTTTACAAACGTCACGACAGAGGTACCGTTTGATCAGCTCCTAATCTATAGAAACACTGAAATTTAACTGTCGCAAGATCCATTATTTTGTTTTTTTTCTGATGTTGTTGAACTCGATCCCACAAACAAATATTCCTCTAATTAAAAAAAAAAGTGGAAATTAATAAAAGAAAATTAGCACTTCGGAAATATTCGGAACGGCGTACTATCTTTCGTTTCGTTCCGTTCGATTTCGTAGAATTCCTTTTACAAACGTTACGACAGAGGTACCGTTGGCTCAGCTCCTAATCTATAGAAACACTGAAATTTACAAGTGTCGCAAGCTCCATTATTTTGGTTTTTTTCTGATGTTGTTAGAACTCGATCCCACACACAAATATTCCTCTAATTAAAAAAAAAAGTTGAAATAAATAAAATAAAATTAGCACTTCGGGAATATTCGGAACGGCGTACCCTCTTTCGTTTAGTTCCGTTCGATTTCGTAGAATTCCTTTTACAAACGTCACGACAGAGGTACCGTTTGCTCAGCTCCTAATCTATAGAAACACTGAAATTTAAACTGTCGCAAGATCCATTATTTTGTTTTTTTTCTGATGTTGTTGAACTCGATCCCACAAACAAATATTCCTCTAATTAAAAAAAAAAGTTGAAATAAATAAAATAAAATTAGCACTTCGGGAATATTCGGAACGGCGTACCATCTTTCGTTTAGTTCCGTTCGATTTCGTAGAATTCCTTTTACAAACGTCACGACAGAGGTACCGTTTGCTCAGCTCCTAATCTATAGAAACACTGAAATTTACAAGTGTCGCAAGCTCCATTATTTTGTTTTTTTTCTGATGTTGGTGAACTCGATCCCACACACAAATATTCCTCTAATTAAAAAAAAAAGTTGAAATAAATAAAATAAAATTAGCACTTCGGGAATATTCGGAACGGCGTACCATCTTTCGTTTAGTTCCGTTCGATTTCGTAGAATTCCTTTTACAAACGTCACGACAGAGGTACCGTTTGATCAGCTCCTAATCTATAGAAACACTGAAATTTAAACTGTCGCAAGATCCATTATTTTGTTTTTTTTCTGATGTTGTTGAACTCGATCCCACAAACAAATATTCCTCTAATTAAAAAAAAAAGTGGAAATTAATAAAAGAAAATTAGCACTTCGGAAATATTCGGAACGGCGTACTATCTTGCGTTTCGTTCCGTTCGATTTCGTAGAATTCCTTTTACAAACGTTACGACAGAGGTACCGTTTGCTCAGCTCCTAATCTATAGAAACACTGAAATTTACAAGTGTCGCAAGCTCCATTATTTTGTTTTTTTTCTGATGTTGGTGAACTCGATCCCACACACAAATATTCCTCTAATTAAAAAAAAAAGTTGAAATAAATAAAATAAAATTAGCACTTCGGGAATATTCGGAACGGCGTACCATCTTTCGTTTAGTTCCGTTCGATTTCGTAGAATTCCTTTTACAAACGTCACGACAGAGGTACCGTTTGCTCAGCTCCTAATCTATAGAAACACTGAAATTTAAACTGTCGCAAGATCCATTATTTTGTTTTTTTTCTGATGTTGTTGAACTCGATCCCACAAACAAATATTCCTCTAATTAAAAAAAAAAGTGGAAATTAATAAAAGAAAATTAGCACTTCGGAAATATTCGGAACGGCGTACTATCTTTCGTTTCGTTCCGTTCGATTTCGTAGAATTCCTTTTACAAACGTTACGACAGAGGTACCGTTTGCTCAGCTCCTAATCTATAGAAACACTGAAATTTACAAGTGTCGCAAGCTCCATTATTTTGGTTTTTTTCTGATGTTGTTAGAACTCGATCCCACACACAAATATTCCTCTAATTAAAAAAAAAAGTTGAAATAAATAAAATAAAATTAGCACTTCGGGAATATTCGGAACGGCGTACCATCTTTCGTTTAGTTCCGTTCGATTTCGTAGAATTCCTTTTACAAACGTCACGACAGAGGTACCGTTTGATCAGCTCCTAATCTATAGAAACACTGAAATTTAACTGTCGCAAGATCCATTATTTTGTTTTTTTTCTGATGTTGTTGAACTCGATCCCACAAACAAATATTCCTCTAATTAAAAAAAAAAGTGGAAATTAATAAAAGAAAATTAGCACTTCGGAAATATTCGGAACGGCGTACTATCTTTCGTTTCGTTCCGTTCGATTTCGTAGAATTCCTTTTACAAACGTTACGACAGAGGTACCGTTTGCTCAGCTCCTAATCTATAGAAACACTGAAATTTACAAGTGTCGCAAGCTCCATTATTTTGGTTTTTTTCTGATGTTGTTAGAACTCGATCCCACACACAAATATTCCTCTAATTAAAAAAAAAAGTTGAAATAAATAAAATAAAATTAGCACTTCGGGAATATTCGGAACGGCGTACCCTCTTTCGTTTAGTTCCGTTCGATTTCGTAGAATTCCTTTTACAAACGTCACGACAGAGGTACCGTTTGCTCAGCTCCTAATCTATAGAAACACTGAAATTTAAACTGTCGCAAGATCCATTATTTTGTTTTTTTTCTGATGTTGTTGAACTCGATCCCACAAACAAATATTCCTCTAATTAAAAAAAAAAGTTGAAATAAATAAAATAAAATTAGCACTTCGGAAATATTCGGAACGGCGTACTATCTTTCGTTTCGTTCCGTTCGATTTCGTAGAATTCCTTTTACAAACGTTACGACAGAGGTACCGTTTGCTCAGCTCCTAATCTATAGAAACACTGAAATTTACAAGTGTCGCAAGCTCCATTATTTTGGTTTTTTTCTGATGTTGTTAGAACTCGATCCCACACACAAATATTCCTCTAATTAAAAAAAAAAGTTGAAATAAATAAAATAAAATTAGCACTTCGGGAATATTCGGAACGGCGTACCATCTTTCGTTTAGTTCCGTTCGATTTCGTAGAATTCCTTTTACAAACGTCACGACAGAGGTACCGTTTGATCAGCTCCTAATCTATAGAAACACTGAAATTTAACTGTCGCAAGATCCATTATTTTGTTTTTTTTCTGATGTTGTTGAACTCGATCCCACAAACAAATATTCCTCTAATTAAAAAAAAAAGTGGAAATTAATAAAAGAAAATTAGCACTTCGGAAATATTCGGAACGGCGTACTATCTTTCGTTTCGTTCCGTTCGATTTCGTAGAATTCCTTTTACAAACGTTACGACAGAGGTACCGTTTGCTCAGCTCCTAATCTATAGAAACACTGAAATTTACAAGTGTCGCAAGCTCCATTATTTTGGTTTTTTTCTGATGTTGTTAGAACTCGATCCCACACACAAATATTCCTCTAATTAAAAAAAAAAGTTGAAATAAATAAAATAAAATTAGCACTTCGGGAATATTCGGAACGGCGTACCCTCTTTCGTTTAGTTCCGTTCGATTTCGTAGAATTCCTTTTACAAACGTCACGACAGAGGTACCGTTTGCTCAGCTCCTAATCTATAGAAACACTGAAATTTAAACTGTCGCAAGATCCATTATTTTGTTTTTTTTCTGATGTTGTTGAACTCGATCCCACAAACAAATATTCCTCTAATTAAAAAAAAAAGTTGAAATAAATAAAATAAAATTAGCACTTCGGGAATATTCGGAACGGCGTACCATCTTTCGTTTAGTTCCGTTCGATTTCGTAGAATTCCTTTTACAAACGTCACGACAGAGGTACCGTTTGCTCAGCTCCTAATCTATAGAAACACTGAAATTTACAAGTGTCGCAAGCTCCATTATTTTGTTTTTTTTCTGATGTTGGTGAACTCGATCCCACACACAAATATTCCTCTAATTAAAAAAAAAAGTTGAAATAAATAAAATAAAATTAGCACTTCGGGAATATTCGGAACGGCGTACCATCTTTCGTTTAGTTCCGTTCGATTTCGTAGAATTCCTTTTACAAACGTCACGACAGAGGTACCGTTTGCTCAGCTCCTAATCTATAGAAACACTGAAATTTAAACTGTCGCAAGATCCATTATTTTGTTTTTTTTCTGATGTTGTTGAACTCGATCCCACAAACAAATATTCCTCTAATTAAAAAAAAAAGTGGAAATTAATAAAAGAAAATTAGCACTTCGGAAATATTCGGAACGGCGTACTATCTTTCGTTTCGTTCCGTTCGATTTCGTAGAATTCCTTTTACAAACGTTACGACAGAGGTACCGTTTGCTCAGCTCCTAATCTATAGAAACACTGAAATTTACAAGTGTCGCAAGCTCCATTATTTTGGTTTTTTTCTGATGTTGTTAGAACTCGATCCCACACACAAATATTCCTCTAATTAAAAAAAAAAGTTGAAATAAATAAAATAAAATTAGCACTTCGGGAATATTCGGAACGGCGTACCATCTTTCGTTTAGTTCCGTTCGATTTCGTAGAATTCCTTTTACAAACGTCACGACAGAGGTACCGTTTGATCAGCTCCTAATCTATAGAAACACTGAAATTTAAACTGTCGCAAGATCCATTATTTTGTTTTTTTTCTGATGTTGTTGAACTCGATCCCACAAACAAATATTCCTCTAATTAAAAAAAAAAGTGGAAATTAATAAAAGAAAATTAGCACTTCGGAAATATTCGGAACGGCGTACTATCTTGCGTTTCGTTCCGTTCGATTTCGTAGAATTCCTTTTACAAACGTTACGACAGAGGTACCGTTTGCTCAGCTCCTAATCTATAGAAACACTGAAATTTACAAGTGTCGCAAGCTCCATTATTTTGGTTTTTTTCTGATGTTGTTAGAACTCGATCCCACACACAAATATTCCTCTAATTAAAAAAAAAAGTTGAAATAAATAAAATAAAATTAGCACTTCGGGAATATTCGGAACGGCGTACCATCTTTCGTTTAGTTCCGTTCGATTTCGTAGAATTCCTTTTACAAACGTCACGACAGAGGTACCGTTTGATCAGCTCCTAATCTATAGAAACACTGAAATTTAAACTGTCGCAAGATCCATTATTTTGTTTTTTTTCTGATGTTGTTGAACTCGATCCCACAAACAAATATTCCTCTAATTAAAAAAAAAAGTGGAAATTAATAAAAGAAAATTAGCACTTCGGAAATATTCGGAACGGCGTACTATCTTGCGTTTCGTTCCGTTCGATTTCGTAGAATTCCTTTTACAAACGTTACGACAGAGGTACCGTTTGCTCAGCTCCTAATCTATAGAAACACTGAAATTTACAAGTGTCGCAAGCTCCATTATTTTGTTTTTTTTCTGATGTTGGTGAACTCGATCCCACACACAAATATTCCTCTAATTAAAAAAAAAAGTTGAAATAAATAAAATAAAATTAGCACTTCGGGAATATTCGGAACGGCGTACCATCTTTCGTTTAGTTCCGTTCGATTTCGTAGAATTCCTTTTACAAACGTCACGACAGAGGTACCGTTTGCTCAGCTCCTAATCTATAGAAACACTGAAATTTAAACTGTCGCAAGATCCATTATTTTGTTTTTTTTCTGATGTTGTTGAACTCGATCCCACAAACAAATATTCCTCTAATTAAAAAAAAAAGTTGAAATAAATAAAATAAAATTAGCACTTCGGGAATATTCGGAACGGCGTACCATCTTTCGTTTAGTTCCGTTCGATTTCGTAGAATTCCTTTTACAAACGTCACGACAGAGGTACCGTTTGCTCAGCTCCTAATCTATAGAAACACTGAAATTTACAAGTGTCGCAAGCTCCATTATTTTTTTTTTTTTCTGATGTTGGTGAACTCGATCCCACACACAAATATTCCTCTAATTAAAAAAAAAAGTTGAAATAAATAAAATAAAATTAGCACTTCGGGAATATTCGGAACGGCGTACCATCTTTCGTTTAGTTCCGTTCGATTTCGTAGAATTCCTTTTACAAACGTCACGACAGAGGTACCGTTTGCTCAGCTCCTAATCTATAGAAACACTGAAATTTAAACTGTCGCAAGATCCATTATTTTGTTTTTTTTCTGATGTTGTTGAACTCGATCCCACAAACAAATATTCCTCTAATTAAAAAAAAAAGTGGAAATTAATAAAAGAAAATTAGCACTTCGGGAATATTCGGAACGGCGTACCATCTTTCGTTTAGTTCCGTTCGATTTCGTAGAATTCCTTTTACAAACGTCACGACAGAGGTACCGTTTGCTCAGCTCCTAATCTATAGAAACACTGAAATTTACAAGTGTCGCAAGCTCCATTATTTTGTTTTTTTTCTGATGTTGGTGAACTCGATCCCACACACAAATATTCCTCTAATTAAAAAAAAAAGTTGAAATAAATAAAATAAAATTAGCACTTCGGGAATATTCGGAACGGCGTACCATCTTTCGTTTAGTTCCGTTCGATTTCGTAGAATTCCTTTTACAAACGTCACGACAGAGGTACCGTTTGCTCAGCTCCTAATCTATAGAAACACTGAAATTTAAACTGTCGCAAGATCCATTATTTTGTTTTTTTTCTGATGTTGTTGAACTCGATCCCACAAACAAATATTCCTCTAATTAAAAAAAAAAGTGGAAATTAATAAAAGAAAATTAGCACTTCGGAAATATTCGGAACGGCGTACTATCTTTCGTTTCGTTCCGTTCGATTTCGTAGAATTCCTTTTACAAACGTTACGACAGAGGTACCGTTTGCTCAGCTCCTAATCTATAGAAACACTGAAATTTACAAGTGTCGCAAGCTCCATTATTTTGTTTTTTTTCTGATGTTGGTGAACTCGATCCCACACACAAATATTCCTCTAATTAAAAAAAAAAGTTGAAATAAATAAAATAAAATTAGCACTTCGGGAATATTCGGAACGGCGTACCATCTTTCGTTTAGTTCCGTTCGATTTCGTAGAATTCCTTTTACAAACGTCACGACAGAGGTACCGTTTGATCAGCTCCTAATCTATAGAAACACTGAAATTTAAACTGTCGCAAGATCCATTATTTTGTTTTTTTTCTGATGTTGTTGAACTCGATCCCACAAACAAATATTCCTCTAATTAAAAAAAAAAGTGGAAATTAATAAAAGAAAATTAGCACTTCGGAAATATTCGGAACGGCGTACTATCTTGCGTTTCGTTCCGTTCGATTTCGTAGAATTCCTTTTACAAACGTTACGACAGAGGTACCGTTTGCTCAGCTCCTAATCTATAGAAACACTGAAATTTACAAGTGTCGCAAGCTCCATTATTTTGTTTTTTTTCTGATGTTGGTGAACTCGATCCCACACACAAATATTCCTCTAATTAAAAAAAAAAGTTGAAATAAATAAAATAAAATTAGCACTTCGGGAATATTCGGAACGGCGTACCATCTTTCGTTTAGTTCCGTTCGATTTCGTAGAATTCCTTTTACAAACGTCACGACAGAGGTACCGTTTGCTCAGCTCCTAATCTATAGAAACACTGAAATTTAAACTGTCGCAAGATCCATTATTTTGTTTTTTTTCTGATGTTGTTGAACTCGATCCCACAAACAAATATTCCTCTAATTAAAAAAAAAAGTGGAAATTAATAAAAGAAAATTAGCACTTCGGAAATATTCGGAACGGCGTACTATCTTGCGTTTCGTTCCGTTCGATTTCGTAGAATTCCTTTTACAAACGTTACGACAGAGGTACCGTTTGCTCAGCTCCTAATCTATAGAAACACTGAAATTTACAAGTGTCGCAAGCTCCATTATTTTGTTTTTTTTCTGATGTTGGTGAACTCGATCCCACACACAAATATTCCTCTAATTAAAAAAAAAAGTTGAAATAAATAAAATAAAATTAGCACTTCGGGAATATTCGGAACGGCGTACCATCTTTCGTTTAGTTCCGTTCGATTTCGTAGAATTCCTTTTACAAACGTCACGACAGAGGTACCGTTTGCTCAGCTCCTAATCTATAGAAACACTGAAATTTAAACTGTCGCAAGATCCATTATTTTGTTTTTTTTCTGATGTTGTTGAACTCGATCCCACAAACAAATATTCCTCTAATTAAAAAAAAAAGTTGAAATAAATAAAATAAAATTAGCACTTCGGGAATATTCGGAACGGCGTACCATCTTTCGTTTAGTTCCGTTCGATTTCGTAGAATTCCTTTTACAAACGTCACGACAGAGGTACCGTTTGCTCAGCTCCTAATCTATAGAAACACTGAAATTTACAAGTGTCGCAAGCTCCATTATTTTTTTTTTTTTCTGATGTTGGTGAACTCGATCCCACACACAAATATTCCTCTAATTAAAAAAAAAAGTTGAAATAAATAAAATAAAATTAGCACTTCGGGAATATTCGGAACGGCGTACCATCTTTCGTTTAGTTCCGTTCGATTTCGTAGAATTCCTTTTACAAACGTCACGACAGAGGTACCGTTTGCTCAGCTCCTAATCTATAGAAACACTGAAATTTAAACTGTCGCAAGATCCATTATTTTGTTTTTTTTCTGATGTTGTTGAACTCGATCCCACAAACAAATATTCCTCTAATTAAAAAAAAAAGTGGAAATTAATAAAAGAAAATTAGCACTTCGGGAATATTCGGAACGGCGTACCATCTTTCGTTTAGTTCCGTTCGATTTCGTAGAATTCCTTTTACAAACGTCACGACAGAGGTACCGTTTGCTCAGCTCCTAATCTATAGAAACACTGAAATTTACAAGTGTCGCAAGCTCCATTATTTTGTTTTTTTTCTGATGTTGGTGAACTCGATCCCACACACAAATATTCCTCTAATTAAAAAAAAAAGTTGAAATAAATAAAATAAAATTAGCACTTCGGGAATATTCGGAACGGCGTACCATCTTTCGTTTAGTTCCGTTCGATTTCGTAGAATTCCTTTTACAAACGTCACGACAGAGGTACCGTTTGCTCAGCTCCTAATCTATAGAAACACTGAAATTTAAACTGTCGCAAGATCCATTATTTTGTTTTTTTTCTGATGTTGTTGAACTCGATCCCACAAACAAATATTCCTCTAATTAAAAAAAAAAGTGGAAATTAATAAAAGAAAATTAGCACTTCGGAAATATTCGGAACGGCGTACTATCTTTCGTTTCGTTCCGTTCGATTTCGTAGAATTCCTTTTACAAACGTTACGACAGAGGTACCGTTTGCTCAGCTCCTAATCTATAGAAACACTGAAATTTACAAGTGTCGCAAGCTCCATTATTTTGGTTTTTTTCTGATGTTGTTAGAACTCGATCCCACACACAAATATTCCTCTAATTAAAAAAAAAAGTTGAAATAAATAAAATAAAATTAGCACTTCGGGAATATTCGGAACGGCGTACCATCTTTCGTTTAGTTCCGTTCGATTTCGTAGAATTCCTTTTACAAACGTCACGACAGAGGTACCGTTTGCTCAGCTCCTAATCTATAGAAACACTGAAATTTACAAGTGTCGCAAGCTCCATTATTTTGTTTTTTTTCTGATGTTGGTGAACTCGATCCCACACACAAATATTCCTCTAATTAAAAAAAAAAGTGGAAATAAATAAAATAAAATTAGCACTTCGGGAATATTCGGAACGGCGTACCATCTTTCGTTTAGTTCCGTTCGATTTCGTAGAATTCCTTTTACAAACGTCACGACAGAGGTACCGTTTGCTCAGCTCCTAATCTATAGAAACACTGAAATTTAAACTGTCGCAAGATCCATTATTTTGTTTTTTTTCTGATGTTGTTGAACTCGATCCCACAAACAAATATTCCTCTAATTAAAAAAAAAAGTGGAAATTAATAAAAGAAAATTAGCACTTCGGAAATATTCGGAACGGCGTACTATCTTTCGTTTCGTTCCGTTCGATTTCGTAGAATTCCTTTTACAAACGTTACGACAGAGGTACCGTTTGCTCAGCTCCTAATCTATAGAAACACTGAAATTTACAAGTGTCGCAAGCTCCATTATTTTGGTTTTTTTCTGATGTTGTTAGAACTCGATCCCACACACAAATATTCCTCTAATTAAAAAAAAAAGTTGAAATAAATAAAATAAAATTAGCACTTCGGGAATATTCGGAACGGCGTACCATCTTTCGTTTAGTTCCGTTCGATTTCGTAGAATTCCTTTTACAAACGTCACGACAGAGGTACCGTTTGATCAGCTCCTAATCTATAGAAACACTGAAATTTAAACTGTCGCAAGATCCATTATTTTGTTTTTTTTCTGATGTTGTTGAACTCGATCCCACAAACAAATATTCCTCTAATTAAAAAAAAAAGTGGAAATTAATAAAAGAAAATTAGCACTTCGGGAATATTCGGAACGGCGTACCATCTTTCGTTTAGTTCCGTTCGATTTCGTAGAATTCCTTTTACAAACGTCACGACAGAGGTACCGTTTGCTCAGCTCCTAATCTATAGAAACACTGAAATTTACAAGTGTCGCAAGCTCCATTATTTTTTTTTTTTTCTGATGTTGGTGAACTCGATCCCACACACAAATATTCCTCTAATTAAAAAAAAAAGTTGAAATAAATAAAATAAAATTAGCACTTCGGGAATATTCGGAACGGCGTACCATCTTTCGTTTAGTTCCGTTCGATTTCGTAGAATTCCTTTTACAAACGTCACGACAGAGGTACCGTTTGCTCAGCTCCTAATCTATAGAAACACTGAAATTTACAAGTGTCGCAAGCTCCATTATTTTTTTTTTTTTCTGATGTTGGTGAACTCGATCCCACACACAAATATTCCTCTAATTAAAAAAAAAAGTTGAAATAAATAAAATAAAATTAGCACTTCGGGAATATTCGGAACGGCGTACCATCTTTCGTTTAGTTCCGTTCGATTTCGTAGAATTCCTTTTACAAACGTCACGACAGAGGTACCGTTTGCTCAGCTCCTAATCTATAGAAACACTGAAATTTAAACTGTCGCAAGATCCATTATTTTGTTTTTTTTCTGATGTTGTTGAACTCGATCCCACAAACAAATATTCCTCTAATTAAAAAAAAAAGTGGAAATTAATAAAAGAAAATTAGCACTTCGGGAATATTCGGAACGGCGTACCATCTTTCGTTTAGTTCCGTTCGATTTCGTAGAATTCCTTTTACAAACGTTACGACAGAGGTACCGTTTGCTCAGCTCCTAATCTATAGAAACACTGAAATTTACAAGTGTCGCAAGCTCCATTATTTTTTTTTTTTTCTGATGTTGGTGAACTCGATCCCACACACAAATATTCCTCTAATTAAAAAAAAAAGTTGAAATAAATAAAATAAAATTAGCACTTCGGGAATATTCGGAACGGCGTACCATCTTTCGTTTAGTTCCGTTCGATTTCGTAGAATTCCTTTTACAAACGTCACGACAGAGGTACCGTTTGCTCAGCTCCTAATCTATAGAAACACTGAAATTTAAACTGTCGCAAGATCCATTATTTTGTTTTTTTTCTGATGTTGTTGAACTCGATCCCACAAACAAATATTCCTCTAATTAAAAAAAAAAGTGGAAATTAATAAAAGAAAATTAGCACTTCGGAAATATTCGGAACGGCGTACTATCTTTCGTTTCGTTCCGTTCGATTTCGTAGAATTCCTTTTACAAACGTTACGACAGAGGTACCGTTTGCTCAGCTCCTAATCTATAGAAACACTGAAATTTACAAGTGTCGCAAGCTCCATTATTTTGGTTTTTTTCTGATGTTGTTAGAACTCGATCCCACACACAAATATTCCTCTAATTAAAAAAAAAAGTTGAAATAAATAAAATAAAATTAGCACTTCGGGAATATTCGGAACGGCGTACCATCTTTCGTTTAGTTCCGTTCGATTTCGTAGAATTCCTTTTACAAACGTCACGACAGAGGTACCGTTTGATCAGCTCCTAATCTATAGAAACACTGAAATTTAAACTGTCGCAAGATCCATTATTTTGTTTTTTTTCTGATGTTGTTGAACTCGATCCCACAAACAAATATTCCTCTAATTAAAAAAAAAAGTGGAAATTAATAAAAGAAAATTAGCACTTCGGAAATATTCGGAACGGCGTACTATCTTGCGTTTCGTTCCGTTCGATTTCGTAGAATTCCTTTTACAAACGTTACGACAGAGGTACCGTTTGCTCAGCTCCTAATCTATAGAAACACTGAAATTTACAAGTGTCGCAAGCTCCATTATTTTGTTTTTTTTCTGATGTTGGTGAACTCGATCCCACACACAAATATTCCTCTAATTAAAAAAAAAAGTTGAAATAAATAAAATAAAATTAGCACTTCGGGAATATTCGGAACGGCGTACCATCTTTCGTTTAGTTCCGTTCGATTTCGTAGAATTCCTTTTACAAACGTCACGACAGAGGTACCGTTTGCTCAGCTCCTAATCTATAGAAACACTGAAATTTAAACTGTCGCAAGATCCATTATTTTGTTTTTTTTCTGATGTTGTTGAACTCGATCCCACAAACAAATATTCCTCTAATTAAAAAAAAAAGTTGAAATAAATAAAATAAAATTAGCACTTCGGGAATATTCGGAACGGCGTACCATCTTTCGTTTAGTTCCGTTCGATTTCGTAGAATTCCTTTTACAAACGTCACGACAGAGGTACCGTTTGCTCAGCTCCTAATCTATAGAAACACTGAAATTTACAAGTGTCGCAAGCTCCATTATTTTGTTTTTTTTCTGATGTTGGTGAACTCGATCCCACACACAAATATTCCTCTAATTAAAAAAAAAAGTTGAAATAAATAAAATAAAATTAGCACTTCGGGAATATTCGGAACGGCGTACCATCTTTCGTTTAGTTCCGTTCGATTTCGTAGAATTCCTTTTACAAACGTCACGACAGAGGTACCGTTTGCTCAGCTCCTAATCTATAGAAACACTGAAATTTAAACTGTCGCAAGATCCATTATTTTGTTTTTTTTCTGATGTTGTTGAACTCGATCCCACAAACAAATATTCCTCTAATTAAAAAAAAAAGTGGAAATTAATAAAAGAAAATTAGCACTTCGGGAATATTCGGAACGGCGTACCATCTTTCGTTTAGTTCCGTTCGATTTCGTAGAATTCCTTTTACAAACGTCACGACAGAGGTACCGTTTGCTCAGCTCCTAATCTATAGAAACACTGAAATTTACAAGTGTCGCAAGCTCCATTATTTTTTTTTTTTCTGATGTTGGTGAACTCGATCCCACACACAAATATTCCTCTAATTAAAAAAAAAAGTTGAAATAAATAAAATAAAATTAGCACTTCGGGAATATTCGGAACGGCGTACCATCTTTCGTTTAGTTCCGTTCGATTTCGTAGAATTCCTTTTACAAACGTCACGACAGAGGTACCGTTTGCTCAGCTCCTAATCTATAGAAACACTGAAATTTAAACTGTCGCAAGATCCATTATTTTGTTTTTTTTCTGATGTTGTTGAACTCGATCCCACAAACAAATATTCCTCTAATTAAAAAAAAAAGTGGAAATTAATAAAAGAAAATTAGCACTTCGGAAATATTCGGAACGGCGTACTATCTTTCGTTTCGTTCCGTTCGATTTCGTAGAATTCCTTTTACAAACGTTACGACAGAGGTACCGTTTGCTCAGCTCCTAATCTATAGAAACACTGAAATTTACAAGTGTCGCAAGCTCCATTATTTTGGTTTTTTTCTGATGTTGTTAGAACTCGATCCCACACACAAATATTCCTCTAATTAAAAAAAAAAGTTGAAATAAATAAAATAAAATTAGCACTTCGGGAATATTCGGAACGGCGTACCATCTTTCGTTTAGTTCCGTTCGATTTCGTAGAATTCCTTTTACAAACGTCACGACAGAGGTACCGTTTGATCAGCTCCTAATCTATAGAAACACTGAAATTTAAACTGTCGCAAGATCCATTATTTTGTTTTTTTTCTGATGTTGTTGAACTCGATCCCACAAACAAATATTCCTCTAATTAAAAAAAAAAGTGGAAATTAATAAAAGAAAATTAGCACTTCGGAAATATTCGGAACGGCGTACTATCTTGCGTTTCGTTCCGTTCGATTTCGTAGAATTCCTTTTACAAACGTTACGACAGAGGTACCGTTTGCTCAGCTCCTAATCTATAGAAACACTGAAATTTACAAGTGTCGCAAGCTCCATTATTTTGTTTTTTTTCTGATGTTGGTGAACTCGATCCCACACACAAATATTCCTCTAATTAAAAAAAAAAGTTGAAATAAATAAAATAAAATTAGCACTTCGGGAATATTCGGAACGGCGTACCATCTTTCGTTTAGTTCCGTTCGATTTCGTAGAATTCCTTTTACAAACGTCACGACAGAGGTACCGTTTGCTCAGCTCCTAATCTATAGAAACACTGAAATTTAAACTGTCGCAAGATCCATTATTTTGTTTTTTTTCTGATGTTGTTGAACTCGATCCCACAAACAAATATTCCTCTAATTAAAAAAAAAAGTGGAAATTAATAAAAGAAAATTAGCACTTCGGAAATATTCGGAACGGCGTACTATCTTTCGTTTCGTTCCGTTCGATTTCGTAGAATTCCTTTTACAAACGTCACGACAGAGGTACCGTTTGCTCAGCTCCTAATCTATAGAAACACTGAAATTTACAAGTGTCGCAAGCTCCATTATTTTGGTTTTTTTCTGATGTTGTTAGAACTCGATCCCACACACAAATATTCCTCTAATTAAAAAAAAAAGTTGAAATAAATAAAATAAAATTAGCACTTCGGGAATATTCGGAACGGCGTACCATCTTTCGTTTAGTTCCGTTCGATTTCGTAGAATTCCTTTTACAAACGTCACGACAGAGGTACCGTTTGATCAGCTCCTAATCTATAGAAACACTGAAATTTAAACTGTCGCAAGATCCATTATTTTGTTTTTTTTCTGATGTTGTTGAACTCGATCCCACAAACAAATATTCCTCTAATTAAAAAAAAAAGTGGAAATTAATAAAAGAAAATTAGCACTTCGGAAATATTCGGAACGGCGTACTATCTTGCGTTTCGTTCCGTTCGATTTCGTAGAATTCCTTTTACAAACGTTACGACAGAGGTACCGTTTGCTCAGCTCCTAATCTATAGAAACACTGAAATTTACAAGTGTCGCAAGCTCCATTATTTTGTTTTTTTTCTGATGTTGGTGAACTCGATCCCACACACAAATATTCCTCTAATTAAAAAAAAAAGTTGAAATAAATAAAATAAAATTAGCACTTCGGGAATATTCGGAACGGCGTACCATCTTTCGTTTAGTTCCGTTCGATTTCGTAGAATTCCTTTTACAAACGTCACGACAGAGGTACCGTTTGCTCAGCTCCTAATCTATAGAAACACTGAAATTTAAACTGTCGCAAGATCCATTATTTTGTTTTTTTTCTGATGTTGTTGAACTCGATCCCACAAACAAATATTCCTCTAATTAAAAAAAAAAGTGGAAATTAATAAAAGAAAATTAGCACTTCGGAAATATTCGGAACGGCGTACTATCTTTCGTTTCGTTCCGTTCGATTTCGTAGAATTCCTTTTACAAACGTTACGACAGAGGTACCGTTTGCTCAGCTCCTAATCTATAGAAACACTGAAATTTACAAGTGTCGCAAGCTCCATTATTTTGGTTTTTTTCTGATGTTGTTAGAACTCGATCCCACACACAAATATTCCTCTAATTAAAAAAAAAAGTTGAAATAAATAAAATAAAATTAGCACTTCGGGAATATTCGGAACGGCGTACCATCTTTCGTTTAGTTCCGTTCGATTTCGTAGAATTCCTTTTACAAACGTCACGACAGAGGTACCGTTTGATCAGCTCCTAATCTATAGAAACACTGAAATTTAACTGTCGCAAGATCCATTATTTTGTTTTTTTTCTGATGTTGTTGAACTCGATCCCACAAACAAATATTCCTCTAATTTAAAAAAAAAATGGGAATTAATAAAAGAAAATTAGCACTTCGGAAATATTCGGAACGGCGTACTATCTTTCGTTTCGTTCCGTTCGATTTCGTAGAATTCCTTTTACAAACGTTACGACAGAGGTACCGTTTGCTCAGCTCCTAATCTATAGAAACACTGAAATTTACAAGTGTCGCAAGCTCCATTATTTTGGTTTTTTTCTGATGTTGTTAGAACTCGATCCCACACACAAATATTCCTCTAATTAAAAAAAAAAGTTGAAATAAATAAAATAAAATTAGCACTTCGGGAATATTCGGAACGGCGTACCATCTTTCGTTTAGTTCCGTTCGATTTCGTAGAATTCCTTTTACAAACGTCACGACAGAGGTACCGTTTGATCAGCTCCTAATCTATAGAAACACTGAAATTTAACTGTCGCAAGATCCATTATTTTGTTTTTTTTCTGATGTTGTTGAACTCGATCCCACAAACAAATATTCCTCTAATTTAAAAAAAAAATGGGAATTAATAAAAGAAAATTAGCACTTCGGAAATATTCGGAACGGCGTACTATCTTTCGTTTCGTTCCGTTCGATTTCGTAGAATTCCTTTTACAAACGTTACGACAGAGGTACCGTTTGCTCAGCTCCTAATCTATAGAAACACTGAAATTTACAAGTGTCGCAAGCTCCATTATTTTGTTTTTTTTCTGATGTTGGTGAACTCGATCCCACACACAAATATTCCTCTAATTAAAAAAAAAAGTTGAAATAAATAAAATAAAATTAGCACTTCGGGAATATTCGGAACGGCGTACCATCTTTCGTTTAGTTCCGTTCGATTTCGTAGAATTCCTTTTACAAACGTCACGACAGAGGTACCGTTTGCTCAGCTCCTAATCTATAGAAACACTGAAATTTAAACTGTCGCAAGATCCATTATTTTGTTTTTTTTCTGATGTTGTTGAACTCGATCCCACAAACAAATATTCCTCTAATTAAAAAAAAAAGTGCAAATTAATAAAAGAAAATTAGCACTTCGGAAATATTCGGAACGGCGTACTATCTTTCGTTTCGTTCCGTTCGATTTCGTAGAATTCCTTTTACAAACGTCACGACAGAGGTACCGTTTGCTCAGCTCCTAATCTATAGAAACACTGAAATTTACAAGTGTCGCAAGCTCCATTATTTTGGTTTTTTTCTGATGTTGTTAGAACTCGATCCCACACACAAATATTCCTCTAATTAAAAAAAAAAGTTGAAATAAATAAAATAAAATTAGCACTTCGGGAATATTCGGAACGGCGTACCATCTTTCGTTTAGTTCCGTTCGATTTCGTAGAATTCCTTTTACAAACGTCACGACAGAGGTACCGTTTGATCAGCTCCTAATCTATAGAAACACTGAAATTTAAACTGTCGCAAGATCCATTATTTTGTTTTTTTTCTGATGTTGTTGAACTCGATCCCACAAACAAATATTCCTCTAATTAAAAAAAAAAGTGGAAATTAATAAAAGAAAATTAGCACTTCGGAAATATTCGGAACGGCGTACTATCTTGCGTTTCGTTCCGTTCGATTTCGTAGAATTCCTTTTACAAACGTTACGACAGAGGTACCGTTTGCTCAGCTCCTAATCTATAGAAACACTGAAATTTACAAGTGTCGCAAGCTCCATTATTTTGTTTTTTTTCTGATGTTGGTGAACTCGATCCCACACACAAATATTCCTCTAATTAAAAAAAAAAGTTGAAATAAATAAAATAAAATTAGCACTTCGGGAATATTCGGAACGGCGTACCATCTTTCGTTTAGTTCCGTTCGATTTCGTAGAATTCCTTTTACAAACGTCACGACAGAGGTACCGTTTGATCAGCTCCTAATCTATAGAAACACTGAAATTTAACTGTCGCAAGATCCATTATTTTGTTTTTTTTCTGATGTTGTTGAACTCGATCCCACAAACAAATATTCCTCTAATTAAAAAAAAAAGTGGAAATTAATAAAAGAAAATTAGCACTTCGGAAATATTCGGAACGGCGTACTATCTTTCGTTTCGTTCCGTTCGATTTCGTAGAATTCCTTTTACAAACGTTACGACAGAGGTACCGTTTGCTCAGCTCCTAATCTATAGAAACACTGAAATTTACAAGTGTCGCAAGCTCCATTATTTTGGTTTTTTTCTGATGTTGTTAGAACTCGATCCCACACACAAATATTCCTCTAATTAAAAAAAAAAGTTGAAATAAATAAAATAAAATTAGCACTTCGGGAATATTCGGAACGGCGTACCATCTTTCGTTTAGTTCCGTTCGATTTCGTAGAATTCCTTTTACAAACGTCACGACAGAGGTACCGTTTGATCAGCTCCTAATCTATAGAAACACTGAAATTTAACTGTCGCAAGATCCATTATTTTGTTTTTTTTCTGATGTTGTTGAACTCGATCCCACAAACAAATATTCCTCTAATTTAAAAAAAAAATGGGAATTAATAAAAGAAAATTAGCACTTCGGAAATATTCGGAACGGCGTACTATCTTTCGTTTCGTTCCGTTCGATTTCGTAGAATTCCTTTTACAAACGTTACGACAGAGGTACCGTTTGCTCAGCTCCTAATCTATAGAAACACTGAAATTTACAAGTGTCGCAAGCTCCATTATTTTGGTTTTTTTCTGATGTTGTTAGAACTCGATCCCACACACAAATATTCCTCTAATTAAAAAAAAAAGTTGAAATAAATAAAATAAAATTAGCACTTCGGGAATATTCGGAACGGCGTACCATCTTTCGTTTAGTTCCGTTCGATTTCGTAGAATTCCTTTTACAAACGTCACGACAGAGGTACCGTTTGCTCAGCTCCTAATCTATAGAAACACTGAAATTTACAAGTGTCGCAAGCTCCATTATTTTGTTTTTTTTCTGATGTTGGTGAACTCGATCCCACACACAAATATTCCTCTAATTAAAAAAAAAAGTTGAAATAAATAAAATAAAATTAGCACTTCGGGAATATTCGGAACGGCGTACCATCTTTCGTTTAGTTCCGTTCGATTTCGTAGAATTCCTTTTACAAACGTCACGACAGAGGTACCGTTTGCTCAGCTCCTAATCTATAGAAACACTGAAATTTAAACTGTCGCAAGATCCATTATTTTGTTTTTTTTCTGATGTTGTTGAACTCGATCCCACAAACAAATATTCCTCTAATTAAAAAAAAAAGTGGAAATTAATAAAAGAAAATTAGCACTTCGGAAATATTCGGAACGGCGTACTATCTTTCGTTTCGTTCCGTTCGATTTCGTAGAATTCCTTTTACAAACGTTACGACAGAGGTACCGTTTGCTCAGCTCCTAATCTATAGAAACACTGAAATTTACAAGTGTCGCAAGCTCCATTATTTTGTTTTTTTTCTGATGTTGGTGAACTCGATCCCACACACAAATATTCCTCTAATTAAAAAAAAAAGTTGAAATAAATAAAATAAAATTAGCACTTCGGGAATATTCGGAACGGCGTACCATCTTTCGTTTAGTTCCGTTCGATTTCGTAGAATTCCTTTTACAAACGTCACGACAGAGGTACCGTTTGCTCAGCTCCTAATCTATAGAAACACTGAAATTTAAACTGTCGCAAGATCCATTATTTTGTTTTTTTTCTGATGTTGTTGAACTCGATCCCACAAACAAATATTCCTCTAATTAAAAAAAAAAGTGGAAATTAATAAAAGAAAATTAGCACTTCGGAAATATTCGGAACGGCGTACTATCTTTCGTTTCGTTCCGTTCGATTTCGTAGAATTCCTTTTACAAACGTTACGACAGAGGTACCGTTTGCTCAGCTCCTAATCTATAGAAACACTGAAATTTACAAGTGTCGCAAGCTCCATTATTTTGTTTTTTTTCTGATGTTGGTGAACTCGATCCCACACACAAATATTCCTCTAATTAAAAAAAAAAGTTGAAATAAATAAAATAAAATTAGCACTTCGGGAATATTCGGAACGGCGTACCATCTTTCGTTTAGTTCCGTTCGATTTCGTAGAATTCCTTTTACAAACGTCATGCAAACATCACGACTGTGGTTACGTTTGCTGGGGTCCTAATCTATCGAAACGCTGAAATTTTAACTGTCGCAAGCTCCATTATTTTGTTTTTTTTCTGATGTTGTTGAACTCGATCCCACACACAAATATTCTTCTAATTAAAAAAAAAAGTGGAAATTAATAAAAGAAAATTAGCACTTCGGGAATATTCGGAACGGCCTACTATCTTTCGTTTCGTTCCGTTCGATTTCGTAGAATTTCTTTTTACAAACGTCATGCAAACATCACGACTGTGGTTACGTTTGCTTGGGTCCTAATCTATCGAAACGCTGAAATTTAAACTGTCGCAAGCTCCATTATTTTGTTTTTTTTCTGATTTTGTTGAACTCGATCCCACACACAAATATTCCTCTAATTAAAAAAAAAAGTGGAAATTAATAAAAGAAAATTAGCACTTCGGGAATATTCGGAACGGCGTATATCTTTCGTTTCGTTCCGTTCGATTTCGTAGAATTCCTTTTTAAAACGTCATGCAAACATCACGACTGTGGTTACGTTTGCTTGGGTCCTAATCTATCGAAACGCTTAAATTTAAACTGTCGCAAGCTCCATTATTTTGTTTTTTTTTCTGATGTTGTTGAACTCGATCCCACACACAAATATTCCTCTAATTAAAAAAAAAAGTGGAAATTAATAAAAGAAAATTAGCACTTCGGGAATATTCGGAACGGCGTACTATCTTTCGTTTCGTTCCGTTCGATTTCGTAGAATTCCTTTTACAAACGTTACGACAGAGGTACCGTTTGCTCAGCTCCTAATCTATAGAAACACTGAAATTTACAAGTGTCGCAAGCTCCATTATTATGTTTTTTTTCTGATGTTGTTGAACTCGATCCCACACACAAATATTCCTCTAATTAAAAAAAAAAGTTGAAATAAATAAAGTAAAATTAGCACTTCGGGAATATTCGGAACGGCCTACTATCTTTCGTTTCGTTCCGTTCGATTTCGTAGAATTCCTTTTACAAACGTTACGACAGAGGTACCGTTTGCTCAGCTCCTAATCTATAGAAACACTGAAATTTACAAGTGTCGCAAGCTCCATTATTATGTTTTTTTTCTGATGTTGTTGAACTCGATCCCACACACAAATATTCCTCTAATTAAAAAAAAAAGTTGAAATAAATAAAGTAAAATTAGCACTTCGGGAATATTCGGAACGGCCTATTATCTTTCGTTTCGTTCCGTTCGATTTCGTAGAATTTCTTTTTACAAACGTCATGCAAACATCACGACTGTGGTTACGTTTGCTGGGGTCCTAATCTATCGAAACGCTGAAATTTAAACTGTCGCAAGCTCCATTATTTTGTTTTTTTTCTGATTTTGTTGAACTCGATCCCACACACAAATATTCCTCTAATTAAAAAAAAAAGTGGAAATTAATAAAAGAAAATTAGCACTTCGGGAATATTCGGAACGGCGTATATCTTTCGTTTCGTTCCGTTCGATTTCGTAGAATTCCTTTTTCAAACGTCATGCAAACATCACGACTGTGGTTACGTTTGCTTGGGTCCTAATCTATCGAAACGCTGAAATTTAAACTGTCGCAAGCTCCATTATTTTGTTTTTTTTTCTGATGTTGTTGAACTCGATCCCACACACAAATATTCCTCTAATTAAAAAAAAAAGTGGAAATTAATAAAAGAAAATTAGCACTTCGGGAATATTCGGAACGGCGTACTATCTTTCGTTTCGTTCCGTTCGATTTCGTAGAATTCCTTTTACAAACGTTACGACAGAGGTACCGTTTGCTCAGCTCCTAATCTATAGAAACACTGAAATTTACAAGTGTCGCAAGCTCCATTATTTTGTTTTTTTTCTGATGTTGGTGAACTCGATCCCACACACAAATATTCCTCTAATTAAAAAAAAAAGTTGAAATAAATAAAATAAAATTAGCACTTCGGTAATATTCGGAACGGCCTACTATCTTTCGTTTAGTTCCGTTCGATTTCGTAGAATTCCTTTTACAAACGTCACGACAGAGGTACCGTTTGCTCAGCTCCTAATCTATGGAAACACTGAAATTTAAACTGTCGCAAGATCCATTATTTTGTTTTTTTTCTGATGTTGTTTAACTCGATCCCACACACAAATATTCCTCTAATTAAAAAAAAAAGTTGAAATAAATAAAGTAAAATTAGCACTTCGGGAATATTCGGAACGGCCTACTATCTTTCGTTTCGTTCCGTTCGATTTCGTAGAATTTCTTTTTACAAACGTCATGCAAACATCACGACTGTGGTTACGTTTGCTTGGGTCCTAATCTATCGAAACGCTGAAATTTAAACTGTCGCAAGCTCCATCATTTTTTTTTTTTTCTGATTTTGTTGAACTCGATCCCACACACAAATATTCCTCTAATTAAAAAAAAAAGTGGAAATTAATAAAAGAAAATTAGCACTTCGGGAATATTCGGAACGGCGTATATCTTTCGTTTCGTTTCGTTCGATTTCATAGAATTCCTTTTTCAAACGTCATGCAAACATCACGACTGTGGTTACGTTTGCTTGGGTCCTAATCTATCGAAACGCTTAAATTTAAACTGTCGCAAGCTCCATTATTTTGTTTTTTGTTCTGATGTTGTTGAACTCGATCCCACACACAAATATTCCTCTAATTAAAAAAAAAAGTGGAAATCAATAAAAGAAAATTAGCACTTCGGGAATATTCGGAACGGCGTACTATTTTTCGTTTCGTTCCGTTCGATTTCGTAGAATTCCTTTTACAAACGTCACGACAGAGGTACCGTTTGCTCAGCTCCTAATCTATAGAAACACTGAAATTTAAACTGTCGCAAGATCCATTATTTTGTTTTTTTTCTGATGTTGTTGAACTCGATCCCACACACAAATATTCCTATAATTAAAAAAAAAAGTGGAAATTAATAAAAGAAAATTAGCACTTCGGGAATATTCGGAACGGCGTATATCTTGCGTTTCGTTCCGTTCGATTTCGTAGAATTCCTTTTTCAAACGTCATGCAAACATCACGACTGTGGTTACGTTTGCTTGGGTCCTAATCTATCGAAACGCTGAAATTTAAACTGTCGCAAGCTCCATTATTTTGTTTTTTTTCTGATGTTGTTGAACTCGATCCCACACACAAATATTCCTCTAATTAAAAAAAAAAGTGGAAATTAATAAAAGAAAATTAGCACTTCGGGAATATTCGGAACGGCGTACTATCTTTCGTTTCGTTCCGTTCGATTTCGTAGAATTCCTTTTACAAACGTTACGACAGAGGTACCGTTTGCTCAGCTCCTAATCTATAGAAACACTGATATTTACAAGTGTCGCAAGCTCCATTATTTTGTTTTTTTTCTGATGTTGGTGAACTCGATCCCACACACAAATATTCCTCTAATTAAAAAAAAAAGTTGAAATAAATAAAATAAAATTAGCACTTCGGGAATATTCGGAACGGCGTACCATCTTTCGTTTAGTTCCGTTCGATTTCGTAGAATTCCTTTTACAAACGTTACGACAGAGGTACCGTTTGCTCAGCTCCTAATCTATAGAAACACTGAAATTTACAAGTGTCGCAAGCTCCATTATTATGTTTTTTTTCTGATGTTGTTGAACTCGATCCCACACACAAATATTCCTCTAATTAAAAAAAAAAGTTGAAATAAATAAAGTAAAATTAGCACTTCGGGAATATTCGGAACGGCCTATTATCTTTCGTTTCGTTCCGTTCGATTTCGTAGAATTTCTTTTTACAAACGTCATGCAAACATCACGACTGTGGTTACGTTTGCTGGGGTCCTAATCTATCGAAACGCTGAAATTTAAACTGTCGCAAGCTCCATTATTTTGTTTTTTTTCTGATTTTGTTGAACTCGATCCCACACACAAATATTCCTCTAATTAAAAAAAAAAGTGGAAATTAATAAAAGAAAATTAGCACTTCGGGAATATTCGGAACGGCGTATATCTTTCGTTTCGTTCCGTTCGATTTCGTAGAATTCCTTTTTCAAACGTCATGCAAACATCACGACTGTGGTTACGTTTGCTTGGGTCCTAATCTATCGAAACGCTGAAATTTAAACTGTCGCAAGCTCCATTATTTTGTTTTTTTTTCTGATGTTGTTGAACTCGATCCCACACACAAATATTCCTCTAATTAAAAAAAAAAGTGGAAATTAATAAAAGAAAATTAGCACTTCGGGAATATTCGGAACGGCGTACTATCTTTCGTTTCGTTCCGTTCGATTTCGTAGAATTCCTTTTACAAACGTTACGACAGAGGTACCGTTTGCTCAGCTCCTAATCTATAGAAACACTGAAATTTACAAGTGTCGCAAGCTCCATTATTTTGTTTTTTTTCTGATGTTGGTGAACTCGATCCCACACACAAATATTCCTCTAATTAAAAAAAAAAGTTGAAATAAATAAAATAAAATTAGCACTTCGGGAATATTCGGAACGGCCTACTATCTTTCGTTTAGTTCCGTTCGATTTCGTAGAATTCCTTTTACAAACGTCACGACAGAGGTACCGTTTGCTCAGCTCCTAATCTATGGAAACACTGAAATTTAAACTGTCGCAAGATCCATTATTTTGTTTTTTTTCTGATGTTGTTTAACTCGATCCCACACACAAATATTCCTCTAATTAAAAAAAAAAGTTGAAATAAATAAAGTAAAATTAGCACTTCGGGAATATTCGGAACGGCCTACTATCTTTCGTTTCGTTCCGTTTGATTTCGTAGAATTCCTTTTACAAACGTCATGCAAACATCACGACTGTGGTTGCGTTTGCTGGGGTCCTAATCTATCGAAACGCTGAAATTTTAACTGTCGCAAGCTCCATTATTTTGTTTTTTTTCTGATGTTGTTGAACTCGATCCCACACACAAATATTCCTCTAATTAAAAAAAAAAGTGGAAATTAATAAAAGAAAATTAGCACTTCGGGAATATTCGGAACGGCCTACTATCTTTCGTTTCGTTCCGTTCGATTTCGTAGAATTTCTTTTTACAAACGTCATGCAAACATCACGACTGTGGTTACGTTTGCTTGGGTCCTAATCTATCGAAACGCTGAAATTTAAACTGTCGCAAGCTCCATTATTTTTTTTTTTTTCTGATTTTGTTGAACTCGATCCCACACACAAATATTCCTCTAATTAAAAAAAAAAGTGGAAATTAATAAAAGAAAATTAGCACTTCGGGAATATTCGGAACGGCGTATATCTTTCGTTTCGTTCCGTTCGATTTCATAGAATTCCTTTTTCAAACGTCATGCAAACATCACGACTGTAGTTACGTTTGCTTGGGTCCTAATCTATCGAAACGCTGAAATTTAAACTGTCGCAAGCTCCATTATTTTGTTTTTTGTTCTGATGTTGTTGAACTCGATCCCACACACAAATATTCCTCTAATTAAAAAAAAAAGTGGAAATCAATAAAAGAAAATTAGCACTTCGGGAATATTCGGAACGGCGTACTATTTTTCGTTTCGTTCCGTTCGATTTCGTAGAATTCCTTTTACAAACGTCACGACAGAGGTACCGTTTGCTCAGCTCCTAATCTATAGAAACACTGAAATTTAAACTGTCGCAAGATCCATTATTTTGTTTTTTTTCTGATGTTGTTGAACTCGATCCCACACACAAATATTCCTATAATTAAAAAAAAAAGTGGAAATTAATAAAAGAAAATTAGCACTTCGGGAATATTCGGAACGGCGTATATCTTTCGTTTCGTTCCGTTCGATTTCGTAGAATTCCTTTTTCAAACGTCATGCAAACATCACGACTGTGGTTACGTTTGCATGGGTCCTAATCTATCGAAACGCTGAAATTTAAACTGTCGCAAGCTCCATTATTTTGTTTTTTTTTCTGATGTTGTTGAACTCGATCCCACACACAAATATTCCTCTAATTAAAAAAAAAAGTGGAAATTAATAAAAGAAAATTAGCACTTCGGGAATATTCGGAACGGCCTATTATCTTTCGTTTCGTTCCGTTCGATTTCGTAGAATTTCTTTTTACAAACGTCATGCAAACATCACGACTGTGGTTACGTTTGCTTGGGTCCTAATCTATCGAAACGCTGAAATTTAAACTGTCGCAAGCTCCATTATTTTGTTTTTTTTCTGATGTTGTTGAACTCGATCCCACACACAAATATTCCTATAATTAAAAAAAAAAGTGGAAATTAATAAAAGAAAATTAGCACTTCGGGAATATTCGGAACGGCGTATATCTTGCGTTTCGTTCCGTTCGATTTCGTAGAATTCCTTTTTCAAACGTCATGCAAACATCACGACTGTGGTTACGTTTGCTTGGGTCCTAATCTATCGAAACGCTGAAATTTAAACTGTCGCAAGCTCCATTATTTTGTTTTTTTTCTGATGTTGTTGAACTCGATCCCACACACAAATATTCCTCTAATTAAAAAAAAAAGTGGAAATTAATAAAAGAAAATTAGCACTTCGGGAATATTCGGAACGGCGTACTATCTTTCGTTTCGTTCCGTTCGATTTCGTAGAATTCCTTTTACAAACGTTACGACAGAGGTACCGTTTGCTCAGCTCCTAATCTATAGAAACACTGATATTTACAAGTGTCGCAAGCTCCATTATTTTGTTTTTTTTCTGATGTTGGTGAACTCGATCCCACACACAAATATTCCTCTAATTAAAAAAAAAAGTTGAAATAAATAAAATAAAATTAGCACTTCGGGAATATTCGGAACGGCGTACCATCTTTCGTTTAGTTCCGTTCGATTTCGTAGAATTCCTTTTACAAACGTTACGACAGAGGTACCGTTTGCTCAGCTCCTAATCTATAGAAACACTGAAATTTACAAGTGTCGCAAGCTCCATTATTATGTTTTTTTTCTGATGTTGTTGAACTCGATCCCACACACAAATATTCCTCTAATTAAAAAAAAAAGTTGAAATAAATAAAGTAAAATTAGCACTTCGGGAATATTCGGAACGGCCTATTATCTTTCGTTTCGTTCCGTTCGATTTCGTAGAATTTCTTTTTACAAACGTCATGCAAACATCACGACTGTGGTTACGTTTGCTGGGGTCCTAATCTATCGAAACGCTGAAATTTAAACTGTCGCAAGCTCCATTATTTTGTTTTTTTTCTGATTTTGTTGAACTCGATCCCACACACAAATATTCCTCTAATTAAAAAAAAAAGTGGAAATTAATAAAAGAAAATTAGCACTTCGGGAATATTCGGAACGGCGTATATCTTTCGTTTCGTTCCGTTCGATTTCGTAGAATTCCTTTTTCAAACGTCATGCAAACATCACGACTGTGGTTACGTTTGCTTGGGTCCTAATCTATCGAAACGCTGAAATTTAAACTGTCGCAAGCTCCATTATTTTGTTTTTTTTTCTGATGTTGTTGAACTCGATCCCACACACAAATATTCCTCTAATTAAAAAAAAAAGTGGAAATTAATAAAAGAAAATTAGCACTTCGGGAATATTCGGAACGGCGTACTATCTTTCGTTTCGTTCCGTTCGATTTCGTAGAATTCCTTTTACAAACGTTACGACAGAGGTACCGTTTGCTCAGCTCCTAATCTATAGAAACACTGAAATTTACAAGTGTCGCAAGCTCCATTATTTTGTTTTTTTTCTGATGTTGGTGAACTCGATCCCACACACAAATATTCCTCTAATTAAAAAAAAAAGTTGAAATAAATAAAATAAAATTAGCACTTCGGGAATATTCGGAACGGCCTACTATCTTTCGTTTAGTTCCGTTCGATTTCGTAGAATTCCTTTTACAAACGTCACGACAGAGGTACCGTTTGCTCAGCTCCTAATCTATGGAAACACTGAAATTTAAACTGTCGCAAGATCCATTATTTTGTTTTTTTTCTGATGTTGTTTAACTCGATCCCACACACAAATATTCCTCTAATTAAAAAAAAAAGTTGAAATAAATAAAGTAAAATTAGCACTTCGGGAATATTCGGAACGGCCTACTATCTTTCGTTTCGTTCCGTTTGATTTCGTAGAATTCCTTTTACAAACGTCATGCAAACATCACGACTGTGGTTGCGTTTGCTGGGGTCCTAATCTATCGAAACGCTGAAATTTTAACTGTCGCAAGCTCCATTATTTTGTTTTTTTTCTGATGTTGTTGAACTCGATCCCACACACAAATATTCCTCTAATTAAAAAAAAAAGTGGAAATTAATAAAAGAAAATTAGCACTTCGGGAATATTCGGAACGGCCTACTATCTTTCGTTTCGTTCCGTTCGATTTCGTAGAATTTCTTTTTACAAACGTCATGCAAACATCACGACTGTGGTTACGTTTGCTTGGGTCCTAATCTATCGAAACGCTGAAATTTAAACTGTCGCAAGCTCCATTATTTTTTTTTTTTTCTGATTTTGTTGAACTCGATCC
This sequence comes from Sepiola atlantica, assembly GCA_963556195.1. Classification (NCBI taxonomy): domain Eukaryota; kingdom Metazoa; phylum Mollusca; class Cephalopoda; order Sepiida; family Sepiolidae; genus Sepiola; species Sepiola atlantica. Next base: position 19,786,570 of record OY744550.1, on the reverse strand, counting down.
CACACACAAATATTCCTCTAATTAAAAAAAAAAGTGGAAATTAATAAAAGAAAATTAGCACTTCGGGAATATTCGGAACGGCGTATATCTTTCGTTTCGTTCCGTTCGATTTCATAGAATTCCTTTTTCAAACGTCATGCAAACATCACGACTGTAGTTACGTTTGCTTGGGTCCTAATCTATCGAAACGCTGAAATTTAAACTGTCGCAAGCTCCATTATTTTGTTTTTTGTTCTGATGTTGTTGAACTCGATCCCACACACAAATATTCCTCTAATTAAAAAAAAAAGTGGAAATCAATAAAAGAAAATTAGCACTTCGGGAATATTCGGAACGGCGTACTATTTTTCGTTTCGTTCCGTTCGATTTCGTAGAATTCCTTTTACAAACGTCACGACAGAGGTACCGTTTGCTCAGCTCCTAATCTATAGAAACACTGAAATTTAAACTGTCGCAAGATCCATTATTTTGTTTTTTTTCTGATGTTGTTGAACTAAATCCCACACACAAATATTCCTATAATTAAAAAAAAAAGTGGAAATTAATAAAAGAAAATTAGCACTTCGGGAATATTCGGAACGGCGTATATCTTTCGTTTCGTTCCGTTCGATTTCGTAGAATTCCTTTTTCAAACGTCATGCAAACATCACGACTGTGGTTACGTTTGCATGGGTCCTAATCTATCGAAACGCTGAAATTTAAACTGTCGCAAGCTCCATTATTTTGTTTTTTTTTCTGATGTTGTTGAACTCGATCCCACACACAAATATTCCTCTAATTAAAAAAAAAAGTGGAAATTAATAAAAGAAAATTAGCACTTCGGGAATATTCGGAACGGCCTATTATCTTTCGTTTCGTTCCGTTCGATTTCGTAGAATTTCTTTTTACAAACGTCATGCAAACATCACGACTGTGGTTACGTTTGCTTGGGTCCTAATCTATCGAAACGCTGAAATTTAAACTGTCGCAAGCTCCATTATTTTGTTTTTTTTCTGATGTTGTTGAACTCGATCCCACACACAAATATTCCTCTAATTAAAAAAAAAAGTGGAAATTAATAAAAGAAAATTAGCACTTCGGGAATATTCGGAACGGCGTACTATCTTTCGTTTCGTTCCGTTCGATTTCGTAGAATTCCTTTTACAAACGTTACGACAGAGGTACCGTTTGCTCAGCTCCTAATCTATAGAAACACTGAAATTTACAAGTGTCGCAAGCTCCATTATTTTGTTTTTTTTCTGATGTTGGTGAACTCGATCCCACACACAAATATTCCTCTAATTAAAAAAAAAAGTTGAAATAAATAAAATAAAATTAGCACTTCGGGAATATTCGGAACGGCGTACCATCTTTCGTTTAGTTCCGTTCGATTTCGTAGAATTCCTTTTACAAACGTCACGACAGAGGTACCGTTTGCTCAGCTCCTAATCTATAGAAACACTGAAATTTAAACTGTCGCAAGATCCATTATTTTGTTTTTTTTCTGATGTTGTTGAACTCGATCCCACACACAAATATTCCTCTAATTAAAAAAAAAAGTTGAAATAAATAAAGTAAAATTAGCACTTCGGGAATATTCGGAACGGCCTACTATCTTTCGTTTCGTTCCGTTTGATTTCGTAGAATTCCTTTTACAAACGTCATGCAAACATCACGACTGTGGTTACGTTTGCTGGGGTCCTAATCTATCGAAACGCTGAAATTTTAACTGTCGCAAGCTCCATTATTTTGTTTTTTTTCTGATGTTGTTGAACTCGATCCCACACACAAATATTCCTCTAATTAAAAAAAAAAGTGGAAATTAATAAAAGAAAATTAGCACTTCGGGAATATTCGGAACGGCCTACTATCTTTCGTTTCGTTCCGTTCGATTTCGTAGAATTTCTTTTTACAAACGTCATGCAAACATCACGACTGTGGTTACGTTTGCTTGGGTCCTAATCTATCGAAACGCTGAAATTTAAACTGTCGCAAGCTCCATTATTTTGTTTTTTTTCTGATTTTGTTGAACTCGATCCCACACACAAATATTCCTCTAATTAAAAAAAAAAGTGGAAATTAATAAAAGAAAATTAGCACTTCGGGAATATTCGGAACGGCGTATATCTTTCGTTTCGTTCCGTTCGATTTCGTAGAATTCCTTTTTCAAACGTCATGCAAACATCACGACTGTGGTTACGTTTGCTTGGGTCCTAATCTATCGAAACGCTTAAATTTAAACTGTCGCAAGCTCCATTATTTTGTTTTTTTTTTCTGATGTTGTTGAACTCGATCCCACACACAAATATTCCTCTAATTAAAAAAAAAAGTGGAAATTAATAAAAGAAAATTAGCACTTCGGGAATATTCGGAACGGCGTACTATCTTTCGTTTCGTTCCGTTCGATTTCGTAGAATTCCTTTTACAAACGTCACGACAGAGGTACCGTTTGCTCAGCTCCTAATCTATAGAAACACTGAAATTTACAAGTGTCGCAAGCTCCATTATTTTGGTTTTTTTCTGATGTTGTTAGAACTCGATCCCACACACAAATATTCCTCTAATTAAAAAAAAAAGTTGAAATAAATAAAATAAAATTAGCACTTCGGGAATATTCGGAACGGCGTACCATCTTTCGTTTAGTTCCGTTCGATTTCGTAGAATTCCTTTTACAAACGTCACGACAGAGGTACCGTTTGCTCAGCTCCTAATCTATAGAAACACTGAAATTTACAAGTGTCGCAAGCTCCATTATTTTGGTTTTTTTCTGATGTTGTTAGAACTCGATCCCACACACAAATATTCCTCTAATTAAAAAAAAAAGTTGAAATAAATAAAATAAAATTAGCACTTCGGGAATATTCGGAACGGCCTATTATCTTTCGTTTCGTTCCGTTCGATTTCGTAGAATTTCTTTTTACAAACGTCATGCAAACATCACGACTGTGGTTACGTTGGCTTGGGTCCTAATCTATCGAAACGCTGAAATTAAAACTGTCGCAAGATCCATTATTTTGTTTTTTTTCTGATGTTGTTGAACTCGATCCCACACACAAATATTCCTCTAATTAAAAAAAAAAGTTGAAATAAATAAAAAAAAATTAGCACTTCGGGAATATTCGGAACGGCGTTCCATCTTTCGTTTAGTTCCGTTCGAGTTCGTAGTATTCTTTTTACAAACGTCACGACAGAGGTACCGTTTGCTCAGCTCCTAATCTATAGAAACACTGAAATTTACAAGTGTCGCAAGCTCCATTATTTTGTTTTTTTTCTGATGTTGTTGAACTCGATCCCACACACAAATATTCCTCTAATTAAAAAAAAAAGTTGAAATTAATAAAAGAAAATTAGCACTTCGGGAATATTCGGAACGGCCTACTATCTTTCGTTTCGTTCCGTTCGATTTCGTAGAATTCCTTTTACAAACGTCATGCGAACATCACGACTGTAGTTACGTTTGCTTGGGTCCTAATCTATCGAAACGCTGAAATTTAAACTGTCGCAAGCTCCATTATTTTGTTTTTTTTCTGATGTTGTTGAACTCGATCCCACACACAAATATTCCTCTAATTAAAAAAAAAAGTTGAAATAAATAAAAAAAAATTAGCACTTCGGGAATATTCGGAACGGCGTACCATCTTTCGTTTAGTTCCGTTCGAGTTCGTAGTATTCTTTTTACAAACGTCACGACAGAGATACCGTTTGCTCAGCTCCTAATCTATAGAAACACTGAAATTTACAAGTGTCGCAAGCTCTATTATTTTCTTTTTTTTCTGATGTTGTTGAACCTGATCCCACACACAAATATTCCTCTAATTAAAAAAAAAAGTTGAAATAAATAAAGTAAAATTAGCACGTCGGGAATATTCGGAACGGCGTACTATCTTTCGTTTCGTTCCGTTCGATTTCGTAGAATTCCTTTTTCAAACGTCATGCAAACGTCACGACTGTGGTTATGTTTGCTTGGGTCCTAATCTATCGAAACGCTGAAATTTAAACTGTCGCAAGATCCATTATTTTGTTTTTTTTCTGATGTTGTTGAACTCGATCCCACACACAAATATTCCTCTAATTAAAAAAAAAAGTTGAAATTAATAAAAGAAAATTAGCACTTCGGGAATATTCGGAACGGCGTACCATCTTTCGTTTAGTTCCGTTCGAGTTCGTAGTATTCTTTTTACAAACGTCACGACAGAGGTACCGTTTGCTCAGCTCCTAATCTATAGAAACACTGAAATTTACAAGTGTCGCAAGCTCTATTATTTTGTTTTTTTTCTGATGTTGTTGAACTCGATCCCACACACAAATATTTCTCTAATTAAAAAAAAAAGTTGAAATAAATAAAGTAAAATTAGCACGTCGGGAATATTCGGAACGGCGTACTATCTTTCGTTTCGTTCCGTTCGATTTCGTAGAATTCCTTTTTCAAACGTCATGCAAACGTCACGACTGTGGTTACGTTTGCTTGGGTCCTAATCTATCGAAACGCTGAAATTTAAACTGTCGCAAGCTCCATTATTTTTTTTTTTTTCTTATGTTGTTGAACTCGATCCCACACACAAATATTCCTCTAATTAAAAAAAAAAGTTGAAATAAATAAAGTAAAATTAGCACGTCGGGAATATTCGGAACGGCCTACTATCTTTCGTTTCGTTCCGTTCGATTTCGTAGAATTCCTTTTTCAAACGTCATGCAAACGTCACGACTGTGGTTATGTTTGCTTGGGTCCTAATCTATCGAAACGCTGAAATTTAAACTGTCGCAAGCTCCATTATTTTGTTTTTTTTCTGATGTTGTTGAACTCGATCCCACACACAAATATTCCTCTAATTAAAAAAAAAAGTTGAAATTAATAAAAGAAAATTAGCACTTCGGGAATATTCGGAACGGCCTACTATCTTTCGTTTCGTTCCGTTCGATTTCGTAGAATTCCTTTTACAAACGTCATGCGAACATCACGACTGTGGTTACGTTTGCTTGGGTCCTAATCTATCGAAACGCTGAAATTTAAACTGTCGCAAGCTCCATTATTTTGTTTTTTTTCTTATGTTGTTGAACTCGATCCCACACACAAATATTCCTCTAATTAAAAAAAAAGTTGAAATAAATAAAAAAAAATTAGCACTTCGGGAATATTCGGAACGGCGTACCATCTTTCGTTTAGTTCCGTTCGAGTTCGTAGTATTCTTTTTACAAACGTCACGACAGAGGTGCCGTTTGCTCAGCTCCTAATCTATAGAAACACTGAAATTTACAAGTGTCGCAAGCTCTATTATTTTCTTTTTTTTCTGATGTTGTTGAACCTGATCCCACACACAAATATTCCTCTAATTAAAAAAAAAAGTTGAAATAAATTAAATAAAATTAGCACGTCGGGAATATTCGGAACGGCGTACTATCTTTCGTTTCGTTCCGTTCGATTTCGTAGAATTCCTTTTTCAAACGTCATGCAAACGTCACGACTGTTGTTATGTTTGCTTGGGTCCTAATCTATCGAAACGCTGAAATTTACACTGTCGCAAGCTCCATTATTTTGTTTTTTTTCTGATGTTGTGTAACTCGATCCCACACACAAATATTCCTCTAATTAAAAAAAAAAGTTGAAATAAATAAAATAAAATTAGCACTTCGGGAATATTCGGAACGGCGTACCATCTTTCGTTTAGTTCCGTTCGAGTTCGTAGTATTCTTTTTACAAACGTCACGACAGAGGTACCGTTTGCTCAGCTCCTAATCTATAGAAACACTGAAATTTACAAGTGTCGCAAGCTCCATTATTTTGTTTTTTTTCTGATGTTGTTGAACTCGATCCCACACACAAATATTCCTCTAATTAAAAAAAAAAGTTGAAATTAATAAAAGAAAATTAGCACTTCGGGAATATTCGGAACGGCCTACTATCTTTCGTTTCGTTCCGTTCGATTTCGTAGAATTTCTTTTTACAAACGTCATGCAAACATCACGACTGTGGTTACGTTTGCTTGGGTCCTAATCTATCGAAACGCTGAAATTTAAACTGTCGCAAGCTCCATTATTTTGTTTTTTTTCTGATTTTGTTGAACTCGATCCCACACACAAATATTCCTCTAATTAAAAAAAAAAGTGGAAATTAATAAAAGAAAATTAGCACTTCGGGAATATTCGGAACGGCGTATATCTTTCGTTTCGTTCCGTTCGATTTCGTAGAATTCCTTTTTCAAACGTCATGCAAACATCACGACTGTGGTTACGTTTGCTTGGGTCCTAATCTATCGAAACGCTTAAATTTAAACTGTCGCAAGCTCCATTATTTTGTTTTTTTTTCTGATGTTGTTGAACTCGATCCCACACACAAATATTCCTCTAATTAAAAAAAAAAGTGGAAATTAATAAAAGAAAATTAGCACTTCGGGAATATTCGGAACGGCGTACTATCTTTCGTTTCGTTCCGTTCGATTTCGTAGAATTCTTTTTACAAACGTCACGACAGAGGTACCGTTTGCTCAGCTCCTAATCTATAGAAACACTGAAATTTACAAGTGTCGCAAGCTCCATTATTTTGGTTTTTTTCTGATGTTGTTAGAACTCGATCCCACACACAAATATTCCTCTAATTAAAAAAAAAAGTTGAAATAAATAAAATAAAATTAGCACTTCGGGAATATTCGGAACGGCGTACCATCTTTCGTTTAGTTCCGTTCGATTTCGTAGAATTCCTTTTACAAACGTCACGACAGAGGTACGGTTTGCTCAGCTCCTAATCTATAGAAACACTGAAATTTACAAGTGTCGCAAGCTCCATTATTTTGGTTTTTTTCTGATGTTGTTAGAACTCGATCCCACACACAAATATTCCTCTAATTAAAAAAAAAAGTTGAAATAAATAAAATAAAATTAGCACTTCGGGAATATTCGGAACGGCCTATTATCTTTCGTTTCGTTCCGTTCGATTTCGTAGAATTTCTTTTTACAAACGTCATGCAAACATCACGACTGTGGTTACGTTGGCTTGGGTCCTAATCTATCGAAACGCTGAAATTAAAACTGTCGCAAGATCCATTATTTTGTTTTTTTTCTGATGTTGTTGAACTCGATCCCACACACAAATATTCCTCTAATTAAAAAAAAAAGTTGAAATAAATAAAAAAAAATTAGCACTTCGGGAATATTCGGAACGGCGTTCCATCTTTCGTTTAGTTCCGTTCGAGTTCGTAGTATTCTTTTTACAAACGTCACGACAGAGGTACCGTTTGCTCAGCTCCTAATCTATAGAAACACTGAAATTTACAAGTGTCGCAAGCTCCATTATTTTGTTTTTTTTCTGATGTTGTTGAACTCGATCCCACACACAAATATTCCTCTAATTAAAAAAAAAAGTTGAAATTAATAAAAGAAAATTAGCACTTCGGGAATATTCGGAACGGCCTACTATCTTTCGTTTCGTTCCGTTCGATTTCGTAGAATTCCTTTTACAAACGTCATGCGAACATCACGACTGTAGTTACGTTTGCTTGGGTCCTAATCTATCGAAACGCTGAAATTTAAACTGTCGCAAGCTCCATTATTTTGTTTTTTTTCTGATGTTGTTGAACTCGATCCCACACACAAATATTCCTCTAATTAAAAAAAAAAGTTGAAATAAATAAAAAAAAATTAGCACTTCGGGAATATTCGGAACGGCGTACTATCTTTCGTTTAGTTCCGTTCGAGTTCGTAGTATTCTTTTTACAAACGTCACGACAGAGGTACCGTTTGCTCAGCTCCTAATCTATAGAAACACTGAAATTTACAAGTGTCGCAAGCTCTATTATTTTGTTTTTTTTCTGATGTTGTTGAACCTGATCCCACACACAAATATTCCTCTAATTAAAAAAAAAAGTTGAAATAAATAAAGTAAAATTAGCACGTCGGGAATATTCGGAACGGCGTACTATCTTTCGTTTCGTTCCGTTCGATTTCGTAGAATTCCTTTTTACAAACGTCATGCAAACGTCACGACTGTGGTTATGTTTGCTTGGGTCCTAATCTATCGAAACGCTGAAATTTAAACTGTCGCAAGATCCATTATTTTGTTTTTTTTCTGATGTTGTTGAACTCGATCCCACACACAAATATTCCTCTAATTAAAAAAAAAAGTTGAAATAAATAAAAAAAAATTAGCACTTCGGGAATATTCGGAACGGCGTACCATCTTTCGTTTAGTTCCGTTCGAGTTCGTAGTATTCTTTTTACAAACGTCACGACAGAGGTACCGTTTGCTCAGCTCCTAATCTATAGAAACACTTAAATTTACAAGTGTCGCAAGCTCCATTATTTTGTTTTTTTTCTGATGTTGTTGAACTCGATCCCACACACAAATATTCCTCTAATTAAAAAAAAAAGTTGAAATTAATAAAAGAAAATTAGCACTTCGGGAATATTCGGAACGGCCTACTATCTTTCGTTTCGTTCCGTTCGATTTCGTAGAATTCCTTTTACAAACGTCATGCGAACATCACGACTGTGGTTACGTTTGCTTGGGTCCTAATCTATCGAAACGCTGAAATTTAAACTGTCGCAAGCTCCATTGTTTTGTTTTTTTTCTGATGTTGTTGAACTCGATCCCACACACAAATATTCCTCTAATTAAAAAAAAAAGTTGAAATAAATAAAAAAAAATTAGCACTTCGGGAATATTTGGAACGGCGTACCATCTTTCGTTTAGTTCCGTTCGAGTTCGTAGTATTCTTTTTACAAACGTCACGACAGAGTACCGTTTGCTCAGCTCCTAATCTATAGAAACACTGAAATTTACAAGTGTCGCAAGCTCTATTATTTTGTTTTTTTTCTGATGTTGTTGAACCTGATCCCACACACAAATATTCCTCTAATTAAAAAAAAAAGTTGAAATAAATAAAGTAAAATTAGCACTTCGGGAATATTCGGAACGGCGTACTATCTTTCGTTTCGTTCCGTTCGATTTCGTAGAATTCCTTTTTCAAACGTCATGCAAACGTCACGACTGTGGTTATGTTTGCTTGGGTCCTAATCTATCGAAACGCTGAAATTTAAACTGTCGCAAGATCCATTATTTTGTTTTTTTTCTGATGTTGTTGAACTCGATCCCACACACAAATATTCCTCTAATTAAAAAAAAAAGTTGAAATAAATAAAAAAAAATTAGCACTTCGGGAATATTCGGAACGGCGTACCATCTTTTGTTTAGTTCCGTTCGAGTTCGTAGTATTCTTTTTACAAACGTCACGACAGAGGTACCGTTTGCTCAGCTCCTAATCTATAGAAACACTGAAATTTACAAGTGTCGCAAGCTCCATTATTTTGTTTTTTTTCTGATGTTGTTGAACTCGATCCCACACACAAATATTCCTCTAATTAAAAAAAAAGGTGAAATTAATAAAAGAAAATTAGCACTTCGGGAATATTCGGAACGGCCTACTATCTTTCGTTTCGTTCCGTTCGATTTCGTAGAATTCCTTTTACAAACGTCATGCGAACATCACGACTGTGGTTACGTTTGCTTGGGTCCTAATCTATCGAAACGCTGAAATTTAAACTATCGCAAGCTCCATTATTTTGTTTTTTTTCTGATGTTGTTGAACTCGATCCCACACACAAATATTCCTCTAATTAAAAAAAAAAGTTGAAATAAATAAAAAAAAATTAGCACTTCGGGAATATTCGGAACGGCGTTCCATCTTTCGTTTAGTTCCGTTCGAGTTCGTAGTATTCTTTTTACAAACGTCACGCAGAGGTACCGTTTGCTCAGCTCCTAATCTATAGAAACACTGAAATTTACAAGTGTCGCAAGCTCCATTATTATTTTTTTTTTTCTGATGTTGTTGAACTCGATCCCACACACAAATATTCCTCTAATTAAAAAAAAAAGTTGAAATTAATAAAAGAAAATTAGCACTTCGGGAATATTCGGAACGGCCTACTATCTTTCGTTTCGTTCCGTTCGATTTCGTAGAATTCCTTTTACAAACGTCATGCGAACATCACGACTGTAGTTACGTTTGCTTGGGTCCTAATCTATCGAAACGCTGAAATTTAAACTGTCGCAAGCTCCATTATTTTGTTTTTTTTCTGATGTTGTTGAACTCGATCCCACACACAAATATTCCTCTAATTAAAAAAAAAAGTTGAAATAAATAAATAAAAATTAGCACTTCGGGAATATTCGGAACGGCGTACCATCTTTCGTTTAGTTCCGTTCGAGTTCGTAGTATTCTTTTTACAAACGTCACGACAGAGGTACCGTTTGCTCAGCTCCTAATCTATAGAAACACTGAAATTTACAAGTGTCGCAAGCTCTATTATTATGTTTTTTTTCTGATGTTGTTGAACTCGATCCCACACACAAATATTCCTCTAATTAAAAAAAAAAGTTGAAATAAATAAAGTAAAATTAGCACGTCGGGAATATTCGGAACGGCGTACTATCTTTCGTTTCGTTCCGTTCGATTTCGTAGAATTCCTTTTTCAAACGTCATGCAAACGTCACGACTGTGGTTATGTTTGCTTGGGTCCTAATCTATCGAAACGCTGAAATTTAAACTGTCGCAAGATCCATTATTTTGTTTTTTTTCTGATGTTGTTGAACTCGATCCCACACACAAATATTCCTCTAATTAAAAAAAAAAGTTGAAATAAATAAAAAAAAATTAGCACTTCGGGAATATTCGGAACGGCGTTCCATCTTTCGTTTAGTTCCGTTCGAGTTCGTAGTATTCTTTTTACAAACGTCACGACAGAGGTACCGTTTGCTCAGCTCCTAATCTATAGAAACACTGAAATTTACAAGTGTCGCAAGCTCCATTATTTTTTTTTTTTCTGATGTTGTTGAACTCGATCCCACACACAAATATTCCTCTAATTAAAAAAAAAAGTTGAAATTAATAAAAGAAAATTAGCACTTCGGGAATATTCGGAACGGCCTACTATCATTCGTTTCGTTCCGTTCGATTTCGTAGAATTCCTTTTACAAACGTCATGCGAACATCACGACTGTAGTTACGTTTGCTTGGGTCCTAATCTATCGAAACGCTGAAATTTAAACTGTCGCAAGCTCCATTATTTTGTTTTTTTTCTGATGTTGTTGAACTCGATCCCACACACAAATATTCCTCTAATTAAAAAAAAAAGTTGAAATAAATAAAAAAAAATTAGCACTTCGGGAATATTTGGAACGGCGTACCATCTTTCGTTTAGTTCCGTTCGAGTTCGTAGTATTCTTTTTACAAACGTCACGACAGAGGTACCGTTTGCTCAGCTCCTAATCTATAGAAACACTGAAATTTACAAGTGTCGCAAGCTCTATTATTTTGTTTTTTTTCTAATGTTGTTGAACCTGATCCCACACACAAATATTCCTCTAATTAAAAAAAAAAGTTGAAATAAATAAAGTAAAATTAGCACGTCGGGAATATTCGGAACGGCGTACTATCTTTCGTTTCGTTCCGGTCGATTTCGTAGAATTCCTTTTTCAAACGTCATGCAAACGTCACGACTGTTGTTATGTTTGCTTGGGTCCTAATCTATCGAAACGCTGAAATTTAAACTGTCGCAAGATCCATTATTTTTTTTTTTTTCTGATGTTGTTGAACTCGATCCCACACACAAATATTCCTCTAATTAAAAAAAAAAGTTGAAATAAATAAAAAAAAATTTGCACTTCGGGAATATTCGGAACGGCGTACCATCTTTCGTTTAGTTCCGTTCGAGTTCGTAGTATTCTTTTTACAAACGTCACGACAGAGGTACCGTTTTCTCAGCTCCTAATCTATAGAAACACTGAAATTTACAAGTGTCGCAAGCTCCATTATTTTGTTTTTTTTCTGATGTTGTTGAACTCGATCCCACACACAAATATTCCTCTAATGAAAAAAAAAAGTTGAAATTAATAAAAGAAAATTAGCACTTCGGGAATATTCGGAACGACCTACTATCTTTCGTTTCGTTCCGTTCGATTTCGTAGAATTCCTTTTACAAACGTCATGCGAACATCACGACTGTGGTTACGTTTGCTTGGGTCCTAATCTATCGAAACGCTGAAATTTAAACTATCGCAAGCTCCATTATTTTGTTTTTTTTCTGATGTTGTTGAACTCGATCCCACACACAAATATTCCTCTAATTAAAAAAAAAAGTTGAAATAAATAAAAAAAAATTAGCACTTCGGGAATATTTGGAACGGCGTACCATCTTTCGTTTAGTTCCGTTCGAGTTCGTAGTATTCTTTTTACAAACGTCACGACAGAGGTACCGTTTGCTCAGCTCTTAATCTATAGAAACACTGAAATTTACAAGTGTCGCAAGCTCTATTATTTTGTTTTTTTTCTAATGTTGTTGAACCTGATCCCACACACAAATATTCCTCTAATTAAAAAAAAAAGTTGAAATAAATAAAGTAAAATTAGCACGTCGGGAATATTCGGAACGGCGTACTATCTTTCGTTTCGTTCCGGTCGATTTCGTAGAATTCCTTTTTCAAACGTCATGCAAACGTCACGACTGTGGTTATGTTTGCTTGGGTCCTAATCTATCGAAACGCTGAAATTTAAACTGTCGCAAGATCCATTATTTTTTTTTTTTCTGATGTTGTTGAACTCGATCCCACACACAAATATTCCTCTAATTAAAAAAAAAAGTTGAAATAAATAAAAAAAAATTTGCACTTCGGGAATATTCGGAACGGCGTACCATCTTTCGTTTAGTTCCGTTCGAGTTCGTAGTATTCTTTTTACAAACGTCACGACAGAGGTACCGTTTTCTCAGCTCCTAATCTATAGAAACACTGAAATTTACAAGTGTCGCAAGCTCCATTATTTTGTTTTTTTTCTGATGTTGTTGAACTCGATCCCACACACAAATATTCCTCTAATTAAAAAAAAAAGTTGAAATTAATAAAAGAAAATTAGCACTTCGGGAATATTCGGAACGACCTACTATCTTTCGTTTCGTTCCGTTCGATTTCGTAGAATTCCTTTTACAAACGTCATGCGAACATCACGACTGTGGTTACGTTTGCTTGGGTCCTAATCTATCGAAACGCTGAAATTTAAACTATCCCAAGCTCCATTATTTTGTTTTTTTTCTGATGTTGTTGAACTCGATCCCACACACAAATATTCCTCTAATTAAAAAAAAAAGTTGAAATAAATAAAAAAAAATTAGCACTTCGGGAATATTTGGAACGGCGTACCATCTTTCGTTTAGTTCCGTTCGAGTTCGTAGTATTCTTTTTACAAACGTCACGACAGAGGTACCGTTTGCTCAGCTCCTAATCTATAGAAACACTGAAATTTACAAGTGTCGCAAGCTCCATTATTTTGTTTTTTTTCTGATGTTGTTGAACTCGATCCCACACACAAATATTCCTCTAATTAAAAAAAAAAGTTGAAATTAATAAAAGAAAATTAGCACTTCGGGAATATTCGGAACGGCCTACTATCTTTCGTTTCGTTCCGTTCGATTTCGTAGAATTCCTTTTACAAACGTCATGCGAACATCACGACTGTGGTTACGTTTGCTTGGGTCCTAATCTATCGAAACGCTGAAATTTAAACTATCGCAAGCTCCATTATTTTGTTTTTTTTCTGATGTTGTTGAACTCGATCCCACACACAAATATTCCTCTAATTAAAAAAAAAAGTTGAAATAAATAAAAAAAAATTAGCACTTCGGGAATATTTGGAACGGCGTACCATCTTTCGTTTAGTTCCGTTCGAGTTCGTAGTATTCTTTTTACAAACGTCACGACAGAGTACCGTTTGCTCAGCTCCTAATCTATAGAAACACTGAAATTTACAAGTGTCGCAAGCTCTATTATTTTGTTTTTTTTCTGATGTTGTTGAACCTGATCCCACACACAAATATTCCTCTAATTAAAAAAAAAAGTTGAAATAAATAAAGTAAAATTAGCACGTCGGGAATATTCGGAACGGCGTACTATCTTTCGTTTCGTTCCGTTCGATTTCGTAGAATTCCTTTTTCAAACGTCATGCAAACGTCACGACTGTGGTTATGTTTGCTTGGGTCCTAATCTATCGAAACGCTGAAATTTAAACTGTCGCAAGATCCATTATTTTGTTTTTTTTCTGATGTTGTTGAACTCGATCCAACACACAAATATTCCTCTAATTAAAAAAAAAAGTTGAAATAAATAAAAAAAATTAGCACTTCGGGAATATTCGGAACGGCGTACCATCTTTTGTTTAGTTCCGTTCGAGTTCGTAGTATTCTTTTTACAAACGTCACGACAGAGTTACCGTTTGCTCAGCTCCTAATCTATAGAAACACTGAAATTTACAAGTGTCGCAAGCTCCATTATTTTGTTTTTTTTCTGATGTTGTTGAACTCGATCCCACACACAAATATTCCTCTAATTAAAAAAAAAAGTTGAAATTAATAAAAGAAAATTAGCACTTCGGGAATATTCGGAACGGCCTACTATCTTTCGTTTCGTTCCGTTCGATTTCGTAGAATTCCTTTTACAAACGTCATGCGAACATCACGACTGTGGTTACGTTTGCTTGGGTCCTAATCTATCGAAACGCTGAAATTTAAACTATCGCAAGCTCCATTATTTTGTTTTTTTTCTGATGTTGTTGAACTCGATCCCACACACAAATATTCCTCTAATTAAAAAAAAAAGTTGAAATAAATAAAAAAAAATTAGCACTTCGGGAATATTCGGAACGGCGTTCCATCTTTCGTTTAGTTCCGTTCGAGTTCGTAGTATTCTTTTTACAAACGTCACGACAGAGGTACCGTTTGCTCAGCTCCTAATCTATAGAAACACTGAAATTTACAAGTGTCGCAAGCTCCATTATTTTTTTTTTTTTCTGATGTTGTTGAACTCGATCCCACACACAAATATTCCTGTAATTAAAAAAAAAAGTTGAAATTAATAAAAGAAAATTAGCACTTCGGGAATATTCGGAACGGCCTACTATCTTTCGTTTCGTTCCGTTCGATTTCGTAGAATTCCTTTTACAAACGTCATGCGAACATCACGACTGTAGTTACGTTTGCTTGGGTCCTAATCTATCGAAACGCTGAAATTTAAACTGTCGCAAGCTCCATTATTTTGTTTTTTTTCTGATGTTGTTGAACTCGATCCCACACACAAATATTCCTCTAATTAAAAAAAAAAGTTGAAATAAATAAATAAAAATTAGCACTTCGGGAATATTCGGAACGGCGTACCATCTTTCGTTTAGTTCCGTTCGAGTTCGTAGTATTCTTTTTACAAACGTCACGACAGAGGTACCGTTTGCTCAGCTCCTAATCTATAGAAACACTGAAATTTACAAGTGTCGCAAGCTCTATTATTATGTTTTTTTTCTGATGTTGTTGAACTCGATCCCACACACAAATATTCCTCTAATTAAAAAAAAAAGTTGAAATAAATAAAGTAAAATTAGCACGTCGGGAATATTCGGAACGGCGTACTATCTTTCGTTTCGTTCCGTTCGATTTCGTAGAATTCCTTTTTCAAACGTCATGCAAACGTCACGACTGTGGTTATGTTTGCTTGGGTCCTAATCTATCGAAACGCTGAAATTTAAACTGTCGCAAGATCCATTATTTTGTTTTTTTTCTGATGTTGTTGAACTCGATCCCACACACAAATATTCCTCTAATTAAAAAAAAAAAGTTGAAATAAATAAAAAAAAATTAGCACTTCGGGAATATTCGGAACGGCGTTCCATCTTTCGTTTAGTTCCGTTCGAGTTCGTAGTATTCTTTTTAAAACGTCACGACAGAGGTACCGTTTGCTCAGCTCCTAATCTATAGAAACACTGAAATTTACAAGTGTCGCAAGCTCCATTATTTTGTTTTTTTTCTGATGTTGTTGAACTCGATCCCACACACAAATATTCCTCTAATTAAAAAAAAAAGTTGAAATTAATAAAAGAAAATTAGCACTTCGGGAATATTCGGAACGGCCTACTATCTTTCGTTTCGTTCCGTTCGATTTCGTAGAATTCCTTTTACAAACGTCATGCGAACATCACGACTGTGGTTACGTTTGCTTGGGTCCTAATCTATCGAAACGCTGAAATTTAAACTATCGCAAGCTCCATTATTTTGTTTTTTTTCTGATGTTGTTGAACTCGATCCCACACACAAATATTCCTCTAATTAAAAAAAAAAGTTGAAATAAATAAAAAAAAATTAGCACTTCGGGAATATTCGGAACGGCGTTCCATCTTTCGTTTAGTTCCGTTCGAGTTCGTAGTATTCTTTTTACAAACGTCACGACAGAGGTACCGTTTGCTCAGCTCCTAATCTATAGAAACACTGAAATTTACAAGTGTCGCAAGCTCCATTATTTTTTTTTTTTTCTGATGTTGTTGAACTCGATCCCACACACAAATATTCCTCTAATTAAAAAAAAAAGTTGAAATTAATAAAAGAAAATTAGCACTTCGGGAATATTCGGAACGGCCTACTATCTTTCGTTTCGTTCCGTTCGATTTCGTAGAATTCCTTTTACAAACGTCATGCGAACATCACGACTGTAGTTACGTTTGCTTGGGTCCTAATCTATCGAAACGCTGAAATTTAAACTGTACCAAGCTCCATTATTTTGTTTTTTTTCTGATGTTGTTGAACTCGATCCCACACACAAATATTCCTCTAATTAAAAAAAAAAGTTGAAATAAATAAATAAAAATTAGCACTTCGGGAATATTCGGAACGGCGTACCATCTTTCGTTTAGTTCCGTTCGAGTTCGTAGTATTCTTTTTACAAACGTCACGACAGAGGTACCGTTTGCTCAGCTCCTAATCTATAGAAACACTGAAATTTACAAGTGTCGCAAGCTCTATTATTATGTTTTTTTTCTGATGTTGTTGAACTCGATCCCACACACAAATATTCCTCTAATTAAAAAAAAAAGTTGAAATAAATAAAGTAAAATTAGCACGTCGGGAATATTCGGAACGGCGTACTATCTTTCGTTTCGTTCCGTTCGATTTCGTAGAATTCCTTTTTCAAACGTCATGCAAACGTCACGACTGTGGTTATGTTTGCTTGGGTCCTAATCTATCGAAACGCTGAAATTTAAACTGTCGCAAGATCCATTATTTTGTTTTTTTTCTGATGTTGTTGAACTCGATCCCACACACAAATATTCCTCTAATTAAAAAAAAAAGTTGAAATAAATAAAAAAAAATTAGCACTTCGGGAATATTCGGAACGGCGTTCCATCTTTCGTTTAGTTCCGTTCGAGTTCGTAGTATTCTTTTTACAAACGTCACGACAGAGTTACCGTTTGCTCAGCTCCTAATCTATAGAAACACTGAAATTTACAAGTGTCGCAAGCTCCATTATTTTGTTTTTTTTCTGATGTTGTTGAACTCGATCCCACACACAAATATTCCTCTAATTAAAAAAAAAAGTTGAAATTAATAAAAGAAAATTAGCACTTCGGGAATATTCGGAACGGCCTACTATCTTTCGTTTCGTTCCGTTCGATTTCGTAGAATTCCTTTTACAAACGTCATGCGAACATCACGACTGTGGTTACGTTTGCTTGGGTCCTAATCTATCGAAACGCTGAAATTTAAACTATCGCAAGCTCCATTATTTTGTTTTTTTTCTGATGTTGTTGAACTCGATCCCACACACAAATATTCCTCTAATTAAAAAAAAAAGTTGAAATAAATAAAAAAAAATTAGCACTTCGGGAATATTCGGAACGGCGTTCCATCTTTCGTTTAGTTCCGTTCGAGTTCGTAGTATTCTTTTTACAAACGTCACGACAGAGGTACCGTTTGCTCAGCTCCTAATCTATAGAAACACTGAAATTTACAAGTGTCGCAAGCTCCATTATTTTTTTTTTTTTCTGATGTTGTTGAACTCGATCCCACACACAAATATTCCTCTAATTAAAAAAAAAAGTTGAAATTAATAAAAGAAAATTAGCACTTCGGGAATATTCGGAACGGCCTACTATCTTTCGTTTCGTTCCGTTCGATTTCGTAGAATTCCTTTTACAAACGTCATGCGAACATCACGACTGTAGTTACGTTTGCTTGGGTCCTAATCTATCGAAACGCTGAAATTTAAACTGTCGCAAGCTCCATTATTTTGTTTTTTTTCTGATGTTGTTGAACTCGATCCCACACACAAATATTCCTCTAATTAAAAAAAAAAGTTGAAATAAATAAATAAAAATTAGCACTTCGGGAATATTCGGAACGGCGTACCATCTTTCGTTTAGTTCCGTTCGAGTTCGTAGTATTCTTTTTACAAACGTCACGACAGAGGTACCGTTTGCTCAGCTCCTAATCTATAGAAACACTGAAATTTACAAGTGTCGCAAGCTCTATTATTATGTTTTTTTTCTGATGTTGTTGAACTCGATCCCACACACAAATATTCCTCTAATTAAAAAAAAAAGTTGAAATAAATAAAGTAAAATTAGCACGTCGGGAATATTCGGAACGGCGTACTATCTTTCGTTTCGTTCCGTTCGATTTCGTAGAATTCCTTTTTCAAACGTCATGCAAACGTCACGACTGTGGTTATGTTTGCTTGGGTCCTAATCTATCGAAACGCTGAAATTTAAACTGTCGCAAGATCCATTATTTTGTTTTTTTTCTGATGTTGTTGAACTCGATCCCACACACAAATATTCCTCTAATTAAAAAAAAAAGTTGAAATAAAAAAAAAAAAATTAGCACTTCGGGAATATTCGGAACGGCGTTCCATCTTTCGTTTAGTTCCGTTCGAGTTCGTAGTATTCTTTTTACAAACGTCACGACAGAGGTACCGTTTGCTCAGCTCCTAATCTATAGAAACACTGAAATTTACAAGTGTCGCAAGCTCCATTATTTTTTTTTTTTCTGATGTTGTTGAACTCGATCCCACACACAAATATTCCTCTAATTAAAAAAAAAAGTTGAAATTAATAAAAGAAAATTAGAACTTCGGGAATATTCGGAACGGCCTACTATCATTCGTTTCGTTCCGTTCGATTTCGTAGAATTCCTTTTACAAACGTCATGCGAACATCACGACTGTAGTTACGTTTGCTTGGGTCCTAATCTATCGAAACGCTGAAATTTAAACTGTCGCAAGCTCCATTATTTTGTTTTTTTTCTGATGTTGTTGAACTCGATCCCACACACAAATATTCCTCTAATTAAAAAAAAAAGTTGAAATAAATAAAAAAAAATTAGCACTTCGGGAATATTTGGAACGGCGTACCATCTTTCGTTTAGTTCCGTTCGAGTTCGTAGTATTCTTTTTACAAACGTCACGACAGAGGTACCGTTTGCTCAGCTCCTAATCTATAGAAACACTGAAATTTACAAGTGTCGCAAGCTCTATTATTTTGTTTTTTTTCTAATGTTGGTGAACCTGATCCCACACACAAATATTCCTCTAATTAAAAAAAAAAGTTGAAATAAATAAAGTAAAATTAGCACGTCGGGAATATTCGGAACGGCGTACTATCTTTCGTTTCGTTCCGTTCGATTTCGTAGAATTCCTTTTTCAAACGTCATGCAAACGTCACGACTGTGGTTATGTTTGCTTGGGTCCTAATCTATCGAAACGCTGAAATTTAAACTGTCGCAAGATCCATTATTTTGTTTTTTTTCTGATGTTGTTGAACTCGATCCCACACACAAATATTCCTCTAATTAAAAAAAAAAGTTGAAATAAATAAAAAAAAATTAGCACTTCGGGAATATTCGGAACGGCGTTCCATCTTTCGTTTAGTTCCGTTCGAGTTCGTAGTATTCTTTTTACAAACGTCACGACAGAGTTACCGTTTGCTCAGCTCCTAATCTATAGAAACACTGAAATTTACAAGTGTCGCAAGCTCCATTATTTTGTTTTTTTTCTGATGTTGTTGAACTCGATCCCACACACAAATATTCCTCTAATTAAAAAAAAAAGTTGAAATTAATAAAAGAAAATTAGCACTTCGGGAATATTCGGAACGGCCTACTATCTTTCGTTTCGTTCCGTTCGATTTCGTAGAATTCCTTTTACAAACGTCATGCGAACATCACGACTGTGGTTACGTTTGCTTGGGTCCTAATCTATCGAAACGCTGAAATTTAAACTATCGCAAGCTCCATTATTTTGTTTTTTTTCTGATGTTGTTGAACTCGATCCCACACACAAATATTCCTCTAATTAAAAAAAAAAGTTGAAATAAATAAAAAAAAATTAGCACTTCGGGAATATTCGGAACGGCGTTCCATCTTTCGTTTAGTTCCGTTCGAGTTCGTAGTATTCTTTTTACAAACGTCACGACAGAGGTACCGTTTGCTCAGCTCCTAATCTATAGAAACACTGAAATTTACAAGTGTCGCAAGCTCCATTATTTTTTTTTTTTTCTGATGTTGTTGAACTCGATCCCACACACAAATATTCCTCTAATTAAAAAAAAAAGTTGAAATTAATAAAAGAAAATTAGCACTTCGGGAATATTCGGAACGGCCTACTATCTTTCGTTTCGTTCCGTTCGATTTCGTAGAATTCCTTTTACAAACGTCATGCGAACATCACGACTGTAGTTACGTTTGCTTGGGTCCTAATCTATCGAAACGCTGAAATTTAAACTGTCGCAAGCTCCATTATTTTGTTTTTTTTCTGATGTTGTTGAACTCGATCCCACACACAAATATTCCTCTAATTAAAAAAAAAAGTTGAAATAAATAAATAAAAATTAGCACTTCGGGAATATTCGGAACGGCGTACCATCTTTCGTTTAGTTCCGTTCGAGTTCGTAGTATTCTTTTTACAAACGTCACGACAGAGGTACCGTTTGCTCAGCTCCTAATCTATAGAAACACTGAAATTTACAAGTGTCGCAAGCTCTATTATTATGTTTTTTTTCTGATGTTGTTGAACTCGATCCCACACACAAATATTCCTCTAATTAAAAAAAAAAGTTGAAATAAATAAAGTAAAATTAGCACGTCGGGAATATTCGGAACGGCGTACTATCTTTCGTTTCGTTCCGTTCGATTTCGTAGAATTCCTTTTTCAAACGTCATGCAAACGTCACGACTGTGGTTATGTTTGCTTGGGTCCTAATCTATCGAAACGCTGAAATTTAAACTGTCGCAAGCTCCATTATTTTGTTTTTTTTCTGATGTTGTTGAACTCGATCCCACACACAAATATTCCTCTAATTAAAAAAAAAAGTTGAAATAAATAAAAAAAAATTAGCACTTCGGGAATATTTGGAACGGCGTACCATCTTTCGTTTAGTTCCGTTCGAGTTCGTAGTATTCTTTTTACAAACGTCACGACAGAGGTACCGTTTGCTCAGCTCCTAATCTATAGAAACACTGAAATTTACAAGTGTCGCAAGCTCTATTATTTTGTTTTTTTTCTAATGTTGGTGAACCTGATCCCACACACAAATATTCCTCTAATTAAAAAAAAAAGTTGAAATAAATAAAGTAAAATTAGCACGTCGGGAATATTCGGAACGGCGTACTATCTTTCGTTTCGTTCCGTTCGATTTCGTAGAATTCCTTTTTCAAACGTCATGCAAACGTCACGACTGTGGTTATGTTTGCTTGGGTCCTAATCTATCGAAACGCTGAAATTTAAACTGTCGCAAGATCCATTATTTTGTTTTTTTTCTGATGTTGTTGAACTCGATCCCACACACAAATATTCCTCTAATTAAAAAAAAAAGTTGAAATAAATAAAAAAAAATTAGCACTTCGGGAATATTCGGAACGGCGTTCCATCTTTCGTTTAGTTCCGTTCGAGTTCGTAGTATTCTTTTTACAAACGTCACGACAGAGTTACCGTTTGCTCAGCTCCTAATCTATAGAAACACTGAAATTTACAAGTGTCGCAAGCTCCATTATTTTGTTTTTTTTCTGATGTTGTTGAACTCGATCCCACACACAAATATTCCTCTAATTAAAAAAAAAAGTTGAAATTAATAAAAGAAAATTAGCACTTCGGGAATATTCGGAACGGCCTACTATCTTTCGTTTCGTTCCGTTCGATTTCGTAGAATTCCTTTTACAAACGTCATGCGAACATCACGACTGTGGTTACGTTTGCTTGGGTCCTAATCTATCGAAACGCTGAAATTTAAACTATCGCAAGCTCCATTATTTTGTTTTTTTTCTGATGTTGTTGAACTCGATCCCACACACAAATATTCCTCTAATTAAAAAAAAAAGTTGAAATAAATAAAAAAAAATTAGCACTTCGGGAATATTCGGAACGGCGTTCCATCTTTCGTTTAGTTCCGTTCGAGTTCGTAGTATTCTTTTTACAAACGTCACGACAGAGGTACCGTTTGCTCAGCTCCTAATCTATAGAAACACTGAAATTTACAAGTGTCGCAAGCTCCATTATTTTTTTTTTTTTCTGATGTTGTTGAACTCGATCCCACACACAAATATTCCTCTAATTAAAAAAAAAAGTTGAAATTAATAAAAGAAAATTAGCACTTCGGGAATATTCGGAACGGCCTACTATCTTTCGTTTCGTTCCGTTCGATTTCGTAGAATTCCTTTTACAAACGTCATGCGAACATCACGACTGTAGTTACGTTTGCTTGGGTCCTAATCTATCGAAACGCTGAAATTTAAACTGTCGCAAGCTCCATTATTTTGTTTTTTTTCTGATGTTGTTGAACTCGATCCCACACACAAATATTCCTCTAATTAAAAAAAAAAGTTGAAATAAATAAATAAAAATTAGCACTTCGGGAATATTCGGAACGGCGTACCATCTTTCGTTTAGTTCCGTTCGAGTTCGTAGTATTCTTTTTACAAACGTCACGACAGAGGTACCGTTTGCTCAGCTCCTAATCTATAGAAACACTGAAATTTACAAGTGTCGCAAGCTCTATTATTATGTTTTTTTTCTGATGTTGTTGAACTCGATCCCACACACAAATATTCCTCTAATTAAAAAAAAAAGTTGAAATAAATAAAGTAAAATTAGCACGTCGGGAATATTCGGAACGGCGTACTATCTTTCGTTTCGTTCCGTTCGATTTCGTAGAATTCCTTTTTCAAACGTCATGCAAACGTCACGACTGTGGTTATGTTTGCTTGGGTCCTAATCTATCGAAACGCTGAAATTTAAACTGTCGCAAGCTCCATTATTTTGTTTTTTTTCTGATGTTGTTGAACTCGATCCCACACACAAATATTCCTCTAATTAAAAAAAAAAGTTGAAATAAATAAAAAAAAATTAGCACTTCGGGAATATTTGGAACGGCGTACCATCTTTCGTTTAGTTCCGTTCGAGTTCGTAGTATTCTTTTTACAAACGTCACGACAGAGGTACCGTTTGCTCAGCTCCTAATCTATAGAAACACTGAAATTTACAAGTGTCGCAAGCTCTATTATTTTGTTTTTTTTCTAATGTTGGTGAACCTGATCCCACACACAAATATTCCTCTAATTAAAAAAAAAAGTTGAAATAAATAAAGTAAAATTAGCACGTCGGGAATATTCGGAACGGCGTACTATCTTTCGTTTCGTTCCGTTCGATTTCGTAGAATTCCTTTTTCAAACGTCATGCAAACGTCACGACTGTGGTTATGTTTGCTTGGGTCCTAATCTATCGAAACGCTGAAATTTAAACTGTCGCAAGATCCATTATTTTGTTTTTTTTCTGATGTTGTTGAACTCGATCCCACACACAAATATTCCTCTAATTAAAAAAAAAAGTTGAAATAAATAAAAAAAAATTAGCACTTCGGGAATATTCGGAACGGCGTTCCATCTTTCGTTTAGTTCCGTTCGAGTTCGTAGTATTCTTTTTACAAACGTCACGACAGAGTTACCGTTTGCTCAGCTCCTAATCTATAGAAACACTGAAATTTACAAGTGTCGCAAGCTCCATTATTTTGTTTTTTTTCTGATGTTGTTGAACTCGATCCCACACACAAATATTCCTCTAATTAAAAAAAAAAGTTGAAATTAATAAAAGAAAATTAGCACTTCGGGAATATTCGGAACGGCCTACTATCTTTCGTTTCGTTCCGTTCGATTTCGTAGAATTCCTTTTACAAACGTCATGCGAACATCACGACTGTGGTTACGTTTGCTTGGGTCCTAATCTATCGAAACGCTGAAATTTAAACTATCGCAAGCTCCATTATTTTGTTTTTTTTCTGATGTTGTTGAACTCGATCCCACACACAAATATTCCTCTAATTAAAAAAAAAAGTTGAAATAAATAAAAAAAAATTAGCACTTCGGGAATATTCGGAACGGCGTTCCATCTTTCGTTTAGTTCCGTTCGAGTTCGTAGTATTCTTTTTACAAACGTCACGACAGAGGTACCGTTTGCTCAGCTCCTAATCTATAGAAACACTGAAATTTACAAGTGTCGCAAGCTCCATTATTTTTTTTTTTTTCTGATGTTGTTGAACTCGATCCCACACACAAATATTCCTCTAATTAAAAAAAAAAGTTGAAATTAATAAAAGAAAATTAGCACTTCGGGAATATTCGGAACGGCCTACTATCTTTCGTTTCGTTCCGTTCGATTTCGTAGAATTCCTTTTACAAACGTCATGCGAACATCACGACTGTAGTTACGTTTGCTTGGGTCCTAATCTATCGAAACGCTGAAATTTAAACTGTCGCAAGCTCCATTATTTTGTTTTTTTTCTGATGTTGTTGAACTCGATCCCACACACAAATATTCCTCTAATTAAAAAAAAAAGTTGAAATAAATAAATAAAAATTAGCACTTCGGGAATATTCGGAACGGCGTACCATCTTTCGTTTAGTTCCGTTCGAGTTCGTAGTATTCTTTTTACAAACGTCACGACAGAGGTACCGTTTGCTCAGCTCCTAATCTATAGAAACACTGAAATTTACAAGTGTCGCAAGCTCTATTATTATGTTTTTTTTCTGATGTTGTTGAACTCGATCCCACACACAAATATTCCTCTAATTAAAAAAAAAAGTTGAAATAAATAAAGTAAAATTAGCACGTCGGGAATATTCGGAACGGCGTACTATCTTTCGTTTCGTTCCGTTCGATTTCGTAGAATTCCTTTTTCAAACGTCATGCAAACGTCACGACTGTGGTTATGTTTGCTTGGGTCCTAATCTATCGAAACGCTGAAATTTAAACTGTCGCAAGATCCATTATTTTGTTTTTTTTCTGATGTTGTTGAACTCGATCCCACACACAAATATTCCTCTAATTAAAAAAAAAAGTTGAAATAAATAAAAAAAAATTAGCACTTCGGGAATATTCGGAACGGCGTTCCATCTTTCGTTTAGTTCCGTTCGAGTTCGTAGTATTCTTTTTACAAACGTCACGACAGAGGTACCGTTTGCTCAGCTCCTAATCTATAGAAACACTGAAATTTACAAGTGTCGCAAGCTCCATTATTTTTTTTTTTTCTGATGTTGTTGAACTCGATCCCACACACAAATATTCCTCTAATTAAAAAAAAAAGTTGAAATTAATAAAAGAAAATTAGAACTTCGGGAATATTCGGAACGGCCTACTATCATTCGTTTCGTTCCGTTCGATTTCGTAGAATTCCTTTTACAAACGTCATGCGAACATCACGACTGTAGTTACGTTTGCTTGGGTCCTAATCTATCGAAACGCTGAAATTTAAACTGTCGCAAGCTCCATTATTTTGTTTTTTTCTGATGTTGTTGAACTCGATCCCACACACAAATATTCCTCTAATTAAAAAAAAAAGTTGAAATAAATAAAAAAAAATTAGCACTTCGGGAATATTTGGAACGGCGTACCATCTTTCGTTTAGTTCCGTTCGAGTTCGTAGTATTCTTTTTACAAACGTCACGACAGAGGTACCGTTTGCTCAGCTCCTAATCTATAGAAACACTGAAATTTACAAGTGTCGCAAGCTCTATTATTTTGTTTTTTTTCTAATGTTGGTGAACCTGATCCCACACACAAATATTCCTCTAATTAAAAAAAAAAGTTGAAATAAATAAAGTAAAATTAGCACGTCGGGAATATTCGGAACGGCGTACTATCTTTCGTTTCGTTCCGGTCGATTTCGTAGAATTCCTTTTTCAAACGTCATGCAAACGTCACGACTGTGGTTATGTTTGCTTGGGTCCTAATCTATCGAAACGCTGAAATTTAAACTGTCGCAAGATCCATTATTTTTTTTTTTTTCTGATGTTGTTGAACTCGATCCCACACACAAATATTCCTCTAATTAAAAAAAAAAGTTGAAATAAATAAAAAAAAATTTGCACTTCGGGAATATTCGGAACGGCGTACCATCTTTCGTTTAGTTCCGTTCGAGTTCGTAGTATTCTTTTTACAAACGTCACGACAGAGGTACCGTTTTCTCAGCTCCTAATCTATAGAAACACTGAAATTTACAAGTGTCGCAAGCTCCATTATTTTGTTTTTTTTCTGATGTTGTTGAACTCGATCCCACACACAAATATTCCTCTAATTAAAAAAAAAAGTTGAAATTAATAAAAGAAAATTAGCACTTCGGGAATATTCGGAACGACCTACTATCTTTCGTTTCGTTCCGTTCGATTTCGTAGAATTCCTTTTACAAACGTCATGCGAACATCACGACTGTGGTTACGTTTGCTTGGGTCCTAATCTATCGAAACGCTGAAATTTAAACTATCGCAAGCTCCATTATTTTGTTTTTTTTCTGATGTTGTTGAACTCGATCCCACACACAAATATTCCTCTAATTAAAAAAAAAAGTTGAAATAAATAAAAAAAAATTAGCACTTCGGGAATATTCGGAACGGCGTTCCATCTTTCGTTTAGTTCCGTTCGAGTTCGTAGTATTCTTTTTACAAACGTCACGACAGAGGTACCGTTTGCTCAGCTCCTAATCTATAGAAACACTGAAATTTACAAGTGTCGCAAGCTCCATTATTTTGTTTTTTTTCTGATGTTGTTGAACTCGATCCCACACACAAATATTCCTCTAATTAAAAAAAAAAGTTGAAATTAATAAAAGAAAATTAGCACTTCGGGAATATTCGGAACGGCCTACTATCTTTCGTTTCGTTCCGTTCGATTTCGTAGAATTCCTTTTACAAACGTCATGCGAACATCACGACTGTGGTTAAGTTTGCTTGGGTCCTAATCTATCGAAACGCTGAAATTTAAACTATCGCAAGCTCCATTATTTTGTTTTTTTTCTGATGTTGTTGAACTCGATCCCACACACAAATATTCCTCTAATTAAAAAAAAAAGTTGAAATAAATAAAAAAAAATTAGCACTTCGGGAATATTCGGAACGGCGTTCCATCTTTCGTTTAGTTCCGTTCGAGTTCGTAGTATTCTTTTTACAAACGTCACGACAGAGGTACCGTTTGCTCAGCTCCTAATCTATAGAAACACTGAAATTTACAAGTGTCGCAAGCTCCATTATTTTTTTTTTTTTTCTGATGTTGTTGAACTCGATCCCACACACAAATATTCCTCTAATTAAAAAAAAAAGTTGAAATTAATAAAAGAAAATTAGCACTTCGGGAATATTCGGAACGACCTACTATCTTTCGTTTCGTTCCGTTCGATTTCGTAGAATTCCTTTTACAAACGTCATGCGAACATCACGACTGTGGTTACGTTTGCTTGGGTCCTAATCTATCGAAACGCTGAAATTTAAACTATCGCAAGCTCCATTATTTTGTTTTTTTTCTGATGTTGTTGAACTCGATCCCACACACAAATATTCCTCTAATTAAAAAAAAAAGTTGAAATAAATAAAAAAAAATTAGCACTTCGGGAATATTCGGAACGGCGTTCCATCTTTCGTTTAGTTCCGTTCGAGTTCGTAGTATTCTTTTTACAAACGTCACGACAGAGGTACCGTTTGCTCAGCTCCTAATCTATAGAAACACTGAAATTTACAAGTGTCGCAAGCTCCATTATTTTGTTTTTTTTCTGATGTTGTTGCACTCGATCCCACACACAAATATTCCTCTAATTAAAAAAAAAAGTTGAAATTAATAAAAGAAAATTAGCACTTCGGGAATATTCGGAACGGCCTACTATCTTTCGTTTCGTTCCGTTCGATTTCGTAGAATTCCTTTTACAAACGTCATGCGAACATCACGACTGTGGTTACGTTTGCTTGGGTCCTAATCTATCGAAACGCTGAAATTTAAACTATCGCAAGCTCCATTATTTTGTTTTTTTTCTGATGTTGTTGAACTCGATCCCACACACAAATATTCCTCTAATTAAAAAAAAAAGTTGAAATAAATAAAAAAAAATTAGCACTTCGGGAATATTCGGAACGGCGTTCCATCTTTCGTTTAGTTCCGTTCGAGTTCGTAGTATTCTTTTTACAAACGTCACGACAGAGGTACCGTTTGCTCAGCTCCTAATCTATAGAAACACTGAAATTTACAAGTGTCGCAAGCTCCATTATTTTTTTTTTTTTTCTGATGTTGTTGAACTCGATCCCACACACAAATATTCCTCTAATTAAAAAAAAAAGTTGAAATTAATAAAAGAAAATTAGCACTTCGGGAATATTCGGAACGACCTACTATCTTTCGTTTCGTTCCGTTCGATTTCGTAGAATTCCTTCTACAAACGTCATGCGAACATCACGACTGTGGTTACGTTTGCTTGGGTCCTAATCTATCGAAACGCTGAAATTTAAACTATCGCAAGCTCCATTATTTTGTTTTTTTTCTGATGTTGTTGAACTCGATCCCACACACAAATATTCCTCTAATTAAAAAAAAAAGTTGAAATAAATAAAAAAAAATTAGCACTTCGGGAATATTCGGAACGGCGTTCCATCTTTCGTTTAGTTCCGTTCGAGTTCGTAGTATTCTTTTTACAAACGTCACGACAGAGGTACCGTTTGCTCAGCTCCTAATCTATAGAAACACTGAAATTTACAAGTGTCGCAAGCTCCATTATTTTTTTTTTTTTTCTGATGTTGTTGAACTCGATCCCACACACAAATATTCCTCTAATTAAAAAAAAAAGTTGAAATTAATAAAAGAAAATTAGCACTTCGGGAATATTCGGAACGGCCTACTATCTTTCGTTTCGTTCCGTTCGATTTCGTAGAATTCCTTTTACAAACGTCATGCGAACATCACGACTGTAGTTACGTTTGCTTGGGTCCTAATCTATCGAAACGCTGAAATTTAAACTGTCGCAAGCTCCATTATTTTGTTTTTTTTCTGATGTTGTTGAACTCGATCCCACACACAAATATTCCTCTAATTAAAAAAAAAAGTTGAAATAAATAAATAAAAATTAGCACTTCGGGAATATTCGGAACGGCGTACCATCTTTCGTTTAGTTCCGTTCGAGTTCGTAGTATTCTTTTTACAAACGTCACGACAGAGGTACCGTTTGCTCAGCTCCTAATCTATAGAAACACTGAAATTTACAAGTGTCGCAAGCTCTATTATTATGTTTTTTTTCTGATGTTGTTGAACTCGATCCCACACACAAATATTCCTCTAATTAAAAAAAAAAGTTGAAATAAATAAAGTAAAATTAGCACTTCGGGAATATTCGGAACGGCGTACTATCTTTCGTTTCGTTCCGTTCGGTTTCGTAGAATTCCTTTTACAAACGTCATGCAAACATCACGTCTGTGGTTACGTTTGCTTGGGTCCTAATCTATCGAAACGCTGAAATTTAAACTGTCGCAAGATCCATTATTTTGTTTTTTTTCTGATGTTGTTGAACTCGATCCCACACACAAATATTCCTCTAATTAAAAAAAAAAGTTGAAATAAATAAAGTAAAATTAGCACTTTGGGAATATTCAGAACGGCGTACCATCTTTCGTTTCGTTCCGTTCGGTTTCGTACAATTCCTTTTACAAACGTCATGCAAACATCACGACTGTGGTTACGTTTGCTTGGGTCCTAATCTATCGAAACGCTGAAATTTAAACTGTCGCAAGATCCATTATTTTGTTTTTTTTCTGATGTTGTTGAACTCGATCCCACACACAAATATTCCTCTAATCAAAAAAAAAAGTGGAAATTAATAAAAGAAAATTAGCACTTCGGGAATATTCGGAACGGCGTACTATCTGTCGTTTCGTTCCGTTCGATTTCGTAGAATTCCTTTTTAAAACGTCATGCAAACGTCACGACTGTGGTTACGTTTGCTTGGGTCCTAATCTATCGAAACGCTGAAATTTAAACTGTCGCAAGCTCCATTATTTTGTTTTTTTTCTGATGTTGTTGAACTCGATCCCACACACAAATATTCCTCTAATTAAAAACAAAAGTTGAAATAAATAAAGTAAAATGAGCACTTCGGGAATATTCGGAACGGCGTACCATCTTTAGTTTAGTTCCGTTCGGTTTCGTAGAATTCCTTTTACAAACGTCATGCAAACATCACGTCTGTGGTTACGTTTGCTTGGGTCCTAATCTATCGAAACGCTGAAATTTAAACTGTCGCAAGATCCATTATTTTGTTTTTTTTCTGATGTTGTTGAACTCGATCCCACACACAAATATTCCTCTAATTAAAAAAAAAAGTTGAAATAAATAAAATAAAATTAGCACTTCGGGAATATTCGGAACGGCGTACCATCTTTAGTTTAGTTCCGTTCGATTTCGTAGAATTCCTATTACAAACGTCACGACAGAGGTACCGTTTGCTCAGCTCCTAATCTATAGAAACACTGAAATTTACAAGTGTCGCAAGCTCCATTATTTTGTTTTTTTTCTGATGTTGTTGAACTCGATCCCACACACAAATATTCCTCTAATTAAAAAAAAAAAGTTGAAATAAATAAAGTAAAATTAGCACTTCGGGAATATTCGGAACGGCGTACTATCTTTCGTTTCGTTCCGTTCGGTTTCGTAGAATTCCTTTTACAAACGTCATGCAAACATCACGTCTGTGGTTACGTTTGCTTGGGTCCTAATCTATCGAAACGCTGAAATTTAAACTGTCGCAAGATCCATTATTTTGTTTTTTTTCTGATGTTGTTGAACTCGATCCCACACAAAAATATTCCTCTAATTAAAAAAAAAAGTTGAAATGAATAAAATAAAATTAGCACTTCGGGAATATTCGGAACGGCGTACCATCTTTAGTTTAGTTCCGTTCGGTGTCGTAGAATTCCTTTTACAAACGTCATGCAAACATCACGTCTGTGGTTACGTTTGCTTGGGTCCTAATCTATCGAAACGCTGAAATTTAAACTGTCGCAAGATCCATTATTTTGTTTTTTTTCTGATGTTGTTGAACTCGATCCCACACACAAATATTCCTCTAATTAAAAAAAAAAGTTGAAATAAATAAAGTAAAATTAGCACTTCGTGAATATTCGGAACGGCCTACTATCTTTCGTTTCGTTCCGTCCGATTTCGTAGAATTCCTTTTACAAACGTCATGCAAACATCACGACTGTGGTTACGTTTGCTTGGGTCCTAATCTATCGAAACGCTGAAATTTAAACTGTCGCAAGATCCATTATTTTGTTTTTTTTCTGATGTTGTTGAACTCGATCCCACACACAAATATTCCTCTAATTAAAAAAAAAAGTGGAAATTAATAAAAGAAAATTTGCACTTCGGGAATATTCGGTACGGCGTACTATCTTTCGTTTCGTTCCGTTCGATTTCGTAGAATTCCTTTTTAAAACGTCATGCAAACGTCACGACTGTGGTTACGTTTGCTTGGGTCCTAATCTATCGAAACGCTGAAATTTAAACTGTCGCAAGCTCCATTATTTTGTTTTTTTTCTGATGTTGTTGAACTCGATCCCACACACAAATATTCCTCTAATTAAAAACAAAAGTTGAAATAAATAAAGTAAAATGAGCACTTCGGGAATATTCGGAACGGCGTACCATCTTTAGTTTAGTTCCGTTCGGTTTCGTAGAATTCCTTTTACAAACGTCATGCAAACATCACGTCTGTGGTTACGTTTGCTTGGGTCCTAATCTATCGAAACGCTGAAATTTAAACTGTCGCAAGATCCATTATTTTGTTTTTTTTCTGATGTTGTTGAACTCGATCCCACACACAAATATTCCTCTAATTAAAAAAAAAAGTTGAAATAAATAAAGTAAAATTAGCACTTCGTGAATATTCGGAACGGCCTACTATCTTTCGTTTCGTTCCGTCCGATTTCGTAGAATTCCTTTTACAAACGTCATGCAAACATCACGACTGTGGTTACGTTTGCTTGGGTCCTAATCTATCGAAACGCTGAAATTTAAACTGTCGCAAGATCCATTATTTTTTTTTTTTTCTGATGTTGTTGAACTCGATCCCACACACAAATATTCCTCTAATTCAAAAAAAAAGTGGAAATTAATAAAAGAAAATGAGCACTTCGGGAATATTCGGAACGGCGTACTATCTTTCGTTTCGTTCCGTTCGATTTCGTAGAATTCCTGTTTCAAACGTCACGCAAACGTCACGACTGTGGTTACGTTTGCTTGGGTCCTAATCTATAGAAACACTGAAATTTACAAGTGTCGCAAGCTTCATTATTTTGTTTTTTTTCTGATGTTGTTGAACGGTATCCCACACACAAATATTCCTCTAATTAAAAAAAAAAGTTGAAATAAATAAAATAAAATTAGCACTTCGGGAATATTCGGAACGGCGTACCATCTTTAGTTTAGTTCCGTTCGGTTTCGTAGAATTCCTTTTACAAACGTCATGCAAACATCACGTCTGTGGTTACGTTTGCTTGGGTCCTAATCTATCGAAACGCTGAAATTTAAACTGTCGCAAGATCCATTATTTTGTTTTTTTTCTGATGTTATTGAACTCGTTCCTACACACAAATATTCCTCTAATTAAAAACAAAAGTTGAAATAAATAAAGTAAAATTAGCACTTCGTGAATATTCGGAACGGCCTACTATCTTTCGTTTCGTTCCGTCCGATTTCGTAGAATTCCTTTTACAAACGTCATGCAAACATCACGACTGTGGTTACGTTTGCTTGGGTCCTAATCTATCGAAACGCTGAAATTTAAACTGTCGCAAGATCCATTATTTTGTTTTTTTTCTGATGTTATTGAACTCGTTCCTACACACAAATATTCCTCTAATTAAAAACAAAAGTTGAAATAAATAAAGTAAAATGAGCACTTCGGGAATATTCGGAACGGCGTACCATCTTTAGTTTAGTTCCGTTCGGTTTCGTAGAATTCCTTTTACAAACGTCATGCAAACATCACGTCTGTGGTTACGTTTGCTTGGGTCCTAATCTATCGAAACGCTGAAATTTAAACTGTCGCAAGATCCATTATTTTGTTTTTTTTCTGATGTTGTTGAACTCGATCCCACACACAAATATTCCTCTAATTAAAAAAAAAAGTTGAAATAAATAAAGTAAAATTAGCACTTCGTGAATATTCGGAACGGCCTACTATCTTTCGTTTCGTTCCGTCCGATTTCGTAGAATTCCTTTTACAAACGTCATGCAAACATCACGACTGTGGTTACGTTTGCTTGGGTCCTAATCTATCGAAACGCTGAAATTTAAACTGTCGCAAGATCCATTATTTTGTTTTTTTTCTGATGTTGTTGAACTCGATCCCACACACAAATATTCCTCTAATTAAAAAAAAAAGTGGAAATTAATAAAAGAAAATTAGCACTTCGGGAATATTCGGAACGGCGTACTATCTTTCGTTTCGTTCCGTTCGATTTCGTAGAATTCCTGTTTCAAACGTCACGCAAACGTCACGACTGTGGTTACGTTTGCTTGGGTCCTAATCTATAGAAACACTGAAATTTACAAGTGTCGCAAGCTTTATTATTTTGTTTTTTTTCTGATGTTGTTGAACGGTATCCCACACACAAATATTCCTCTAATTAAAAAAAAAAGTTGAAATAAATAAAATAAAATTAGCACTTCGGGAATATTCGGAACGGCGTACCATCTTTAGTTTAGTTCCGTTCGATTTCGTAGAATTCCTTTTACAAACGTCACGACAGAGGTACCGTTTGCTCAGCTCCTAATCTATAGAAACACTGAAATTTACAAGTGTCGCAAGCTCCATTATTTTGTTTTTTTTCTGATGTTGTTGAACTCGATCCCACACACAAATATTCCTCTAATTAAAAACAAAAGTTGAAATAAATAAAGTAAAATGAGCACTTCGGGAATATTCGGAACGGCGTACCATCTTTAGTTTAGTTCCGTTCGGTTTCGTAGAATTCCTTTTACAAACGTCATGCAAACATCACGTCTGTGGTTACGTTTGCTTGGGTCCTAATCTATCGAAACGCTGAAATTTAAACTGTCGCAAGATCCATTATTTTGTTTTTTTTCTGATGTTGTTGAACTCGATCCCACACACAAATATTCCTCTAATTAAAAAAAAAAGTTGAAATAAATAAAGTAAAATTAGCACTTCGTGAATATTCGGAACGGCCTACTATCTTTCGTTTCGTTCCGTCCGATTTCGTAGAATTCCTTTTACAAACGTCATGCAAACATCACGACTGTGGTTACGTTTGCTTGGGTCCTAATCTATCGAAACGCTGAAATTTAAACTGTCGCAAGATCCATTATTTTGTTTTTTTTCTGATGTTATTGAACTCGTTCCTACACACAAATATTCCCATAATTAAAAAAAAAAGTTGAAATAAATAAAATAAAATTAGCACTTCGGGAATATTCGGAACGGCGTAACATATTTAGTTTAGTTCCGTTCGATTTCGTAGAATTCCTTTTACAAACGTCACGACAGAGGTACCGTTTGCTCAGCTCCTAATCTATAGAAACACTGAAATTTACAAGTGTCGCAAGCTCCATTATTTTGTTTTTTTTCTGATGTTGTTGAACTCGATCCCACACACAAATATTCCTCTAATTAAAAACAAAAGTTGAAATAAATAAAGTAAAATGAGCACTTCGGGAATATTCGGAACGGCCTACCATCTTTCGTTTAGTTCCGTTCGATTTCGTAGAATTCCTTTTACAAACGTCACGACAGAGGTACCGTTTGCTCAGCTCCTAATCTATAGAAACACTGAAATTTACAAGTGTCGCAAGCTCCATTATTTTGTTTTTTTTCTGATGTTGTTGAACTCGATCCCACACACAAATATTCCTCTAATTAAAAAAAAAAAGTTGAAATAAATAAAGTAAAATTAGCACTTCGGGAATATTCGGAACGGCGTACTATCTTTCGTTTCGTTCCGTTCGGTTTCGTAGAATTCCTTTTATAAACGTCATGCAAACATCACGTCTGTGGTTACGTTTGCTTGGGTCCTAATCTATCGAAACGCTGAAATGTAAACTGTCGCAAGATCCATTATTTTGTTTTTTTTCTGATGTTGTTGAACTCGATCCCACACACAAATATTCCTCTAATTAAAAAAAAAAGTTGAAATAAATAAAATAAAATTAGACCTTCGGGAATATTCGGAACGGCCTACTATCTTTCGTTTCGTTCCGTTCGATTTCGTAGAATGTCTTTTACAAACGTCACGACAGAGGTACCGTTTGCTCAGCTCCTAATCTATAGAAACACTGAAATTTACAAGTGTCGCAAGCTCCATTATTTTGTTTTTTTTCTGATGTTGTTGAACTCGATCCCACACACAAATATTCCCCTAATTAAAAAAAAAAAGTTGAAATAAATAAAGTAACATTAGCACTTCGTGAATATTCAGAACGGCGTACTATCTTTCGTTTCGTTCCGTTCGGTTTCGTAGAATTCCTTTTACAAACGTCATGCAAACATCACGTCTGTGGTTACGTTTGCTTGGGTCCTAATCTATCGGAACGCTGAAATTTAAACTGTCGCAAGATCCATTATTTTGTTTTTTTTCTGATGTTGTTGAACTCGTTCCTACACACAAATATTCCTCTAATTAAAAAAAAAAGTTGAAATAAATAAAGTAAAATTAGCACTTCGGGAATATTCGGAACGGCGTACCATCTTTAGTTTAGTTCCGTTCGATTTTGTAGAATTCCTTTTACAAATGTCACGACAGAGGTACCGTTTGCTCAGCTCCTAATCTATAGAAACACTGAAATTTACAAGTGTCGCAAGATCCATTATTTTGTTTTTTTTCTGATGTTGTTGAACTCGATCCCACACACAAATATTCCTCTAATTAAAAAAAAAAAGTTGAAATAAATAAAATAAAATTAGCACTTCGGGAATATTCGGAACGGCGTGCCATCTTTAGTTTAGTTCCGTTCGGTTTCGTAGAATTCCTTTTACAAACGTCAAGAAAACATCACGTCTGTGGTTACGTTTGCTTGGGTCCTAATCTATCGAAACGCTGAAATTTAAACTGTCGCAAGATCCATTATTTTGTTTTTTTTCTGATGTTGTTGAACTCGTTCCTACACACAAATATTCCTCTAATTAAAAAAAAAAGTTGAAATAAATAAAATAAAATTAGCACTTCGGGAATATTCGGAACGGCGTAACATATTTAGTTTAGTTCCGTTCGATTTCGTAGAATTCCTTTTACAAACGTCACGACAGAGGTACCGTTTGCTCAGCTCCTAATCTATAGAAACACTGAAATTTACAAGTGTCGCAAGCTCCATTATTTTGTTTTTTTTCTGATGTTGTTGAACTCGATCCCACACACAAATATTCCTCTAATTAAAAAAAAAAAGTTGAAATAAATAAAGTAAAATTAGCACTTCGTGAATATTCAGAACGGCGTACTATCTTTCGTTTCGTTCCGTTCGGTTTCGTAGAATTCCTTTTACAAACGTCATGCAAACATCACGTCTGTGGTTACGTTTGCTTGGGTCCTAATCTATCGAAACGCTGAAATTTAAACTTTCGCAAGATCCATTATTTTGTTTTTTTTCTGATGTTGTTGAACTCGATCCCACACACAAATATTGCTCTAATTAAAAAAAAAGTTGAAATAAATAAAGTAAAATAAGCACTTCGTGAATATTCGGAACGGCCTACTATCTTTCGTTTCGTTCCGTCCGATTTCGTAGAATTCCTTTTACAAACGTCATGCAAACATCACGACTGTGGTTACGTTTGCTTGGGTCCTAATCTATCGAAACGCTGAAATTTAAACTGTCGCAAGATCCATTATTTTGTTTTTTTTCTGATGTTGTTGAACTCGTTCCTACACACAAATATTCCTCTAATTAAAAAAAAAAGTTGAAAAAAATAAAATAAAATTAGCACTTCGGGAATATTCGGAACGGCGTACCATCTTTAGTTTAGTTCCGTTCGATTTTGTAGAATTCCTTTTACAAACGTCACGACAGAGGTACCGTTTGCTCAGCTCCTAATCTATAGAAACACTGAAATTTACAAGTGTCGCAAGCTCCATTATTTTTTTTTTTTTCTGATGTTGTTGAACTCGATCCCACACACAAATATTCCTCTAATTAAAAACAAAAGTTGAAATAAATAAAGTAAAATGAGCACTTCGGGAATATTCGGAACGGCGTACCATCTTTCGTTTAGTTCCGTTCGATTTCGTAGAATTCCTTTTACAAACGTCACGACAGAGGTACCGTTTGCTCAGCTCCTAATCTATAGAAACACTGAAATTTAAAAGTGTCGCAAGCTCCATTATTTTGTTTTTTTTCTGATGTTGTTGAACTCGATCCCACACACAAATATTCCTCTAATTAAAAAAAAAAAGTTGAAATAAATAAAATAAAATCAGCACTACGGGAATATTCGGAACGGCGTGCCATCTTTAGTTTAGTTCCGTTCGGTTTCGTAGAATTCCTTTTACAAACGTCATGCAAACATCACGTCTGTGGTTACGTTTGCTTGGGTCCTAATCTATCGAAACGCTGAAATTGAAACTGTCGCAAGATCCATTATTTTGTTTTTTTTCTGATGTTGTTGAACTCGATCCCACACACAAATATTCCTCTAATTAAAAAAAAAAGTTGAAATAAATAAAGTAAAATTAGCATTTCGTGAATATTCGGAACGGCCTACTATCTTTCGTTTCGTTCCGTCCGATTTCGTAGAATTCCTTTTACAAACGTCATGCAAACATCACGACTGTGGTTACGTTTGCTTGGGTCCTAATCTATCGAAACGCTGAAATTTAAACTGTCGCAAGATCCATTATTTTGTTTTTTTTCTGATGTTGTTGAACTCGTTCCTACACACAAATATTCCTCTAATTAAAAAAAAAAGTTGAAATAAATAAAATAAAATTAGACCTTCGGGAATATTCGGAACGGCCTACTATCTTTCGTTTCGTTCCGTTCGATTTCGTAGAATTCCTTTTACAAACGTCACGTCTGTGGTACCGTTTGCTCAGCTCCTAATCTATAGAAACACTGAAATTTACAAGTGTCGCAAGCTCCATTATTTTGTTTTTTTTCTGATGTTGTTGAACTCGATCCCACACACAAATATTCCTCTAATTAAAAAAAAAAAGTTGAAATAAATAAAGTAAAATTAGCACTACGGGAATATTCGGAACGGCGTACTATCTTTCGTTTCGTTCCGTTCGGTTTCGTAGAATTCCTTTTACAAACGTCATGCAAACATCACGTCTGTGGTTACGTTTGCTTGGGTCCTAATCTATCGAAACGCTGAAATTTAAACTGTCGCAAGATCCATTATTTTGTTTTTTTTCTGATGTTGTTGAACTCGTTCCTACACACAAATATTCCTCTAATTAAAAAAAAGAGTTGAAATTAATAAAAGAAAATTAGCACTTCGTGAATATTCGGAACGGCGTACCATCTTTAGTTTAGTTCCGTTCGATTTTGTAGAATTCCTTTTACAAACGTCACGACAGAGGTACCGTTTGCTCAGCTCCTAATCTATAGAAACACTGAAATTTACAAGTGTCGCAAGCTCCATTATTTTGTTTTTTTTCTAATGTTGTTGAACTCGATCCCACACACAAATATTCCTCTAATTAAAAAAAAAAGTTGAAATAAATAAAATAAAATTAGACCTTCGGGAATATTCGGAACGGCGTACCATCTTTCGTTTAGTTCCGTTCGATTTCGTAGAATTCCTTTTACAAACGTCACGACAGAGGTACCGTTTGCTCAGCTCCTAATCTATAGAAACACTGAAATTTACAAGTGTCGCAAGCTCCATTATTTTGTTTTTTTTCTGATGTTGTTGAACTCGATCCCACACACAAATATTCCTCTAATTAAAAAAAAAAAGTTGAAATAAATAAAGTAAAATTAGCACTTCGTGAATATTCGGAACGGCCTACTATCTTTCGTTTCGTTCCGTCCGATTTCGTAGAATTCCTTTTACAAACGTCATGCAAACATCACGACTGTGGTTACGTTTGCTTGGGTCCTAATCTATCGAAACGCTGAAATTTAAACTGTCGCAAGATCCATTATTTTGTTTTTTTTCTGATGTTGTTGAACTCGTTCCTACACACAAATATTCTTCTAATTAAAAAAAAAAGTGGAAATTAATAAAAGAAAATTAGCACTTCGGGAATATTCGGAACGGCGTACTATCTTTCGTTTCGTTCCGTTCGATTTCGTAGAATTCCTTTTACAAACGTCATACAAACATCACGACTGTGGTTACGTTTGCTTGGGTCCTAATCTATCGAAACGCTGAAATTTAAACTGTCGCAAGATCCATTATTTTGTTTTTTTTCTGATGTTGGTGAACTCGATCCCACACACAAATATTCCTCTAATTAAAAAAAAAAGTTGAAATAAATAAAATAAAATTAGACCTTCGGGAATATTCGGAACGGCCTACTATCTTTCGTTTCGTTCCGTTCGATTTCGTAGAATTCCTTTTACAAACGTCACGACAGAGGTACCGTTTGCTCAGCTCCTAATCTATAGAAACACTGAAATTTACAAGTGTCGCAAGCTCCATTATTTTGTTTTTTTTCTGATGTTGTTGAACTCGATCCCACACACAAATATTCCTCTAATTAAAAAAAAAAAGTTGAAATAAATAAAGTAAAATTAGCACTTCGGGAATATTCGGAACGGCGTACTATCTTTCGTTTCGTTCCGTTCAATTTCGTAGAATTCCTTTTACAAACGTCATGCAAACATCACGTCTGTGGTTACGTTTGCTTGGGTCCTAATCTATCGAAACGCTGAAATTTAAACTGTCGCAAGATCCATTATTTTGTTTTTTTTCTGATGTTGTTGAACTCGATCCCACACACAAATATTCCTCTAATTAAAAAAAACAGTTGAAATAAATAAAGTAAAATTAGCACTTCGTGAATATTCGGAACGGCCTACTATCTTTCGTTTCGTTCCGTCCGATTTCGTAGAATTTCTTTTTACAAACGTCATGCAAACATCACGACTGTGGTTACGTTTGCTTGGGTCCTAATCTATCGAAACGCTGAAATTTAAACTGTCGCAAGATCCATTATTTTGTTTTTTTTCTGATGTTGTTGAACTCGATCCCACACACAAATATTCCTCTAATTAAAAAAAAAAGTGGAAATTTATAAAAGAAAATTAGCACTTCGGGAATATTCGGAACGGCGTACTATCTTTCGTTTCGTTCCGTTCAATTTCGTAGAATTCCTTTTACAAACGTCATGCAAACATCACGTCTGTGGTTACGTTTGCTTGGGTCCTAATCTATCGAAACGCTGAAATTTAAACTGTCGCAAGATCCATTATTTTGTTTTTTTTCTGATGTTGTTGAACTCGATCCCACACACAAATATTCCTCTAATTAAAAAAAACAGTTGAAATAAATAAAGTAAAATTAGCACTTCGTGAATATTCGGAACGGCCTACTATCTTTCGTTTCGTTCCGTCCGATTTCGTAGAATTTCTTTTTACAAACGTCATGCAAACATCACGACTGTGGTTACGTTTGCTTGGGTCCTAATCTATCGAAACGCTGAAATTTAAACTGTCGCAAGATCCATTATTTTGTTTTTTTTCTGATGTTGTTGAACTCGATCCCACACACAAATATTCCTCTAATTAAAAAAAAAAGTGGAAATTTATAAAAGAAAATTAGCACTTCGGGAATATTCGGAACGGCGTAGTATCTTTCGTTTCGTTCCGTTCGATTTCGTAGAATTCCTTTTACAAACGTCATGCAAAAATCACGACTGTTGTTACGTTTGCTTGGGTCCTAATCTATCGAAACGCTGAAATTTAAACTGTCGCAAGATCCATTATTTTGTTTTTTTTCTGATGTTGTTGAACTCGATCCCACACACAAATATTCCTCTAATTAAAAAAAAAAGTTGAAATTAATAAAAGAAAATTAGCACTTCGGGAATATTCGGAACGACCTACTATCTTTCGTTTCGTTCCGTTCGATTTCGTAGAATTCCTTTTACAAACGTCATGCGAACATCACGACTGTGGTTACGTTTGCTTGGGTCCTAATCTATCGAAACGCTGAAATTTAAACTATCGCAAGCTCCATTATTTTGTTTTTTTTCTGATGTTGTTGAACTCGATCCCACACACAAATATTCCTCTAATTAAAAAAAAAAGTTGAAATAAATAAAAAAAAATTAGCACTTCGGGAATATTCGGAACGGCGTTCCATCTTTCGTTTAGTTCCGTTCGAGTTCGTAGTATTCTTTTTACAAACGTCACGACAGAGGTACCGTTTGCTCAGCTCCTAATCTATAGAAACACTGAAATTTACAAGTGTCGCAAGCTCCATTATTTTGTTTTTTTTCTGATGTTGTTGAACTCGATCCCACACACAAATATTCCTCTAATTAAAAAAAAAAGTTGAAATTAATAAAAGAAAATTAGCACTTCGGGAATATTCGGAACGGCCTACTATCTTTCGTTTCGTTCCGTTCGATTTCGTAGAATTCCTTTTACAAACGTCATGCGAACATCACGACTGTGGTTACGTTTGCTTGGGTCCTAATCTATCGAAACGCTGAAATTTAAACTATCGCAAGCTCCATTATTTTGTTTTTTTTCTGATGTTGTTGAACTCGATCCCACACACAAATATTCCTCTAATTAAAAAAAAAAGTTGAAATAAATAAAAAAAAATTAGCACTTCGGGAATATTCGGAACGGCGTTCCATCTTTCGTTTAGTTCCGTTCGAGTTCGTAGTATTCTTTTTACAAACGTCACGACAGAGGTACCGTTTGCTCAG
Organism: Sepiola atlantica; assembly: GCA_963556195.1. Taxonomy (NCBI): domain Eukaryota; kingdom Metazoa; phylum Mollusca; class Cephalopoda; order Sepiida; family Sepiolidae; genus Sepiola; species Sepiola atlantica. The sequence goes on along the minus strand of OY744550.1, from coordinate 19,744,609 downwards.
CTCCTAATCTATAGAAACACTGAAATTTACAAGTGTCGCAAGCTCCATTATTTTTTTTTTTTTTCTGATGTTGTTGAACTCGATCCCACACACAAATATTCCTCTAATTAAAAAAAAAAGTTGAAATTAATAAAAGAAAATTAGCACTTCGGGAATATTCGGAACGGCCTACTATCTTTCGTTTCGTTCCGTTCGATTTCGTAGAATTCCTTTTACAAACGTCATGCGAACATCACGACTGTAGTTACGTTTGCTTGGGTCCTAATCTATCGAAACGCTGAAATTTAAACTGTCGCAAGCTCCATTATTTTGTTTTTTTTCTGATGTTGTTGAACTCGATCCCACACACAAATATTCCTCTAATTAAAAAAAAAAGTTGAAATAAATAAATAAAAATTAGCACTTCGGGAATATTCGGAACGGCGTACCATCTTTCGTTTAGTTCCGTTCGAGTTCGTAGTATTCTTTTTACAAACGTCACGACAGAGGTACCGTTTGCTCAGCTCCTAATCTATAGAAACACTGAAATTTACAAGTGTCGCAAGCTCTATTATTATGTTTTTTTTCTGATGTTGTTGAACTCGATCCCACACACAAATATTCCTCTAATTAAAAAAAAAAGTTGAAATAAATAAAGTAAAATTAGCACTTCGGGAATATTCGGAACGGCGTACTATCTTTCGTTTCGTTCCGTTCGGTTTCGTAGAATTCCTTTTACAAACGTCATGCAAACATCACGTCTGTGGTTACGTTTGCTTGGGTCCTAATCTATCGAAACGCTGAAATTTAAACTGTCGCAAGATCCATTATTTTGTTTTTTTTCTGATGTTGTTGAACTCGATCCCACACACAAATATTCCTCTAATTAAAAAAAAAAGTTGAAATAAATAAAGTAAAATTAGCACTTTGGGAATATTCAGAACGGCGTACCATCTTTCGTTTCGTTCCGTTCGGTTTCGTACAATTCCTTTTACAAACGTCATGCAAACATCACGACTGTGGTTACGTTTGCTTGGGTCCTAATCTATCGAAACGCTGAAATTTAAACTGTCGCAAGATCCATTATTTTGTTTTTTTTCTGATGTTGTTGAACTCGATCCCACACACAAATATTCCTCTAATCAAAAAAAAAAGTGGAAATTAATAAAAGAAAATTAGCACTTCGGGAATATTCGGAACGGCGTACTATCTGTCGTTTCGTTCCGTTCGATTTCGTAGAATTCCTTTTTAAAACGTCATGCAAACGTCACGACTGTGGTTACGTTTGCTTGGGTCCTAATCTATCGAAACGCTGAAATTTAAACTGTCGCAAGCTCCATTATTTTGTTTTTTTTCTGATGTTGTTGAACTCGATCCCACACACAAATATTCCTCTAATTAAAAACAAAAGTTGAAATAAATAAAGTAAAATGAGCACTTCGGGAATATTCGGAACGGCGTACCATCTTTAGTTTAGTTCCGTTCGGTTTCGTAGAATTCCTTTTACAAACGTCATGCAAACATCACGTCTGTGGTTACGTTTGCTTGGGTCCTAATCTATCGAAACGCTGAAATTTAAACTGTCGCAAGATCCATTATTTTGTTTTTTTTCTGATGTTGTTGAACTCGATCCCACACACAAATATTCCTCTAATTAAAAAAAAAAGTTGAAATAAATAAAATAAAATTAGCACTTCGGGAATATTCGGAACGGCGTACCATCTTTAGTTTAGTTCCGTTCGATTTCGTAGAATTCCTATTACAAACGTCACGACAGAGGTACCGTTTGCTCAGCTCCTAATCTATAGAAACACTGAAATTTACAAGTGTCGCAAGCTCCATTATTTTGTTTTTTTTCTGATGTTGTTGAACTCGATCCCACACACAAATATTCCTCTAATTAAAAAAAAAAAGTTGAAATAAATAAAGTAAAATTAGCACTTCGGGAATATTCGGAACGGCGTACTATCTTTCGTTTCGTTCCGTTCGGTTTCGTAGAATTCCTTTTACAAACGTCATGCAAACATCACGTCTGTGGTTACGTTTGCTTGGGTCCTAATCTATCGAAACGCTGAAATTTAAACTGTCGCAAGATCCATTATTTTGTTTTTTTTCTGATGTTGTTGAACTCGATCCCACACACAAATATTCCTCTAATTAAAAAAAAAAGTTGAAATGAATAAAATAAAATTAGCACTTCGGGAATATTCGGAACGGCGTACCATCTTTAGTTTAGTTCCGTTCGGTGTCGTAGAATTCCTTTTACAAACGTCATGCAAACATCACGTCTGTGGTTACGTTTGCTTGGGTCCTAATCTATCGAAACGCTGAAATTTAAACTGTCGCAAGATCCATTATTTTGTTTTTTTTCTGATGTTGTTGAACTCGATCCCACACACAAATATTCCTCTAATTAAAAAAAAAAGTTGAAATAAATAAAGTAAAATTAGCACTTCGGGAATATTCGGAACGGCGTTCCATCTTTCGTTTAGTTCCGTTCGAGTTCGTAGTATTCTTTTTACAAACGTCACGACAGAGGTACCGTTTGCTCAGCTCCTAATCTATAGAAACACTGAAATTTACAAGTGTCGCAAGCTCCATTATTTTTTTTTTTTTCTGATGTTGTTGAACTCGATCCCACACACAAATATTCCTCTAATTAAAAAAAAAAGTTGAAATTAATAAAAGAAAATTAGCACTTCGGGAATATTCGGAACGGCCTACTATCTTTCGTTTCGTTCCGTTCGATTTCGTAGAATTCCTTTTACAAACGTCATGCGAACATCACGACTGTAGTTACGTTTGCTTGGGTCCTAATCTATCGAAACGCTGAAATTTAAACTGTCGCAAGCTCCATTATTTTGTTTTTTTTCTGATGTTGTTGAACTCGATCCCACACACAAATATTCCTCTAATTAAAAAAAAAAGTTGAAATAAATAAATAAAAATTAGCACTTCGGGAATATTCGGAACGGCGTACCATCTTTCGTTTAGTTCCGTTCGAGTTCGTAGTATTCTTTTTACAAACGTCACGACAGAGGTACCGTTTGCTCAGCTCCTAATCTATAGAAACACTGAAATTTACAAGTGTCGCAAGCTCTATTATTATGTTTTTTTTCTGATGTTGTTGAACTCGATCCCACACACAAATATTCCTCTAATTAAAAAAAAAAGTTGAAATAAATAAAGTAAAATTAGCACGTCGGGAATATTCGGAACGGCGTACTATCTTTCGTTTCGTTCCGTTCGATTTCGTAGAATTCCTTTTTCAAACGTCATGCAAACGTCACGACTGTGGTTATGTTTGCTTGGGTCCTAATCTATCGAAACGCTGAAATTTAAACTGTCGCAAGATCCATTATTTTGTTTTTTTTCTGATGTTGTTGAACTCGATCCCACACACAAATATTCCTCTAATTAAAAAAAAAAGTTGAAATAAATAAAAAAAAATTAGCACTTCGGGAATATTCGGAACGGCGTTCCATCTTTCGTTTAGTTCCGTTCGAGTTCGTAGTATTCTTTTTACAAACGTCACGACAGAGGTACCGTTTGCTCAGCTCCTAATCTATAGAAACACTGAAATTTACAAGTGTCGCAAGCTCCATTATTTTTTTTTTTTCTGATGTTGTTGAACTCGATCCCACACACAAATATTCCTCTAATTAAAAAAAAAAGTTGAAATAAATAAAGTAAAATTAGCACGTCGGGAATATTCGGAACGGCGTACTATCTTTCGTTTCGTTCCGGTCGATTTCGTAGAATTCCTTTTTCAAACGTCATGCAAACGTCACGACTGTGGTTATGTTTGCTTGGGTCCTAATCTATCGAAACGCTGAAATTTAAACTGTCGCAAGATCCATTATTTTTTTTTTTTTCTGATGTTGTTGAACTCGATCCCACACACAAATATTCCTCTAATTAAAAAAAAAAGTTGAAATAAATAAAAAAAAATTTGCACTTCGGGAATATTCGGAACGGCGTACCATCTTTCGTTTAGTTCCGTTCGAGTTCGTAGTATTCTTTTTACAAACGTCACGACAGAGGTACCGTTTTCTCAGCTCCTAATCTATAGAAACACTGAAATTTACAAGTGTCGCAAGCTCCATTATTTTGTTTTTTTTCTGATGTTGTTGAACTCGATCCCACACACAAATATTCCTCTAATTAAAAAAAAAAGTTGAAATTAATAAAAGAAAATTAGCACTTCGGGAATATTCGGAACGACCTACTATCTTTCGTTTCGTTCCGTTCGATTTCGTAGAATTCCTTTTACAAACGTCATGCGAACATCACGACTGTGGTTACGTTTGCTTGGGTCCTAATCTATCGAAACGCTGAAATTTAAACTATCGCAAGCTCCATTATTTTGTTTTTTTTCTGATGTTGTTGAACTCGATCCCACACACAAATATTCCTCTAATTAAAAAAAAAAGTTGAAATAAATAAAAAAAAATTAGCACTTCGGGAATATTCGGAACGGCGTTCCATCTTTCGTTTAGTTCCGTTCGAGTTCGTAGTATTCTTTTTACAAACGTCACGACAGAGGTACCGTTTGCTCAGCTCCTAATCTATAGAAACACTGAAATTTACAAGTGTCGCAAGCTCCATTATTTTGTTTTTTTTCTGATGTTGTTGAACTCGATCCCACACACAAATATTCCTCTAATTAAAAAAAAAAGTTGAAATTAATAAAAGAAAATTAGCACTTCGGGAATATTCGGAACGGCCTACTATCTTTCGTTTCGTTCCGTTCGATTTCGTAGAATTCCTTTTACAAACGTCATGCGAACATCACGACTGTGGTTACGTTTGCTTGGGTCCTAATCTATCGAAACGCTGAAATTTAAACTATCGCAAGCTCCATTATTTTGTTTTTTTTCTGATGTTGTTGAACTCGATCCCACACACAAATATTCCTCTAATTAAAAAAAAAAGTTGAAATAAATAAAAAAAAATTAGCACTTCGGGAATATTCGGAACGGCGTTCCATCTTTCGTTTAGTTCCGTTCGAGTTCGTAGTATTCTTTTTACAAACGTCACGACAGAGGTACCGTTTGCTCAGCTCCTAATCTATAGAAACACTGAAATTTACAAGTGTCGCAAGCTCCATTATTTTTTTTTTTTTTCTGATGTTGTTGAACTCGATCCCACACACAAATATTCCTCTAATTAAAAAAAAAAGTTGAAATTAATAAAAGAAAATTAGCACTTCGGGAATATTCGGAACGGCCTACTATCTTTCGTTTCTTTCCGTTCGATTTCGTAGAATTCCTTTTACAAACGTCATGCGAACATCACGACTGTAGTTACGTTTGCTTGGGTCCTAATCTATCGAAACGCTGAAATTTAAACTGTCGCAAGCTCCATTATTTTGTTTTTTTTCTGATGTTGTTGAACTCGATCCCACACACAAATATTCCTCTAATTAAAAAAAAAAGTTGAAATAAATAAATAAAAATTAGCACTTCGGGAATATTCGGAACGGCGTACAATCTTTCGTTTAGTTCCGTTCGAGTTCGTAGTATTCTTTTTACAAACGTCACGACAGAGGTACCGTTTGCTCAGCTCCTAATCTATAGAAACACTGAAATTTACAAGTGTCGCAAGCTCTATTATGATGTTTTTTTTCTGATGTTGTTGAACTCGATCCCACACACAAATATTCCTCTAATTAAAAAAAAAAGTTGAAATAAATAAAGTAAAATTAGCACTTCGGGAATATTCGGAACGGCGTACTATCTTTCGTTTCGTTCCGTTCGGTTTCGTAGAATTCCTTTTACAAACGTCATGCAAACATCACGTCTGTGGTTACGTTTGCTTGGGTCCTAATCTATCGAAACGCTGAAATTTAAACTGTCGCAAGATCCATTATTTTGTTTTTTTTCTGATGTTGTTGAACTCGATCCCACACACAAATATTCCTCTAATTAAAAAAAAAAGTTGAAATAAATAAAGTAAAATTAGCACTTTGGGAATATTCAGAACGGCGTACCATCTTTCGTTTCGTTCCGTTCGGTTTCGTACAATTCCTTTTACAAACGTCATGCAAACATCACGACTGTGGTTACGTTTGCTTGGGTCCTAATCTATCGAAACGCTGAAATTTAAACTGTCGCAAGATCCATTATTTTGTTTTTTTTCTGATGTTGTTGAACTCGATCCCACACACAAATATTCCTCTAATCAAAAAAAAAAGTGGAAATTAATAAAAGAAAATTAGCACTTCGGGAATATTCGGAACGGCGTACTATCTGTCGTTTCGTTCCGTTCGATTTCGTAGAATTCCTTTTTAAAACGTCATGCAAACGTCACGACTGTGGTTACGTTTGCTTGGGTCCTAATCTATCGAAACGCTGAAATTTAAACTGTCGCAAGCTCCATTATTTTGTTTTTTTTCTGATGTTGTTGAACTCGATCCCACACACAAATATTCCTCTAATTAAAAACAAAAGTTGAAATAAATAAAGTAAAATGAGCACTTCGGGAATATTCGGAACGGCGTACCATCTTTAGTTTAGTTCCGTTCGGTTTCGTAGAATTCCTTTTACAAACGTCATGCAAACATCACGTCTGTGGTTACGTTTGCTTGGGTCCTAATCTATCGAAACGCTGAAATTTAAACTGTCGCAAGATCCATTATTTTGTTTTTTTTCTGATGTTGTTGAACTCGATCCCACACACAAATATTCCTCTAATTAAAAAAAAAAGTTGAAATTGTTCGGAACCGAGAGGTCGTGTTCCCCCGATTATAAGCGTGTTCAGTAAGTCAAGTAATTGTTGCATGCAAAAGACAGAGTAATAATTAATAAACAAAAATGACGTAGTTCAAATAAGGTTTATTGAACGTGTGTGTACGTGGAATGATGAAGTGTGTGATGTATGCATGTGTGTTGATGGAAAAACAGTTCTTGAAAAGGTATAAGAAGAAATGAGTCCGGCGTAGGAAAAGTCTTTGAAAGCCGTAACACCAAGAAAACGAGTTGAGAACTCTTACCGTTGTTTGCCCACGTGTGTTGGTAGTCGTTATGCCGATTGAGAAGAAATGCGTGAGACGAAACGCTAGTGTATTAGCGTCGTTCTGTCGACCAGAGAAGAGTGAAACGGAACGCTAGTGTCAGCGTCATCCTGTCGAGGCCAAAAGGCAAGTGAAACGGAGCGCTGGTGCCAACGTTGTTCTCCGATGCTGGTCGGTGAAAAAAAGAGAGAGATTTTCCGTTTGGCTCCGGGTTTTATAGTCCGAAGGGCAGATAACTCTGGTGTCGCTTTACAGCGCCACCTGTTGGTGATAAAGCGCCACCTACCGGCAAACCGGTGTAGTTATGTTTTGAAAGGAGGAGGTAACTGCTACAAGGACTCCCCCCCAGATTGAAAAATATTGAAAATATTATTCAATATATACAGTTGTAGATGAGAAGCATTCTTTGTGGGTATGTCTGTTTTGCTGTTGAAGATTAGAAAAAAGTAGTGTGCACGCTACTTATTTCTGTTTCTGCATTGAATGATTGATCGCAAGTGCGTCTGCGGAGTGTTTGTAACGCATGTGGATCTGCGTGTTGTTTGCATGCAATTGGGTCTGCATCAAGTTCGAGTGCAAGTGAGTTTGCGGTCGAAAAATGTTGAGTGCAAGTGAATTTGCACTTGTTGGTGGCGTTGTTCATGTTGATTAGTCTGCGTGATGCAGAGCTGATGAACGAACGTTGAATTGTCAGTGAATGTTTGGTGCTTGGGTCTGCGCGGTTGTTGATGAGTGAGCACAAGTGGGTTTGTGTGGTGTTGATGAGCGAGCACAAGTGAATCTGTGCAGTGTTGATGAGTGAGCACAAGTGAATCTGTGCAGTGTTGATGAATGAGCACAAGTGAGTCTGTGCAGTTGTTGATGAATGAGCACAAGTGAATCTGTGCAGTGTTGATGCGTGAGCACAAGTGAGTCTGTGCAGTGTTGATGAGTGAGCACAAGTGAATCTGTGCAGTGTTGATGAGTGAGCACAAGTGAGTCTGTGCAGTGTTGATGAATGAGCACAAGTGAGTCTGTGCGGTGTTGATGAGTGAGCACAAGTGAATCTGTGCAGTGTTGATGAGTGAGCACAAGTGAGTCTGTGCAGTGTTGATGAATGAGCACAAGTGAGTCTGTGCGGTGTTGATGAATGAGCACAAGTGAGTCTGTGCAGGTGTTGATGAATGAGCACAAGTGAGTCTGTGCGGTGTTGATGAATGAGCACAAGTGAGTCTGTGCAGGTGTTGATGTTGTTCATGTTAATTAGTCCGTGTTGTGGAGCTGATGAACAAACATCTAGTTGTTGAGATTGGTGGTACACTATGGTCAAAATCAGATGCACAAATGTCTGCAAGTGAGTTAGCAGGTCCAGGTACAAGTGGGTCTGTACTGGTGTTGGTGCGCGTCGTTCGAGTTGATGTGTCCCCAGTTGATCAACGAACGTCCAGTTATTGAGTATTTAGTCGTGCTTGTGCAGTTGTACTCATTTTGAACTGGTGTGATTTCTTCCATAGTGTCGTCAGTGATGTCCGGAAATGTTTGATGAATGTCCGGGAAGAGTTGGTTGTTCAAGTTGATGTGTCCTCCTGTTTATCAATGAACGTCCAGTTGTTGAAGAGGGTTGGTAGCCCTTGAAGGGTGATGTTGGTGCTTGCTGAGCCTGACTTTTTACAACCAGTATTAAGTCTTGAGGCTTGGTGATGTTCGACATCGTGTGTTGTCTGTTTTGTAGTTTTCCTTTCTTTTATATATATATTTCCAACACGTGGGTAGAAAGGAAAAAGAAAAAAAAAATGGAGTCGTAATTTGTTTCACACGAGGAATGACGTTTTTTGTTTTCGTTTTAGTTTGTTTGAATGTTAGTTTCCACGTAGAGAAAGAATGGCGGCTTCTCTTTCCTTTGTTGTTGAAAAGAAAGGAAAAAAAATTCGTATTTTCTTTTTTGTTTGTTTGAATTTCCATTTCCACTTCCACGTTGTTAGGGAAAAAGATGGCAGCTTCCTTTTTTGCTTGTTGTTGAAACAGAAAATAAATTCGTATTTTCTTTTTTTGTTTGAATTTTCATTTCCACGTGAAAAAGATGGCGGCATTATTTTGAATTTTTTTATCAACACGTGATCGTGAAAAGGATGCCGGCTTTTTAAAAAATTTTTTATCAACACGTGGTTGTGAAAAAGATGGGCAGCGTGAGCGTTTGGTTTCTTTTGTTTTCTTTTTATCTCCACGTGTTCAAAACAAAGGAAGTCGCGTCTTGTAAGGTCCTTTTGTTCGTCGAAAAAGAAAAAAAAAGGATTGGCAAAAGTTTGTCTTTTTTTTTGTATATATTTTTCCGACACGTGGGTGGAGAAAGAGAAGAAGAAAAAAAATGAAATTGTAATTTGCTTTATACTCGGAGAGAGCCGAGAAATGTTTTTGTTTTTAATTGTTTGGGTATTTCCACGTAGCCAGGAAAAATGGCGGCCTCTTTTCCTTTGTTTGTATATTTCTACCACGTGGGTAGAAAAAAGAAGGAAAAAGATGGGTGCGTAATTCGTTTCACCACGAAAGAAAAAAAACGAGAAATGATATATTTTCTTTTGTTCTAGTACGAAATTAATTACTTCGCCACATACAACAAAGCTTGCACGTCAGGTCACCAATTGTTAAGTATCGAGGGTCGTGTTCCCCCGATTATAAACGTGTAAAGTTGAATCAAGCAATGTTGCATGCAAAGACAGAGTAATAATTAATAAACAAAAATGACGTAGTTCAAATAAGGTTTATTGAACGTGTGTGTACGTGGAATGATGAAGTGTGTGATGTATGCATGTGTGTTGATGGAAAAACAGTTCTTGAAAAGGTATAAGAAGAAATGAGTCCGGCGTAGGAAAAGTCTTTGAAAGCCGTAACACCGAGAAAACGAGTTGAGAACTCTTACCGTTGTTTGCCCACGTGTGTTGGTAGTCGTTATGCCGATTGAGAAGAAATGCGTGAGACGAAACGCTAGTGTATTAGCGTCGTTCTGTCGACCAGAGAAGAGTGAAACGGAACGCTAGTGTCAGCGTCATCCTGTCGAGGCCAAAAGGCAAGTGAAACGGAGCGCTGGTGCCAACGTTGTTCTCCGATGCTGGTCGGTGAAAAAAAGAGAGAGATTTTCCGTTTGGCTCCGGGTTTTATAGTCCGAAGGGCAGATAACTCTGGTGTCGCTTTACAGCGCCACCTGTTGGTGATAAAGCGCCACCTACCGGCAAACCGGTGTAGTTATGTTTTGAAAGGAGGAGGTAACTGCTACAAAATAAATAAAATAAAATTAGCACTTCGGGAATATTCGGAACGGCGTACCATCTTTAGTTTAGTTCCGTTCGATTTCGTAGAATTCCTATTACAAACGTCACGACAGAGGTACCGTTTGCTCAGCTCCTAATCTATAGAAACACTGAAATTTACAAGTGTCGCAAGCTCCATTATTTTGTTTTTTTTCTGATGTTGTTGAACTCGATCCCACACACAAATATTCCTCTAATTAAAAAAAAAAAGTTGAAATAAATAAAGTAAAATTAGCACTTCGGGAATATTCGGAACGGCGTACTATCTTTCGTTTCGTTCCGTTCGGTTTCGTAGAATTCCTTTTACAAACGTCATGCAAACATCACGTCTGTGGTTACGTTTGCTTGGGTCCTAATCTATCGAAACGCTGAAATTTAAACTGTCGCAAGATCCATTATTTTGTTTTTTTTCTGATGTTGTTGAACTCGATCCCACACACAAATATTCCTCTAATTAAAAAAAAAAGTTGAAATAAATAAAATAAAATTAGCACTTCGGGAATATTCGGAACGGCGTACCATCTTTAGTTTAGTTCCGTTCGGTGTCGTAGAATTCCTTTTACAAACGTCATGCAAACATCACGTCTGTGGTTACGTTTGCTTGGGTCCTAATCTATCGAAACGCTGAAATTTAAACTGTCGCAAGATCCATTATTTTGTTTTTTTTCTGATGTTGTTGAACTCGATCCCACACACAAATATTCCTCTAATTAAAAAAAAAAGTTGAAATAAATAAAGTAAAATTAGCACTTCGTGAATATTCGGAACGGCCTACTATCTTTCGTTTCGTTCCGTCCGATTTCGTAGAATTCCTTTTACAAACGTCATGCAAACATCACGACTGTGGTTACGTTTGCTTGGGTCCTAATCTATCGAAACGCTGAAATTTAAACTGTCGCAAGATCCATTATTTTGTTTTTTTTCTGATGTTGTTGAACTCGATCCCACACACAAATATTCCTCTAATTAAAAAAAAAAGTGGAAATTAATAAAAGAAAATTTGCACTTCGGGAATATTCGGTACGGCGTACTATCTTTCGTTTCGTTCCGTTCGATTTCGTAGAATTCCTTTTTAAAACGTCATGCAAACGTCACGACTGTGGTTACGTTTGCTTGGGTCCTAATCTATCGAAACGCTGAAATTTAAACTGTCGCAAGCTCCATTATTTTGTTTTTTTTCTGATGTTGTTGAACTCGATCCCACACACAAATATTCCTCTAATTAAAAACAAAAGTTGAAATAAATAAAGTAAAATGAGCACTTCGGGAATATTCGGAACGGCGTACCATCTTTAGTTTAGTTCCGTTCGGTTTCGTAGAATTCCTTTTACAAACGTCATGCAAACATCACGTCTGTGGTTACGTTTGCTTGGGTCCTAATCTATCGAAACGCTGAAATTTAAACTGTCGCAAGATCCATTATTTTGTTTTTTTTCTGATGTTGTTGAACTCGATCCCACACACAAATATTCCTCTAATTAAAAAAAAAAGTTGAAATAAATAAAGTAAAATTAGCACTTCGTGAATATTCGGAACGGCCTACTATCTTTCGTTTCGTTCCGTCCGATTTCGTAGAATTCCTTTTACAAACGTCATGCAAACATCACGACTGTGGTTACGTTTGCTTGGGTCCTAATCTATCGAAACGCTGAAATTTAAACTGTCGCAAGATCCATTATTTTGTTTTTTTTCTGATGTTGTTGAACTCGATCCCACACACAAATATTCCTCTAATTCAAAAAAAAAGTGGAAATTAATAAAAGAAAATGAGCACTTCGGGAATATTCGGAACGGCGTACTATCTTTCGTTTCGTTCCGTTCGATTTCGTAGAATTCCTGTTTCAAACGTCACGCAAACGTCACGACTGTGGTTACGTTTGCTTGGGTCCTAATCTATAGAAACACTGAAATTTACAAGTGTCGCAAGCTTCATTATTTTGTTTTTTTTCTGATGTTGTTGAACGGTATCCCACACACAAATATTCCTCTAATTAAAAAAAAAAGTTGAAATAAATAAAATAAAATTAGCACTTCGGGAATATTCGGAACGGCGTACCATCTTTAGTTTAGTTCCGTTCGATTTCGTAGAATTCCTTTTACAAACGTCACGACAGAGGTACCGTTTGCTCAGCTCCTAATCTATAGAAACACTGAAATTTACAAGTGTCGCAAGCTCCATTATTTTGTTTTTTTTCTGATGTTGTTGAACTCGATCCCACACACAAATATTCCTCTAATTAAAAACAAAAGTTGAAATAAATAAAGTAAAATGAGCACTTCGGGAATATTCGGAACGGCGTACCATCTTTAGTTTAGTTCCGTTCGGTTTCGTAGAATTCCTTTTACAAACGTCATGCAAACATCACGTCTGTGGTTACGTTTGCTTGGGTCCTAATCTATCGAAACGCTGAAATTTAAACTGTCGCAAGATCCATTATTTTGTTTTTTTTCTGATGTTGTTGAACTCGATCCCACACACAAATATTCCTCTAATTAAAAAAAAAAGTTGAAATAAATAAAGTAAAATTAGCACTTCGTGAATATTCGGAACGGCCTACTATCTTTCGTTTCGTTCCGTCCGATTTCGTAGAATTCCTTTTACAAACGTCATGCAAACATCACGACTGTGGTTACGTTTGCTTGGGTCCTAATCTATCGAAACGCTGAAATTTAAACTGTCGCAAGATCCATTATTTTGTTTTTTTTCTGATGTTATTGAACTCGTTCCTACACACAAATATTCCCATAATTAAAAAAAAAAGTTGAAATAAATAAAATAAAATTAGCACTTCGGGAATATTCGGAACGGCGTAACATATTTAGTTTAGTTCCGTTCGATTTCGTAGAATTCCTTTTACAAACGTCACGACAGAGGTACCGTTTGCTCAGCTCCTAATCTATAGAAACACTGAAATTTACAAGTGTCGCAAGCTCCATTATTTGGTTTTTTTTCTGATGTTGTTGAACTCGATCCCACACACAAATATTCCTCTAATTAAAAACAAAAGTTGAAATAAATAAAGTAAAATGAGCACTTCGGGAATATTCGGAACGGCGTACCATCTTTCGTTTAGTTCCGTTCGATTTCGTAGAATTCCTTTTACAAACGTCACGACAGAGGTACCGTTTGCTCAGCTCCTAATCTATCGAAACGCTGAAATTTAAACTGTCGCAAGATCCATTATTTTGTTTTTTTTCTGATGTTGTTGAACTCGATCCCACACACAAATATTCCTCTAATTAAAAAAAAAAGTTGAAATAAATAAAGTAAAATTAGCACTTCGTGAATATTCGGAACGGCCTACTATCTTTCGTTTCGTTCCGTCCGATTTCGTAGAATTCCTTTTACAAACGTCATGCAAACATCACGACTGTGGTTACGTTTGCTTGGGTCCTAATCTATCGAAACGCTGAAATTTAAACTGTCGCAAGATCCATTATTTTGTTTTTTTTCTGATGTTGTTGAACTCGATCCCACACACAAATATTCCTCTAATTAAAAAAAAAAGTGGAAATTAATAAAAGAAAATTTGCACTTCGGGAATATTCGGTACGGCGTACTATCTTTCGTTTCGTTCCGTTCGATTTCGTAGAATTCCTTTTTAAAACGTCATGCAAACGTCACGACTGTGGTTACGTTTGCTTGGGTCCTAATCTATCGAAACGCTGAAATTTAAACTGTCGCAAGCTCCATTATTTTGTTTTTTTTCTGATGTTGTTGAACTCGATCCCACACACAAATATTCCTCTAATTAAAAACAAAAGTTGAAATAAATAAAGTAAAATGAGCACTTCGGGAATATTCGGAACGGCGTACCATCTTTAGTTTAGTTCCGTTCGGTTTCGTAGAATTCCTTTTACAAACGTCATGCAAACATCACGTCTGTGGTTACGTTTGCTTGGGTCCTAATCTATCGAAACGCTGAAATTTAAACTGTCGCAAGATCCATTATTTTGTTTTTTTTCTGATGTTGTTGAACTCGATCCCACACACAAATATTCCTCTAATTAAAAAAAAAAGTTGAAATAAATAAAGTAAAATTAGCACTTCGTGAATATTCGGAACGGCCTACTATCTTTCGTTTCGTTCCGTCCGATTTCGTAGAATTCCTTTTACAAACGTCATGCAAACATCACGACTGTGGTTACGTTTGCTTGGGTCCTAATCTATCGAAACGCTGAAATTTAAACTGTCGCAAGATCCATTATTTTGTTTTTTTTCTGATGTTGTTGAACTCGATCCCACACACAAATATTCCTCTAATTCAAAAAAAAAGTGGAAATTAATAAAAGAAAATGAGCACTTCGGGAATATTCGGAACGGCGTACTATCTTTCGTTTCGTTCCGTTCGATTTCGTAGAATTCCTGTTTCAAACGTCACGCAAACGTCACGACTGTGGTTACGTTTGCTTGGGTCCTAATCTATAGAAACACTGAAATTTACAAGTGTCGCAAGCTTCATTATTTTGTTTTTTTTCTGATGTTGTTGAACGGTATCCCACACACAAATATTCCTCTAATTAAAAAAAAAAGTTGAAATAAATAAAATAAAATTAGCACTTCGGGAATATTCGGAACGGCGTACCATCTTTAGTTTAGTTCCGTTCGATTTCGTAGAATTCCTTTTACAAACGTCACGACAGAGGTACCGTTTGCTCAGCTCCTAATCTATAGAAACACTGAAATTTACAAGTGTCGCAAGCTCCATTATTTTGTTTTTTTTCTGATGTTGTTGAACTCGATCCCACACACAAATATTCCTCTAATTAAAAACAAAAGTTGAAATAAATAAAGTAAAATGAGCACTTCGGGAATATTCGGAACGGCGTACCATCTTTAGTTTAGTTCCGTTCGGTTTCGTAGAATTCCTTTTACAAACGTCATGCAAACATCACGTCTGTGGTTACGTTTGCTTGGGTCCTAATCTATCGAAACGCTGAAATTTAAACTGTCGCAAGATCCATTATTTTGTTTTTTTTCTGATGTTGTTGAACTCGATCCCACACACAAATATTCCTCTAATTAAAAAAAAAAGTTGAAATAAATAAAGTAAAATTAGCACTTCGTGAATATTCGGAACGGCCTACTATCTTTCGTTTCGTTCCGTCCGATTTCGTAGAATTCCTTTTACAAACGTCATGCAAACATCACGACTGTGGTTACGATTGCTTGGGTCCTAATCTATCGAAACGCTGAAATTTAAACTGTCGCAAGATCCATTATTTTGTTTTTTTTCTGATGTTATTGAACTCGTTCCTACACACAAATATTCCCATAATTAAAAAAAAAAGTTGAAATAAATAAAATAAAATTAGCACTTCGGGAATATTCGGAACGGCGTAACATATTTAGTTTAGTTCCGTTCGATTTCGTAGAATTCCTTTTACAAACGTCACGACAGAGGTACCGTTTGCTCAGCTCCTAATCTATAGAAACACTGAAATTTACAAGTGTCGCAAGCTCCATTATTTGGTTTTTTTTCTGATGTTGTTGAACTCGATCCCACACACAAATATTCCTCTAATTAAAAACAAAAGTTGAAATAAATAAAGTAAAATGAGCACTTCGGGAATATTCGGAACGGCGTACCATCTTTCGTTTAGTTCCGTTCGATTTCGTAGAATTCCTTTTACAAACGTCACGACAGAGGTACCGTTTGCTCAGCTCCTAATCTATAGAAACACTGAAATTTACAAGTGTCGCAAGCTCCATTATTTTGTTTTTTTTCTGATGTTGTTGAACTCGATCCCACACACAAATATTCCTCTAATTAAAAAAAAAAAGTTGAAATAAATAAAGTAAAATTAGCACTTCGGGAATATTCGGAACGGCGTACTATCTTTCGTTTCGTTCCGTTCGGTTTCGTAGAATTCCTTTTACAAACGTCATGCAAACATCACGTCTGTGGTTACGTTTGCTTGGGTCCTAATCTATCGAAACGCTGAAATGTAAACTGTCGCAAGATCCATTATTTTGTTTTTTTTCTGATGTTGTTGAACTCGATCCCACACACAAATATTCCTCTAATTAAAAAAAAAAGTTGAAATAAATAAAATAAAATTAGACCTTCGGGAATATTCGGAACGGCCTACTATCTTTCGTTTCGTTCCGTTCGATTTCGTAGAATGTCTTTTACAAACGTCACGACAGAGGTACCGTTTGCTCAGCTCCTAATCTATAGAAACACTGAAATTTACAAGTGTCGCAAGCTCCATTATTTTGTTTTTTTTCTGATGTTGTTGAACTCGATCCCACACACAAATATTCCCCTAATTAAAAAAAAAAAGTTGAAATAAATAAAGTAACATTAGCACTTCGTGAATATTCAGAACGGCGTACTATCTTTCGTTTCGTTCCGTTCGGTTTCGTAGAATTCCTTTTACAAACGTCATGCAAACATCACGTCTGTGGTTACGTTTGCTTGGGTCCTAATCTATCGAAACGCTGAAATTTAAACTGTCGCAAGATCCATTATTTTGTTTTTTTTCTGATGTTGTTGAACGGTATCCCACACACAAATATTCCTCTAATTAAAAAAAAAGTTGAAATAAATAAAGTAAAATAAGCACTTCGTGAATATTCGGAACGGCGTACTATCTTTCGTTTCGTTCCGTCCGATTTCGTAGAATTCCTTTTACAAACGTCATGCAAACATCACGTCTGTGGTTACGTTTGCTTGGGTCCTAATCTATCGGAACGCTGAAATTTAAACTGTCGCAAGATCCATTATTTTGTTTTTTTTCTGATGTTGTTGAACTCGTTCCTACACACAAATATTCCTCTAATTAAAAAAAAAAGTTGAAATAAATAAAGTAAAATTAGCACTTCGGGAATATTCGGAACGGCGTACCATCTTTAGTTTAGTTCCGTTCGATTTTGTAGAATTCCTTTTACAAATGTCACGACAGAGGTACCGTTTGCTCAGCTCCTAATCTATAGAAACACTGAAATTTACAAGTGTCGCAAGCTCCATTATTTTGTTTTTTTTCTGATGTTGTTGAACTCGATCCCACACACAAATATTCCTCTAATTAAAAAAAAAAGTTGAAATAAATAAAGTAAAATTAGCACTTCGTGAATATTCGGAACGGCCTACTATCTTTCGTTTCGTTCCGTCCGATTTCGTAGAATTCCTTTTACAAACGTCATGCAAACATCACGACTGTGGTTACGTTTGCTTGGGTCCTAATCTATCGAAACGCTGAAATTTAAACTGTCGCAAGATCCATTATTTTGTTTTTTTTCTGATGTTGTTGAACTCGATCCCACACACAAATATTCCTCTAATTAAAAAAAAAAGTGGAAATTAATAAAAGAAAATTTGCACTTCGGGAATATTCGGTACGGCGTACTATCTTTCGTTTCGTTCCGTTCGATTTCGTAGAATTCCTTTTTAAAACGTCATGCAAACGTCACGACTGTGGTTACGTTTGCTTGGGTCCTAATCTATCGAAACGCTGAAATTTAAACTGTCGCAAGCTCCATTATTTTGTTTTTTTTCTGATGTTGTTGAACTCGATCCCACACACAAATATTCCTCTAATTAAAAACAAAAGTTGAAATAAATAAAGTAAAATGAGCACTTCGGGAATATTCGGAACGGCGTACCATCTTTAGTTTAGTTCCGTTCGGTTTCGTAGAATTCCTTTTACAAACGTCATGCAAACATCACGTCTGTGGTTACGTTTGCTTGGGTCCTAATCTATCGAAACGCTGAAATTTAAACTGTCGCAAGATCCATTATTTTGTTTTTTTTCTGATGTTGTTGAACTCGATCCCACACACAAATATTCCTCTAATTAAAAAAAAAAGTTGAAATAAATAAAGTAAAATTAGCACTTCGTGAATATTCGGAACGGCCTACTATCTTTCGTTTCGTTCCGTCCGATTTCGTAGAATTCCTTTTACAAACGTCATGCAAACATCACGACTGTGGTTACGTTTGCTTGGGTCCTAATCTATCGAAACGCTGAAATTTAAACTGTCGCAAGATCCATTATTTTGTTTTTTTTCTGATGTTGTTGAACTCGATCCCACACACAAATATTCCTCTAATTCAAAAAAAAAGTGGAAATTAATAAAAGAAAATGAGCACTTCGGGAATATTCGGAACGGCGTACTATCTTTCGTTTCGTTCCGTTCGATTTCGTAGAATTCCTGTTTCAAACGTCACGCAAACGTCACGACTGTGGTTACGTTTGCTTGGGTCCTAATCTATAGAAACACTGAAATTTACAAGTGTCGCAAGCTTCATTATTTTGTTTTTTTTCTGATGTTGTTGAACGGTATCCCACACACAAATATTCCTCTAATTAAAAAAAAAAGTTGAAATAAATAAAATAAAATTAGCACTTCGGGAATATTCGGAACGGCGTACCATCTTTAGTTTAGTTCCGTTCGATTTCGTAGAATTCCTTTTACAAACGTCACGACAGAGGTACCGTTTGCTCAGCTCCTAATCTATAGAAACACTGAAATTTACAAGTGTCGCAAGCTCCATTATTTTGTTTTTTTTCTGATGTTGTTGAACTCGATCCCACACACAAATATTCCTCTAATTAAAAACAAAAGTTGAAATAAATAAAGTAAAATGAGCACTTCGGGAATATTCGGAACGGCGTACCATCTTTAGTTTAGTTCCGTTCGGTTTCGTAGAATTCCTTTTACAAACGTCATGCAAACATCACGTCTGTGGTTACGTTTGCTTGGGTCCTAATCTATCGAAACGCTGAAATTTAAACTGTCGCAAGATCCATTATTTTGTTTTTTTTCTGATGTTGTTGAACTCGATCCCACACACAAATATTCCTCTAATTAAAAAAAAAAGTTGAAATAAATAAAGTAAAATTAGCACTTCGTGAATATTCGGAACGGCCTACTATCTTTCGTTTCGTTCCGTCCGATTTCGTAGAATTCCTTTTACAAACGTCATGCAAACATCACGACTGTGGTTACGTTTGCTTGGGTCCTAATCTATCGAAACGCTGAAATTTAAACTGTCGCAAGATCCATTATTTTGTTTTTTTTCTGATGTTATTGAACTCGTTCCTACACACAAATATTCCCATAATTAAAAAAAAAAGTTGAAATAAATAAAATAAAATTAGCACTTCGGGAATATTCGGAACGGCGTAACATATTTAGTTTAGTTCCGTTCGATTTCGTAGAATTCCTTTTACAAACGTCACGACAGAGGTACCGTTTGCTCAGCTCCTAATCTATAGAAACACTGAAATTTACAAGTGTCGCAAGCTCCATTATTTGGTTTTTTTTCTGATGTTGTTGAACTCGATCCCACACACAAATATTCCTCTAATTAAAAACAAAAGTTGAAATAAATAAAGTAAAATGAGCACTTCGGGAATATTCGGAACGGCGTACCATCTTTCGTTTAGTTCCGTTCGATTTCGTAGAATTCCTTTTACAAACGTCACGACAGAGGTACCGTTTGCTCAGCTCCTAATCTATAGAAACACTGAAATTTACAAGTGTCGCAAGCTCCATTATTTTGTTTTTTTTCTGATGTTGTTGAACTCGATCCCACACACAAATATTCCTCTAATTAAAAAAAAAAAGTTGAAATAAATAAAGTAAAATTAGCACTTCGGGAATATTCGGAACGGCGTACTATCTTTCGTTTCGTTCCGTTCGGTTTCGTAGAATTCCTTTTACAAACGTCATGCAAACATCACGTCTGTGGTTACGTTTGCTTGGGTCCTAATCTATCGAAACGCTGAAATGTAAACTGTCGCAAGATCCATTATTTTGTTTTTTTTCTGATGTTGTTGAACTCGATCCCACACACAAATATTCCTCTAATTAAAAAAAAAAGTTGAAATAAATAAAATAAAATTAGACCTTCGGGAATATTCGGAACGGCCTACTATCTTTCGTTTCGTTCCGTTCGATTTCGTAGAATGTCTTTTACAAACGTCACGACAGAGGTACCGTTTGCTCAGCTCCTAATCTATAGAAACACTGAAATTTACAAGTGTCGCAAGCTCCATTATTTTGTTTTTTTTCTGATGTTGTTGAACTCGATCCCACACACAAATATTCCCCTAATTAAAAAAAAAAAGTTGAAATAAATAAAGTAACATTAGCACTTCGTGAATATTCAGAACGGCGTACTATCTTTCGTTTCGTTCCGTTCGGTTTCGTAGAATTCCTTTTACAAACGTCATGCAAACATCACGTCTGTGGTTACGTTTGCTTGGGTCCTAATCTATCGAAACGCTGAAATTTAAACTGTCGCAAGATCCATTATTTTGTTTTTTTTCTGATGTTGTTGAACTCGATCCCACACACAAATATTCCTCTAATTAAAAAAAAAGTTGAAATAAATAAAGTAAAATAAGCACTTCGTGAATATTCGGAACGGCGTACTATCTTTCGTTTCGTTCCGTCCGATTTCGTAGAATTCCTTTTACAAACGTCATGCAAACATCACGTCTGTGGTTACGTTTGCTTGGGTCCTAATCTATCGGAACGCTGAAATTTAAACTGTCGCAAGATCCATTATTTTGTTTTTTTTCTGATGTTGTTGAACTCGTTCCTACACACAAATATTCCTCTAATTAAAAAAAAAAGTTGAAATAAATAAAGTAAAATTAGCACTTCGGGAATATTCGGAACGGCGTACCATCTTTAGTTTAGTTCCGTTCGATTTTGTAGAATTCCTTTTACAAATGTCACGACAGAGGTACCGTTTGCTCAGCTCCTAATCTATAGAAACACTGAAATTTACAAGTGTCGCAAGCTCCATTATTTTGTTTTTTTTCTGATGTTGTTGAACTCGATCCCACACACAAATATTCCTCTAATTAAAAAAAAAAAGTTGAAATAAATAAAATAAAATTAGCACTTCGGGAATATTCGGAACGGCGTGCCATCTTTAGTTTAGTTCCGTTCGGTTTCGTAGAATTCCTTTTACAAACGTCATGCAAACATCACGTCTGTGGTTACGTTTGCTTGGGTCCTAATCTATCGAAACGCTGAAATTTAAACTGTCGCAAGATCCATTATTTTGTTTTTTTTCTGATGTTGTTGAACTCGTTCCTACACACAAATATTCCTCTAATTAAAAAAAAAAGTTGAAATAAATAAAATAAAATTAGCACTTCGGGAATATTCGGAACGGCGTAACATATTTAGTTTAGTTCCGTTCGATTTCGTAGAATTCCTTTTACAAACGTCACGACAGAGGTACCGTTTGCTCAGCTCCTAATCTATAGAAACACTGAAATTTACAAGTGTCGCAAGCTCCATTATTTGGTTTTTTTTCTGATGTTGTTGAACTCGATCCCACACACAAATATTCCTCTAATTAAAAACAAAAGTTGAAATAAATAAAGTAAAATGAGCACTTCGGGAATATTCGGAACGGCGTACCATCTTTCGTTTAGTTCCGTTCGATTTCGTAGAATTCCTTTTACAAACGTCACGACAGAGGTACCGTTTGCTCAGCTCCTAATCTATAGAAACACTGAAATTTACAAGTGTCGCAAGCTCCATTATTTTGTTTTTTTTCTGATGTTGTTGAACTCGATCCCACACACAAATATTCCTCTAATTAAAAAAAAAAAGTTGAAATAAATAAAGTAAAATTAGCACTTCGGGAATATTCGGAACGGCGTACTATCTTTCGTTTCGTTCCGTTCGGTTTCGTAGAATTCCTTTTACAAACGTCATGCAAACATCACGTCTGTGGTTACGTTTGCTTGGGTCCTAATCTATCGAAACGCTGAAATGTAAACTGTCGCAAGATCCATTATTTTGTTTTTTTTCTGATGTTGTTGAACTCGATCCCACACACAAATATTCCTCTAATTAAAAAAAAAAGTTGAAATAAATAAAATAAAATTAGACCTTCGGGAATATTCGGAACGGCCTACTATCTTTCGTTTCGTTCCGTTCGATTTCGTAGAATGTCTTTTACAAACGTCACGACAGAGGTACCGTTTGCTCAGCTCCTAATCTATAGAAACACTGAAATTTACAAGTGTCGCAAGCTCCATTATTTTGTTTTTTTTCTGATGTTGTTGAACTCGATCCCACACACAAATATTCCCCTAATTAAAAAAAAAAAGTTGAAATAAATAAAGTAACATTAGCACTTCGTGAATATTCAGAACGGCGTACTATCTTTCGTTTCGTTCCGTTCGGTTTCGTAGAATTCCTTTTACAAACGTCATGCAAACATCACGTCTGTGGTTACGTTTGCTTGGGTCCTAATCTATCGAAACGCTGAAATTTAAACTGTCGCAAGATCCATTATTTTGTTTTTTTTCTGATGTTGTTGAACTCGATCCCACACACAAATATTCCTCTAATTAAAAAAAAAGTTGAAATAAATAAAGTAAAATAAGCACTTCGTGAATATTCGGAACGGCGTACTATCTTTCGTTTCGTTCCGTCCGATTTCGTAGAATTCCTTTTACAAACGTCATGCAAACATCACGTCTGTGGTTACGTTTGCTTGGGTCCTAATCTATCGGAACGCTGAAATTTAAACTGTCGCAAGATCCATTATTTTGTTTTTTTTCTGATGTTGTTGAACTCGTTCCTACACACAAATATTCCTCTAATTAAAAAAAAAAGTTGAAATAAATAAAGTAAAATTAGCACTTCGGGAATATTCGGAACGGCGTACCATCTTTAGTTTAGTTCCGTTCGATTTTGTAGAATTCCTTTTACAAATGTCACGACAGAGGTACCGTTTGCTCAGCTCCTAATCTATAGAAACACTGAAATTTACAAGTGTCGCAAGCTCCATTATTTTGTTTTTTTTCTGATGTTGTTGAACTCGATCCCACACACAAATATTCCTCTAATTAAAAAAAAAAAGTTGAAATAAATAAAATAAAATTAGCACTTCGGGAATATTCGGAACGGCGTGCCATCTTTAGTTTAGTTCCGTTCGGTTTCGTAGAATTCCTTTTACAAACGTCATGCAAACATCACGTCTGTGGTTACGTTTGCTTGGGTCCTAATCTATCGAAACGCTGAAATTTAAACTGTCGCAAGATCCATTATTTTGTTTTTTTTCTGATGTTGTTGAACTCGTTCCTACACACAAATATTCCTCTAATTAAAAAAAAAAGTTGAAATAAATAAAATAAAATTAGCACTTCGGGAATATTCGGAACGGCGTAACATATTTAGTTTAGTTCCGTTCGATTTCGTAGAATTCTTTTTACAAACGTCACGACAGAGGTACCGTTTGCTCAGCTCCTAATCTATAGAAACACTGAAATTTACAAGTGTCGCAAGCTCCATTATTTTGTTTTTTTTCTGATGTTGTTGAACTCGATCCCACACACAAATATTCCTCTAATTAAAAAAAAAAAGTTGAAATAAATAAAGTAAAATTAGCACTTCGTGAATATTCAGAACGGCGTACTATCTTTCGTTTCGTTCCGTTCGGTTTCGTAGAATTCCTTTTACAAACGTCATGCAAACATCACGTCTGTGGTTACGTTTGCTTGGGTCCTAATCTATCGAAACGCTGAAATTTAAACTTTCGCAAGATCCATTATTTTGTTTTTTTTCTGATGTTGTTGAACTCGATCCCACACACAAATATTGCTCTAATTAAAAAAAAAGTTGAAATAAATAAAGTAAAATAAGCACTTCGTGAATATTCGGAACGGCCTACTATCTTTCGTTTCGTTCCGTCCGATTTCGTAGAATTCCTTTTACAAACGTCATGCAAACATCACGACTGTGGTTACGTTTGCTTGGGTCCTAATCTATCGAAACGCTGAAATTTAAACTGTCGCAAGATCCATTATTTTGTTTTTTTTCTGATGTTGTTGAACTCGTTCCTACACACAAATATTCCTCTAATTAAAAAAAAAAGTTGAAAAAAATAAAATAAAATTAGCACTTCGGGAATATTCGGAACGGCGTACCATCTTTAGTTTAGTTCCGTTCGATTTTGTAGAATTCCTTTTACAAACGTCACGACAGAGGTACCGTTTGCTCAGCTCCTAATCTATAGAAACACTGAAATTTACAAGTGTCGCAAGCTCCATTATTTTTTTTTTTTTCTGATGTTGTTGAACTCGATCCCACACACAAATATTCCTCTAATTAAAAACAAAAGTTGAAATAAATAAAGTAAAATGAGCACTTCGGGAATATTCGGAACGGCGTACCATCTTTCGTTTAGTTCCGTTCGATTTCGTAGAATTCCTTTTACAAACGTCACGACAGAGGTACCGTTTGCTCAGCTCCTAATCTATAGAAACACTGAAATTTAAAAGTGTCGCAAGCTCCATTATTTTGTTTTTTTTCTGATGTTGTTGAACTCGATCCCACACACAAATATTCCTCTAATTAAAAAAAAAAAGTTGAAATAAATAAAATAAAATCAGCACTACGGGAATATTCGGAACGGCGTGCCATCTTTAGTTTAGTTCCGTTCGGTTTCGTAGAATTCCTTTTACAAACGTCATGCAAACATCACGTCTGTGGTTACGTTTGCTTGGGTCCTAATCTATCGAAACGCTGAAATTGAAACTGTCGCAAGATCCATTATTTTGTTTTTTTTCTGATGTTGTTGAACTCGATCCCACACACAAATATTCCTCTAATTAAAAAAAAAAGTTGAAATAAATAAAGTAAAATTAGCATTTCGTGAATATTCGGAACGGCCTACTATCTTTCGTTTCGTTCCGTCCGATTTCGTAGAATTCCTTTTACAAACGTCATGCAAACATCACGACTGTGGTTACGTTTGCTTGGGTCCTAATCTATCGAAACGCTGAAATTTAAACTGTCGCAAGATCCATTATTTTGTTTTTTTTCTGATGTTGTTGAACTCGTTCCTACACACAAATATTCCTCTAATTAAAAAAAAAAGTTGAAATAAATAAAATAAAATTAGACCTTCGGGAATATTCGGAACGGCCTACTATCTTTCGTTTCGTTCCGTTCGATTTCGTAGAATTCCTTTTACAAACGTCACGTCTGTGGTACCGTTTGCTCAGCTCCTAATCTATAGAAACACTGAAATTTACAAGTGTCGCAAGCTCCATTATTTTGTTTTTTTTCTGATGTTGTTGAACTCGATCCCACACACAAATATTCCTCTAATTAAAAAAAAAAAGTTGAAATAAATAAAGTAAAATTAGCACTACGGGAATATTCGGAACGGCGTACTATCTTTCGTTTCGTTCCGTTCGGTTTCGTAGAATTCCTTTTACAAACGTCATGCAAACATCACGTCTGTGGTTACGTTTGCTTGGGTCCTAATCTATCGAAACGCTGAAATTTAAACTGTCGCAAGATCCATTATTTTGTTTTTTTTCTGATGTTGTTGAACTCGTTCCTACACACAAATATTCCTCTAATTAAAAAAAAGAGTTGAAATTAATAAAAGAAAATTAGCACTTCGTGAATATTCGGAACGGCGTACCATCTTTAGTTTAGTTCCGTTCGATTTTGTAGAATTCCTTTTACAAACGTCACGACAGAGGTACCGTTTGCTCAGCTCCTAATCTATAGAAACACTGAAATTTACAAGTGTCGCAAGCTCCATTATTTTGTTTTTTTTCTAATGTTGTTGAACTCGATCCCACACACAAATATTCCTCTAATTAAAAAAAAAAGTTGAAATAAATAAAATAAAATTAGACCTTCGGGAATATTCGGAACGGCGTACCATCTTTCGTTTAGTTCCGTTCGATTTCGTAGAATTCCTTTTACAAACGTCACGACAGAGGTACCGTTTGCTCAGCTCCTAATCTATAGAAACACTGAAATTTACAAGTGTCGCAAGCTCCATTATTTTGTTTTTTTTCTGATGTTGTTGAACTCGATCCCACACACAAATATTCCTCTAATTAAAAAAAAAAGTTGAAATAAATAAAGTAAAATTAGCACTTCGTGAATATTCGGAACGGCCTACTATCTTTCGTTTCGTTCCGTCCGATTTCGTAGAATTCCTTTTACAAACGTCATGCAAACATCACGACTGTGGTTACGTTTGCTTGGGTCCTAATCTATCGAAACGCTGAAATTTAAACTGTCGCAAGATCCATTATTTTGTTTTTTTTCTGATGTTGTTGAACTCGTTCCTACACACAAATATTCTTCTAATTAAAAAAAAAAGTGGAAATTAATAAAAGAAAATTAGCACTTCGGGAATATTCGGAACGGCGTACTATCTTTCGTTTCGTTCCGTTCGATTTCGTAGAATTCCTTTTACAAACGTCATACAAACATCACGACTGTGGTTACGTTTGCTTGGGTCCTAATCTATCGAAACGCTGAAATTTAAACTGTCGCAAGATCCATTATTTTGTTTTTTTTCTGATGTTGGTGAACTCGATCCCACACACAAATATTCCTCTAATTAAAAAAAAAAGTTGAAATAAATAAAATAAAATTAGACCTTCGGGAATATTCGGAACGGCCTACTATCTTTCGTTTCGTTCCGTTCGATTTCGTAGAATTCCTTTTACAAACGTCACGACAGAGGTACCGTTTGCTCAGCTCCTAATCTATAGAAACACTGAAATTTACAAGTGTCGCAAGCTCCATTATTTTGTTTTTTTTCTGATGTTGTTGAACTCGATCCCACACACAAATATTCCTCTAATTAAAAAAAAAAAGTTGAAATAAATAAAGTAAAATTAGCACTTCGGGAATATTCGGAACGGCGTACTATCTTTCGTTTCGTTCCGTTCAATTTCGTAGAATTCCTTTTACAAACGTCATGCAAACATCACGTCTGTGGTTACGTTTGCTTGGGTCCTAATCTATCGAAACGCTGAAATTTAAACTGTCGCAAGATCCATTATTTTGTTTTTTTTCTGATGTTGTTGAACTCGATCCCACACACAAATATTCCTCTAATTAAAAAAAACAGTTGAAATAAATAAAGTAAAATTAGCACTTCGTGAATATTCGGAACGGCCTACTATCTTTCGTTTCGTTCCGTCCGATTTCGTAGAATTTCTTTTTACAAACGTCATGCAAACATCACGACTGTGGTTACGTTTGCTTGGGTCCTAATCTATCGAAACGCTGAAATTTAAACTGTCGCAAGATCCATTATTTTGTTTTTTTTCTGATGTTGTTGAACTCGATCCCACACACAAATATTCCTCTAATTAAAAAAAAAAGTGGAAATTTATAAAAGAAAATTAGCACTTCGGGAATATTCGGAACGGCGTACTATCTTTCGTTTCGTTCCGTTCGATTTCGTAGAATTCCTTTTACAAACGTCATGCAAAAATCACGACTGTTGTTACGTTTGCTTGGGTCCTAATCTATCGAAACGCTGAAATTTAAACTGTCGCAAGATCCATTATTTTGTTTTTTTTTGTGATGTTGTTGAACTCGTTCCTACACACAAATATTCCTCTAATTAAAAAAAAAAGTTGAAATTAATAAAAGAAAATTAGCACTTCGGGAATATTCGGAACGGCGTACCATCTTTAGTTTAGTTCCGTTCGATTTTGTAGAATTCCTTTTACAAACGTCACGACAGAGGTACCGTTTGCTCAGCTCCTAATCTATAGAAACACTGAAATTTACAAGTGTCGCAAGCTCCATTATTTTGTTTTTTTTCTAATGTTGTTGAACTCGATCCCACACACAAATATTCCTCTAATTAAAAAAAAAAGTTGAAATAAATAAAATAAAATTAGACCTTCGGGAATATTCGGAACGGCGTACCATCTTTCGTTTAGTTCCGTTCGATTTCGTAGAATTCCTTTTACAAACGACACGACAGAGGTACCGTTTGCTCAGCTCCTAATCTATAGAAACACTGAAATTTACAAGTGTCGCAAGCTCCATTATTTTGTTTTTTTTCTGATGTTGTTTAACTCGATTCCACACACAAATATTCCTCTAATTAAAAAAAAAAAGTTGAAATAAATAAAGTAAAATTAGCACTTCGGGAATATTCGAAACGGCGTACTATCTTTCGTTTCGTTCCGTTCGGTTTCGTAGAATTCCTTTTACAAACGTCATGCAAACATCACGTCTGTGGTTACGTTTGCTTGGGTCCTAATCTATCGAAACGCTGAAATTGAAACTGTCGCAAGATCCATTATTTTGTTTTTTTTCTGATGTTGTTGAACTCGATCCCACACACAAATATTCCTCTAATTAAAAACAAAAAGTTGAAATAAATAAAGTAAAATTAGCACTTCGGGAATATTCGGAACGGCGTACTATCTTTCGTTTCGTTCCGTTCGATTTCGTAGAATTCCTTTTAAAAACGTCATGCAAACGTCACGACTGTGGTTACGTGTGCTTGGGTCCTAATCTATCGAAACGCTGAAATTTAAACTGTCGCAAGATCTATTATTTTGTTTTTTTTCTGATGTTGTTGAACTCGATCCCACACACAAATATTCCTCTAATTCAAAAAAAAAAGTGGAAATTAATAAAAGAAAATTAGCACTTCGGGAATATTCGGAACGGCGTACTATCTTTCGTTTCGTTCCGTTCGATTTCGTAGAATTCCTTTTACAAACGTCATGCGAACATCACGACTGTGGTTACGTTTGCTTGGTTCCTAATCTATCGAAACGCTGAAATTTAAACTGTCGCAAGATCCATTATTTTGTTTTTTTTCTGATGTTGTTGAACTCGATCCCACACACAAATATTCCTCTAATTAAAAAAAAAAGTTGAAAAAAAAAAAAAAAAATTAGCACTTCGGGAATATTCGGAACGGCGTACCATCTTTCGTTTAGTTCCGTTCGAGTTCGTAGTATTCTTTTTACAAACGTCACGACAGAGGTACCGTTTGCTCAGCTCCTAATCTATAGAAACACTGAAATTTACAAGTGTCGCAAGCTCCATTATTTTGTTTTTTTTCTGATGTTGTTGAACTCGATCCCACACACAAATATTCCTCTAATTAAAAAAAAAAGTTGAAATAAATAAAGTAAAATTAGCACTTCGGGAATATACGGAACGGCCTACTATCTTTCGTTTCGTTCCGTTCGATTTCGTAGAATTCCTTTTACAAACGTCATGCGCACATCACGACTGTTGTTACGTTTGCTTGGGTCCTAATCTATCGAAACGCATAAATTTAAACTGTCGCAAGATCCATTATTTTGTTTTTTTTCTGATGTTGTTGAACTCGATCCCACACACAAATATTCATCTAATTAAAAAAAAAAGTTGAAATAAATAAAGTAAAATTAGCACTTCGGGAATATTCGGAACGGCCTACTATCTTTCGTTTCGTTCCGTTCGATTTCGTAGAATTCCTTTTACAAACGTCATGCGCACATCACGACTGTGGTTACTGTTGCATGAGGGACTGAATAAGAGTTTCACCGTCTGCAGTTACGCCCCTTTTACCGGGGCACTCGTGTTCTGCTTGATGTAAATAAAGGACGCCATTTTATAGAACCTGATATCTGTCGTTATGTTTTTATTCAATCCATTGACATCTTTTAAAATGACACATGGTGGCAGCAGGTGGGATGAAGATATGTCTAAGTAAGATGTACAAAAGGATAAGAAACAGATAAGTAACTTTACAATTCTTGTTTCAAATTGTAAATTCGTACGTACGTCACGTGGAGAAAAGAAAAAAAAAATGTCGGAAGACACAAACAGACCAGTGGCTGGTATAAGACCACCAGCGCCCTTATGTATGGAAGATAATTTATCGGCGAACTGGAAGTTGTTTAAACTGAAATGGCATAACTACGCCATTATTACGTGTTTGACGAAACATTCATTGCAATATCAGACGGCACTTTTGCTTCACACGTTGGGAGATGACGCATTGAAAGTTTACTACGGATTTCAATTTCTAACACCTGAAGATGAAAGAACACCCACCGAAATTATTCAGGCATTTGATAAATACGCTATAGGGGAAACGAATGAAACCTACGAGCGTTACGTATTTCATTCTAGAAAGCAAGGAGGATCAGAGACTGTGGAATCCTTTATCACGGCACTTCGGACGTTAGTAAAAACGTGCAATTTTTGTGACAATTGCGTTTCATCAGTACTCAGAGATCAGGTAGTGCTGGGAATACACAACCCCCAGACACAAGCTGAATTATTGAAAATAAGACAGTTAGACTTACAAAAATGTATTGACATTTGTAAGCTATCTGAAAATGCCACGGTCCAGTCCAGAATCCTAAGGCCTGAAGGAGTGAATAAGGTTGATTTTAAACCCAGGAGAAAGACATCGGCACAAACTGACAGAGATTGCCGGGCGTGTGCACTGCGGCACGGACCAAGAAAAGAGTTATGTCTTGCATTTGGCAAGACCTGTTATCAATGTAATGGGAAAAACCACTTTGCCGTGAAATGCAAAGTACCAAGGAAAAAGAAGGTGCAGGCTGTCAAACCCAATATGAGGACCAGGAAAACGACAGTAGTAGTTGTTCAGACTATGGACAGGTAGACAGCATAACGATTAGGGAAAAAGTGAATGCTGTGAGTCAAGAGGTGATAAAGGCAGAAATGAGGGTCAAGGGAAAACCAATTGCTTTTCAGCTCGATAGTGGAGCGTCCGTGAATATATTGAATGTGAAACACGTGATTGGAAAAACACTGGAACATTCAAATAAGACCCTTGTCATGTGGAATGGAGCAGAAGTGAAGCCGTTGGGAGAATGTCGAGTTAAAATGATAAACCCCAAAACTGGACAAAAATATGCGGTTAAGTTTGTCATTGTGAAAGAGGATTTCCATCCCTTACTGGGAGCAAATGCAATCCAGAAAATGGAACTCGTCACAATCAATAACAACAAATTCAAAATGGTCGCCAAAGTTTCCCAGATGAATGAATCCAGCAGCCAGTACTCGGACAGAATTATCAATGACTTCAGAGATGTGTTCAGGGAAGAATTGGGTCAATTACCAGGAGAGGTACATTTGCAGGTGGATCCAGGAGTAACACCAAATGTTGCAGCAACACGGAGAATACCAGTGGCACTTAAAGACAGGCTAAAAGTCGAGTTGGAAAAACTGGTTAAGAAGAATGTTATTGAACCAGTGAGCGACCCAACACCATGGGTAAGTGCGTTAGCACTGGTAACTAAGAAAAATGGAAACCTGCGGATATGTATAGACCCAAGACCACTGAATAAAGCTCTAAAAAGGGAACATTTTCAGTTACCTACACTGGACGATTTACTGCCAGAACTGGCTGACAGCAAGGTATTTTCTACCCTGGATCTACGAGATGGATTCTGGCATGTAAAATTAGACGAAGCCAGCAGTCGCTTAACAACATTTGCTACACCATATGGTAGGTTCCGGTGGAAGGTTTTACCGTTCGGTATTTCTCCAGCTCCAGAGATATTTCAAAAGACCCTTTTTAACAATGTGTCCGATTTGGAGGGGGTGGTTAACAAAGCGGATGATCTTCTGGTGATTGGGAAGGGTAAAACGATGAAAGAAGCAACAATTGATCATGACCGAAAACTCGGGAAACTGTTGCAGAGATGTCGTGATCGCGGGATGCGATTGAATGCTGAAAAATTGAACCTACGACAAACGTCTATATCTTTCCTGGGACACGTAATAACCAGTGATGGTTTACTTCCTGATCCTGGGAAAGTAAGAGCCATAAAAGAGATGCCGTGTCCAACAGATGTGAAAGGAGTGCAACGATTGGTTGGATTCGTGAATTACCTGGCAAAATTTCTACCACACATATCTGATGTGATGGCCCCAATTCGAAATTTGGTGAAGGCAGATGTGCCATGGACATGGTCCCAAATTCATGAAGAGGCTTTTGGAAAAATTAAAGAGGTAGTCAGTGAGGCACCAGTATTGAGGTACTATGACCCCAACAAATCTTTGGTCATCCAATGCGATGCAAGTGAGAAGGGCATGGGGGCTGCGCTACTACAAGAAGGTCAACCCCTAGCCTATATCAGCCGTGCACTGACCGACACAGAAACTCGGTATGCACAGATTGAAAAGGAACTACTAGCAGTAGTCTACGCATGTGAACGGTTTCATCAATATACGTTTGGTCGACACATAACAGTACTAACCGATCATAAGCCACTGGAAGCGATTATGAAAAAAGAATTGGTGAAATGCCCGAAACGACTTCAAAACATGCTGATGCGACTACAGGCTTACGATGCTACAGTTCTGTACCATCCAGGTAAGAAAATGTTCCTTGCAGACACGCTATCAAGAGCATACATCTATGGATTGGGCAGTGAAGATATGGACGATGAAGATGATGTCAAGGAAGCAGAATATATTCCTATAACAGAGAGAAGGCTGCTTGAACTGCGCTCAGCCACGAAGGAAGACAGAAGCTTGCAGCAGTTGCAGCAAGTAATTCTGGAAGGATGGCCAGAAGAAAAAATACATCTTGACCCAGAGGTGAGACCATATTTTAATATGCGGAATGAAATGACGGTGCAAGATGGCTTAATTTTCAGAGGAAACCGGGTAGTGGTTCCACTGACACAGCGAGCGGTGTTGAAAGAAAAACTGCATTCCACACACCTGGGAGTAGAAGGATGTTGCAGAAGAGCAAGAGAATGTTTGTATTGGCCAAATATGAACAGTGACATAAAAGACTATGTTTCAAAGTGCCCCATATGTAGAAAATATGAAGTGGCCAACCCGGCAGAACCATTAATGGTCCATGAAGTTCCTGACAGACCCTGGGCGAAAGTGGGAGTAGATCTCTTTAAGTTTGCAGATAGAGACTACCTGTGCACAGTTGATTACATGAGCAACTTCTGGGAAATCGATCATCTTCTCAATACACAAGCAAAGACAGTGATAACCAAACTTAAACACCATTTTGCACGTCATGGAATACCAGATCAGGTCGTAACTGATAATGGGCCTCAGTTTAGTAGCCAGGAATTTTCTGCCTTCGCAAAAAAGTGGTGTTTTACACATACACCTGTCAGTCCATACAATAGCAAAGCAAATGGCAAAGTGGAATCTGCGATAAAGATGGCAAAGAACCTTTTCCGGAAAGCGATGGACGATAAGGCTGATCCATACCTAGCAATGTTGGATCACAGGAATACGCCAGCCAAAGGTCTCTTATCACCAGCTCAGAAGCTGATGTCAAGGAGAACAAAAACACTTCTCCCAACCAGGGAGGATTTACTCAAGCCAGCATTGCCCAAAAATCTGAGAAAATCAGTGAAGCAAGATTGCAGGAGGCAAGAACGTTCTTTCAACCACAAAGTAAAACCACTTAAACCATTGTATCCTGGAGATGTAGTACGGATGAAACCACACATAAATGGTCAAAAAGAGTGGAGGAAAGCTGTTGTATGGGGGAGACTGGATGAGCGATCATACCATGTAAAAGTGGGTGGGGACTTATATCGACGGAATCGGGTAGATTTGAAGAAAACTGCAGAGACACCCCCACTCACATCAGTAATACAACAGCCATATGAAGTGCAGAGCGAGTTACCCAAGAATACAGGGCAGAGTACAGAAGAGATATGTAACTCAGAACCACCTCAATATGAAGGTGAAATAAGAGAAAACCTCAACCCGACCCCATTCCCAACAAAACCAAGTCCGGAAAGGTTGCGGACAACACGGTCGGGAAGGATAATAAGAGATCCTATGAGATTCAAGGATTTCACAACATAAGTGAAAGGGAAGAATAATCCCTGTTAGATAGGAGGGTAGTCAGCCCAATGAATGCCTAGATCACTGTGTTTTGTAGACTCTGTTTTTAATTCTTATCAGACTTTTTGTTTTGTTTTTTTTTTGTTTGTCTTTATCTTCTGTTTTTATTTATTGAGAAAAGGGAAGATGTTGCATGAGGGACTGAATAAGAGTTTCACCGTCTGGAGTTACGCCCCTTTTACCGGGGCACTCGTGTTCTGCCTGATGTAAATAAAGGACGCCATTTTATAGAACCTGATATCTGTCGTTATGTTTTTATTCAATCCATTGACATCTTTTAAAATCGTTTGCTTGGGTCCTAATCTATCGAAACGCTGAAATTTAAACTGTCGCAAGATCCATTATTTTGTTTTTTTTCTGATGTTGTTGAACTCGATCCCACACACAAATATTCCTCTAATTAAAAAAAAAAGTTGAAATAAATAAAGTAAAATTACCACTTCGGGAATATTTGGAACGGCCTACTATCTTTCGTTTCGTTCCGTTCGATTTCGTAGAATTCCTTTTACAAACATCACGACAGAGGTACCGTTTGCTCAGCTCCTAATCTATAGAAACACTGCAATTTACAAGTGTCGCAAGCTCCATTATTTTGTTTTTTTTCTGATGTTGTTGAACTCGATCCCACACACAAATATTCCTCTAATTAAAAAAAAAGTTGAAATAAATAAAGTAAAATTAGCACTTCGGGAATATTCGGAACGGCCTACTATCTTTCGTTTCGTTCCGTTCGATTTCGTAGAATTCCTTTTACAAACGTCATGCAAACATCACGACTGTGGTTACGTTTGCTTGGGTCCTAATCTCTAGAAACGCTGAAATTTACAACTGTCGGAACCTCCCTTATTTTTTTTTTTTTCTGATGTTGTTTAACTCGATCCCACACACAAATATTCCTCTAATTAAAAAAAAAGTTGAAGCAAATAAAGTAAAGTTAGCACTTCGGGAATATTCGGAACGGCGTACCATCTTTCGTTTAGTTCTGTTCGATTTCGTAGAATTTCATTTTACAAACGTCACGACAGAGGTAACGTTTGCTCGGCTCCTAATCTATAGAAACACTGAAATTTACAAGTGTCGGAACGTCCATTATTTTTTTTTTCTGATGTTGTTGAACTCGATCCCACATACAAATATTCCCCTAATTAAAAAAAAAAGTTGAACTAAATAAAGTAAAATGAGCACTTCGGGAATATTCGGAACGGCGTACTATCTTTCGTTTCGTTCCGTTCGATTTCGTAGAATTCCTTTTACAAACGTCATGCAAACATCACGACTGTGGTTACGTTTGCTTGGGTCCTAATCTCTAGAAACGCTGAAATTTACAACTGTCGGAACCTCCCTTATTTTGTCTTTTTTCTGATGTTGTTTAACTCGATCCCACACACAAATATTCCTCTAATTAAAAAAACAGTTGAAGCAAATAAAGTAAAATTAGCACTTCGGGAATATTCGGAACGGCGTACCATCTTTCGTTTAGTTCTGTTCGATTTCGTAGAATTTCATTTTACAAACGTCACGACAGAGGTAACGTTTGCTTGGCTCCTAATCTATTGAAACAGTGAAATTTACAAGTGTCGCAAGCTCCATTATTTTGTTTTTTTTCTGATGTTGTTCAACTCGATCCCACACACAAATATTCCTCTAATTAAAAAAAAAAGTTGAAATAAATAAAAAAAAAAAAATAAATAAATAAAAAAAAATTAGCACTTCGGGAATATTCGGAACGGCGTACCATCTTTCGTTTAGTTCCGTTCGAGTTCGTATTATTCTTTTTACAAACGTCACGACAGAGGTACCGTTTGCTCAGTTCCTAATCTATAGAAACACTGAAATTTACAAGTGTCGCAAGCTCGATTATTTTGTTTTTTTTCTGATGTTGTTGAACTCGATCCCACACACAAATATTCCTCTAATTAAAAAAAAAAGTTGAAATAAATAAAGTAAAATGAGCACTTCGGGAATATTCGGAACGGCGTACTATCTTTCGTTTCGTTCCGTTCGATTTCGTAGAATTCCTTTTACAAACGTCATGCAAATATCACGACTGTGGTTACGGTTGCTTGGGTCCTAATCTATCGAAACGCTGAAATTTAAACTGTCGCAAGATCCATTATTTGGTTTTTGTTTCTGATGTTGTTCAACTCGATCCCACACACAAATATTCCTCTAATTAAAAAAAAAAGTTGAAATAAATAAAGTAAAATTAGCAGTTCGGGAATATTCGGAACGGCGTACTATCTTTCGTTTAGTTCTGTTCGATTTCGTAGAATTTCATTTTACAAACGTCACGACAGAGGTAACGTTCGCTTGGCTCCTAATCTATTGAAACAGTGAAATTTACAAGTGTCGCAAGCTCCATTGTTTTTTTTTTTTCTGATGTTGTTGAACTCGATCCCACACACAAATATTCCTCTAATTAAAAAAAAAAGTGGAAATTAATAAAAGAAAATTAGCACTTCGGGAATATTCGGAACGGCGTACTATCTTTCGTTTCGTTCCGTTCGATTTCGTAGAATTCCTTTTACAAACGTCATGCAAACATCACGACTGTGGTTACGTTTGCTTGGGTCCTAATCTATCGAAATGCTGAAATTTAAACTGTCGCAAGCTCCATTATTTTGTTTTTTTTCTGATGTTGTTGAACTCGATCCCACACACAAATATTCCTCTAATTAAAAAAAAAAGTGGAAATTAATAAAAGAAAATTAGCACTTCGGGAATATTCGGAACGGCGTACTATCTTTCGTTTCGTTCCGTTCGATTTCGTAGAATTCCTTTTACAAACGTTACGACAGAGGTACCGTTTGCTCAGCTCCTAATCTATAGAAACACTGAAATTTACAAGTGTCGCAAGCTCCATTATTTTGTTTTTTTTCTGATGTTGGTGAACTCGATCCCACACACAAATATTCCTCTAATTAAAAAAAAAAGTTGAAATAAATAAAATAAAATTAGCACTTCGGGAATATTCGGAACGGCGTACCATCTTTCGTTTAGTTCCGTTCGATTTCGTAGAATTCCTTTTACAAACGTCACGACAGAGGTACCGTTTGATCAGCTCCTAATCTATAGAAACACTGAAATTTAAACTGTCGCAAGATCCATTATTTTGTTTTTTTTCTGATGTTGTTGAACTCGATCCCACACACAAATATTCCTCTAATTAAAAAAAAAAGTGGAAATTAATAAAAGAAAATTAGCACTTCGGGAATATTCGGAACGGCGTACTATCTTTCGTTTCGTTCCGTTCGATTTCGTAGAATTCCTTTTACAAACGTTACGACAGAGGTACCGTTTGCTCAGCTCCTAATCTATAGAAACACTGAAATTTACAAGTGTCGCAAGCTCCATTATTTTGTTTTTTTTCTGATGTTGGTGAACTCGATCCCACACACAAATATTCCTCTAATTAAAAAAAAAAGTTGAAATAAATAAAATAAAATTAGCACTTCGGGAATATTCGGAACGGCGTATATCTTTCGTTTCGTTCCGTTCGATTTCGTAGAATTCCTTTTTCAAACGTCATGCAAACATCACGACTGTGGTTACGTTTGCTTGGGTCCTAATCTATCGAAATGCTGAAATTTAAACTGTCGCAAGCTCCATTATTTTGTTTTTTTTCTGATGTTGTTGAACTCGATCCCACACACAAATATTCCTCTAATTAAAAAAAAAAGTGGAAATTAATAAAAGAAAATTAGCACTTCGGGAATATTCGGAACGGCGTACTATCTTTCGTTTCGTTCCGTTCGATTTCGTAGAATTCCTTTTACAAACGTTACGACAGAGGTACCGTTTGCTCAGCTCCTAATCTATAGAAACACTGAAATTTACAAGTGTCGCAAGCTCCATTATTTTGGTTTTTTTCTGATGTTGTTAGAACTCGATCCCACACACAAATATTCCTCTAATTAAAAAAAAAAGTTGAAATAAATAAAATAAAATTAGCACTTCGGGAATATTCGGAACGGCGTACCATCTTTCGTTTAGTTCCGTTCGATTTCGTAGAATTCCTTTTACAAACGTCACGACAGAGGTACGGTTTGCTCAGCTCCTAATCTATAGAAACACTGAAATTTAAACTGTCGCAAGATCCATTATTTTGTTTTTTTTCTGATGTTGTTGAACTCGATCCCACAAACAAATATTCCTCTAATTAAAAAAAAAAGTGGAAATTAATAAAAGAAAATTAGCACTTCGGAAATATTCGGAACGGCGTACTATCTTTCGTTTCGTTCCGTTCGATTTCGTAGAATTCCTTTTACAAACGTCACGACAGAGGTACCGTTTGCTAAGCTCCTAATCTATAGAAACACTGAAATTTAAACTGTCGCAAGATCCATTATTTTGTTTTTTTTCTGATGTTGTTGAACTCGATCCCACACACAAATATTCCTCTAATTAAAAAAAAAAGTGGAAATTAATAAAAGAAAATTAGCACTTCGGGAATATTCGGAACGGCCTACTATCTTTCGTTTCGTTCCGTTCGATTTCGTAGAATTTCTTTTTACAAACGTCATGCAAACATCACGACTGTGGTTACGTTTGCTTGGGTCCTAATCTATCGAAACGCTGAAATTTAAACTGTCGCAAGCTCCATTATTTTGTTTTTTTTCTGATTTTGTTGAACTCGATCCCACACACAAATATTCCTCTAATTAAAAAAAAAAAGTGGAAATCAATAAAAGAAAATTAGCACTTCGGGAATATTCGGAACGGCGTATATCTTTCGTTTCGTTCCGTTCGATTTCGTAGAATTCCTTCTTCAAACGTCATGCAAACATCACGACTGTGGTTACGTTTGCTTGGGTCCTAATCTATCGAAATGCTGAAATTTAAACTGTCGCAAGCTCCATTATTTTGTTTTTTTTCTGATGTTGTTGAACTCGATCCCACACACAAATATTCCTCTAATTAAAAAAAAAAGTGGAAATTAATAAAAGAAAATTAGCACTTCGGGAATATTCGGAACGGCGTACTATCTTTCGTTTCGTTCCGTTCGATTTCGTAGAATTCCTTTTACAAACGTTACGACAGAGGTACCGTTTGCTCAGCTCCTAATCTATAGAAACACTGAAATTTACAAGTGTCGCAAGCTCCATTATTTTGTTTTTTTTCTGATGTTGGTGAACTCGATCTCACACACAAATATTCCTCTAATTAAAAAAAAAAGTTGAAATAAATAAAATAAAATTAGCACTTCGGGAATATTCGGAACGGCGTACCATCTTTCGTTTAGTTCCGTTCGATTTCGTAGAATTCCTTTTACAAACGTCACGACAGAGGTACCGTTTGATCAGCTCCTAATCTATAGAAACACTGAAATTTAAACTGTCGCAAGATCCATTATTTTGTTTTTTTTCTGATGTTGTTGAACTCGATCCCACACACAAATATTCCTCTAATTAAAAAAAAAAGTGGAAATTAATAAAAGAAAATTAGCACTTCGGGAATATTCGGAACGGCGTACTATCTTTCGTTTCGTTCCGTTCGATTTCGTAGAATTCCTTTTACAAACGTCATGCAAACATCACGACTGTGGTTACGTTTGCTTGGGTCCTAATCTATCGAAATGCTGAAATTTAAACTGTCGCAAGCTCCATTATTTTGTTTTTTTTCTGATGTTGTTGAACTCGATCCCACACACAAATATTCCTCTAATTAAAAAAAAAAGTGGAAATTAATAAAAGAAAATTAGCACTTCGGGAATATTCGGAACGGCGTACTATCTTTCGTTTCGTTCCGTTCGATTTCGTAGAATTCCTTTTACAAACGTTACGACAGAGGTACCGTTTGCTCAGCTCCTAATCTATAGAAACACTGAAATTTACAAGTGTCGCAAGCTCCATTATTTTGTTTTTTTTCTGATGTTGGTGAACTCGATCCCACACACAAATATTCCTCTAATTAAAAAAAAAAGTTGAAATAAATAAAATAAAATTAGCACTTCGGGAATATTCGGAACGGCGTACCATCTTTCGTTTAGTTCCGTTCGATTTCGTAGAATTCCTTTTACAAACGTCACGACAGAGGTACCGTTTGATCAGCTCCTAATCTATAGAAACACTGAAATTTAAACTGTCGCAAGATCCATTATTTTGTTTTTTTTCTGATGTTGTTGAACTCGATCCCACACACAAATATTCCTCTAATTAAAAAAAAAAGTGGAAATTAATAAAAGAAAATTAGCACTTCGGGAATATTCGGAACGGCGTACTATCTTTCGTTTCGTTCCGTTCGATTTCGTAGAATTCCTTTTACAAACGTTACGACAGAGGTACCGTTTGCTCAGCTCCTAATCTATAGAAACACTGAAATTTACAAGTGTCGCAAGCTCCATTATTTTGTTTTTTTTCTGATGTTGGTGAACTCGATCCCACACACAAATATTCCTCTAATTAAAAAAAAAAGTTGAAATAAATAAAATAAAATTAGCACTTCGGGAATATTCGGAACGGCGTACCATCTTTCGTTTAGTTCCGTTCGATTTCGTAGAATTCCTTTTACAAACGTCACGACAGAGGTACCGTTTGATCAGCTCCTAATCTATAGAAACACTGAAATTTAAACTGTCGCAAGATCCATTATTTTGTTTTTTTTCTGATGTTGGTGAACTCGATCCCACACACAAATATTCCTCTAATTAAAAAAAAAAGTTGAAATAAATAAAATAAAATTAGCACTTCGGGAATATTCGGAACGGCGTACCATCTTTCGTTTCGTTCCGTTCGATTTCGTAGAATTCCTTTTACAAACGTCATGCAAACATCACGACTGTGGTTACGTTTGCTTGGGTCCTAATCTATCGAAATGCTGAAATTTAAACTGTCGCAAGCTCCATTATTTTGTTTTTTTTCTGATGTTGTTGAACTCGATCCCACACACAAATATTCCTCTAATTAAAAAAAAAAGTGGAAATTAATAAAAGAAAATTAGCACTTCGGGAATATTCGGAACGGCGTACTATCTTTCGTTTCGTTCCGTTCGATTTCGTAGAATTCCTTTTACAAACGTTACGACAGAGGTACCGTTTGCTCAGCTCCTAATCTATAGAAACACTGAAATTTACAAGTGTCGCAAGCTCCATTATTTTGTTTTTTTTCTGATGTTGGTGAACTCGATCCCACACACAAATATTCCTCTAATTAAAAAAAAAAGTTGAAATAAATAAAATAAAATTAGCACTTCGGGAATATTCGGAACGGCGTACCATCTTTCGTTTAGTTCCGTTCGATTTCGTAGAATTCCTTTTACAAACGTCACGACAGAGGTACCGTTTGATCAGCTCCTAATCTATAGAAACACTGAAATTTAAACTGTCGCAAGATCCATTATTTTGTTTTTTTTCTGATGTTGTTGAACTCGATCCCACACACAAATATTCCTCTAATTAAAAAAAAAAGTGGAAATTAATAAAAGAAAATTAGCACTTCGGGAATATTCGGAACGGCGTACTATCTTTCGTTTCGTTCCGTTCGATTTCGTAGAATTCCTTTTACAAACGTTACGACAGAGGTACCGTTTGCTCAGCTCCTAATCTATAGAAACACTGAAATTTACAAGTGTCGCAAGCTCCATTATTTTGTTTTTTTTCTGATGTTGGTGAACTCGATCCCACACACAAATATTCCTCTAATTAAAAAAAAAAGTTGAAATAAATAAAATAAAATTAGCACTTCGGGAATATTCGGAACGGCGTACCATCTTTCGTTTAGTTCCGTTCGATTTCGTAGAATTCCTTTTACAAACGTCACGACAGAGGTACCGTTTGATCAGCTCCTAATCTATAGAAACACTGAAATTTAAACTGTCGCAAGATCCATTATTTTGTTTTTTTTCTGATGTTGGTGAACTCGATCCCACACACAAATATTCCTCTAATTAAAAAAAAAAGTTGAAATAAATAAAAAAAAAAAAATAAATAAATAAAAAAAAATTAGCACTTCGGGAATATTCGGAACGGCGTACCATCTTTCGTTTAGTTCCGTTCGAGTTCGTATTATTCTTTTTACAAACGTCACGACAGAGGTACCGTTTGCTCAGTTCCTAATCTATAGAAACACTGAAATTTACAAGTGTCGCAAGCTCGATTATTTTGTTTTTTTTCTGATGTTGTTGAACTCGATCCCACACACAAATATTCCTCTAATTAAAAAAAAAAGTTGAAATAAATAAAGTAAAATGAGCACTTCGGGAATATTCGGAACGGCGTACTATCTTTCGTTTCGTTCCGTTCGATTTCGTAGAATTCCTTTTACAAACGTCATGCAAATATCACGACTGTGGTTACGGTTGCTTGGGTCCTAATCTATCGAAACGCTGAAATTTAAACTGTCGCAAGATCCATTATTTGGTTTTTGTTTCTGATGTTGTTCAACTCGATCCCACACACAAATATTCCTCTAATTAAAAAAAAAAGTTGAAATAAATAAAGTAAAATTAGCAGTTCGGGAATATTCGGAACGGCGTACTATCTTTCGTTTAGTTCTGTTCGATTTCGTAGAATTTCATTTTACAAACGTCACGACAGAGGTAACGTTCGCTTGGCTCCTAATCTATTGAAACAGTGAAATTTACAAGTGTCGCAAGCTCCATTGTTTTTTTTTTTTCTGATGTTGTTGAACTCGATCCCACACACAAATATTCCTCTAATTAAAAAAAAAAGTTGAAATAAATAAAGTAAAATTAGCACTTCGGGAATATTCGGAACGGCGTACTATCTTTCGTTTAGTTCCGTTCGATTTCGTAGAATTCCTTTTACAAACCTCATGCAAACGTCACGACCCAGGTTACGTTTGCTTCGGTCCTAATCTCTAGAAACGCTGAAATTTACAACTGTCGGAACCATCTTTATTTTTTTTTTCTGATGTTGTTTAACTCGATCCCACACACAAATATTCCTCTAATTAAAAAAAAAGTTGAAGCAAATAAAGTTAAATTAGCACTTCGGTAATATTCGGAACGGCGTACTATCTTTCGTTTAGTTCCGTTCGATTTCGTAGAATTCCTTTTACAAACGTCATGCAAATATCACGACTGTGGTTACGGTTGCTTGGGTCCTAATCTATCGAAACGCTGAAATTTAAACTGTCGCAAGATCCATTATTTGTTTTTTTTTCTGATGTGGTTGAACTCGATCCCACACACAAATATTCCTCTAATTAAAAAAAAAAGTTGAAATAAATAAAATAAAAGTAGCACTTCGGGAATATTCGGAACGGCGTACCATCTTTCGTTTAGTTCCGTTCGATTTCGTAGAATTCCTTTTACAAACCTCATGCAAACGTCACGACCCAGGTTACGTTTGCTTGGGTCCTAATCTCTAGAAACGCTGAAATTTACAACTGTCGGAACCATCCTTATTTTTTTTTTTCTGATGTTGTTTAACTCGATCCCACACACAAATATTCCTCTAATTGAGAAAAAAGTTGAAGCAAATAAAGTAAAGTTAGCACTTCGGGAATATTCGGAACGGCGTACCATCTTTCGTTTAGTTCTGTTCGATTTCGTAGAATTTCATTTTACAAACGTCACGACAAAGGTAACGTTTGCTCGGCTCCTAATCTATAGAAACACTGAAATTTACAAGTGTCGGAACGTCCATTATTTTTTTTTTCTGATGTTGTTGAACTCGATCCCACATACAAATATTCCCCTAATTAAAAAAAAAAGTTGAAATAAATAAAGTAAAATGAGCACTTCGGGAATATTCGGAACGGCGTACTATCTTTCGTTTAGTTCCGTTCGATTTCGTAGAATTCCTTTTACAAACCTCATGCAAACGTCACGACCCAGGTTACGTTTGCTTGGGTCCTAATCTCTAGAAACGCTGAAATTTACAACTGTCGGAACCTTCCTTATTTTTTTTTTTCTGATGTTGTTTCACTCGATCCCACACACAAATATTCCTCTAATTAAAAAAAAAGTTGAAGCAAATAAAGTAAAATTAGCACTTCGGGAATATTCGGAACGGCGCACAATCTTTCGTTTAGTTCTGTTCGATTTCGTAGAATTTCATTTTACAAACGTCACGACAGAGGTAACGTTTGCTTGGCTCCTAATCTATTGAAACAGTTAAATTTACAAGTGTCGCAAGCTCCATTATTTTGTTTTTTTTTCTGATGTGGTTGAACTCGATCCCACACACAAATATTCCTCTAATTAAAAAAAAAAGTTGAAATAAATAAAGTAAAATTAGCACTTCGGGAATATTCAGAACGGCGTACCATCTTTCGTTTAGTTCCGTTCGATTTCGTAGAATTCCTTTTACAAACCTCATGCAAACGTCACGACCCAGGTTACGTTTGCTTCGGTCCTAATCTCTAGAAACGCTGAAATTTACAACTGTCGGAACCATCCTTATTTTTTTTTTCTGATGTTGTTTAACTCGATCCCACACACAAATATTCCTCTAATTAAAAAAAAAGTTTAAGCAAATAAAGTTAAATTAGCACTTCGGGAATATTCGGAACGGCGTACAATCTTTCGTTTAGTTCTGTTCGATTTCGTAGAATTTAATTTTACAAACGTCACGACAGAGGTAACGTTTGCTTGGCTCCTAATCTA
This sequence comes from Sepiola atlantica, assembly GCA_963556195.1. Classification (NCBI taxonomy): domain Eukaryota; kingdom Metazoa; phylum Mollusca; class Cephalopoda; order Sepiida; family Sepiolidae; genus Sepiola; species Sepiola atlantica. Next base: position 19,700,121 of record OY744550.1, on the reverse strand, counting down.
TTGAAACAGTGAAATTTACAAGTGTCGCAAGCTCCATTATTTTGTTTTTTTTCTGATGTGGTTGAACTCGATCCCACACTCAAATATTCCTCTAATTAAAAAAAAAAGTTGAAATAAATAAAGTAAAATTAGCACTTCGGGAATATTCGGAACGGCGTACTATCTTTCGTTTCGTTCCGTTCGATTTCGTAGAATTCCTTTTACAAACGTCATGCAAATATCACGACTGTGGTTACGGTTGCTTGGGTCCTAATCTATCGAAACGCTGTAATTTAAACTGTCGCAAGATCCATTATTTGGTTTTTGTTTCTGATGTTGTTGAACTCGATCCCACACACAAATATTCCTCTAATTAAAAAAAAAAGTTGAAATAAATAAAATAAAAGTAGCACTTCGGGAATATTCGGAACGGCGTACCATCTTTCGTTTAGTTCCGTTCGATTTCGTAGAATTCCTTTTACAAACCTCATGCAAACGTCACGACCCAGGTTACGTTTGCTTGGGTCCTAATCTCTAGAAACGCTGAAATTTACAACTGTCGGAACCTCCCTTATTTTGTTTTTTTTCTGATGTTGTTTAACTCGATTCCACACACAAATATTCCTCTAATTAAAAAAAAAGTTGAAGCAAATAAAGTAAAATGAGCACTTCGGGAATATTCGGAACGGCGTACCATCTTTCGTTTAGTTCTGTTCGATTTCGTAGAATTTCATTTTACAAACGTCACGACAGAGGTAACGTTTGCTCGGCTCCTAATCTATAGAAACACTGAAATTTACAAGTGTCGCAAGCTCCATTATTTTTTTTTTTTCTGATGTTGTTGAACTCGTCCCTCATACAAATATTCCCCTAATTAAAAAAAAAGTTGAAATAAATAAAGTAAAATGAGCACTTCGGGAATATTCGGAAGGGCGTACTATCTTTCGTTTCGTTCCGTTCGATTTCGTAGAATTCCTTTTACAAACGTCATGCAAACATCACGACTGTGGTTACGTATTCTTGGGTCCTAATCTATAGAAACACTGAAATTTATAAGTGTCGGAACCTCCATTATTTTTTTTTCTGATGTTGTTGAACTCGATCCAACATACAAATATTCCTCTAATTAAAAAAAAAAGTTGAAATAAATACAGTAAAATGAGCACTTCGGGAATATTCGGAACGGCGTACTATCTTTCGTTTCGTTCCGTTCGATTTCGTAGAATTCCTTTTACAAACGTCATGCAAACATCACGACTGTGGTTACGTTTGCTTGGGTCCTAATCTATCGAAACACTAGAAATTTAAACTGTCGCAAGATCCATTGTTTTGTTTTTTTTCTGATGTTGTTGAACTCGATCCCACACACAAATATTCCTCTAATTAAAAAAAAAAGTTGAAATAAATCAAATAAAATTAGCACTTCGAGAATATTCGGAACGGCGTACCATCTTTCGTTTAGTTCCGTTCGATTTCGTAGTATTCTTTTTACTAACGTCACGACAGAGGTAACGTTTGCTCATCTCCTAATCTATAGAAACACTGAAATTTACAAGTGTCGCAAGCTCCATTATTTTGTTTTTTTTCTGATGTTGTTGAACTCGATCCCACACACAAATATTCCTCTAATTAAAAAAAAAATTTAAATAAATAAAGTAAAATGAGCACTTCGGGAATATTCGGAAGGGCGTACTATCTTTCGTTTCGTACCGTTCGATTTCGTAGAATTCCTTTTACAAACGTCATGCAAACATCACGACTGTGGTTACGTATTCTTGGGTCCTAATCTATAGAAACACAGAAATTTACAAGTGTCGGAACCTCCATTATTTTTTTTTCTGATGTTGTTGAACTCGATCCCACATACAAATATTCCCCTAATTAAAAAAAAAAGTTGAAATAAATAAAGTAAAATGAGCACTTCGGGAATATTCGGAATGGCGTACTATCTTTCGTTTCGTTCCGTTCGATTTCGTAGAATTCCTTTTACAAACGTCATGCAAACATCACGACTGTGGTTACGTTTGCTTGGGTCCTAATCTATCGAAACGCTGAAATTTAAACTGTCGCAAGATCCATTATTTTGTTTTTTTTCTGATGTTGTTGAACTCGATCCCACACACAAATATTCCTCTAATTAAAAAAAAAAGTAGAAATAAATAAAATAAAAGTTGCACTTCGGGAATATTCGGAACGGCGTACCATCTTTCGTTTAGTTCCGTTCGATTTCGTAGAATTCCTTTTACAAACCTCATGCAAACGTCACGACCCAGGTTACGTTTGCTTGGGTCCTAATCTCTAGAAACGCTGAAATTTACAAGTGTCGGAACCTCCCTAATTTTGTTTTTTTTCTGATGTTGTTTAACTCGATTCCACACACAAATATTCCTCTAATTACAAAAAAAAATTGAAATGAATAAAAAAAAATTAGCACTTCGGGAATATTCGGAACGGCGGACCATCTTTCGTTTAGTTCCGTTCGATTTCGTAGTATTCTTTTTACAAACGTCACGACAGAGGTAACGTTTGCTTGGCTCCTAATCTATAGAAACAGTGAAATTTACAAGTGTCGCAAGCTCCATTATTTTGTTTTTTTTCTGATGTTGTTGAACTCGATCCCACACACAAATATTCCTCTAATTAAAAAAAAAAGTTGAAATAAATAAAATAAAATTAGACCTTCGGGAATATTCGGAACGGCGTACCATCTTTCGTTTAGTTCCGTTCGATTTCGTAGAATTCCTTTTACAAACGTCACGACAGAGTACCGTTTGCTCAGCTCCTAATCTATAGAAACACTGAAATTTACAAGTGTCGCAAGCTCCATTATTTTGTTTTTTTTCTGATGTTGTTGAACTCGATTCCACACACAAATATTCCTCTAATTAAAAAAAAAAAGTTGAAATTAATAAAAGAAAATTAGCACTTCGGGAATATTCGGAAGGGCGTACTATCTTTCGTTTCGTTCCGTTCGATTTCGTAGAATTCCTTTTACAAACGTCATGCAAACATCACGACTGTGGTTACGTATTCTTGGGTCCTAAACTATAGAAACACTGAAATTTACAAGTGTCGGAACCTCCATTATTTTTTTTTCTGATGTTGTTGAACTCGATCCCACATACAAATATTCCCCTAATTAAAAAAAAAAGTTGAAATAAATAAAGTAAAATGAGCACTTCGGGAATATTCGGAACGGCGTACTATCTTTCGTTTCGTTCCGTTCGATTTCGTAGAATTCCTTTTACAAACGTCATGCAAACATCACGACTGTGGTTACGTTTGCTTGGGTCCTAATCTATCGAAACGCTGAAATGTAAACTGTCGCAAGATCCATTATTTTGTTTTTTTTCTGATGTTGTTGAACTCGATCCCACACACAAATATTCCTCTAATTAAAAATAAATATAGAAATAAATAAAATAAAAGTAGCACTTCGGGAATATTCGGAACGGCGTATCATCTTTCGTTTAGTTCCGTTGGATTTCGTAGAATTCCTTTTACAAACGTCATGCAAACGTCACGACCCAGGTTACGTTTGCTTGGGTCCTAATCTCTAGAAACGCTGAAATTTACAACTGTCGGAACCTCCCTTATTTTGTTTTTTTTCTGATGTTGTTTAACCTGATCCCACACACAAATATTCCTCTAATTAAAAAAAAAGTTGAAGCAAATAAAGTAAAATGAGCACTTCGGGCATATTCGGAACGGCGTTCCATCTTTCGTTTAGTTCTGTTCGATTTCGTAGAATTTTGATTTTACAAACGTCACGACAGAGGTAACGTTTGCTTGGCTCCTAATCTATTGAAACAGTGAAATTTACAAGTGTCGCAAGCTCCATTATTTTGTTTTTTTTCTGATGTTGTTGAACTCGATCCCACACATAAATATTCCTCTAATTAAAAAAAAAAGTTGAAATAAATAAAGTAAAATTAGCACTTCGGGAATATTCAGAACGGCGTACCATCTTTCGTTTAGTTCCGTTCGATTTCGTAGAATTCCTTTTACAAACCTCATGCAAACGTCACGACCCAGGTTACGTTTGCTTGGGTCCTAATCTATCGAAACGCTGAAATTTAAACTGTCGCAAGATCCATTATTTGGTTTTTGGTTCTGATGTTGTTGAACTCGATCCCACACACAAATATTCCTCTAATTAAAAAAAAAAGTTGAAATAAATAAAATAAAAGTAGCACTTCGGGAATATTCGGAACGGCGTACCATCTTTCGTTTAGTTCCGTTCGATTTCGTAGAATTCCTTTTACAAACCTCATGCAAACGTCACGACCCAGGTTACGTTTGCTTGGGTCCTAATCTCTAGAAACGCTGAAATTTACAACTGTCGGAACCTCCCTTATTTTGTTTTTTTTCTGATGTTGTTTAACTCGATTCCACACACAAATATTCCTCTAATTAAAAAAAAAGTTGAAGCAAATAAAGTAAAATGAGCACTTCGGGAATATTCGGAACGGCGTACCATCTTTCGTTTAGTTCTGTTCGATTTCGTAGAATTTCATTTTACAAACGTCACGACAGAGGTAACGTTTGCTCGGCTCCTAATCTATAGAAACACTGAAATTTACAAGTGTCGCAAGCTCCATTATTTTTTTTTTTTCTGATGTTGTTGAACTCGATCCCTCATACAAATATTCCCCTAATTAAAAAAAAAGTTGAAATAAATAAAGTAAAATGAGCACTTCGGGAATATTCGGAAGGGCGTACTATCTTTCGTTTCGTTCCGTTCGATTTCGTAGAATTCCTTTTACAAACGTCATGCAAACATCACGACTGTGGTTACGTATTCTTGGGTCCTAATCTATAGAAACACTGAAATTTATAAGTGTCGGAACCTCCATTATTTTTTTTTCTGATGTTGTTGAACTCGATCCCACATACAAATATTCCTCTAATTAAAAAAAAAAGTTGAAATAAATAAAGTAAAATGAGCACTTCGGGAATATTCGGAACGGCGTACTATCTTTCGTTTCGTTCCGTTCGATTTCGTAGAATTCCTTTTACAAACGTCATGCAAACATCACGACTGTGGTTACGTTTGCTTGGGTCCTAATCTATCGAAACACTAGAAATTTAAACTGTCGCAAGATCCATTGTTTTTTTTTTTTTCTGATGTTGTTGAACTCGATCCCACACACAAATATTCCTCTAATTAAAAAAAAAAGTTGAAATAAATAAAATAAAATTAGCACTTCGGGAATATTCGGAACGGCGTACCATCTTTCGTTTAGTTCCGTTCGATTTCGTAGAATTCCTTTTACAAACCTCATGCAAACGTCACGACCCAGGTTACGTTTGCTTGGGTCCTAATCTCTAGAAACGCTGAAATTTACAACTGTCGGAACCTCCCTTATTTTGTTTTTTTCTGATGTTGTTGAACTCGATCCCACACACAAACATTCCTCTAATTAAAAAAAAAATTGAAATAAATAAAAAAAAATTAGCACTTCGGGAATATTCGGAACGACGTACCATCTTTCGTTTAGTTCCGTTCGATTTCGAAGTATTCTTTTTACAAACGTCACGACAGAGGTAACGTTTGCTCATCTCCTAATCTATAGAAACACTGAAATTTACAAGTGTCGCAAGCTCCATTATTTTGTTTTTTTTCTGATGTTGTTGAACTCGATCCCACACACAAATATTCCTCTAATTAAAAAAAAAATTTAAATAAATAAAGTAAAATGAGCACTTCGGGAATATTCGGAAGGGCGTACTATCTTTCGTTTCGTACCGTTCGATTTCGTAGAATTCCTTTTACAAACGTCATGCAAACATCACGACTGTGGTTACGTATTCTTGGGTCCTAATCTATAGAAACACAGAAATTTACAAGTGTCGGAACCTCCATTATTTTTTTTTCTGATGTTGTTGAACTCGATCCCACATACAAATATTCCCCTAATTAAAAAAAAAAGTTGAAATAAATAAAGTAAAATGAGCACTTCGGGAATATTCGGAATGGCGTACTATCTTTCGTTTCGTTCCGTTCGATTTCGTAGAATTCCTTTTACAAACGTCATGCAAACATCACGACTGTGGTTACGTTTGCTTGGGTCCTAATCTATCGAAACGCTGAAATTTAAACTGTCGCAAGATCCATTATTTTGTTTTTTTTCTGATGTTGTTGAACTCGATCCCACACACAAATATTCCTCTAATTAAAAAAAAAAGTAGAAATAAATAAAATAAAAGTAGCACTTCGGGAATATTCGGAACGGCGTACCATCTTTCGTTTAGTTCCGTTCCATTTCGTAGAATTCCTTTTACAAACCTCATGCAAACGTCACGACCCAGGTTACGTTTGCTTGGGTCCTAATCTCTAGAAACGCTGAAATTTACAAGTGTCGGAACCTCCCTAATTTTGTTTTTTTTCTGATGTTGTTTAACTCGATTCCACACACAAATATTCCTCTAATTAAAAAAAAAAATTGAAATGAATAAAAAAAAATTAGCACTTCGGGAATATTCGGAACGGCGGACCATCTTTCGTTTAGTTCCGTTCGATTTCGTAGTATTCTTTTTACAAACGTCACGACAGAGGTAACGTTTGCTTGGCTCCTAATCTATAGAAACACTGAAATTTACAAGTGTCGCAAGCTCCATTATTTTGTTTTTTTTCTGATGTTGTTGAACTCGATCCCACACATAAATATTCCTCTAATTAAAAAAAAAAGTTGAAATAAATAAAGTAACATTAGCACTTCGGGAATATTCGGAACGACCTACTATCTTTCGTTTCGTTCCGTTCGATTTCGTAGAATTCCTTTTACAAACGTCATGCAAACGTCACGACAGAGGTAACGTTTGCTTGGCTCCTAATCTATTGAAACAGTGAAATTTACAAGTGTCGCAAGCTCCATTATTTTGTTTTTTTTTTTGATGTTGCTGAACTCGATCCTACACACAAACATTACTCTAATTAAAAAAAAAATTGAAATAAATAAAAAAAAATTAGCACTTCGGGAATATTCGGAACGGCGTACCATCTTTCGTTTCGTTCCGTTCGATTTCGTAGAATTCCTTTTACAAACGTCACGACAGAGGTAACGTTTGCTCGGCTCCTAATCTATAGAAACACTGAAATTTACAAGTGTCGCAAGCTCCATTATTTTTTTTTTTTTCTGATGTTGTTGAACTCGATCTCACACACAAATATTCCTCTAATTAAAAAAAAAAAGTTGAAATAAATAAAGTAAAATTAGCACTTCGGGAATATTCGGAACGGCGTACTATCTTTCGTTTCGTTCCGTTCGATTTCGTAGAATTCCTTTTACAAACGTCACGACAGAGGTAACGTTTGCTCGGCTCCTAATCTATAGAAACACTGAAATTTACAAGTGTCGCAAGCTCCATTATTTTGTTTTTTTTCTGATGTTGTTGAACTTGATCCCACATACTTATATTCCCCTAATTAAAAAAAAAGTTGAAATAAATAGGGTAAAATGAGCACTTCTGGAATATTCGGAACGGCGTACTATCTTTCGTTTCGTTCCGTTCGATTTCGTAGAATTCCTCTTACAAACCTCATGCAAACGTCACGACCAAGGTTACGTTTGCTTGGGTCCTAATCTCTAGAGTCGCTGAAATTTACAACTGTGGCAACCTCCATTATTATTTTTTTTTCTGATGTTGTTTAACTCGATCCCACACACAAATATTCCTCTAATTAAAAAAAAAGTTGCAGCAAACAAAGTAAAATTAGCACTTCGGGAATATTCGGAACGGCGTACCATCTTTCGTTTAGTTCTGTTCGATTTCGTAGAATTTCATTTTACAAACGTCACGACAGAGGTAACGTTTGCTTGGCTCCTAATTTATGTAAACAGTGAAATTTACAAGTGTCGCAAGCTCCAATGTTTTGTTTTTTTTCTGATGTTGTTGAACTCGATCCCACACACAAATATTCCTCTAATTAAAATAAAAAGTTGAAATAAATAAAAAAAAAATTAGCACTTCGGGAATATTCGGAACGGCGTACCATCTTTCGTTTAGTTCCGTTCGATTTCGTAGTATTCTTTTTACAAACGTCACGACAGAGGTAACGTTTGCTCAGCTCCTAATCTATAGAAACACTGAAATTTACAAGTGTCGCAAGCTCCATTATTTTGTTTTTTTTCTGATGTTGTTGAACTCGATCCCACACACAAATATTCCTCTAATTAAAAAAAAAAGTTGAAATAAATAAAGTAAAATTAGCACTTCGGGAATATTCGGAACGGCCTACTATCTTTCGTTTCGTTCCGTTCGATTTCGTAGAATTCCTTTTACAAACGTTCTGCAAACGTCACGACAGAGGTAACGTTTGCTTGGCTCCTAATCTATTGAACCAGTGAAATTTACAAGTGTCGCAAGCTCCATTATTTTTTTTTTTTCTGATGTTGTTGAACTCGATCCCACACACAAACATTCCTCTAATTAAAAAAAAAATTGAAATAAATAAAAAAAAATTAGCACTTGTGGAATATTCGGAACGGCGTACCATCTTTCGTTTCGTTCCGTTCGAGTTCGTAGTATTCTTTTTACAAACGTCACGACAGAGGTAACGTTTGCTCATCTCCTAATCTATAGAAACACTGAAATTTACAAGTGTCGCAAGCTCCATTATTTTGTTTTTTTTCTGATGTTGTTGAACTCGATCCCACACACAAATATTCCTCTAATTAAAAAAAAAAGTTGAAATAAACAAAAGTAAAATTAGCACTTCGGGAATATTCGGAACGGCGTACTATCTTTCGTTTCGTTCCGTTCGATTTCGTAGAATTCCTTTTACAAACGTCACGACAGAGGTAACGTTTGCTCGGCTCCTAATCTATAGAAACACTGAAATTTACAAGTGTCGCAAGCTCCATTATTTTTTTTTTTTTTCTGATGTTGTTGAACTCGATCTCACACACAAATATTCCTCTAATTAAGAAAAAAAAGTTGAAATAAAGAAAGTAAAATTAGCACTTCGGGAATATTCGGAACGGCCTACTATCTTTCGTTTCGTTCCGTTCTGATTTCGTAGAATTCCTTTTACAAACGTCACGACAGAGGTAACGTTTGCTCGGCTCCTAATCTATAGAAACACTGAAATTTACAAGTGTCGCAAGCTCCATTATTTTGTTTTTTTTCTGATGTTGTTGAACTCGATCTCACACACAAATATTCCTCTAATTAAAAAAAAAAAGTTGGAATAAATAAAGTTTAATTAGCACTTCGGGAATATTCGGAACGGCGTACTATCTTTCGTTTCGTTCCGTTCGATTTCGTAGAATTCCTTTTACAAACGTCACGACAGAGGTAACGTTTGCTCGGCTCCTAATCTATAGAAACACTGAAATTTACAAGTGTCGCAAGCTCCATTATTTTGTTTTTTTTCTGATGTTGTTGAACTTGATCCCACATACAAATATTCCCCTAATTAAAAAAAAAGTTGAAATAAATAGGGTAAAATGAGCACTTCTGGAATATTCGGAACGGCGTACTATCTTTCGTTTCGTTCCGTTCGATTTCGTAGAATTCCTCTTACAAACCTCATGCAAACGTCACGACCCAGGTTACGTTTGCTTGGGTCCTAATCTCTAGAAACGCTGAAATTTACAACTGTGGCAACCTCCATTATTTTTTTTTTTTTCTGATGTTGTTTAACTCGATCCCACACACAAATATTCCTCTAATTAAAAAAAAAGTTGCAGCAAACAAAGTAAAATTAGCACTTCGGGAATATTCGGAACGGCGTACCATCTTTCGTTTAGTTCTGTTCGATTTCGTAGAATTTCATTTTACAAACGTCACGACAGAGGTAACGTTTGCTTGGCTCCTAATCTATGTAAACAGTGAAATTTACAAGTGTCGCAAGCTCCATTATTTTGTTTTTTTTCTGATGTTGTTGAACTCGATCCCACACACAAATATTCCTCTAATTAAAAAAAAAAGTTGAAATAAATAAAAAAAAAATTAGCACTTCGGGAATATTCGGAACGGCGTACCATCTTTCGTTTAGTTCTGTTCGATTTCGTAGTATTCTTTTTACAAACGTCACGACAGAGGTAACGTTTGCTCAGCTCCTAATCTATAGAAACACTGAAATTTACAAGTGTCGCAAGCTCCATTATTTTGTTTTTTTTCTGATGTTGTTGAACTCGATCCCACACACAAATATTCCTCTAATTAAAAAAAAAAGTTGAAATAAATAAAGTAAAATTAGCACTTCGGGAATATTCGGAACGGCCTACTATCTTTCGTTTCGTTCCGTTCGATTTCGTAGAATTCCTTTTACAAACGTCATGCAAACGTCACGACAGAGGTAACGTTTGCTTGGCTCCTAATCTATTGAACCAGTGAAATTTACAAGTGTCGCAAGCTCCATTATTTTTTTTTTTTCTGATGTTGTTGAACTCGATCCCACACACAAACATTCCTCTAATTAAAAAAAAAATTGAAATAAATAAAAAAAAATTAGCACTTGTGGAATATTCGGAACGGCGTACCATCTTTCGTTTCGTTCCGTTCGAGTTCGTAGTATTCTTTTTACAAACGTCACGACAGAGGTAACGTTTGCTCATCTCCTAATCTATAGAAACACTGAAATTTACAAGTGTCGCAACCTCCATTATTTTGTTTTTTTTCTGATGTTGTTGAACTCGATCCCACACACAAATATTCCTCTAATTAAAAAAAAAAGTTGAAATAAATAAAGTAAAATTAGCACTTCGGGAATATTCGGAACGGCGTACTATCTTTCGTTTCGTTCCGTTCGATTTCGTAGAATTCCTTTTACAAACGTCACGACAGAGGTAACGTTTGCTCGGCTCCTAATCTATAGAAACACTGAAATTTACAAGTGTCGCAAGCTCCATTATTTTTTTTTTTTTTCTGATGTTGTTGAACTCGATCTCACACACAAATATTCCTCTAATTAAAAAAAAAAAGTTGAAATAAATAAAAAAAAATTAGCACTTCGGGAATATTCGGAACGGCCTACTATCTTTCCTTTCGTTCCGTTCGATTTCGTAGAATTCCTTTTACAAACGTCACGACAGAGGTAACGTTTGCTCGGCTCCTAATCTATAGAAACACTGAAATTTACAAGTGTCGCAAGCTCCATTATTTTGTTTTTTTTCTGATGTTGTTGAACTCGATCTCACACACAAATATTCCTCTAATTAAAAAAAAAAAGTTGGAATAAATAAAGTTTAATTAGCACATCGGGAATATTCGGAACGGCGTACTATCTTTCGTTTCGTTCCGTTCGATTTCGTAGAATTCCTTTTACAAACGTCACGACAGAGGTAACGTTTGCTCGGCTCCTAATCTATAGAAAACCTGAAATTTACAAGTGTCGCAAGCTCCATTATTTTGTTTTTTTTCTGATGTTGTTGAACTCGATCTCACACACAAATATTCCTCTAATTAAAAAAAAAAAGTTGAAATAAATAAAGTAAAATTAGCACTTCGGGAATATTCGAAACGGCGTACTATCTTTCGTTGCGTTCCGTTCGATTTCGTAGAATTCCTTTTACAAACGTCACGACAGAGGTCACGTTTGCTCGGCTCCTTATCTATAGAAACACTGAAATTTACATGTGTCGCAAGCTCAATTATTTTGGGTTTTTTTCTGATGTTGTTGAATTCGATCCCACATACAAATATTCCCCTAATTAAAAAAAAAAGTTGAAATAAATAAAGTAAAATGAGCACTTCGGAATATTCGGAACGGCGTACTATCTTTCGTTTCGTTCCGTTCGATTTCGTAGAATTCCTTTTACAAACCTCATGCAAACGTCACGACCCAGGTTACGTTTGCTTGGGTCCTAATCTCTAGAAACGCTGAAATTTATAACTGTGGCAACCTCCCTTATTGTTTTTTTTTTCTGATGTTGTTTAACTCGATCCCACACACAAATATTCCTCTAATTAAAAAAAAAGATGAAGCAAATAAAGTAAAATTAGCACTTAGGGAATATTCGGAACGGCGTACCATCTTTCGTTTAGTTCTGTTCGATTTCGTAGAATTTCATTTTACAAACGTTACGACAGAGGTAACGTTTTCTTGGCTCCTAATCTATTGAAACAGTGAAATTTACAAGCGTCGCAAGCTCCATTATTTTGTTTTTTTTCTGATGTTGTTGAACTCGATCCCACACACAAATATTCTTCTAATTAAAAAAAAAAGTTGAAATAAATAAAGTAAAATGAGCACTTCGGGAATATTCGGAACGGCGTACCATCTTTCGTTTAGTTCTGTTCGATTTCGTAGAATTTCATTTTACAAACGTCACGACAGAGGTAACGTTTGCTCGGCTCCTAATCTATAGAAACACTGAAATTTACAAGTGTCGCAAGCTCCATTATTTTTTTTTTTTTTCTGATGTTGTTGAACTCGATCTCACACACAAATATTCCTCTAATTAAAAAAAAAAAGTTGAAATAAATAAAAAAAAATTAGCACTTCGGGAATATTCGGAACGGCCTACTATCTTTCCTTTCGTTCCGTTCGATTTCGTAGAATTCCTTTTACAAACGTCACGACAGAGGTAACGTTTGCTCGGCTCCTAATCTATAGAAACACTGAAATTTACAAGTGTCGCAAGCTCCATTATTTTGTTTTTTTTCTGATGTTGTTGAACTCGATCTCACACACAAATATTCCTCTAATTAAAAAAAAAAAGTTGGAATAAATAAAGTTTAATTAGCACATCGGGAATATTCGGAACGGCGTACTATCTTTCGTTTCGTTCCGTTCGATTTCGTAGAATTCCTTTTACAAACGTCACGACAGAGGTAACGTTTGCTCGGCTCCTAATCTATAGAAACACTGAAATTTACAAGTGTCGCAAGCTCCATTATTTTGTTTTTTTTCTGATGTTGTTGAACTCGATCTCACACACAAATATTCCTCTAATTAAAAAAAAAAAGTTGAAATAAATAAAGTAAAATTAGCACTTCGGGAATATTCGAAACGGCGTACTATCTTTCGTTGCGTTCCGTTCGATTTCGTAGAATTCCTTTTACAAACGTCACGACAGAGGTCACGTTTGCTCGGCTCCTTATCTATAGAAACACTGAAATTTACATGTGTCGCAAGCTCAATTATTTTGGGTTTTTTTCTGATGTTGTTGAATTCGATCCCACATACAAATATTCCCCTAATTAAAAAAAAAAGTTGAAATAAATAAAGTAAAATGAGCACTTCGGAATATTCGGAACGGCGTACTATCTTTCGTTTCGTTCCGTTCGATTTCGTAGAATTCCTTTTACAAACCTCATGCAAACGTCACGACCCAGGTTACGTTTGCTTGGGTCCTAATCTCTAGAAACGCTGAAATTTATAACTGTGGCAACCTCCCTTATTGTTTTTTTTTTCTGATGTTGTTTAACTCGATCCCACACACAAATATTCCTCTAATTAAAAAAAAAGATGAAGCAAATAAAGTAAAATTAGCACTTAGGGAATATTCGGAACGGCGTACCATCTTTCGTTTAGTTCTGTTCGATTTCGTAGAATTTCATTTTACAAACGTTACGACAGAGGTAACGTTTTCTTGGCTCCTAATCTATTGAAATAGTGAAATTTACAAGCGTCGCAAGCTCCATTATTTTGTTTTTTTTCTGATGTTGTTGAACTCGATCCCACACACAAATATTCTTCTAATTAAAAAAAAAAGTTGAAATAAATAAAGTAAAATGAGCACTTCGGGAATATTCGGAACGGCGTACCATCTTTCGTTTAGTTCTGTTCGATTTCGTAGAATTTCATTTTACAAACGTCACGACAGAGGTAACGTTTGCTCGGCTCCTAATCTATAGAAACACTGAAATTTACAAGTGTCGCAAGCTCCATTATTTTTTTTTTTTCTGATGTTGTTGAACTCGATCTCACACACAAATATTCCTCTAATTAAAAAAAAAAAAGTTGAAATAAATAAAGTAAAATGAGCACTTCGGGAATATTCGGAACGGCGTACTATCTTTCGTTTCGTTCCGTTCGATTTCGTAGAATTCCTTTTACAAACGTCATGCAAACGTCACGACTGTGGTAACGTTTGCTCGGCTCCTAATCTATAGAAACAGTGAAATTTTCAAGTGTCGGAACCTCCATTATTTTTTTTTTCTGATGTTGTCGAACTCGATCCCACATTCAAATATTCCCCTAAAAAAAAAAAGGTTGAAATAAATAAAGTAAAATGAGCACTTCGGGAATATTCGGAACGACGTACTATCTTTCGTTTAGTTCCGTTCGATTTCGTAGAATTCCTTTTACAAACCTCATGCAAACGTCACGACGGAGGTAACGTTTGCTTGGGTCCTAATCTATAGAAACGATGAAATTTACAACTGTCGGAACCTCTCTTATTTTGTTTTTTTTCTGATGTTGTTGAACTCGATCCCACACACGTTCGATTTCGTGGAAATCCTTTTACAAACGTCACGACGGAGGTTACGTTAGCTTGGGTCCTAATCTATAGAAACGCTGAAATTTACAAATTTTTCTGTAAGGTACGGATATGTCGCGATTTTTGATTTTTTGACATTTTTTTAAAGTTTTATCATGTGAGTATGATAGAAAATCAGTCGAAAATAGCTTTAAAGTACTTCATAGACTTTGAATTTCAAAACAATACTAAATATCTGGAGATTTCAAAATTGGCTTAAATTCCCGATTTCTGTAAGGTACGGATATGTCGCTATTTTCGATTTTTTGACATTTTTGTTTTTAAGGTTTTTTCATGTGAGTATGATAGAAAATCAGTCGAAAATAGGTTTAAAGTACTTCATTGACTTTGAATTTAAAAACAATACGAAATATCTGGAGATTTCAAAATTGGCTTAAATTCCCGATTTCTGTAAGATACGGATATGTCGCTATTTTCGACTTTTTGACATTTTTTTATTAACGTTTTTTCATGTCAGAATGATAGAAAATCAGTCGAAAATAGGTACGGATATGTCGCTATTTTCGATTTTTTGACATTTTTTTTAAAGGCTTTTCATGTGAGTATGATAGAAAATCAGTAAAAATTAGGTTTAAAGTAGTTTTTAGACCTTGAATTTCAAAACAATACCTTATATCTGGAGGTTTTAAAATTGGCTAAAATTTCCGATTTCTGTTAGTTACGGATATGTCGCTATTTTTGATTTTTTGACATTTTTTTTGTAACGTTTTTTCATGTCAGAATGATAGAAAATCAGCCGAAAATAGGTTTAAAGTAGTTTTAAGACCATGAATTTCAAAACAATACCAAATATCTGGAAATTTCAAAATTGGCTAAAATTTCCGATTGCTGTAAAGTACGGATATGTCGCTATTTTAGAATTTTGGACATTTTTTTTAAAAGGTTTTTTCATGTGAGTATAATTGAAAATAAGTTGAAAATAGTTTTAAAGTACTTTTTTGACCTTGAATTTAAAAACCATACTAAATTTCTGGAGATTACAAAATTGGCTAAAATTCTCGATTTCTGTAAAATACGGATATGTCGCTATTTTCAATTTTTTGACATTTTTTCTTTTAAGGTTTTTGTATGTGAGTACGATAGAAAATCAGTCGAAAATAGGTTTAAAGTACTTTTTAGACTTTGAATTTAAAAACAATACCAACTATTTAGAGATTTCAAAATTGGCTAACATTCCCGATTTCTGTAAGGTACGGATATGTCGTTATTATCGATTTTTTGACATTTCGTCTATTCTGGTTTTTTCAATGTGAGTATGATCGAAAATCAGTCGTTATTAGGTTTAAAGTACTTTTTTGACCTTGAATTTCAAAACAATACCAAATATCTGGAGATTTGAAAATTGTCTAAAATTCCCGATTTCTGTAACGAAGGGATATGTCGCTATTTTGGAATTTTGGACATTTTTTTAAAAAGTTTTTTCATGTGAGTATGATAGAAAATAAGTTGAAAATAGGTTTAAAGTACTTTTTAGACCTTGAATTTCAAAACAATACCAAATATCTGGAGATTACAAAATTGGCTAAAATTCCCGATTTCTGTACGGTACGGATATGGTCCTTTTTTCGATTTTTTGACATTTTTTCTTTTAAAGTTTTTTCATGTCAGTATGCTAGAAAATCAGTCGAAAATAGGTTTAAAGTACTTTTTAGACCTGAAATTTCAAAACAATACCAAATATCTCGAGATTTCAAAATTGGCTAAAATTCCAGATTTTTTTAAGGTACAGATATGTAGCGATTTTCGATTTTTTTACATTTTTTCTTTTAAGGTTTTTTCATGTCAGTATGATAGTAAATAAGTCGAAAATAGGTTTAAAATACTTTTTAGACTTCGAATTTCAAAGCAATACTAAATATCTAGAGATTTTTAAATTTTCTAAAATCCCCGATTTCTGTAAGGCACGGATATGTCGCTATTTTAGAATTTTTGACATTTTTTTCAAAGGTTTTTTGATGTGAGTATCATAGAAAATATGTTGAAAATAGTGTTAAAGTACTTTTTAGACCTTGAATTTCAAAACAATACCAAATATCTGGAGATTACAAAATCGGCTAACATTCCGATGTCTGTAAGGTACGGATATGTCGCTATTTTCGATTTTTTGACATTTTTTCTTTTAAGGTTTATCATGTCAGTATGAGAGAAAATCAGTCGAAAATAGGTTACAAGTACTTTTTAGACCTTGAATTTTTAAAACAATACGATACATCAGGAGATTTCAAAATTGGCCAAAATTCCCGATTTGTGTACTATACAGATATATCGCTATTTTCGATTTTTTGACATTTTTTCTTGTAAGGTTTTTTCATGTGAGTATGATAGAAAATCAGTCGAAAATAGGTTTAAAGTACTATTTAGACCTTGAATTTAAAAACAATACCAAATATTGAGATTTCTAACTTGGCTTACATTCCCGATTTCTGTAAGGTACTGATATGTCGCTAATTTCGATTTTTTGACATTTTGTCTTCTAAGGTTTTTTAATGTTTGTATGATAGAAAATCAGTCGAAAATAGGTTTTCAGTACTTTTTAGACCTTGACTTTCAAAACAATACCAAATATCTGGAGATTTCAAAATTGGCATAAACCTCCCGATTTCTATAAGGTACGGATATGTCGATATTTTCCAATTTTAGGCATTTTTTAAAGGTGTTTTCATGCAAGTATGATAGAAAATCATTCAAAAAAAGGTTTAAAGTACTTTTTAGACCTTGAATTTCCAAACAATACCAAATATCTGGAGATTTCAAAATTGGCTTAAAGTCCCGATTTCTGTAAGGTACGGATCTGTCGCTATTTTCGATCTTTTGACACTTTGTCTTTTAAGGTTTTTCATATGAGTATGATATAAAATCAGTCGAAAATAGGTTTAAAGTACTTTTTAGATCTTGAATTTCAAAACAATACCAAATATCTGGAGATTTCAAAATTGGCTAAAATTCCCGATTTCTGTATGATACGGATATGTCGCGATTTTCGATTTTTTGACATTTTTTCTTTGAAGGTTTTTCATATGAGTATGATAGAAAATCAGTCGAAAATAGGTTTGAAGTACTTTTTAGACCTTGAATTTAAAAGATATACAAAAAATCTGTAGATTTCAAAATTGGCGAAAATTCCCGATTTCTATAAAGTACGGATATGTCGCGATTTTCGAATTTTGGACATTTTTTCTTTTAAGATTTTTTCATGTCAGTATGATAGAAAATCAGTCGAAAATAGGTTCAAAGTACTTTTTAGACCTTGAGCTTCAAAACAATTGAAAATATCGGGGGATTAAAAAATTGGCTTAAATTCCTGATATCTGTAAGGTACGGATAAGGAGGGATTTTCGATTTTTTGACATTTTTTGTTTTAAGGGTTTTCATGTGAGTATGATAGAAAATCAGTCGAAAATAGCTTTAAAGTACTTTTTAGACCTTGAATTTCAAAACAATACCAAATATCTGCGGATTTCAAAATCGGCTAAAATTCCTAATTTCTGTAAGGTACGGATATGTCGCTATTTTCAGTTTTTTGGAATTTTTTCTTTTAAGGGTTTTTCATGTGAGTATGATAGAAAATCAGTCGACAATATGTTTAAAGTACTTTTTAGACCTTGAATTTCAAAACAATACCAAATATCTGCATATTTCAAAATTGGCTAAAACTCCTGATTTCTGTAAGTTACGGATATGTCGCTATTTTCTATTTTTTGACATTTTTTCTTTTATGGTGTTTTCATGTGAGTATGATAGAAAATCAGTCGAAAATAGGTTTAAAGTACTGTGTAGACCTTGAATTTAAAAACAATACCAAATATCTGGAGATTTGACAATTGGGTAAAATTCCAGATTTCTGTAAGGTACGGATATGTCGCTATTTTCTATTTTTTGACATTTTGTCTTTTAAGGTTTTTTCATATGAGTATGATAGAAAATCAGTCGAAAATAGGTTTAAAGTACTTTTTAGACCTTGAATTTCAAAACAATACAAATATCTGGAGATTTCAAAAATTCGCTAAAATTCCCGATTTCTGTAAGATACGGATATGTCGCGATTTTCGATTTTTTTACATTTTTTCTTTGAAGGTTTTTTCATGTTGGTATGATAGAAAATCAGTCGAAAATAGGTTTAAAGTACTTTTTAGACCTTGAATTTCAAAACAATACCAAATATCTGGAAATGTAAAAATTGGCTAAAATTCCCGATTTCTGTAAGGTACGGATATGTCACTATTTTTGATTTTTTGACATTTTTTGTCGCTATTTTCGAATTTTATACATTTTTTTCTTTTAAGATTTTTTCATGTCAGTATGATAGAAAATCGGTATAAAATATGTTTAAAGTACTTTTTAGACCTTGAACTTCAAAACAATACCAAATATCGGGGGATTACAAAATTGGCTAAATTTCCCGATATCTGTAAGGTACGGATAAGGAGGGATTTTTAATTTTTTGACATTTTTTGTTTTAAGGTTTTTCATGTGAGTATGATAGAAAATCAGTCGAAAATAGCTTTAAAGTACTTTTTAGACCTTGAATTTGAAAACAATACCAAATATCGGCAGATTTCAAAATCGGCTAAAATTCCTGATTTCTGTAAAATACGGATATGTCGCTATTTTCAGTTTTTTGGAATTTTTTCTTTTAAGGTTTTTTTTATGTGAGTATGAAAGAAAATCAGTCGAAAATATGTTTAAAGTATTTTTAGACCTTGAATTTAAAAACAATACCAAATATCTGCAGATTTCAAAATTGGCTAAAACTCCTGATTTCTGTAAGGTACGGATATGTCGCTATTTTCTATTTTTTGACATTTTGTCTATTATTGTTTTTTCATGTGAGTATGATAGAAAATCAGTCGAAAATAGGTTCAAAGTACTTTTTAGACCTTGAATTTGAAAACAATACCAAATATCTGGAGATTTCAAAATCGGCTAAAAATCCTGATTTCTGTAAGGTACGGATATGTCGTTATTTTCAGTTTTTTGGACTGTTTTCTTTTAAGGTTTTTTCATGTGAGTGATAGAAAATCAGTCGAAAATATGTTTAAAGTACTTTTTAGACCTTGAATTTCAAAACAATACCAAATATCGGGGGATTTCAAAATTGGCTAAAATTTCCGATATTTGTAAGGTATGGATAATGTCGCGATTTTCGATTTTTTGACATTTTGTCTTTTAAGGTTTATTCATGTGAGTATGATAGAAAATCAGTCGAAAATAGGTTTAAAGTACTTATTAGACCTTTAATTTGAAACAATACCAAAAATCTGGAGATTTCAAAATTGGCGAAAATTCTCGATTTCTATAATATACGGATATGTCGCGATTTTCGACTTTTAGACATTTTTTCTTTTAAGATTTTTTCATGTCAGTATGATAGAAAATCAGTCGAAAATAGGTTTAAAGTACTTTTTAGACCTTGGGCTTCAAAACAATACCAAATATCGGGGGATTACAAAATTGGCTAAAATTCCCAATATCTGTAAGGTACGGATAAGGCGGGATTTTTAATTTTTTGACATTTTTTGTTTTAAGGTTTTTCATGTGATTATGATAGAAAATCAGTCGAAAATAGCTTTAAAGTACTTTTTAGACCTTGAATTTGAAAACAATACCAAATATCTGCAGATTTCAAAATCGGCTAAAATTCCTGATTTCTGTAAGGTACGGATATGTCGCTATTTTCAGTTTTTTGGAATTTTTTCTTTTAAGGTATTTTCATGTGAGTCTGATAGAAAATCAGTCGAAAATATGTTTAAAGTATTTTTAGACCTTGAATTTCAAAACAATACAAAATATCTGGAAATTTCAAAATTGGCTAAAACTCCTGATTTCTGTAAGGTACGGATATGTCGCTATTTTCGATTTTTTGACATTTTTTCTTTTATGGTTTTTTCATGTGAGTATGATAGAAAATCAGTCGAAAATAGGTTTAAAGTACTGTTTAGACCTTGAATTTCAAAACAATACCAAATATCTGCAGATTTCAAAATTGGGTAAAATTCCCGATTTCTGTAAGGTACGGATATGTCGCTATTTTCTATTTTTTGACATTTTGTCTATTATGGTTTTTTCATGTGAGTATGATAGAAAATCAGTCGAAAATAGGTTTAAAGTACTTTTTAGACCTTGAATTTGAAAACAATACCAAATATCTGCAGATTTCAAAATCGGCTAAAATTCCTGATTTCTATAAGGTACTGATATGTCGCTATTTTCAGTTTTTTGGACTTTTTTCTTTTAAGGTTTTTTCATGTGAGTATGAGAGAAAATCAGTCGAAAATATGTTTAAAGCACTTTTAAGACCTTGAATTTCAAAACAATACCAAATATCTTGAGATTTCAAAATTGGCTAAAATTTCCGATATTTGTTAGGTACGGATAATGATGGATTTTCGATTGTTTTACATTTTTTCTTTTAAGGTTTTTTCATGTGAGTATGATAGAAAATCAGTCAAAAATAGGTTTAAAGTACTTTTTAGACCTTTAATTTGAAAACAATACCAAATATCTGCAGATTTACAATTTGGATAAAATTCCCGATTTCGGAAAGGTACGGATATGTCACTATTTTTGATTTTTTGACATTTTTTCTTTCAAAGGTTTTCATATCAGTATGATAGAAAATCAGTCGAAAATAGGTTTAAAGTACTTTTTAGACCTTGAATTTCAAAACAATACCAAATGTCTGGAGATTTCAACATTGGCTAAAATTCCCGATTTCTGTAAGTTACGGATATGTCGCTACTTTCGATTTATTGACATTTTTTTTTTAAGGTTTTTCATATGAGTATGATAGAAAATAAGTCGAAAATAGGTTTAAAGTTCTTTTTAGGCTTTGAATTTAAAACCATACCAAACATCTGGAGATTTCAAAATTGGCTAAAATTCCCGATTTCTGTAAGATTCGGATATGTCGCTATTTTCGATTTTTTGACATTTTTTCTTTAAAGGTTTATTCATGTGAGTATGATAGAAAATCAGGCGAAGATAAGTTTAAAGTACTTTTTAGACCTTGAATATAAAACAATACAAAAAATCTGGAGATTTCAAAATTGGCGAAAATTCCCGATTTCTATTAGGTACCGATATGTCGCTATTTTCGAATGTTGGACATTTGATCTTTTAGGATTTTTTATGTCAGTATGATAGAAAATCAGTCGAAAATAGGTTTAAAGTACTTTTTAGACCTTGAATTTCAAAACAATACAAAATATCTGGAGATTTCAAAATTTGCTAAAATTCTCTGTTTCTGTTAGGTACGGATATCTCGCTATTTTCTATTTTTTGACATGTTTGCTTTTAAGATTTTTTCATGTCAGTATGATAGAAAATCAGTCGAAAATAGGTTTAAAGTACTTTTTAGACCTTGAATTTCAAAACAATACTAAATATCTGAGAATTTAAAAATTAGCTAAAATTCCCGATTACTGTAAGGTACGGATATGTCGCTATTCTCGAAATTTAGACATTTTTTAAAAGTTTTTTTCATGTGAGTATGATAGAAATCAGTCGAAAATAGGTTTAAAGTACTTTTTAGACCATAATTTCAAAACAATACAAAATAACTGGAGATTTACACATTGGCTAAAATTCCCGATTTCTGTAAAATACGGATATGTCGCTATTTTCGATTTTTTGACATTTTTTCTTTGACATTTTTTCATATGAGTATGATAGAAAATCAGTCGAAAATAGGTTTAAAGTACTGTTTAGACCTTGAATTTCAAAACAATACCAAATATCTGCAGATTTACAATTTGGATAAAATTCCCGATTTCGGAAAGGTACGGATATGTCACTATTTTTGATTTTTTGACATTTTTTCTTTCAAAGGTTTTCATATCAGTATGATAGAAAATCAGTCGAAAATCGGCTAAAATTCCTGATTTCTATAAGGTACGGATATGTCGCTATTTTCAGTTTTTTGGACTTTTTTCTTTTAAGGTTTTTTCATGTGAGTATGAGAGAAAATCAGTCGAAAATATGTTTAAAGCACTTTTAAGACCTTGAATTTCAAAACAATACCAAATATCTTGAGATTTCAAAATTGGCTAAAATTTCCGATATTTGTTAGGTACGGATAATGATGGATTTTCGATTGTTTTACATTTTTTCTTTTAAGGTTTTTTCATGTGAGTATGATAGAAAATCAGTCAAAAATAGGTTTAAAGTACTTTTTAGACCTTTAATTTGAAAACAATACCAAATATCTGCAGATTTACAATTTGGATAAAATTCCCGATTTCGGAAAGGTACGGATATGTCACTATTTTTGATTTTTTGACATTTTTTCTTTCAAAGGTTTTCATATCAGTATGATAGAAAATCAGTCGAAAATAGGTTTAAAGTACTTTTTAGACCTTGAATTTCAAAACAATACCAAATGTCTGGAGATTTCAACATTGGCTAAAATTCCCGATTTCTGTAAGTTACGGATATGTCGCTACTTTCGATTTATTGACATTTTTTTTTTAAGGTTTTTCATATGAGTATGATAGAAAATAAGTCGAAAATAGGTTTAAAGTTCTTTTTAGGCTTTGAATTTAAAACCATACCAAACATCTGGAGATTTCAAAATTGGCTAAAATTCCCGATTTCTGTAAGATTCGGATATGTCGCTATTTTCGATTTTTTGACATTTTTTCTTTAAAGGTTTATTCATGTGAGTATGATAGAAAATCAGGCGAAGATAAGTTTAAAGTACTTTTTAGACCTTGAATTTAAAACAATACAAAAAATCTGGAGATTTCAAAATTGGCGAAAATTCCCGATTTCTATTAGGTACCGATATGTCGCTATTTTCGAATGTTGGACATTTTATCTTTTAGGATTTTTTATGTCAGTATGATAGAAAATCAGTCGAAAATAGGTTTAAAGTACTTTTTAGACCTTGAATTTCAAAACAATACAAAATATCTGGAGATTTCAAAATTTGCTAAAATTCTCTGTTTCTGTTAGGTACGGATATCTCGCTATTTTCTATTTTTTGACATGTTTGCTTTTAAGATTTTTTCATGTCAGTATGATAGAAAATCAGTCGAAAATAGGTTTAAAGTACTTTTTAGACCTTGAATTTCAAAACAATACTAAATATCTGAGAATTTAAAAATTAGCTAAAATTCCCGATTACTGTAAGGTACGGATATGTCGCTATTCTCGAAATTTAGACATTTTTTAAAAGTTTTTTTCATGTGAGTATGATAGAAATCAGTCGAAAATAGGTTTAAAGTACTTTTTAGACCATAATTTCAAAACAATACAAAATAACTGGAGATTTACACATTGGCTAAAATTCCCGATTTCTGTAAAATACGGATATGTCGCTATTTTCGATTTTTTGACATTTTTTCTTTGACATTTTTTCATATGAGTATGATAGAAAATCAGTCGAAAATAGGTTTAAAGTACTGTTTAGACCTTGAATTTCAAAACAATACCAAATATCTGCAGATTTGAAAAATTTGCTTAAATTCCCGATTTCTGTAAGGTACAGATATGTCGCTATTTTCGATTTTTTGACATTGTTTCTTTTAAAGGGTTTTTGTGTGTCAGTATGATAGAAAATCAGTCGAAAATAGGTTTAAAGTACATTTTAGACCTTTAATTTCAAAACAATACCAAATATCTGGAAATGTAAAAATTGGGCAAAATTCCCGATTTCTGTAAGTTACGGATATGTCGCTACTTTCGATTTATTGACATTTTTTTTTTAAGGTTTTTCATATGAGTATGATAGAAAATAAGTCGAAAATAGGTTTAAAGTTCTTTTTAGGCTTTGAATTTAAAACCATACCAAATATCTGGAGATTTCAAAATTTGCTAAAATACCCGATTTCTTTGAGTTACGGATATTTCGCTATTTCCGATTTTTTGACATTTTTTGTTTTAATGTTTTTTTATGTCAGTATGAAAGAAAATCAGTGGAATAGAAGTTTAAAGTACTTTTTAGACCTTGAATTTATAACAATACCAAAAATCTGGAGATTTCAAAATTGGCGAAAATTCCAGATTTCTATTAGGTACGGATATGTCGCGATTTTCGAATGTTGGACATTTTATCTTTTAAGATTTTTTATGTCAGTATGATAGAAAATCAGTCGAAAATAGGTTTAAAGTACTTTTTAGACCTTGAATTTCAAAACAATACAAAATATCTGGAGATTTCAAAATTTGCTAAAATTCTCTGTTTCTGTTAGGTACGGATATCTCGCTATTTTCTATTTTTTGACATGTTTGCTTTTAAGATTTTTTCATGTCAGTATGATAGAAAATCAGTCGAAAATAGGTTTAAAGTACTTTTTAGACCTTGAATTTCAAAACAATACTAAATATCTGAGAATTTAAAAATTAGCTAAAATTCCCGATTACTGTAAGGTACGGATATGTCGCTATTCTCGAAATTTAGACATTTTTTAAAAGTTTTTTTCATGTGAGTATGATAGAAATCAGTCGAAAATAGGTTTAAAGTACTTTTTAGACCATAATTTCAAAACAATACAAAATAACTGGAGATTTACACATTGGCTAAAATTCCCGATTTCTGTAAAATACGGATATGTCGCTATTTTCGATTTTTTGACATTTTTTCTTTGACATTTTTTCATATGAGTATGATAGAAAATCAGTCGAAAATAGGTTTAAAGTACTGTTTAGACCTTGAATTTCAAAACAATACCAAATATCTGCAGATTTACAATTTGGATAAAATTCCCGATTTCGGAAAGGTACGGATATGTCACTATTTTTGATTTTTTGACATTTTTTCTTTCAAAGGTTTTCATATCAGTATGATAGAAAATCAGTCGAAAATCGGCTAAAATTCCTGATTTCTATAAGGTACGGATATGTCGCTATTTTCAGTTTTTTGGACTTTTTTCTTTTAAGGTTTTTTCATGTGAGTATGAGAGAAAATCAGTCGAAAATATGTTTAAAGCACTTTTAAGACCTTGAATTTCAAAACAATACCAAATATCTTGAGATTTCAAAATTGGCTAAAATTTCCGATATTTGTTAGGTACGGATAATGATGGATTTTCGATTGTTTTACATTTTTTCTTTTAAGGTTTTTTCATGTGAGTATGATAGAAAATCAGTCAAAAATAGGTTTAAAGTACTTTTTAGACCTTTAATTTGAAAACAATACCAAATATCTGCAGATTTACAATTTGGATAAAATTCCCGATTTCGGAAAGGTACGGATATGTCACTATTTTTGATTTTTTGACATTTTTTCTTTCAAAGGTTTTCATATCAGTATGATAGAAAATCAGTCGAAAATAGGTTTAAAGTACTTTTTAGACCTTGAATTTCAAAACAATACCAAATGTCTGGAGATTTCAACATTGGCTAAAATTCCCGATTTCTGTAAGTTACGGATATGTCGCTACTTTCGATTTATTGACATTTTTTTTTTAAGGTTTTTCATATGAGTATGATAGAAAATAAGTCGAAAATAGGTTTAAAGTTCTTTTTAGGCTTTGAATTTAAAACCATACCAAACATCTGGAGATTTCAAAATTGGCTAAAATTCCCGATTTCTGTAAGATTCGGATATGTCGCTATTTTCGATTTTTTGACATTTTTTCTTTAAAGGTTTATTCATGTGAGTATGATAGAAAATCAGGCGAAGATAAGTTTAAAGTACTTTTTAGACCTTGAATTTAAAACAATACAAAAAATCTGGAGATTTCAAAATTGGCGAAAATTCCCGATTTCTATTAGGTACCGATATGTCGCTATTTTCGAATGTTGGACATTTTATCTTTTAGGATTTTTTATGTCAGTATGATAGAAAATCAGTCGAAAATAGGTTTAAAGTACTTTTTAGACCTTGAATTTCAAAACAATACAAAATATCTGGAGATTTCAAAATTTGCTAAAATTCTCTGTTTCTGTTAGGTACGGATATCTCGCTATTTTCTATTTTTTGACATGTTTGCTTTTAAGATTTTTTCATGTCAGTATGATAGAAAATCAGTCGAAAATAGGTTTAAAGTACTTTTTAGACCTTGAATTTCAAAACAATACTAAATATCTGAGAATTTAAAAATTAGCTAAAATTCCCGATTACTGTAAGGTACGGATATGTCGCTATTCTCGAAATTTAGACATTTTTTAAAAGTTTTTTTCATGTGAGTATGATAGAAATCAGTCGAAAATAGGTTTAAAGTACTTTTTAGACCATAATTTCAAAACAATACAAAATAACTGGAGATTTACACATTGGCTAAAATTCCCGATTTCTGTAAAATACGGATATGTCGCTATTTTCGATTTTTTGACATTTTTTCTTTGACATTTTTTCATATGAGTATGATAGAAAATCAGTCGAAAATAGGTTTAAAGTACTGTTTAGACCTTGAATTTCAAAACAATACCAAATATCTGCAGATTTGAAAAATTTGCTTAAATTCCCGATTTCTGTAAGGTACAGATATGTCGCTATTTTCGATTTTTTGACATTGTTTCTTTTAAAGGGTTTTTGTGTGTCAGTATGATAGAAAATCAGTCGAAAATAGGTTTAAAGTACATTTTAGACCTTTAATTTCAAAACAATACCAAATATCTGGAAATGTAAAAATTGGGCAAAATTCCCGATTTCTGTAAGGTACAGATATGTCGCTATTTTCGATTTTTTGACATTTTGTCTTTTAAGGTTTTTTCATGTGAGTATGATAGAACATCAGTCGAAAATAGGTTTAAAGTACATTTTAGACCTTGAATTTCAAAACAATACCAAATATCTGGAGATTTCAAAATTTGCTAAAATACCCGATTTCTTTGAGTTACGGATATTTCGCTATTTCCGATTTTTTGACATTTTTTCTTTTAATGTTTTTTTTATGTCAGTATGAAAGAAAATCAGTGGAAAAGAAGTTTAAAGTACTTTTTAGACCTTGAATTTATAACAATACCAAAAATCTGGAGATTTCAAAATTGGCGAAAATTCCAGATTTCTATTAGGTACGGATATGTCGCGATTTTCGAATGTTGGACATTTTATCTTTTAAGATTTTTTCATGTCAGTATGATAGAAAATCAGTCGAAAATAGGTTTAAAGTACTTTTTAGACCTTGAATTTCAAAACAATACAAAATATCTGGAGATTTCAAAATCGGCTAAAATTCCTGATTTCTATAAGGTACGGATATGTCGCTATTTTCAGTTTTTTAGACTTTTTTCTTTTAAGGTTTTTTCATGTGAGTATGAGAGAAAATCAGTCGAAAATATGTTTAAAGCACTTTTAAGACCTTGAATTTCAAAACAATACCAAATATCTTGAGATTTCAAAATTGGCTAAAATTTCCGATATTTGTTAGGTACGGATAATGATGGATTTTCGATTGTTTTACATTTTTTCTTTTAAGGTTTTTTCATGTGAGTATGATAGAAAATCAGTCAAAAATAGGTTTAAAGTACTTTTTAGACCTTTAATTTGAAAACAATACCAAATATCTGCAGATTTACAATTTGGATAAAATTCCCGATTTCGGAAAGGTACGGATATGTCACTATTTTTGATTTTTTGACATTTTTTCTTTCAAAGGTTTTCATATCAGTATGATAGAAAATCAGTCGAAAATAGGTTTAAAGTACTTTTTAGACCTTGAATTTCAAAACAATACCAAATGTCTGGAGATTTCAACATTGGCTAAAATTCCCGATTTCTGTAAGTTACGGATATGTCGCTACTTTCGATTTATTGACATTTTTTTTTTAAGGTTTTTCATATGAGTATGATAGAAAATAAGTCGAAAATAGGTTTAAAGTTCTTTTTAGGCTTTGAATTTAAAACCATACCAAACATCTGGAGATTTCAAAATTGGCTAAAATTCCCGATTTCTGTAAGATTCGGATATGTCGCTATTTTCGATTTTTTGACATTTTTTCTTTAAAGGTTTATTCATGTGAGTATGATAGAAAATCAGGCGAAGATAAGTTTAAAGTACTTTTTAGACCTTGAATTTAAAACAATACAAAAAATCTGGAGATTTCAAAATTGGCGAAAATTCCCGATTTCTATTAGGTACCGATATGTCGCTATTTTCGAATGTTGGACATTTTATCTTTTAGGATTTTTTATGTCAGTATGATAGAAAATCAGTCGAAAATAGGTTTAAAGTACTTTTTAGACCTTGAATTTCAAAACAATACAAAATATCTGGAGATTTCAAAATTTGCTAAAATTCTCTGTTTCTGTTAGGTACGGATATCTCGCTATTTTCTATTTTTTGACATGTTTGCTTTTAAGATTTTTTCATGTCAGTATGATAGAAAATCAGTCGAAAATAGGTTTAAAGTACTTTTTAGACCTTGAATTTCAAAACAATACTAAATATCTGAGAATTTAAAAATTAGCTAAAATTCCCGATTACTGTAAGGTACGGATATGTCGCTATTCTCGAAATTTAGACATTTTTTAAAAGTTTTTTTCATGTGAGTATGATAGAAATCAGTCGAAAATAGGTTTAAAGTACTTTTTAGACCATAATTTCAAAACAATACAAAATAACTGGAGATTTACACATTGGCTAAAATTCCCGATTTCTGTAAAATACGGATATGTCGCTATTTTCGATTTTTTGACATTTTTTCTTTGACATTTTTTCATATGAGTATGATAGAAAATCAGTCGAAAATAGGTTTAAAGTACTGTTTAGACCTTGAATTTCAAAACAATACCAAATATCTGCAGATTTGAAAAATTTGCTTAAATTCCCGATTTCTGTAAGGTACAGATATGTCGCTATTTTCGATTTTTTGACATTGTTTCTTTTAAAGGGTTTTTGTGTGTCAGTATGATAGAAAATCAGTCGAAAATAGGTTTAAAGTACATTTTAGACCTTTAATTTCAAAACAATACCAAATATCTGGAAATGTAAAAATTGGGCAAAATTCCCGATTTCTGTAAGGTACAGATATGTCGCTATTTTCGATTTTTTGACATTTTGTCTTTTAAGGTTTTTTCATGTGAGTATGATAGAACATCAGTCGAAAATAGGTTTAAAGTACATTTTAGACCTTGAATTTCAAAACAATACCAAATATCTGGAGATTTCAAAATTTGCTAAAATACCCGATTTCTTTGAGTTACGGATATTTCGCTATTTCCGATTTTTTGACATTTTTTCTTTTAATGTTTTTTTTATGTCAGTATGAAAGAAAATCAGTGGAAAAGAAGTTTAAAGTACTTTTTAGACCTTTAATTTATAACAATACCAAAAATCTGGAGATTTCAAAATTGGCGAAAATTCCAGATTTCTATTAGGTACGGATATGTCGCGATTTTCGAATGTTGGACATTTTATCTTTTAAGATTTTTTCATGTCAGTATGATAGAAAATCAGTCGAAAATAGGTTTAAAGTACTTTTTAGACCTTGAATTTCAAAACAATACAAAATATCTGGAGATTTCAAAATTTGCTAAAATTCTCTGTTTCTGTTAGGTACGGATATCTCGCTATTTTCTATTTTTTGACATGTTTGCTTTTAAGATTTTTTCATGTCAGTATGATAGAAAATCAGTCGAAAATAGGTTTAAAGTACTTTTTAGACCTTGAATTTCAAAACAATACTAAATATCTGGAAATTTTAAAATTGGCTAAAATTCCAGATTACTGTAAGGTACGGATATGTCGCTATTTTCGAAATTTAGACATTTTTTTAAAGTTTTTTTCATGTGAGTATGATAGAAATCAGTCGAAAATAGGTTTTAAGTACTTTTTAGACCATAATTTAAAAACAACAATAAATATCTGGAGATTTACACATTGGCTAAAATTCCCGATTTCTGTAAAATACGGATATGTAGCTATTTTCGATTTTTTGACATTTTTTCTTTGACATTTTTTCATATGAGTATGATAGAAAATCAGTCGAAAATAGGTTTAAAGTACTGTTTAGACCTTGCATTTCAAAACAATACCAAATATCTGCAGATTTGAAAAATTTGCTTAAATTCCCGATTTCTGTAAGGTACAGATATGTCGCTATTTTCAATTTTTTGACATTGTTTCTTTTAAAGGGTTTTTGTGTGTCAGTGTGATAGAAAATCAGTCGAAAATAGGTTTAAAGTACATTTTAGACCTTTAATTTCAAAACAATACCAAATATCTGGAAATGTAAAAATTGGGCAAAATACCCGATTTCTTTGAGTTACGGATATTTCGCTATTTCCGATTTTTTGACATTTTTTCTTTTAATGTTTTTTTTATGTCAGTATGAAAGAAAATCAGTGGAAAAGAAGTTTAAAGTACTTTTTAGACCTTGAATTTATAACAATACCAAAAATCTGGAGATTTCAAAATTGGCGAAAATTCCAGATTTCTATTAGGTACGGATATGTCGCGATTTTCGAATGTTGGACATTTTATCTTTTAAGATTTTTTCATGTCAGTATGATAGAAAATCAGTCGAAAATAGGTTTAAAGTACTTTTTAGACCTTGAATTTCAAAACAATACCAAATATCTGGAGATTTCAAAATTTGCTAAAATTCTCTGTTTCTGTTAGGTACGGATATCTCGCTATTTTCTATTTTTTGACATGTTTGCTCTTAAGATTTTTTCATGTCTGTATGATAGAAAATCAGTCGAAAATAGGTTTAAAGTACTTTTTAGACCTTGAATTTCAAAACAATACTAAATATCTGGAAATTTAAAAATTGGCTAAAATTCCCGATTACTGTAAGGTACGGATATGTCGCTATTTTCGAAATTTAGACATTTTTTAAAAGTTTTTTTCATGTGAGTATGATAGAAATCAGTCGAAAATAGGTTTTAAGTACTTTTTAGACCATAATTTAAAAACAATAATAAATATCTGGAGATTTACACATTGGCTAAAATTCCCGATTTCTGTAAGGTACGGATATGTCGCTATTTTCGATTTTTTGACATTTTTTCTTTGACATTGTTTTCATATGAGTATGATAGAAAATCAGTCGAAAATAGGTTTAAAGTACTGTTTAGACCTTGAATTTCAAAACAATACCAAATATCTGCAGATTTGAAAAATTTGCTAAAATTCCCGATTTCTGTAAAGTACAGATATGTCGCTATTTTCGATTTTTTGACATTGTTTCTTTTAAAGGGTTTTTGTGTGTCAGTATGATAGAAAATCAGTCGAAAATAGGTTTAAAGTACATTTTAGACCTTTAATTTCAAAACAATACCAAATATCTGGAAATGTAAAAATTGGGCAAAATTCCCGATTTCTGTAAGGTACAGATATGTCGCTATTTTCGATTTTTTGACATTTTGTCTTTTAAGGTTTTTTCATGTGAGTATGATAGAACATCAGTCGAAAATAGGTTTAAAGTACATTTTAGACCTTGAATTTCAAAACAATACCAAATATCTGGAGATTTCAAAATTTGCTAAAATACCCGATTTCTTTGAGTTACGGATATTTCGCTATTTCCGATTTTTTGACATTTTTTCTTTTAATGTTTTTTTTATGTCAGTATGAAAGAAAATCAGTGGAAAAGAAGTTTAAAGTACTTTTTAGACCTTGAATTTATAACAATACAAAAAATCTGGAGATTTCAAAATTGGCGAAAATTCCAGATTTCTATTAGGTACGGATATGTCGCGATTTTCGAATGTTGGACATTTTATCTTTTAAGATTTTTTCATGTCAGTATGATAGAAAATCAGTCGAAAATAGGTTTAAAGTACTTTTTAGACCTTGAATTTCAAAACAATACCAAATATCTGGAGATTTCAAAATTTGCTAAAATTCTCTGTTTCTGTTAGGTACGGATATCTCGCTATTTTCTATTTTTTGACATGTTTGCTTTTAAGATTTTTTCATGTCAGTATGATAGAAAATCAGTCGAAAATAGGTTTAAAGTAATTTTTAGACCTTGAATTTCAAAACAATACTAAATATCTGGAAATTTAAAAATTGGCTAAAATTCCCGATTACTGTAAGGTACGGATATGTCGCTATTTTCGAAATTTAGACATTTTTTAAAAGTTTTTTTCATGTGAGTATGATAGAAATCAGTCGAAAATAGGTTTTAAGTACTTTTTAGACCATAATTTAAAAACAATAATAAATATCTGGAGATTTACACATTGGCTAAAATTCCCGATTTCTGTAAGGTACGGATAGTCGCTATTTTCGATTTTTTGACATTTTTTCTTTGACATTGTTTTCATATGAGTATGATAGAAAATCAGTCGAAAATAGGTTTAAAGTACTGTTTAGACCTTGAATTTCAAAACAATACCAAATATCTGCAGATTTGAAAAATTTGCTAAAATTCCCGATTTCTGTAAAGTACAGATATGTCGCTATTTTCGATTTTTTGACATTGTTTCTTTTTAAAGGGTTTTTGTGTGTCAGTATGATAGAAAATCAGTCGAAAATAGGTTTAAAGTACATTTTAGACCTTTAATTTCAAAACAATACCAAATATCTGGAAATGTAAAAATTGGGCAAAATTCCTGATTTCTGTAAGGTACAGATATGTCGCTATTTTCGATTTTTTGTACATTTTGTCTTTTAAGGTTTTTTCATGTGAGTATGATAGAAAATCAGTCGAAGATAGGTTTAAAGTACTTTTTAGACCTTTAATTTGAAACAATACTAAAAATCTGGAGATTTCAAAATTGGCGAAAATTCCCGATTTCTATAAGGTACGGATATGTCGCGATTTTCGAATTTTGGACATTTTATCTTTTAAGATTTTTTCATGTCAGTATGATAGAAAATCAGTCGAAAATAGGTTTAAAGTACTTTTTAGACCTTGAATTTCAAAACAATACCAAATATCTGGAGATTTCAAAATTGGCTAAAATTCCCGATTTCTGTAAGGTACGGATATGTCGCGATTTTCGATATTTTGACATTTTTTTTGTAACGTTTTTTCATGTGAGTATGATAGAAAATCAGGCGAAGATAAGTTTAAAGTACTTTTTTGACCTTGAATTTAAAACAATACAAAAAATCTGGAGATTTCAAAATTGGCGAAAATTCCCGATTTCTATTAGGTACCGATATGTCGCTATTTTCGAACGTTGGACATTTTATCTTTTAGGATTTTTTTATGTAAGTATGATAGAAAATCAGTCGAAAATACGTTTAAAAGAACTTTTTAGACCTTGAATTTCAAAACAATACAAAATATCTGGAGATTTCAAAATTTGCTAAAATTCTCTGTTTCTGTTAGGTACGGATATCTCGCTATTTTCTATTTTTTGACATGTTTGCTTTTAAGATTTTTTCATGTCAGTATGATAAAAAATCAGTCGAAAATAGGTTTAAAGTACTTTTTAGACCTTGAATTTCAAAACAATATTAAATATCTGAGAATTTAAAAATTAGCTAAAATTACCGATTACTGTAAGGTACGGATATGTCGCTATTCTCGAAATTTAGACATTTTTTTAAAGTTTTTTTCATGTGAGTATGATAGAAATCAGTCGAAAATAGGTTTAAAGTACTTTTTAGACCATAATTTCAAAACAATACAAAATATCTGGAGATTTACACATTGGCTAAAATTCCCGATTTCTGTAAGGTACGGATATGTCGCTATTTTCGATTTTTTGACATTTTTTCTTTGACATTGTTTTCATATGAGTATGATAGAAAATCAGTCGAAAATAGGTTTAAAGTACTGTTATGACCTTGAATTTCAAAACAATACCAAATATCTGCAGATTTGAAAAATTTGCTAAAATTCCCGATTTCTGTAAAGTACAGATATGTCGCTATTTTCGATTTTTTGACATTGTTTCTTTTAAAGGGTTTTTGTGTGTCAGTATGATAGAAAATCAGTCGAAAATAGGTTTAAAGTACATTTTAGACCTTTAATTTCAAAACAATACCAAATATCTGGAAATGTAAAAATTGGGCAAAATTCCTGATTTCTGTAAGGTACAGATATGTCGCTATTTTCGATTTTTTGTACATTTTGTCTTTTAAGGTTTTTTCATGTGAGTATGATAGAAAATCAGTCGAAGATAGGTTTAAAGTACTTTTTAGACCTTTAATTTGAAACAATACCAAAAATCTGGAGATTTCAAAATTGGCAAAAATTCCCGATTTCTATAAGGTACGGATATGTCGCGATTTTCGAATTTTTGACATTTTATCTTTTAAGATTTATTCATGTCAGTATGATAGAAAATCAGTCGAAAATAGGTTTAAAGTACTTTTTAGACCTTGAATTTCAAAACAATACCAAATATCTGGAGATTTCAAAATTGGCTAAAATTCCACATTTCTGTAAGGTACGGATATGTCGCGATTTTCGATATTTTGACATTTTTTTTGTAACGTTTTTTCATGTGAGTATGATAAAAATCAGGCGAAGATAAGTTTAAAGTACTTTTTAGACCTTGAATTTAAAACAATACAAAAAATCTAGAGATTTCAAAATTGGCGAAAATTCCCGATTTCTATTAGGTACCGATATGTCGCTATTTTCGAATGTTGGACATTTTATCTTTTAGGATTTGTTTATGTCAGTATGATAGAAAATCAGTCGAAAATAGGTTTAAAGTACTTTTTAGACCTTGAATTTCAAAACAATACAAAATATCTGGAGATTTCAAAATTTGCTAAAATTCTCTGTTTCTGTTAGGTACGGATATCTCGCTATTTTCTATTTTTTGACATGTTTGCTTTTAAGATTTTTTCATGTCAGTATGATAGAAAATCAGTCGAAAATAGGTTTAAAGTACTTTGTAGACCTTGAATTTCAAACAATATTAAATATCTGAGAATTTAAAAATTAGCTAAAATTCCCGATTACTGTAAGATACGGATATGTCGCTATTCTCGAAATTTAGACATTTTTAAAAAGTTTTTTTCATGTGAGTATGATAGAAATCAGTCGAAAATAGGTTTAAAGTACTTTTTAGACCATAATTTCAAAACAATACAAAATATCTGGAGATTTACACATTGGCTAAAATTCCCGATTTCTGTAAAATACGGATATGTCGCTATTTTCGATTTTTTGACATTTTTTCTTTGACATTTTTTCATATGAGTATGATAGAAAATCAGTCGAAAATAGGTTTAAAGTACTGTTTAGACCTTGAACATCAAAACAATACCAAATATCTGCAGATTTGAAAAATTTGCTTAAATTCCCGATTTCTGTAAGGTACAGATATGTCGCTATTTTCGATTTTTTGACATTGTTTCTTTTAAAGGGTTTTTGTGTGTCAGTATGATAGAAAATCAGTCGAAAATAGGTTTAAAGTACATTTTAGACCTTTAATTTCAAATCAATACCAAATATCTGGAAATGTAAAAATTGGGCAAAATTCCCGATTTCTGTAAGGTACAGATATGTCGCTATTTTCGATTTTTTGACATTTTGTCTTTTAAGGTTTTTTCATGTGAGTATGATAGAACATCAGTCGAAAATAGGTTTAAAGTACATTTTAGACCTTGAATTTCAAAACAATACCAAATATCTGGAGATTTCAAAATTTGCTAAAATACCCGATTTCTTTGAGTTACGGATATTTCGCTATTTCCGATTTTTTGACATTTTTTCTTTTAATGTTTTTTTTATGTCAGTATGAAAGAAAATCAGTGGAAAAGAAGTTTAAAGTACTTTTTAGACCTTGAATTTATAACAATACCAAAAATCTGGAGATTTCAAAATTGGCGAAAATTCCAGATTTCTATTAGGTACGGATATGTCGCGATTTTCGAATGTTGGACATTTTATCTTTTAAGATTTTTTCATGTCAGTATGATAGAAAATCAGTCGAAAATAGGTTTAAAGTACTTTTTAGACCTTGAATTTCAAAACAATACAAAATATCTGGAGATTTCAAAATTTGCTAAAATTCTCTGTTTCTGTTAGGTACGGATATCTCGCTATTTTCTATTTTTTGACATGTTTGCTTTTAAGATTTTTTCATGTCAGTATGATAGAAAATCAGTCGAAAATAGGTTTAAAGTACTTTTTAGACCTTGAATTTCAAAACAATACGAAATATCTGGAAATTTTAAAATTGGCTAAAATTCCCGATTACTGTAAGGTACGGATATGTCGCTATTTTCGAAATTTAGACATTTTTTTAAAGTTTTTTTCATGTGAGTATGATAGAAATCAGTCGAAAATAGGTTTTAAGTACTTTTTAGACCATAATTTAAAAACAATAATAAATATCTGGAGATTTACACATTGGCTAAAATTCCCGATTTCTGTAAAATACGGATATGTCGCTATTTTCGATTTTTTGACATTTTTTCTTTGACATTTTTTCATATGAGTATGATAGAAAATCAGTCGAAAATAGGTTTAAAGTACTGTTTAGACCTTGCATTTACAAACAATACCAAATATCTGCAGATTTGAAAAATTTGCTTAAATTCCCGATTTCTGTAAGGTACAGATATGTCGCTATTTTCGATTTTTTGACATTGTTTCTTTTAAAGGGTTTTTGTGTGTCAGTATGATAGAAAATCAGTCGAAAATAGGTTTAAAGTACATTTTAGACCTTTAATTTCAAAACAATACCAAATATCTGGAAATGTAAAAATTGGGCAAAATACCCGATTTCTTTGAGTTACGGATATTTCGCTATTTCCGATTTTTTGACATTTTTTCTTTTAATGTTTTTTTTTATGTCAGTATGAAAGAAAATCAGTGGAAAAGAAGTTTAAAGTACTTTTTAGACCTTGAATTTATAACAATACCAAAAATCTGGAGATTTCAAAATTGGCGAAAATTCCAGATTTCTATTAGGTACGGATATGTCGCGATTTTCGAATGTTGGACATTTTATCTTTTAAGATTTTTTTATGTCAGTATGATAGAAAATCAGTCGAAAATAGGTTTAAAGTACTTTTTAGACCTTGAATTTCAAAACAATACCAAATATCTGGAGATTTCAAAATGTGCTAAAATTCTCTGTTTCTGTTAGGTACGGATATCTCGCTATTTTCTATTTTTTGACATGTTTGCTTTTAAGATTTTTTCATGTCTGTATGATAGAAAATCAGTCGAAAATAGGTTTAAAGTACTTTTTAGACCTTGAATTTCAAAACAATACTAAATATCTGGAAATTTAAAAATTGGCTAAAATTCCCGATTACTGTAAGGTACGGATATGTCGCTATTTTCGAAATTTAGACATTTTTAAAAGTTTTTTTCATGTGAGTATGATAGAAATCAGTCGAAAATAGGTTTTAAGTACTTTTTAGACCATAATTTAAAAACAATAATAAATATCTGGAGATTTACACATTGGCTAAAATTCCCGATTTCTGTAAGGTACGGATATGTCGCTATTTTCGATTTTTTGACATTTTTTCTTTGACATTGTTTTCATATGAGTATAATAGAAAATCAGTCGAAAATAGGTTTAAAGTACTGTTTAGACCTTGAATTTCAAAACAATACCAAATATCTGCAGATTTGAAAAATTTGCTGAAATTCCCGATTTCTGTAAAGTACAGATATGTCGCTATTTTCGATTTTTTGACATTGTTTCTTTTAAAGGGTTTTTGTGTGTCAGTATGATAGAAAATCAGTCGAAAATAGGTTTAAAGTACATTTTAGACCGTGAATTTCAAAACAATACTAAATATCTGGAGATTTCAAAATTGGCAAAAATTTCGAATTTCTGTAAGGTACGGGTCTGTCGCTATTTTCGATTTTTTGACATTTTGTCTTTTAAGGTTTTTCATATGAGTATGATAGAAAATCAGTCGAAAATATGTTTAAAGTACTTTTTAGACCTTGAATTTCAAAACAATACCAAATATCTGGAGATTTCAAAATTGGCTAAAATTCCCGATTTCTGTAAGGTACAGATATGTCGCTACTTTCGATGTTTTGACCTTTTTTCTTTTAAGATTTTTTCATGTCAGTATGATAGAAAATCAGTCAAAAATAGGTTTAAAGTACTTTTTAGATTTGGAATTTCAAAACAATACCAAATATCTGGAGATTTCTAAATTGGCTAAAATTCCCGATTTCTGTAAGGTACAGATATGTCGCTACTTTCGATGTTTTGACCTTTTTTCTTTGAAGGTTTTTCATATGAGTATGATAGAAAATCAGTCGAAAATAGGTTTAAAGTACTGTTTAGACCTTGAATTTCAAAACAATACTAAATATCTGGAGATTTCAAAATTAGCTAAAAGTCCCGATTTCTTTAAGGTACGGATATGTCGCTATTTTCGATTTTTTGACATTTTGTCTTTTAAGGTTTTTCATATGTGTATGATAGAAAATCAGTCGAAAATAGGTTTAAAGTACTGTTTAGACCTTGAATTTCAAAACAATACCAAATATCTGGAGATTTCAAAATTGCTAAAATTCCCGATTTCTGTAAAGTACGGATATGTCGCTATTTTCGAATTTTAGACTATTTTAAAGGTTTTTTTGATGTGAGTATGATAACAAATCAGTCGAAAATATATTTAAAGTACTTTTTAGACCTGGAATTTCAAAACCATACCAAATATCTGCAGATTAAAAATTGGCTAAAACTCCTGATTTCTGTAAGGTATGGATATGTCGCTATTTTCGAATTTTGGACTTTTTAAAAATATTTTTTCATGTGAGTATAATAGAAAATCAGTCGAAATTAGGTTTAAAGTACTTTTTAGACCATTAATTTAAAAACAATATTAAATATCTGGAGATTTACACATTGGCTAAAATTCCAAATTTCTGTAAAGTACGCATATATCGCTATTTTTGATTTTTTGACATTTTTTCTTTGACATTTTT
This sequence comes from Sepiola atlantica, assembly GCA_963556195.1. NCBI lineage: Eukaryota > Metazoa > Mollusca > Cephalopoda > Sepiida > Sepiolidae > Sepiola > Sepiola atlantica. The sequence continues at coordinate 19,660,972 of OY744550.1, read as the reverse complement.
TCATATGAGTATGATAGAAAATCAGTCGAAAATAGGTTTAAAGTACTTTTTAGACCTTGAATTTCAAAACAATACCAAATATCTGGAGATTTCAAAATTGGCTAAAATTCCCGATTTCTGTAAGGTAACGATATGTCGCTACTTTCGATTTTTTGACATTTTTTCTTTTAAGGTTTTTAATATGAGTATGATAGAAAATCAGTCGAAAATAGGTTTAAAGTACATTTTAGACCTTTAATTTTAAAAAAATACCAAATATCTGGACATTTACAAATTGGCCAACATTCCCGATTTCTATAATGTACGGATATGTCGCTATTTTCGCTTTTTTGCCATTTTGTTTTTTAAACTTTTTACATGTGAGTATGATAGAAAATCAGTGGAAAATATGTTAAAAGTACTTTTTAGACCTTGAATTTCAAAACAATACCAAATATCTGGAGATTTCAAAATTGGCTAAACTTCCCGATTTCTGTAAGTTACAGATATGTCGCTATTTTAGATTTTTTGACATTTTGTCTTTTAATGTTTTTTTATGTCAGTATGATAGAAAATCAGTGGAAAATAGGTTTAAAGTACTGTTTAGACCGTGAATTTCAAAACAATACTAAATATCTGGAGATTTCAAAATTGGCTATAATTTCGAATTTCTGTAAGGTACGGATCTGTCGCTATTTTCGATTTTTTGACATTTTGTCTTTTAAGGTTTTTCATATGAGTATGATAGAAAATCAGTCGAAAATAGGTTTAAAGTACTTTTTAGACCTTGAATTTCAAAACAATACCAAATATCTGGAGATTTCAAAATTGGCTAAAATTCCCGATTTCTGTAAGGTACAGATATGTCGCTACTTTCGATGTTTTGACCTTTTTTCTTTGAAGGTTTTTCATATGAGTATGATAGAAAATCAGTCGAAAATAGGTTTAAAGTACTGTTTAGACCTTGAATTTCAAAACAATACTAAATATCTTGAGATTTCAAAATTAGCTAAAAGTCCCGATTTCTGTAAGGTACGGATCTGTAGCTATTTTCGATTTTTTGACATTTTGTCTTTTAAGGTTTTTCATATGAGTATGATAGAAAATCAGTCGAAAATAGGTTTAAAGTACTTTTTAGACCTTGAATTTCAAAACAATACCAAATATCTGGAGATTTCAAAATTGGCTAAAATTCCCGATTTCTGTAAGGTACGGATATGTCGCTACTTTCGATTTTTTGACATTTTTTCTTTTGAGGTTTTTCATATGAGTATGATAGAAAATCAGTCGAAAATAGGTTTAAAGTACATTTTAGACCTTTAATTTAAAAAAAATACCAAATATCTGGAGATTTCAAAATTTCTAAAATTCCCGATTTCTGTAAAGTACGGATATGTCGCTATTTTCGAATTTTAGACTATTTTAAAGTTTTTTTTGATGTGAGTATGATAGAAAATCAGTCGAAAATATATTTAAAGTACTTTTTAGACCTGGAATTTCAAAACCATACCAAATATCTGCAGATTAAAAATTGGCTAAAACTCCTGATTTCTGTAAGGTACGGATATGTCGCTATTTTCGAATTTTGGACATTTTTTCTTTTAAGATTTTTTCATGTCAGTATGATAGAAAATCAGTCAAAAATAGGTTTAAAGTACTTTTTAGACCTGGAATTTCAAAACAATACCAAATATCTGGAGATTTTAAAATTGGCTAAAATTCCCTATTTCTGTAAGGTACGGATATGTCGCTATTTTCGATTGTTTGACATTTTTTGTTTTAAGGTTATTTCATGTGAGTATGATAGAAAATCAGTCGAAAATAGGTTAAAAGTACTTTTTAGACTTTGAATTTCAAAACAATACAAAATATCTGGAAATTTAAAAATTGGCTAAAATTCCCGATTTCTGTAAGGGCGCTATTTTCGAATTTTTGACTTTTTTAAAAGGTTTTTTCATGTGAGTATAATAGAAAATCAGTCGAAAATAGGTTTAAAGTACTTTTTAGACCATTAATTTAAAAACAATAATAAATATCTGGAGATTTACACATTGGCTAAAATTCCAAATTTCTGTAAGGTACGCATATATCGCCATTTTTTATTTTTTGACATTTTTTCTTTGAAGGTTTTTTCATATGAGTATGATAGAAAATCAGTCGAAAATAGGTTTAAAGTACTTTTTAGACCTTGAATTTCAAAACAATACCAAATATCTGGAGATTTCAAAATTGGCTAAAATTCCCGATTTCTGTAAGGTAACGATATGTCGCTACTTTCGATTTTTTGACATTTTTTCTTTTAAGGTTTTTAATATGAGTATGATAGAAAATCAGTCGAAAATAGGTTTAAAGTACATTTTAGACCTTTAATTTTAAAAAAATACCAAATATCTGGACATTTACAAATTGGCCAACATTCCCGATTTCTATAATGTATGGATATGTCGCTATTTTCGCTTTTTTGCCATTTTGTTTTTTAAACTTTTTACATGTGAGTATGATAGAAAATCAGTGGAAAATATGTTAAAAGTACTTTTTAGACCTTGAATTTCACAACAATACCAAATATCTGGAGATTTAAAAATTGGCTAAAATTCCCGATTTCTGTAAGTTACAGATATGTCGCTATTTTAGATTTTTTGACATTTTGTCTTTTAATGTTTTTTTATGTCAGTATGATAGAAAATCAGTGGAAAATAGGTTTAAAGTACTGTTTAGACCGTTAATTTCAAAACAATACTAAATATCTGGAGATTTCAAAATTGGCAAAAATTTCGAATTTCTGTAAGGTACGGATCTGTCGCTATTTTCGATTTTTTGACATTTTGTCTTTTAAGGTTTTTCATATGAGTATGATAGAAAATCAGTCGAAAATAGGTTTAAAGTACTTTTTAGACCTTGAATTTCAAAACAATACCAAATATCTGGAGATTTCAAAATTGGCTAAAATTCCCGATTTCTGTAAGGTACAGATATGTCGCTACTTTCGATGTTTTGACCTTTTTTCTTTGAAGGTTTTTCATATGAGTATGATAGAAAATCAGTCGAAAATAGGTTTAAAGTACTGTTTAGACCTTGAATTTCAAAACAATACTAAATATCTTGAGATTTCAAAATTAGCTAAAAGTCCCGATTTCTGTAAGGTACGGATCTGTAGCTATTTTCGATTTTTTGACATTTTGTCTTTTAAGGTTTTTCATATAAGTATGATAGAAAATCAGTCGAAAATAGGTTTAAAGTACTTTTTAGACCTTGAATTTCAAAACAATACCAAATATCTGGAGATTTCAAAATTGCTAAAATTCCTGATTTCTGTAAGGTACGGATATGTCGCTATTTTCGAATTTTAGACTATTTTAAAGGTTTTTTCATGTGAGTATGATAGAAAATCAGTCGAAAATATGTTTAAAGTACTTTTTAGACCTGGAATTTCAAAACCATACCAAATATCTGCAGATTAAAAATTGGCTAAAACTCCTGATTTCTGTAAGGTACGGATATGTCGCTATTTTCGAATTTTGGACATTTTTTGTTTTAAGGTTATTTCATATGAGTATGATAGAAAATCAGTCGAAAATAGGTTAAAAGTACTTTTTAGACTTTGAATTTCAAAACAATACCAAATATCTGGAAATTTAAAAATTGGCTAAAATTCCCGATTTCTGTAAGGTACGGATATGTCGCTAGGTTCGAATTTTTGACTTTTTTAAAAGGTTTTTTCATGTGAGTATAATAGAAAATCAGTCGAAAATAGGTTTAAAGTACTTTTTAGACCATTAATTTAAACACAATAATAAATATCTGGAGATTTACACATTGGCTAAAATTCCAAATTTCTGTAAGGTACGCATATATAGCCATTTTTGATTTTTTGACATTTTTTCTTTGAAGGTTTTTTTATATGAGTATGATAGAAAATGAGTCGAAAATAGGTTTAAAGTACTTTTTAGACCTTGAATTTCAGAACAATACAAATATCTGGAGATGTCACAAATTTGCTTAAATTCCCGATTTCTGTAAGGTACGCATATGTCGCGATTTTCCATTTTTTGACATTTTGTCTTTTACGGTTTTTTCATGTCAGTATGATAGAAAATCAGTCGAAAATAGGGTTTAAGTACTTTTTAAAATTTTAATTTGAAAACAATACCAAATATCTGGAGATTTCAAAATTGCTAAAATTCCCGATTTCTGTAAAATACGGATATGTCGCTGCTTTCGATTTTTTGACATTTTTTCTTTGAAGGATATTTCATGTGAGTATGATAGAAAATCAGTCGAAAATAGGTTTAAAGTACTTTTTAGACCTTGAATTTCAAACCAATACCAAATATCTGGAGATTTCAAAATTGGGTAAAATTCCCGATTTCTGTAAGATACGGATATGTCGCGATTTTCGATTTTTTGACATTTTTTTTTTGAAGGTTTTTCAAGTCAGTATGATAGAAAATCAGTCGAAAATAGGTTTAAAGTACTTTTTAGACCTTAAATTTCAAAACAATACCAAATATCGTGAAATGTAAAAGCTGGCTAAAATTGCCGATTTCTGTAAGGTACGGATATGTCGCTATTTTCGAATTTTAGACATTTTTTTCTTTTAAGATTTTTTTATGTCAGTATGATAGAAAATCAGTCGAAAATAAGTTTAAAGTACTTTTAAGACCTTGAGCTTAAAAACAATACCAAATATCGGAAGATTACAAAATTGGCTAAAATTCCCGATTTCTGTAAGGTACGGATATGTCGCTATTTTCGATTTTTTGACATTTTTTCTTTTATGGTTTTTTGATGTGAGTATGATAGAAAATCAGTCGAAAATAGATTTAAAGTACTTTTTAGACCTTGAATTTCAAAACAATACCAAATATCTGGAGATTTCAAAATTGGCTAAAATTCCCGATTTCTGTAAGTTACGGATATGTCGCTATTTTCGACTTTTTGACATTTTTTCTTTTAAGGTTTTTTCATGTGAGTATGATAGAAAATCAGTCGAAAATAGGTTTAAAGTACTTTTTAGACCTTGAATTTCAAAACAATACCAAATATCTGCAGATGTAAAATTGGGATAAAATTCCCAATTTCTGTAAGGTACGGATATGTCGCTATTTTCGATTTTTTGACATTTTTTCTTTTAAGGTTTTTTCATGGGAGTATGATAGAAAATCAGTCGAAAATATGTTTAAAGTACTTTTTAGACCTTGAATTTCAAAACAATACCAAATATCTGCAGATTTCAAAATCGGCTAAAATTCCTGATTTCTGTAAGATACAAATATGTCGCTATTTTCGATTTTTTTACATTTTTTCTTTTATGGTTTTTTCATGTGAGTATGATAGAAAATCAGTCGAAAATAGGTTTAAAGTACTTTTTAGACCTTGAATTCAAAAACAATACCAAATATCTGGAGATTTCAAAATTGGCTTAAATTCCCGATTTCTGTAAGGTACGGATATGTCGCTACTTTCGATTTTTTGACATTTTTTCTTTGAAGGTTTTTCATATGAGTATGATAGAAAATCAGTCGAAAATAGGTTTAAAGTACTTTTTAGACCTTGAATTTAAAACCATACAAAATATCTGCAGATGTTAAATTTGGATAAAATTCTCGATTTCTGTAAGGTACGATTATGTCGCTATTTTCGATTTTTTGACATTTTTTCTTTTAAGGTTTTTTCATGGGAGTATGATAGAAAATCAGTCGAAAATAGGTTTAAAGTTCTTTTTAGACCTTGAATTTCGACACAATACAAATATCTGGAGATGTCACAAATTTGCTTAAATTCCCGATTTCTGTAAGGTACGCATATGTCGCGATTTTCCATTATTTGACATTTAGTCTTTTACGGTTTTTTCATGTCAGTATGATAGCCAATCAGTCGAAAATAGGGTTAAAGTACTTTTTAGACTTTGAATTTCAAAACAATACCAAATATCTGGAGATTTCAAAATTGGCTAAAATTCCCGATTTCTGTAAGTGACGGATATGTCGCTATTTTCGACTTTTTGACATTTTTTCTTTTAAGGTTTTTTCATGTGAGTATGATAGAAAATCAGTCGAAAATAGGTTTAAAGTACTTTTTAGACCTTGAGCTTCAAAACAATACCAAATATCGGGGGATTACAAAATTGGCTAATATTCCGATATCTGTAAGGTAGGGATAAGGCGGGATTTTTAATTTTTTAACATTTTTAGTTTTAAGGTTTTTCATGTGAGTATGATAGAAAATCAGTCGAAAATAGCTTTAAAGTACTTTTTAGACCTTGAATTTCAAAACAATACCAAACATCTGCAGATTTCAAAATCGGCTAAAATTCCTGATTTCTGTAAGGTACGGATATGTCGCTATTTTCAGTTTTTTTGGAATTTTTTCATTAAAGGTTTTTTCATGTGAGTATGATAGAAAATCCGTCGAAAATATGTTTAAAGTACATTTTAGAACTTGAATTTCAAAACAATACCAAATATCTCGAAATTTAAAAATTGGCTAAAATTCCCGATTTCTGTAAGGTACGGATACGTCGTTTTTTTCGATTTTTTGACATTTTTTTTATGGTTTTTCATGTGAGTATGATAGAAAATCAGTCGAAAATAGGTTTAAAGTACTGTTTAGACCTTGAATTTCAAAACAATACCAAATATCTTGAGATTTCAAAATTGGCTAAAATTCCCGATTTCTGTAAGTTACGGATATGTCGCTATTTTCGACTTTTTGACATTTTGTCTTTTAATGTTTTTTCTATGTGAGTATGATAGAAAATCAGTCGAAAATAGGTTTAAAGTACTTTTTAGACCTTGAATTTCAAAGCAATACCAAATATCTGCAGATTTGAAAAATTTGCTTAAATTCCAAATTTCTGTAAGGTACGGATATGTCGCTATTTTCGATTTTTTGACATTTTGTCTTTTAAGGTTTTTCATATGAGTATGATAGAAAATCAGTCGAAAATAGGTTTAAAGTACTTTTTAGACCTTGAATTTCAAAACAATACCAAATATCTGGAGATTTCAAAATTGGCTAAAATACCCGATTTCTGTAAGGTACGGATATGTCGCTATTTTCGAATTTTGGACATTTTTTCTTTTAAGATTTTTTCATGTCAGTATGATAGAAAATCAGTCGAAAATAGGTTTAAAGTACTTTTTAGACCTTGAGCTTACCACAATACCAAATATCGGGGGATTTCAAAATTTGCTAATATTCCGATATCCGTAAGGTAGGGATAAGGCGGGATTTTCGATTTTTTGACATTTTTTCTTTTAAGGTTTTTCATGTGAGTATGATAGAAAATCAGTCGAAAATAGGTTTTAAGTACTTTTTAGACCTTGAATTTGAAAACAATACCAAACATCTGGAGATTTCAAAATTGGCTAAAATTCCCGATTTCTGTAAGTTACGGATATGTCGCTATTTTCGACTTTTTGACATTTTTTCTTTTAAGGTTTTTTCATGTGAGTATGATAGAAAATCAGTCGAAAATAGGTTTAAAGTACTTTTTAGACCTTGAATTTCAAAACAATACCAAATATCTGCAGATGTAAAATTTGGATAAAATTCCCGATTTTTGTAAAGTACGGATATGTCGCTATTTTCGATTTTTTGACATTTTTTCTTTTAAGGTTTTTTCATGGGAGTATGATAGAAAATCAGTCGAAAATATGTTTAAAGTACTTTTTAGACCTTGAATTTCAAAACAATACCAAATATCTGCAGATTTCAAAATCGGCTAAAACTCCCGATTTCGGTAAGGTACGGATATGTCGCGATTTTCGATTTTTTGACTTTTTTTGGTTTATGGTTTTTTCATGTCAGTCTGATAGACAATCAGTCGAAAATAGGTTTAAAGTACTTTTTAGACCTTGAATTTCAAAACAATACCAAATATCTGGTAATTTCAAAATTGGCTAAAATTCCCGATTTCTGTAAGTTACGAATATGTCGCTATTTTCGATTTTTTGAGATTGTGTCTTTTAAGGTTTTTTCATGTGAGTATGATAGACAATCAGTCGAAAATAGGTTTAAAGTACTTTTTAGACCTTGAATTTAAAAGCAATACCAAATATCTGCAGATTTGAAAAAATTGCTTAAATTCCAAATTTCTGTAAGGTACGGATATGTCGCTATTTTCGATTTTTTGACATTTTTTGTTTTAAGGTTTTTAATGTGAGTATGATAGAAAATCAGTCGAAAATAGCTTAAAAGTACTTTTTAGACCTGGAATTTGAAAACAATACCAAACATCTGCCGATTTCAAAATCGGCTAAAATTCCTGATTTCTGTAAGGTACGGATATGTCACTATTCTCAGTTTTTTTGGAATTTTTTCTTTTAAGGTTTTTTCATGTGAGTATGATAGAAAATCCGTCGAAAATATGTTTAAAGTACTTTTTAGACCTTGAATTTCAAAACAATACCAAATATCTGGAAATTTAAAAATTGGCTAAAATTCCCGATTTCTGTAAGGTACGGATATGTCGCTATTTTCGATTTTGTGACATTTTTTTTATGGTTTTTTCATGTGAGTATGATAGAAAATCAGTCGAAAATAGGTTTAAAGTACTTTTTAGACCTTGAATTTCAAAACAATACCAAATATCTTGAGATTTCAAAATTGGCTAAAATTCCAAATTTCTGTAAGTTACGGATATGTCGCTATTTTCGACTGGTTGACATTTTTTCTTTTAATGTTTTTTTATGTCAGTATGATAGAAAATCAGTCGAAAATAGGTTTAAAGTACTGTTTAGACCTTGAATTTCAAAACAATACTAAATATCTGGAGATTTCACCATTGGCTAAAAGTCCCGATTTCTGTAAGGTACGGATATGTCGCTATTTTCGATTTTTTGACATTTTGTCTTTTATAGTTTTTTCATGTGAGTATGATAGAAAATCAGTCGAAAATAGGTTCAAAGTACTTTTTAGACCTTGAATTTCAAAACAATACCAAATATCTGCAGATTTCAAAATCGGCAAAAATTTCTGATTTCTGTAAGGTACGGATATGTCGCTTTTTTCAGTTTTTTGGAATTTTTTCTTTTAAGGTTTTTTCATGTGAGTATGATAGAAAATCAGTCGAAAATATGTTTAAAGTATTTTTAGACCTTGAATTTCAAAACAATACCAAATATCTGCAGATTTCAAAATTGGCTAAAATTCCCGATTTCTGTAAGGTAGTGATATGTCGCTATTGTCAATTTTTTGACATTTTTTCTTTTAAGGTTTTTAATGTGAGTATGATAGAAAATCAGTCGAAAATAGCTTTAAAGTACTTTTTAGACCTGGAATTTAAAAACAATACCAAACATCTGCAGATTTCAAAATCGGCTAAAATTCCTGATTTCTGTAAGGTACGGATATGTCACTATTCTCAGTTTTTTTGGAATTTTTTCTTTTAAGGTTTTTTCATGTGAGTATGATAGAAAATCCGTCGAAAATATGTTTAAAGTACTTTTTAGACCTTGAATTTCAAAACAATACCAAATATCTGGAAATTTAAAAATTGGCTAAAATTCCCGATTTCTGTAAGGTACGGATATGTCGCTATTTTCGATTTTGTGACATTTTTTTATGGTTTTTTCATGTGAGTATGATAGAAAATCAGTCGAAAATAGGTTTAAAGTACTTTTTAGACCTTGAATTTCAAAACAATACCAAATATCTTGAGATTTCAAAATTGGCTAAAATTCCCGATTTCTGTAAGTTACGGATATGTCGCTATTTTCGACTGGTTGACATTTTTTCTTTTAATGTTTTTTTATGTCAGTATGATAGAAAATCAGTCGAAAATAGGTTTAAAGTACTGTTTAGACCTTGAATTTCAAAACAATACTAAATATCTGGAGATTTCACCATTGGCTAAAAGTCCCGATTTCTGTAAGGTACGGATATGTCGCTATTTTCGATTTTTTGACATTTTGTCTTTTATGGTTTTTTCATGTGAGTATGATAGAAAATCAGTCGAAAATAGGTTCAAAGTACTTTTTAGACCTTGAATTTCAAAACAATACCAAATATCTGCAGATTTCAAAATCGGCAAAAATTTCTGATTTCTGTAAGGTACGGATATGTCGCTTTTATCAGTTTTTTGGAATTTTTTCTTTTAAGGTTTTTTCATGTGAGTATGATAGAAAATCAGTCGAAAATATGTTTAAAGTATTTTTAGACCTTGAATTTCAAAACAATACCAAATATCTGCAGATTTCAAAATTGGCTAAAATGCCCGATTTCTGTAAGGTAGTGATATGTCGCTATTGTCAATTTTTTGACATTTTTTCTTTTAAGGTTTTTAATGTGAGTATGATAGAAAATCAGTCGAAAATAGCTTTAAAGTACTTTTTAGACCTGGAATTTGAAAACAATACCAAACATCTGCATATTTCAAAATCGGCTACAATTCCTGATTTCTGTAAGGTACGGATATGTCACTATTTTCAGTTTTTTTGGAATTTTTTCATTTAAGGTTTTTTCATGTGAGTATGATAGAAAATCCGTCGAAAATATGTTTAAAGTACTTTTTAGAACTTGAATTTCAAAACAATACCAAATATCTGGAAATTTAAAAATTGGCTAAAATTCCCGATTTCTGTAAGTTACGTATATGTCGCTATTTTCGACTTTTTGACATTTTTTTCTTTTTATGTTTTTTTATGTCAGTATGATAGAAAATCAGTCGAACATAGGTTTAAAGTACTGTTTAGACCTTGAATTTCAAAACAATACCAAATATCTGGAGATTTCAAAATTGGTTAAATTCCCGATTTCTGTAAGATACGGATATGTCGCGATTTTCGATTTTTTGACATTTTGTCTTTTAAGGTTTATTCATGTGAGTATGATAGAAAATCAGTCGAAAATATGTTTAAAGTACTTATTAGACCTTTCATTTGAAACAATACCAAAAATCTGGAGATTTCAAAATTGGCGAAAATTCCCGATTTCTATAAGGTACGGATATGTCGCGATTTTCGAATTTTAGACATTTGTTCTTTTAAGATTTTTTCATGTCAGTATGATAGAAAATCAGTCGAAAATAGGTTTAAAGTACTTTTTAGACCTTGGGCTTCAAAACAATACCAAATATCGGGGGATTACAAAATTGGCTAAAATTCCCGACATCTGTAAGGTACGGATAAGGTGGGATTTTTAATTTATTGACATTTTTTGTTTTAAGGTTTTTCATGTGAGTATGATAGCAAATCAGTCGAAAATAGCTTAAAAGTACTTTTTAGACCTTGAATTGTAAAACAATACCAAATATCTGCAGATTTCAAAATCGGCTAAAATTCCCGATTTCTGTAAGGTACGGATATGTCGCTATTTTCAGTTTTTGGGAATTTTTTCTTTTAAGGTTTTTTCATGTGAGTATGATAGAAAATCAGTCGTAAATACGTTTAAAGTATTTTTAGACCTTGAATTTAAAAACAATACCAAATATCTGGAGATTTCAAAATTGGCTAAAACTCCTGATTTCTGTAAGGTACGGATATGTCGCTATTTTCGATTTTTTGACATTTTTTCTTTTATGGTTGTTTCATGTGAGTATGATAGAAAATCAGTCGAAAATAGGTTTTAAGTACTAGTTAGACCTTGAATTTCAAAACAATACCAAATATCTGGAGATTTCAAAATTGGCTAAAATTTCCGATATCTGTAAGGTACGGGTAAGGAGGGATTTTCGATTTTTTGATATTTTTCTTTTAAGGTTTTTTCATGTGAGTATGATATAAAATCAGTCGAAAATAGGTTTAAAGTACTTTTTAGACCTTGAATTTGATAACAATACCAAATATCTGCAGATTTAAAATTTGGCACAAATTCCCGATTTCTGTAAGGTACGGATATGTCGCGATTTTCGATTTTTTGACTTTTTTTGTTTTATGGTTTTTTCATGTCAATCTGATAGACAATCAGTCGAAAATAGGTTTAAAGTACTTTTTAGACCTTGAATTTCAAAACAATACCAAATATCTGGAGAATTAAAATTGGGTAAAATTCCCGATTTCTGTAAGATACGAATATGTCGCTATTTTCGATTTTTTGACATTTTTTGTTTTAATGTTTTTTTATGTCAGTATAATAGAAAATCAGTCGAAAATAGGTTCAAAGTACTGTTTAGGCCTTGAATTTCAAAACAATACCAAATATCTGGAAATTTCAAAATTGGCTAAAAGTCCCGATTTCTGTAAGGTAAGGATATGTCGCTATTTTCGAATTTTGGACATTTTTTCTTTTAAGATTTTTTCATGTCAGTATGATAGAAAATCCGTCGAAAATATGTTTAAAGTACTTTTTAGAACTTGAATTTCAAAACAATACCAAATTTCTGGAAATTTAAAAATGGGCTAAAATTCCCGATTTCTGTAAGTTACGGATATGTCGCTATTTTCGATTTTTTGACATTTTTTTAATGGTTTTTTTATGTGAGTATGATAGAAAATCAGTCGAAAATAGGTTTAAAGTACTGTTTAGACCTTGAATTTCAAAACAATACCAAATATCTGCAGATTTCAAAATTGGCTCAAATTCCCGATTTCTGTAAGTTACGGATATGTCGCTATTTTCGACTTTTTGACATTTTTTCTTTTAATGTTTTTTTATGTCAGTATGATAGAAAATCAGTGAAAAATAGGTTTAAAGTACTGTTTAGACCTTGAATTTCAAAACATTACTAAATATCTGGAGATTTCACCATTGGCTAAAAGTCCCGATTTCTGTAAGGTACGGATATGTCGCTATTTTCGATTTTTTGACATTTTGGCTTTTATTGTTTTTTCATGGGAGTATGATAGAAAATCAGTCCAAAATATGTTTAAAGTATTTTTAGACCTTGAATTTCAAAACAATACCAAATATCTGCAGATTTCAAAATTGGCTAAAATTCCCGATTTCTGTAAGTTACGGATATGTCGCTATTTTCGACTTTTTGACATTTTGTCTTTTAATGTTTTTTCTATGTGAGTATGATAGAAAATCAGTCGAAAATAGGTTTAAAGTACTTTTTAGACCTTGAATTTCAAAACAATACCAAATATCTGGTAATTTCAAAATTGGCTAAAATTCCCGATTTCTGTAAGTTACGGATATGTCGCTATTTTCGACTTTTTGACATTTTTTCTTTTAATGTTTTTTTTATGTCAGTATGATAGAAAATCAATGGAAAATAGGTTTAAAGTTCTTTTTAGACCTTGAATTTCAAAACAATACCAAATATCTGGAGATTTCAAAATTGGCTTAAATTCCCGATTTCTGTAAGGTACGGATATGTCGCTACTTTCGATTTTTTGACATTTTTTCTTTTAAGGTTTTTCGTATGAGTATGATAGAAAATCAGTCGAAAATAGGTTTAAAGTACTTTTTAGACTTTGAATTTAAAACCATACCAAAAATCTGGAGATTTCAAAATTGGTTAAATTCCCGATTTCTGTAAGATACGGATATGTCGCGATTTTCGATTTTTTGACATTTTGTCTTTGAAGGTTTATTCATGTTAGTATGATAGAAAATCAGTCGAAAATAGGTTTAAAGTACTTATTAGACCTTTCATTTGAAACAATACCAAAAATCTGGAGATTTCAAAATTGGCGAAAATTCCCGATTTCAATAAGGTACGGATATGTCGCGATTTTCGAATTTTAGACATTTGTTCTTTTAAGATATTTTCATGTCAGTATGATAGAAAATCAGTCGAAAATAGGTTTAAAGTACTTTTTAGACCTTGGGCTTCAAAACAATACCAAATATCGGGGGATTACAAAATTGGCTAAAATTCCCGACATCTGTAAGGTACGGATAAGGCGGGATTTTGAATTTTTTGACATTTTTTGTTTTAAGGTTTTTCATGTGAGTATGACAGCAAATCAGTCGAAAATAGCTTAAAAGTACTTTTTAGACCTTGAATTGTAAAACAATACCAAATATCTGCAGATTTCAAAATCGGCTAAAATTTCCGATTTCTGTAAGGTACGGATATGTCGCTATGTTCAGTTTTTGGGTATTTTTTTTTTAAAGGTTTTTTCATGTGAGTATGATAGAAAATCAGTCGTAAATATGTTTAAAGTATTTTTAGACCTTGAATTTCAAAACAATACCAAATATCTGCAGATTTCAAAATTGGCTAAAACTCCTGATTTCTGTAAAGTACGGATATTTCGCTATTTTCGATTTTTTGACATTTTTTCTTTTATGGTTGTTTCATGTGAGTATGATAGAAAATCAGTCGAAAATAGGTTTAAAGTACTTGTTAGACCTTGAATTTCAAAACAATACCAAATATCTGGAGATTTCAAAATTGGGTAAAATTCCCGATTTCTGTAAGGTACGGATATGTCGCTATTTTTTATTTTTTGACATTTTGTCTTTTATGGTTTTTTCATGTGAGTATGATAGAAAATCAGTCGAAAATAGGTTCAAAGTACTGTTTAGACCTTGAATTTCAAAACAATACAAAATATCTGGAGATTTCAAAATCGGCTAAAATGCCTGATTTCTGTAAGGTACAGGTAAGGAGGGATTTTCGATTTTTTGACATTTTTTCTTTTAAGGTTTTTTAATGTGAGTATGATATAAAATCAGTCGAAAATAGGTTTAAAGTACTTTTTAGACCTTGAATTTGATAACAATACCAAATATCTGCAGATTATAAATTTGGCTGAAATTCCCGATTTCTGTAAGGTACGGATATGTCGCTATTTTCGATTTTTTGACATTTTTCGTTTAAGGTTTTTTCATGGGAGTATGATAGAAAATCAGTCGAAAATAGGTTTAAAGTACTTTTTAGACCTTGAATTTCAAAACAATACCAAATATCTGCAGATTTCAAAATCGGCTTAAACTCCCGATTTCTGTAAGGTACGGATATGTCGCGATTTTCGATTTTTTGACTTTTTTTGTTTTATGGTTTTTTCATGTCAGTCTGATAGACAATCAGTCGAAAATAGGTTTAAAGTACTTTTTAGACCTTGAATTTCAAAACAATACCAAATATCTGGAGATATCAAAATTGGGTAAAATTCTCGATTTCTGTAAGATACGAATATATCGCTATTTTCGATTTTTGGACATTGTGTCTTTTAAGGTTTTTTCATGTGAGTATGATAGAAAATCAGTCGAAAATAGGTTTAAAGTACTTTTTAGACCTTGAATTTCAAAGCAATACCAAATATCTGCAGATTTGAAAAATTTGCTTAAATTCCGAATTACTGTAAGGTACGGATATGTCGCTATTTTCGATTTTTTGACATTTTTTCTTTTAATGTTTTTTTATGTCAGTATGATAGAAAATCAGTCGAAAATAGGTTCAAAGTACTGTTTAGGCCTTGAATTACAAAACAATACCAAATATCTGGAAATTTCAAAATTGGCTAAAAGTCCCGATTTCTGTAAGGTAAGGATATGTCGCTATTTTCGATTTTTTGACATTTTGTCTTTCAAGGTTTTTCATATGAGCATGATAGAAAATCAGTCGAAAATAGGTTTAAAGTACTTTTTAGACCTTTAATTTCAAAACAATACCAAATATCTGGAGATTTCAAAATTGGCTAAAATTCCCGATTTCGGTAAGGTACGGATATGTCGCGATTTTCGATTTTTTGACATTTTTTCTTTGAAGGGTTTTCATATGAGTATGATAGAAAATCAGTGGAAAATAGGTTTGAAGTACTTTTTAGGCCTTGAATTTCAAAACCATACCAAAAATCTGGAGATTTCAAAATTGGCTAAAATTCCCGATTTCTGTAAGGTACGGATATGTCGCGATTTTCGAGTTTTTTGACATTTTTTCTTTTAAGGTTTTTTCATGTGAATATGATAGAAAATCAGTCGAAAATAGGTTTAAAGTACTTTTTAGACCTTGAATTTCAAAACAATACCAAATATCTGGAGATTTCAAAATTGGCTAAAATTCCCGATTTCTGTAAGGTACAGATATGTCGCTACTTTCGATTTTTTTACATTTTGTCTATTAAGGTTTTTTCATGTGAGTATGATTGAAAATCAGTCGAAAATAGGTTTAAAGTACTTTTTAGACCTTGAATTTAAAAACAATTGTTTTTACCCTTTCCCATGAATAGGAATATTTTCAGTTTGAAAAAAAAAAATTTACTCCTCCACCAAAAAGTTTTTTTGTAACCCTTCCCCATGAATAGTAATATTTTCAGTTTAAAACAGAAAAAAATTAAAAAAATTTTTACCCCATTCCCCAAATTTTTTGGGTACCTTTCCCCATGAATAGTAATATTTTCAGTTCGAAAAAGGAAAAAAAAAACTTTTTTACCCACTAACCCTAAAAAATAAAAATTTGTTGTTACCCTTCCCCATGAAAAGTAATGTTTTCAGTTAGAAAAAAAAAAATTTTTTTACCCGCCTAAAAATTTTTTTTTGTTTCCCTTCCCCATGAATAGTAATATTTTCAGTTCGAAAAAGAAAAAAAAAAATTTCCCCCCCAGATTAAAAAAATGTTTTTTTGTTACCCTTATTCATGTATAGTAATATTTTCAGTTGGAAAAAAAAAAAATTTACCCCCCCCAACCAAAAGGTTTTTCGTTACCTTTCCCCTAGTAATAGTAATATTTTCAGTTAGAAAAAAAAAAAATTTTTACACCCCCCACGCCCCAAAAATTTTTTTTATTACCCGTTCCCATGGATAGTAATATTTTAAGTGAGAAAAAGAAAGAGAAAAAAAAAAAATTTTAACACCCCCCCAAGAAAGAAATTTAAAATTAGGAGGCGCCTCGGTCATATCAAAGAATTAATAATAATCGAATAAATATTCTAATGAAGGCGCCTACGTCATATCAAAGAACCAGTTTTGTTATTTTTCCAAAACGGTTATCCATTTAGTAATGGCTGAGATATTTGTTGCTTAACTTCAATTTACAATAAAACACCTTTGTCTTATAAACGTAATGAATGTAAAGAATGATAATGTGAAAAGATCCTCTCAAAATGACGTCACTTCCGGACTAACCGGAAAGATGAGTCAGCAATATAGTGTTCCAAAATTGTCACCGATTTACTAATGGCTCGGATATGCCTTGTTTACTTGTAATTTATAGTAGAAAACATTCTCGGTACAACGTAATGTAAATAATGAATGAAAACTGTGAAAAAAACTCTCACGATGACGTCACTTCCGGACGGACCGGAAGGATGAGTGAGCAATTTAGTTTTCCTAAATGGTCACCGATTTACTAATGGCTCGGATATGCCTTGCTTATTTTTAACTTATAGTAGAAAACATTCTCTTAACAACGTAATGTAAATAATGAATGAAAACTGTGAAAAGATCCTCTCACAATGACGTCACTAAAGAGGGGAGGCGAAGCCTGGGAGGGTTGACCTCCTAGAACTGCACAGGACAGACCCATAGACCGGCGTAAATGAAGACCCGAAGGCCAAGACAATACCAGTCTATGTGGTTCAGTATCCATCGGAACAGATACTACACTTTGATCTTAGCCAAAAGGCCGAGAAAGACTTGAAATTTTAACAATAATCACCATTGGAAGTATGGTTCAGAAAACACGCTGGTTGATGAATGAAAATGGCTTTAATTAATTGTATGAATAATTTTTATTAATATCACTTAATCGGAACGTATTGTAAATACATATGTAAACTTGATAATAGCAGTTATAAGAGTATATTTGTAAATCTGAATTTAATTGAAGGTTAAAAGTAATGTATTATGTAAATGAGGTAGCCTGTCTAGTGTCTAAACGACGTTTATTAAGGGTATATAAGGCCGTTGAAATCTATGAATTGAAGTAAGATTCTTGCCATGTTTTCACTTCTACTCGCAGCCTCGTCTTGAATTTCGTTCCACTCTAGTCTAATAAGTTATTTAATGTAAATTTCAATGATTAATGATAGTTTCCTAATTCATTCTACAGGTATACAAATATTATGAACGCTGAATCGAAAAGCTTAATTAATTAAATGGTAATTACTCGAGCCTCCCCTCTCTCTTATGTTTACAAAAATTTCCCAGGACGGACAGACAGACAGACATCCTGACAGAGAAGGTGCTCGTTATATACGGTCGTCTATTTTTGCTAGGCTGCCGCGTTCTTGGTGTGTGAGACAAAGAAAAAACATTTCCCTCAGAATACTTGTTTTGTTTAAAAAGGATTAAAAAAAAAAAAAATTTCTTGGCGGGAAAATGTTTTTGGGCGGGAAAATTTTTTTTGGAGGTGCGGGAAAAAAAAATTTTTTCGCGCCAAAAAAAAAATTGGGGGGAGGGAAATCCCCCCCCCCCCCCGCGACCCCTTTGCCCCCCTAAAACAATCGAGAGCGAACGCAGACCCCAATGTATTTCCAATGAACAGTTATACGATCATTCATTTGTAACTGGAAGAAGTTGAAAAAAAAACGGATTCTTTATCTATTAAAATTAAATAGGATTTTATAACTTGTCTTGGTGGGGTAGAGGTTAGCGCGTCCGGCCATCAGCGTCAAGGTTGGGAGTTCGAATCGTAGCCTGGACGCTTAAATTATTCATTGTTTATTTATGAAATTATGTTTACAAAAATTCCCCAAAACGGACAGACAGACATCGTGACAGAGAAGGTGCTCGTTATATTGTTAGTTGACTAGCGAAAATGTTTGCCGCGTTCTTAGGTCGGTAGACAAAAGAAATGAAAAAAATTTGTCTCCGAATACTTTTTTTGTTTAAAAAGGAAAAAAAAAAAATTTT